>JALGQZ010000005.1:28874033-30109033 GCA_023105745.1 Austropuccinia psidii
AAGGATGCCATGGACAATGTTTTCAACATGGCCAGAACCTTGATGGAATTCAAGGACAAGGAAGAGCAAAGAATGAGACAACCTCATTTCCCAAAGAAATAACCTTGTCCAAAGATGTTGTAAATACTTTAACAGAAATTAAAAATAGTATATTACCTCTAAAAGAAATTAAAGATAGTTTATTATCACTACAAGAAATAAATAACAATTTATCTTCTTTAACAAAAATTGTTGTGCAAAACAAGAAAGAAATTGACAACATTAAGTTTATTGTTGAAAATAATAAACCAAAGAATTTAATTGACAATACTCAAAAATTAATACAAGGACAACAAGAATTGTATAAATACATAAACGATATCAAAGACAAGACTTTAACAATCAATTATGATGTGAGTATTGACAATCTTACAGAAAAATTAAATAAATTAAGTATTTCTGTAGAAAAATTTGAAGAAAAGACTTCATCACACCAAAAATTACTTTTGGACCATGTGGAAAAAAGTGATGAAGCAAGAATGCATCTGAAAGATGATATTCAAAGTGAAATAAGGCTTATTACAGAAAAAATGGATAAAATTAATGAGGCTAATTTAAATATGCCAAAGTTATCAACACCATTTTCTCATATAAGAAGCCCTGTTAAAACAAAAGAGGAATTGTCAAATCCTTTCATAACAGACTTGAGTCACCAAGACAATAACCAAGTCTTAATGAAGGAAGCACCTCAATTGAAGGAATGGCCAACATTCACAGGAGAAGGTGAATATGACCACATGTCATTTATTAAAACAATTGACATGATACAAGAAGACTATGCCATACCAGATGAATTAATCACTGCAAGATTACATTCATTGTTCGAGAAATCTGCAAAAAGATGGTATTATGGCATAAGACAAACAAATGGTAAAAATACCTGGTCTTGGTGGAAACAAGAAATAATCACCAAGTGGGCAAATGATGCCTGGAGGTATAAGATAGAAAATGCATTTGAAAACTCTTTCTTTGACCCAGAGAAAGATAAACCTTTAACTTGGTTCTTAAAACAAGTTGAAAGGCTTAATGCACTGTACCCAGAAATGTCACAGAAGATGGTGCATATGAAAATACTTAAAAAATGTGGAGGGGAACTAGAACATGCCCTAAGAAGCAGGTGTATAGAACCATGCTCCACAGAAGAGTATATAAATGCACTAGAAGATATAGTGACAAGGACAAAAATTGGCAGGACTTGGAAAAAATTGGACATTAAAAGCCCAAATAAACCATTTATCAAAAAAGATAAGTCAAAAGAATCCTTTAAGCCCAATACATCCAACAATAATGAGCAAAGAAAATGCCATAAATGTGGAGGTATTGGACACTTAGCCAATAATTGCCTTAAAAAAGCAAAGATTAATGAAATTGTGGAAACAGAAAACCACAATGACAAAGAAGAGGAATCTGACTCTGAAAAAGAGACAGAAGAGTCAGAAAGCTCTGAAAGTGATGAAATCAATATAATTAATGCACAAATTAATAATATTGATATAATTTATGAAGTACTGGATGTTAATTCAAACTTGCCACAAGCTGGAACATCTGACACAAATCTGACAAACATACAAGATGCCAAAATGTATAGAACCAAACCTGCAAGAGGAATGGGATATACAGCTGGAAAATCAAGTATTAGTATTGTTATGGTTGATAACCAAGAAGGAAAGGTTAACTTGGATACAGGAGCATATTGCACTTGTGTTGGCAAAAGTTATTTAAAAACCATTGTCCCAGACTGGCAAGAAAAACTTATGCCAATACAAGGTGTCAAATTTAGTAGTGCAAGTGAGAGCATGAAGCCCCTTGGAATAATTGATTTAACACTAATTTTTCCTCATCCCTCACAATGTGTCAGAATTAAAGTAGAGTTTGTAGTAATGGACAACTGTACTAGTAATCATTTCATACTTGGGAATGACTACTTATCAATCTATGGTATAGATATCTCCAACCAAAAGGATAGATATTTTACCATAGGAGATAACAAAAGACAAAAGTTTGGATTCTTAAATAACAAAAAACAAATCACAGTTATTAAGAATGAAGAAAAAATTCCAGAAAAGGAACTTTTTATATCTGAACAACTCAAAGAGGCAGAATTCAATCAAGAATTAACAGAAAAAATGAAAGAAAAATTGATTGACCTCTTATTTAAGTATAAAAATGCCTTTGCAACTGACAAAGAGCCACTAGGTGCCATAATTGGACATGAAGTGGATATAATTCTTAATGTAGCAAAACCTTACCCACCTTTATTAAGAAGACCTGCTTATCCAGCCAGTCCAAGAGCTAGAGAAGCCTTAGAGGTGCACATTAAAGAATTAATGGACCTTGGAGTATTAAGAAAGGTTGGACATAATGAACAAGTAGAAGTTACTACACCTGTCATTATAACTTGGCATAATGGAAAATCAAGGATGGTAGGAGACTTCAGAGCCCTGAATACCTATACCATTCCAGACAGATATCCAATACCCAGAATCCATGAGACATTAACCCAATTGTCACAAGCTAAGTTCATCACAGCTATGGATGCTCTTAAGGGTTTTCATCAAAATGTCTTAACAGACAATGCCAAGAAACTACTAAGAATAATAGTCCATTGTGGAATTTTTGAATACTTAAGAATGCCATTTGGAATAAAAAATGCACCTTCCCATTATCAAAGAATGATGAATACCATATTCCCTGAAGAATTATCAGAAGGATGGTTGATTATCTATATTGATGATATCATAGTTTGCTCAGAAACTTGGGAAAATCACCTTACAAGACTAGAAAGGGTACTACAGAAAATAGTCCAAGTAAATATGAAAATTTCCTTGAAAAAATGTCATTTTGCATACAGTGAATTAAAGGCACTAGGACATGTAGTATCTGGCCTTAGTCTAGGCATAGACAAAAATAAAGTAGCAGCAGTACTACTTAAACCAATGCCTCAAACAAAAAAAGAAATGCAATCATTTCTAGGATTTGCTGGTTACTATAGACAGCATATAAAGGACTTTGCAAAGATTGCTAAATCCTTGTATAAGCTATGTGACCAACAAACAGTCTATGAGATGACAGAAGAAAGAGTCAAGGCATATGAAGAATTGAAAAATTCCTTAACAAATGCCCCATTTCTTCTGATGCCAGATTGGAAACTACCCTTCAAACTGTACATTGATGCTTGTGGAGAAGGACTAGGTGCTGCACTTCACCAAACACAAATTATCAATGATAAACCAGTGGAAGGACCAATTTGTTTCATTTCAAGGCAGATAAAGCCAACAGAAGCAAGGTATGGATCAAGCCAAATGGAATGCTTATGCCTAGTATGGGCTTTAGAAAAACTGCATTATTATTTGGATGGCACAGTATTTGATGTAATCACAGACTGTAATGCTGTGAAATCACTATTAAATATGAAGACTCCAAATAGACATATGCTGAGATGGCAAATTGCTATCCAAGAATATAGAGGAAATATGACTATTGTTCATAAATCTGGGAATATTCATAAAAATGCAGATGGTCTTAGCAGATGGGCTCTAGCAAATACCCCTGACAATCCAGCATGGGTACCACAAGAAGAGCACCATATAGAAGGAATATGTGTTACAGACATTGGCACAGAATTCTTTAACCAAGTTAAAGAAAGCTATAAGACAGATAAAAATTGCCATATCTTAAGCCAACTTCTAATGAAAGACTGCAAAGATCCATCACTTTCATCAAAACTAGATGAAATATGGAAAAAGGCATATGATGAAGGAAGATTTCACCTCCTTGATGGAATCCTTTACCATAGAACAAAACACACATGTGTTATGGCCTTAACAGATAGAACACTAATAAACACTATTTTACATGAGTGTCATGATAGTGTTGCATCTGGACATCTCTCAGAAGATAGGACACTAGAGAGGGTGAAAACCTGCTCTTGGTGGCCAAATTGGAAGAAAGATGTTGCAGAGTACTGCCAAACCTGTGACAGATGTCAAAAAGCCAACAGAGCCACAGGAAAGAAATTTGGAATTATGATCCAAATCCAAGAACCAAAATCCCCATGGGAAATAGTTCATATGGATTGGGTAACAGCCTTACCTCCAGGAGGAGACAGGAGTTATAATGCATGCCTAGTGTTAGTTGACAGGTACAGTAAAACTCCCATGTTCTTACCATGTCATAAAGATGACACAGCTATGGATACAGCCATAATGATATGGAACAAATTCATTAGCCACACAGGCTTATTCCAAAATATTATAAGTGACAGAGACCTAAAGTTCACTTCAGCATTATGGACAAATCTCCATAACTTGTTTGGGATAAAGTTATCATTCTCAACAGCTTATCATCCTCAAACTGATGGTCTAGCAGAAAGAATGATACAGACCCTAGAGGATATGATCAGAAGATTCTGTGCTTATGGGATAGAATTCAAAGATTCTGATGGTTTTACCCATGATTGGTGTACACTAATACCAGCACTTGAACTGGCATATAAGACATCAATCCATTCTTCTACTGGCAAAACACCAGCAATGCTAGAGAAAGGTTGGAATCCAAGACTTCCTTATGATACCCTCAAAAAGGACTTAGTGGATATACATCCAACAGCAAGCAGTTTCAAGATAATGCTTGACAAAGCAAGACACCATGCAAACAGATGCATGCAAGATTCTTTTAAATATGCAAAAGAAAGATGGGATAAAAGTCATAAGCCACCTGATTTCAAAATAGGAGACTTGGTTTTAGTATCAACCCTTAATTTCAATAACATAAAAGGCCCAAAGAAATTGAAAGATTCCTTTGCAGGACCATTTATGATAAAAGCACTCCATGGACCCAATGCTGTGCAATTAGAACTCACAGGTGAACTAATGAATAAACACCCAACTTTCCCTGTGAGTCTAATAAAGCCTTACAGTTCCAGTGACAAGGAGTTATTTCCACTAAGAAATAAACCCCCACTTGAAATTCCACCCTTGGAAGAAGGAGAAGAAAAGAAAATAGTAAAAGTCCTTAAAGAAAGAAGGACAAGAAACAAAAAAGAAAGGGAATACCTTGTAAGGTATAGAAATTCAACTCAAGAAGATGAATGGCTACTTGAGAAAGATATAACAAATGCTGATAAACTACTAAGAAGGTTCAGACATGAAAGAAAGCCTGAAAAATAGAAAAGTTAAGCATTATTGAGCTTCAAGACTAACAAAGTCTAATGAAGAGGTAGGACAGTGGATGATACCCTAATCACACATATCAGATTGTGGTACAATCTTTTTTAGTGGTAGGGAATGTGAGCCTTTGAGATGTGACCACATACCCAATAAGGTCACAAAAAGACTCAGAACAATTATACCTTTAATATAATTATATTAAAATTACTTAGAATAATTATACATTAAGAATAATTACTTATATATACAAAAAATACCATAAATTGGTACAAAAATTGGTTTAACTTAAAAACCAATGAATCAACATGTAAAATAAATTATACCATTGGATTCCCCATGGAAAAATACACTTATACCATTTTTATGGCATATCTGTAAAGTCAATATTTAAGGAATTATAAGGTATAATACCTTATAGAAATCATAAAACCTTATGTATCTCAAGAACTAATGAAACAACATGTTAAATAAATTGTACCAGTGGATTCCCCATGAAAATCCACACATAAAACAATTAATAAGCTAATTTCCAATGTTAATACTTAAGGAATTATCCTGAATATATGCACTTTTTTGGTCAACGCATATATTTAAGGATCATAGCTAATATCTTCTAAACTATACATGATAGAATGATGAACCAAAAATAAAGTTACCACGTAATTACTGTAAGAACACAGATATGAACTTTATTTTCCAAATTATAAACAAGGTTAAAACCTATGATGAATTATTGATAAAAATCAACAGAGCTGTTGACCACTTTGTTGTGAAAGTGTTCCAAACTTAAAAAAAAGTATACAGTTGGATTCTACTAGTTTATTCGTGAAGAATGATGTAATTTTTATTATTAAATTCAGGGTATAACCCCCTGAAATCAAGGTTTGAAGTTTAAAATATTGAGTTTTGACAGAAAAGATGAGTTACAAGAAAAATCATCAAAATTAGAGTTTTGATGATGTAATGAAGAGCTCTTGGCAGCATAATGAGGTTATGCCAGGCTATCAGAATTCACTCTCTGAATTGCTGTAGCGTGTAAATCTTAAAAGTTATTGAGGATCAAAGTTTGAGCTTAATTTGAGCAGTTATGATCACATACTGTAACATTCATTTAAGTTTAACAGTCTTAAGAGTGATAAAATGGGTGAATACTATTAGTTTATGATTAAAACTAATAAAATCCACGAAATTTGGGGTTCTGCCAAGCCTCTGATGTCATCAAACTTAGAGTTATAGTGATAACTCTAAATAATGGTGTAATAATGATGTAATATGGTTTGATCATGATGTAATCACCCTCAAACCTTAAAATATTGATCAATTCCAGTGGATATGATCAGTACACGTCTACTAGAAGCCTGTTGGACTCTAGAAGGGAGGTATTTACTATAAATAGAGCTCTTTTTACTCTATTTACCCCTCAGACGCATCAAAAACATTAAATCAATTAAATAAAAGGTAATTTCTTTATTCTTTATATATAAAACTCTTATATTATTAAAGACCAAAGACCATCTTAATATTAATCACTATTTTTACATGATTAAATCAAGTCTTTAATTGTTTTTGTCATAAATCTCTCTATAAACTCATTTCCACGTAAAATCAAGAAATTTAGTAATTTTCTTTATTTTTTATTGTAAATACAATTTGAAAAGGTTGTATTATATTCTTTTGGCATAAAATATCTCAAAATTATTATTTTAAGTGTTAAAAGTAGGTTATTTCATCTTATTATAATAATTTTTCTCTTATTATTACTCTTAATAAGTCTTAATTAATATAAATAGTATTTATATTAATATATAACTTTAATATTAGTAATATTATTGTTATTAATTGTTTTTTTATTTATAAAAAACAGTTTTTTACGCCTTTATTATTTGTTGGTAACAATAATAAAGAGCTTTATAATATATTAATATATTATTTATAATATTATAATTTCATATAATATTAATTATATTATTATATTTATTTAATAATATAATATTTTTACGCCATAATAATAATATTTCTTTATTATTATTATTATTTTAATCTTATTTATTTCAATTATAAGGACATTCAGAGTACAATAAGTAATAAATTAGTAATTTTTACTTATTGTTTCATAGTCAAACCTTACAACCAGAGCACAAGCATGACAGCCAAACACCATAAACCAATGGTAAAGCCAAGATACCACCAAAACATGGACCTGAGCCAAATAAGCTCAAAAGTTTTCAAAAAAATAGAAAACCCCACAACTTTCCAAATACACAAGTCCCACAATCATAGGACAAGGAATAACAAAGTTATTCCTGCTCAAAGTTGTTGCTAAGCATAAACCTCATTTTTCACCTCTCATCTGAAATCCAGAGGAAGAGACTTAAACTCATAAAATTGATATTCAAATTGAAGCTCTAGGTCAGGTATATTCAATGGTACTAGCAAAACTGAGCTAGCATCAAAATTACAGGAGTTATGGCCAAAATAACGTCAAATAAGGGAGAACAAAATATTCAACTCTCATCTAGCTTCTACAGCTTTAGTGTGAGATACTCAAAGTGGGGTCTTTTTGGGAAGAGAACCATCAGGGCTATCCAATGGTGCTTTTTATTTCTCCATATTTCATCTAGAAGAAAATTTATGGAGCAAATAAGCTCCATACAGATATTGAGAAAATCATATGTATGAATAACAAAGCTTATACACGGCATAACTTTGCCATATTTAATGTTGCCCATACCAAATAAGGTACCATTGTGTAGATCCCCTCCAACTATAAAGAGTGAATCAACTTTGAGCTCAATATTTCAAAAATGGACAAAGTTATGGCAGTTTTAAGTTTAAAATCCAACAATTGGGCCAATATACCTTTACTTTGGGATAATATCCCACAACCATGATTATGAGGTGTCAAATAGACAAAGAAGCAGGTTTATACTTCAATAACTCATAGTTCATTCAATACTGGGGTCCCATACAGGTTCTGGACAGAATTCTATGCATCATACATGTCAGAAGAGGGCTGCGTGGTCCCCAGATGAAAATATTCACCCTGTCTTGGTGAAAACTGCCCAGATGTGGTTTCAAAATCACATCTGAGCCCAATACAATGTATAAAGGCTTTGTGGAAACTACAAGCCAGTACTATGAAGTGAAAAGCTCTTTACTTACTCTACGTGGATGGTCTAGAGGACCACTACACCCCATTTTAGGATCAAAGGAGGCCTTTTCTGCACCAGAAAAGATTTCCTCATCCTGTTCTTAAATTCCTACATAGTACAACTGTCCAAAACATTTATACTCTTGGAAAACAAGTCAGGTATACTTTAAAATTAAGTATTGTAGTCTTTATTATTGTAACCCAACAGGTAAAGCTGCAACCAGGGCTTTCAGTAATGCTCACCACCACTAATTTTATTAGTAAAGCCCTTGGTATTTTTAAACCAAACCATTTTAATACTTGCTATCCATGTCACAGTCATATTTAAAGCTGTATATACCTTTATTATCACTTTATCATAGACTCAGACTGAAATTTATCTACTAGTAAGAGATTAAATCTGGACAAAATAAATTAAAATCAAATTTACAGAAGGAGCTTGATTATTTAAAAATGAAAATTTAAAGCTTTATGATCTCCAGGGTTGGGGTTTGTGAGAAAATTTTTGTCTTGAACTCAGGAAAACTTGTGATTTCATATTTTATCTAATCTTCTGTAGATTTCCTAAGTCTTCCTTTATTGCCTTGTGGCTAAATTTTGATTTAGATTCTAGTTTTCCATATTTATAACTTGTTTTGGATGTTAATTTTGAATATTCTATTCCTTCCTTTTGGTCCCTGCATACCATAATCACACTTTTCTTCCTTATCAATTTCATATTATTTGTTAAGCTCACCTATTCCCAATAGCTGAAAGAAGTCTTCCACAAGCAATACCAAGGTCATCTTCAACAGGAATGGATCATAAATACCCTATACCACATTTTGAATTTCATTTGAATTCATTTTTTTTTCTACCTTGAACAGAAAACATTAGGTACTACTACCATTTTTACCATTGTTCTTTCATATATTATGCCCCAGCTACACTAATTGATAACTAAAATTCCTACAAGTGATTTAAATCAACCACTACCTATAGTGTTACTGTAAGACTTGTCTATGAAACTATTTACAATATTGCTATTAAGAAATATTACTATGAATTTTCTTAGGAAATATAATAGATATATTTATTATAATTACAAATAAAGAATTAATTGATTAATTATTTATTTTAATTGGTATATTCTACTACTAGTTATTTTAACAGTAAAAAGCAATTGTCTAATATAATTAATAGCAAGAAGTTTCTATAATAAACCTTATTATAAAAATAGTATGAAATTAATTTTATTAACAATTATCTTTTTGAAGAATAATTATTATAGCTTTTTTAGGAAAGCTACAGACTAGAGAAAAAAAACTTAAGAATATAATTAATCACTTACTAATTCTCCAATGATACTTTGAAAAGTTTGGTAGAGGTATCTGACATATCATTTGTGGAATTAAGGAATGAAAATTTGTATAAAGCAAATATATTTCACGTTATAGTAATAATACTATGTTAAATAGTATTATTATATCATTTCATGTCTTTGATGAATTATTAAAAGTATTTAAAATTCTAAGAGTTATTTAATAACAAATACTTACTTTGTGGGATTGATGATTTAATTATTTTACTTGATTGATTATAAGATGTGTGGAAAAAAGAGAAATGGCAGGCTTCTTTTAAGTCTAAAGCAGATAAAAGAGGAATTACATGGAGAAAAACACAAAAAGCTAGTCAGAAGCCAGCTACCTTCTTTGGGCTACTTATTAAATCCCTTTTTTTATGAATTATTATCATAATTACTTGATTAAGTCATTTTATGTAGCTTACAACCCATTTATGGTTAAGAAGTAAAGAATTTACTAATTTAAATCTTCCTTTATTACAAAATAAACGTTGTTTCCTCAGGATATACATCTTATTGGAAGTTACATCACAGGTTCTATTAAATCATAATTATTTTTTCTCTAGTGTGTAAAATCAATTTTTACAATGGTCCTTAAAGCTTAAGAGGTATTCATCCATAATTGTATTTTTACTGAATTTTTCAAGTTTTACCTCATTTTCTATGCAGCATAAGAAAATAGCATAGTGAAAGCTGATTGCCATGAGGTATTTTCATGGATAATAGTCCCAAAAGTCTTTCAATTACTCTTTTTGAGCGTATCCATGGGAAATAATTAATAATGGACATGTCATGGGAGTAAGAGCTGCTCATTACCTCCTTGTCACATCAAAATAGGAGCTTATTTTTTATTTTCTCAATATTTAATGGGATTTTAACTTGGTGAAAAGGCTTTAATAGACCAAGTGTGTTATTTCAATATATGGAGAATGTCACTCCTCAGAAGCCTCAGAGGCTGGGTACCCTTTCTCTATTTGATGTATTTTGCCCCCCTTAGCTAGCTTCACATCAAAAAATAGCACTTTGGGCTTAAATACTGATATCCACCATTGGTCTAGCAATTCATTATTTGTAAGCTCAAAAACATGAATAACACAAATCTTAGTGTATATTTAACATGGACATTTTAATAATCCCATTATTTTGGAATTAAAATGGAAAATATTTACAATTCCTTTATGTTGTATTGATGATGAGCTGTTGAAGTATTTTCCATTCTATAACCTTATAGAGTTAATTTAAGCTTATTCACTCCATGGAGTTAACCTAGGTGAATGTTTGTGTAGAATTCAAATCTTTCCTAAAGTACATGTATCTACTTACTCAAAAGAAAGGTATTTATATTTTGAAAGATGAAAAGCTATGGATTTGTGATATATACATGACTTATGGGTTCAGAAATTAAAATTAAGAATTATTTTTTTGTTTGTACTTTACAGATATATATATATTTGCATTATTTAATCCAAAGTCAAATTAAATAAAAAATATTTCTCATGATTTCATTTATCAATAAAATGAGATCCTTAATTAATTAGCAAAAAACCACTAACATCTTTATTGTTTTTTCATTATGCTTCTAAATACAAACTGAATTGATCAATTAGTTCATGATTCTTTTCAGCTTTTGAGCTATGAGAAAAGCTCATGTTTTATTTTATATATTAATATTACATATTTAATTGTGAAAAATAATATCATTTTCAGTATTTTATTTATAATTGGTCTGAAATAATCATTCCAAAAAAAGGTTTCCTTATATTTTCATTTTTTGAATTTTTCAGTAGAGTTTTGAAATTATTCAAAATAAGATTTCTTTCTCATTTTTTTGAAGAGTAAAATAAGGCAAAGTAAAATATTAAAAATGCCATTCTTGATTTATTTGAGATTTTTCCCCAAAAAATTGATCTTGAAAATATATTTTTTTCATTCTCAAAATAGTGGATTTTTTCAGCTAAGCTTCCCTTGAAGCTTTCCCAAATCTTAACTTGAAAAATGTAAAATCTCAAGCCTTTTTTCTTGGTATATTTCATCTTTAGTTTTACTTTAATCCTGAATCCAATGAAATAGCTTAATTTGAATAAAACATCACTAAAATGACAATTTCCATGAAAAAATCTTCAATAAAATCAGACTCCTTCACAAAAACCATAAAACCTCATTCAAAATCATAATTTCATTCAATAACTACAAAATATTTTTGTATGATAAGATTGTTATTTGTATATTCCAACTTTGATTCTGTTTTGGAACCTCAGGAAAGAATTGAATTGGCTGACCACTTTTTGCAAGACAAATGGATTTCGGTAGCTGTTCCCTGGGATAAATAATAAGTATCGCAATTGTTTTAATATTAGTGCAACAAACCTTCATGAATCATGGATAAAATACAAAAAAGTACATTTTTGAAAAATTCTTTTCAAAAAGTACCAAATATGGAATCACTCCTGCTTATCATGGAAAGGGTATTGAAGAAATTTTTTGAAATTTTTTGTCTATTTTACAGTGTTTAAAGGAAATTAATTTTCTGTTTGGTGTAAAGTGAAATATACTCGTTTTCCCTCTTCATATGTACAAGATAAATACTAAAATTATTGATTTCAACACAATCTTGACCTGAATCTCAAGAGATAAACCAAGATATTTATTCACCAGTTTTTATGTCTGTATTTGTTAATAGACTTATATTTTAGGCTTATCTAACTTAAAATAACTTGAGGAAAGATTCATAGAATCCTTTCTCCAATAGTTACATTAATTCTTAATGTAAGATTTGTCTATGAAACCCTTGATATTACTACTATTAATAAGTAGTACTATTACTGTTCCTATGAAATATAATGAATGAATTATTAGCTGTGCATGTATTTATTTTACTTTTTATTTACTACTAGTGACCATAAAGTGAGCAGTAATTGTCTACTAGAATCAATTACAAGAAGTATTAATAATAAAACTTCTTATTGAAATAATATGAAATTATTTCAATGAATAATTACCTTTTGAAAGAATAATTATAAATATAACTCTTGAAGGAAACTATTATCAGATAAAAACCTCATTAATTCAGTGAGAAAACTCACCAATACTCCAATGATACCTTGAAAATATTTGGTGGAGTTATTTGATGCATTATTTGTGGATTTAAAGGATCAAAATTTTTTTATAACAGTAATAAAACAATATAATAGCTAAAAACTAGTATAATCAGTATATTTATATTATTTCAAGTCTTCCTTATTGAGCTGAAAAGATTTAAAACACTGAAGAAAAGAACTAACTAATACTTACTTGTTGGTACTAATGATATGATGTGGAAAAAACAGAAAGAGGAGGCCTCTTTTAAGTAAATAACAGCTACCAGAGGCATTCCATGGAGAAACAGAAAACCTAATTGAGTGAGAAAACAATTATCCTCTTTGGATTATTAATTAAATCACTTGTTGTCATGGAATACTATCATAATTACTTACTTGAGCAATTTTACATGACTACAGCCCATTTATGGTTAAGAAATAAAGGAGTAACAACTGTAAATATTCTTTTATTTCCAAGTAAGAATTGATTTCACAAAGTTATAAATTTTATTGGAAATTTCAGCACAGATTGTATTTTCTGTGAATTCTTGAGGATTCAGTGTTTCATGTGGAATCATCAAAAATGTACTGTAAGTAAAACTTTGAATTTTAATTATGAATCCATAATTCTTTTTTCTTTCGAATTTATTATCTCTCTCTTCATTGGTCCTGAAAGCTTCAGACTAATTGATTGATAATTGTATTTTTGATGAATTTTTTGAGTTTTTACCTTATCCTTATGTAGAAAAGAAAATAGCACAGTAATAGCTGGTTACCATGAGGTAAATGCATGGATACTAGTCCAAAGAGGGGTTTAATCCATCTTGAAAGTGTTATAAATGGAAAATTATTAATAATTGACATGGTTAAAGGAGTAATAGTTGCTCATTACCTCCTTTTCACATCAGAATAGCATCTTATTTTCTATTTTCTTATAGTTTAATGGTACTTTAGCTTGGTAATCAAGTTCCCAAAAGGTTTTAGTATACTAATTGGGCCCCAATCAGCCATTAATCCAAGATTTAGAGGTATTCACAGCTAAGAGGCCTCAGAAGTTGGTTACCCTGGCTCTCTTTGATGTCTTTATCCCCCTTAGCTATTTTCACGTCAAAAACAATAATTCAGGTTTCAAGACTGATATCAACTATGGGTGTACCAAAGCTGTATGTAAGCATACTGTATTTTAAGTGCCACAAACATGCAAAACACTAATCTTAGTGTATATGTAACATGGTATTTCTCACATTCCCATTATTTTGGTGTGAAATTGAGAAAAACAAATATTTTCACAGTTCTTTTATGTGGTATTGATGATGTGGTGTTGAAGTATTTTCCATATCACCACCTAATAGAGTTAATTTAAGCTAATTCACTCTATGGAGCTACCCTAGGTGAATTTCTGTGTAGAATTCAGATCTGGCCTTGAATACATGTATTTACTTACTCAAAAAAAGGTATTAATCTTTTCTTAAATGAAATGTTATGAATTTTGGATATATGCATGACTTATGGGTTATTAATAGTTCAGAATTTATTTTAATATCAATTGTGGCCTAATTGAGTATGTAAAATATACCCCAAGGCTCACACTCAACTGGATGGAATGGATTAAAAGAGCTTTTTTGCATGAAATAAAAGCACTTTTATGCATTTTGACTATGAATAATAAAACACAGCAATATTAAATCTTTATAATTCAAATAAAATAAAAGACTCAAAAAATTCAATTTAATGAGTATAATATATCTTATCACAGCTCCCAATATACCCAGGCTGATTATGAGAGATGTAGCAGAATTAAGAAGTCAATGATTCCTAAAACCACCTGTCAGAGGATATCTTCAGATAATTCTAATATTCTTAAACACACTCTTAATTTACACAAGACTATATTTGCTCAGTGGATTCCCATAAGCAATTTCTTTACAGCTTGAAATATTTTATCAATATAGACCTACTTCATCTAATTAAAATAATGTCTTATTATGGGATTAAAGCCACAATTCACCATGATCAAAATGGCTTCACCTGAGAGCAGGTAATACATTTGAAAATTAGCTTGGATCCTTACTCTGAAACAGGTTTTATCCAGGATTCAAATGTTTTCCAATATTCTAGGTTATTCCAAGCTACCAGAATATTATAGAAACTCAAAGATTCTCATTTTACAATTTCATACAATAAATATACATTATATTATGTGAAATATCCTAAGAATTTTGGATTAGTGAAAAATAGTTTCAATTATATTTTAATCTTAATGCAGCTATCATAAACTATAAATACATTAACCTAGATATAGTATCTAAATTTAGAAACTTTTTTTGTCTTTTTACAGCCATAATGAGGAAAATAAACCTTTGAAACAAAGGAAGCCTTTCTTTCATTTTATTTGTTGATTATTATTAATGAATATTAATATTACTTATCATTTTTTCACTAAAAGGTGGCTGAAAAAAATTCCCACTCTGCATGAAGTCCTCATGTTAAGAAAAAGAATAATTTCATCTTTTTTCTGCTTGAAATAGCTATTTTCCTTTAGTCTCCAAAGAATTAAAACAAAATACTAAATATTCTTAAATGAAATTATCCAAAAAAGATAAATTATACTATATATATATAATTCTTCATTTTCTATGATCTCATTATTATGATTATCATGATTTTAATTTCCTCACATTTTCTGATTCCTCTTATTAGTAATTAGGATCATCAATATTTCTATAATCAAGGCTCATATCTCTCTGTTTCAAACACAAAAGGGTTGTTAATTTTGGTCTCTTGAAATTTTAATTTTTTTATCCAAGATAGAAGTAGCAGATTCTTTCAAGAAAATTCTTCTACTGGAAAAAATTTCACAGCTTTTATTATTTTCAAGCTTCTGGAATAAAAGGGATTACTACTGTAAAAAATTTCCAAAGTTTTTAGAGGTAAAAGCAACGGCACAGTGACCCCCGATGTAAAAGTGTCTTAGTAGAAGGCCTTTCAGGGCCCTCTAATTTAATCTTTGGTAGAAGAATTAAAAAAATAAACCAATAAAAATTAAAAAAACTCAAAAAACTTGAAAAAACATCAAAAAACAAAAATATATAATACCAGAGAATGACATGGTCTTTCTTTATCATTTTTTAAATGAAATTGTAGAATTATCTTAAAAGAAATGAAATACTTTTTTTCAAATCAGCAGAAATATATTTATTTCCACTATTTTTATTTTAGAAAAAAGAAATTTCAAGGGAATTTAAACTTTAATAATGGAAAAAGTGTAGAACAGTTTTCATAATTTTTCTTATAATTAATTTTTTGATGCAATTTTATCCTTTGATAAAATAATTTTTTTTGATTTAATATTTGTGGGTTCATTGGCTTTCAATTTTCCCAAAAATGATCAAGAGGTAAAGTATTGAATCTAAAAATCTAAAATTGGAAAACAGCTCATATCAAATGTATTAATTTCATACCTTTTGATAATATTAATTTGAAATTTCAATATTTTGTGTATGTTGAGAAATGAGGACCAATCAATCTCTGAGAATTATATTATTTTATTTCTCAAAATGTTTAGTCAAAAAAATATTCCAAAAATCTCATTTAATTGTAATAATGTTCAAATTCAGTCAATATTTAAATTGAGAGTAGTATTTTACTCTTTGAATACTTAAAAGCAATGTTTTTCTTTTAAAATAAATAATATTCACAGTTAAACAAGCTTAAGATTAATTAATTAGATTCACTATAAACTAAGTATACTAAATATAGTTCTTTTTTAGAGATTGGAACTTTCTAAAAGGACCTATTTATAAATCACCAAAGAAAATAACAGAAATATGGGTGAATTCCTTCTTCAATTTTGAATAATTCACATTTAATATTGAAAGTGTGATTGTTACAATGTTTTTAATTCGGACGGATATGGCTCGGAAGTGAAATTCGACTCACCTCAAGCTCAAATACAAGAAATTTACAGCTTAATTATGTAACCCATCACTTAAAATATATCAGCTTTATGAATACTATAAGCTCTTCCTCAACATAAATACCACAAAGGGAATAAATAAACCATTTTATATTTCATATAATAGATATTTAAATGGAACTCATTTTTAATTCCATACAATACATTTTATAGGTAGCTTAATATCAAAAAAATACTAGTATTTTAGGTTGAAAAGATTCATTAGAATACATGAAGCTTTATAAACCTCCCTGAAGATTCATAAATAAAACCTTAGTGAGAAATTGGGTAAAAATAATTACTTATCCCAATAATGTTTTTTTGTGAGATTTTATCTGTTTCAAATATTGGAAACCAATTAGATTATTTCTCACCTATTCAGAAAAAAGTATTTTTACTATTATTTAAAATACCTATTTAGTTCAAATATTATAGTTGTATTTATTTTTGAACAGAAATTAAACAGGTTCCCCTCATACCTTTGAGAAAAATTGAAGGTAGAAAAATAAAAAGATCTTTACCTAAATTAGTTTTAATACTGCTTTCATATTCTTTGGTTTTGGAAAATTTGAAGAAACATCTTGGAATAATTCATAAGTTCAACCATTCTGAAAACAATTTAATTCCGAAATAAATTGAGAACTCTCTAAAAATTCAAGTATCAAAAAAATAGAGCACAATCTAATGAACACAAAAAATAAAGGGAATTCCTATTAAATATAACAGATGAAATTCAAATTTAAACTAAATATCAAATGATATCAACTATTATGCTTTCAAGAAATTAAATAATTAATAAAATATAAGCTTAACAATGTTAATACATGAAGTGTAGACTTACTCAGATTTAAATATTGAGTATCGGAGCTATACTATAATTCTTTATATAGCTTCTTCCTGAATTTCATAAAAATAATAACTCACAAGATCAACAATTTTAAAGAATATTATCTTTTGTTTTGAAATATCTAGATATTCCATTAAATCCAGATTATAGAGTGAAAAAATGGAGTTCTTGTTTCAACAAGAATATATAAAGTGATTGATAAGGTGCTATACTAAAATAAAAAACAATTAATTTTCCAAAAAAACTACAGAAAATTATAATCTAGGGGGAAATTTATATAAACAATTCTATAATTAAGTCCTGATTATTTTCTTAAAATCACAATTTCCCTTGATTTACATTTTTTTCATTTTATAATACTGAAATTCCCCAATTATAGAGTTGAAGAGAAATATATTATTCTTTCAAGCTTCATATATTATATCTGAAAGTGAGAAAATTCCATCTATAAAATTTTATTGGCTAAAATATTTTTGATATATAATCAATTTATATTATTGGTTTTATATTACCTCCTTATGATTAATTTTGTATTATCAAGATGAAGGATTTTTCCCATATGAAATAAATAATATTACTCTAATAATCAAAGAAAACTAAGTTATCCTATTTCCCAATTAATATATAATTTCATAGAGAAAGAAATTTGAGGGTAGGATTAATCTTTTAGAGCATATTTATGGTTACAAAAATACCAAGTGAATGAGACATTTTATCATTAATGAAAAACATTTAAAGTAACATGGTTCCAGTTTTAATATGATTCAACTATGGCCTTCCACTTAGGAGTTAGTTAAGCTTTTGTATTTATCTAAAAGCCCCCAAAACATACTTTAAAATGTTAATTTTGTATTAATAAAATGAAATGAGCTGTGAAAAAAGATTAAAAAATACATTAGGAATTAAATTAATTGTAAGGTTTGACTAGGAAACAATAAGTAGAAATTACTAATAATTTACTTATTGCACTATTGATTTCCTAATTTAATTAATAATAAGATTAAAAATAATTATAATAATAAAGATATACCATAATTATGGCATAAAATTGATTATATTATTAAGAAATAATAATATAATATAGATTTCTTATAGAATGATATATCTATGGAAACTAATTAATGTTACAAGTAATTAATAAATGCATAGAAAACTTATATTTAATAGTAAATAACAATAATATTACTAATATTAAAGCTATATATCAATTTTAGATTTATTAAAAATAATAATAAAGATAAAATATCATAATAAGAGAAAATAACCTACTTTTAACATTTAAGATAATAGTTTTGAATTTTTATATGGCTAATAATATAAATAAAGCTTATTTAATTTATATCTACAATAAAAATAGACAGAATTACAAATGACACTATTTTTACATTAATTTACAAATTTTTAAGAGAAATTAACAAAAAAAAATAAAACTTTGATTTAGTAAGATATAGAATAGAGATTAATATAAGATGAAACTTTTGTCTTTAATATTAGAGGCTTTATATTAAACATTAAAGAAATTTGCCTTTTCATTTATTGTTTTTATTGTATTTGTTGTGTCTGAGGGGGAAATAGAGGAAGAAGGGGTCCTTAATTCTAGTGACCAGATACCCTCTAGTAATTGTGTACAGATGTTATTCACTGTAATTGATCATTATTTTAATTTTTGGTGATGATTACATCATCATTAAACGTTTTTATCTCATTATGATGCCATTTTCTAGAATTATTAGTATAATTCTAATTTTCTGACATAATAATCTTGGTTAATAATGTAATATTGTGGATTATAGTAGTTGTATTCATAAAATACTAATATCCACCAGTTTTATCTCTTATTCAACTGTTGAACTTGAAATAAGATTAGATTTATTGATAATAAATGATCATTTTTGAGCCTTAACTTTGATTTTTAATGACTTTCAATTTTTTCACACTACAGCAATTAATAGTTTTAATTATGATACCTTGTAATTTCCTCAATAATCTTTCAAGGTTATTTTATTACATAATCAAAACTCTATTTTTGATAATTTTTCTTGTATCTCATCTTTTCTGTTGAAATTTACTATTTTGAACTTCAAATCATGATTTCATAGGGTTGTACCTTGAATATAATGATGAATATTACATAATCATTCACTAATAAGCTATTACAATGTGAGTATACTTTTTTTAAGCTTGGACTGCTTTTGATTTAAAGTGGTCAACAGCTATTTCTATTTTTCCCAATATCCCCTTATAAGCTTTAACCTTGTTTATAGCTTTCCAAATAAATTTGGTATCTTTATTCATACAGCTATTTTGTGGTAAATATATTTTTGAATCAACTCTTTATCATGTGTAATTCAAAAGTTATGAGCTAAGAACCATTTATATATGCACTGATCATAAAAGTGCATATATTCAGGTTATCTCAGTAAGTATTGGGTTTACAGATATGAAAGAAAAGATTAATATATGTAGTTTTTAATGGGGAATCTAATGGTATAATTTATTTAACATTCTTATTCATTGGTTCTGAGATAATCAAGAATTTATTCTTTTTTATGGCACCTTTACTTGTTTTAATATTATTGTTTCAATTACAAGTTTGGTAAAGTTGTTTTGTGACCTTTTTGGATATGTTGTGAGCCTTGAGGTATATTTTACATACCCAAATAGGCCACAATTATCTTAAAAAGAAATTTTGAATTATGCAAAACTCATAAGTCATGCATATATCCAAAATTCATCATTTTCAATTTCAGAAAAGATGAATAACTTTTTATTGAGTAAGTAAATCCATGGATTTAAGACCAGATTTGGATTCTACACAAAAATTCACCTAGGGTAGCTCCATAGAGTGAATAAGCTCAACTGAAGTATTTGAGGTGGTAAAATGGAAAATACTTCAATACCACATCATTAATACCACATAAAAGATCCGTGAAAATTTTTGTTTTTCTTGATTTTTAGCCAAAATAATGGGAAAGTGAGAAATCCCATGTTACATATACACTAAGAATAGTGTTATGCATGTTTTGAGCACTTAATATCATGGTATTCTTACATGGACGTTTGGTACACCCATAGTGGATATCTCACTTTAAGCTTAAATTACTATTTTGACGTAAAAAATAAGCAAGGGGGACAAAAGACATCAAAGAGAGCCAGGGTACCCAACTTCTGAGGATTGAGAGGCGTGGATAGCTCCAGAGCATGGATCCATGGCTCATCTTGGCCCAATTGGTAAACTAAAACTCTTTGGGAACTTGGTTACCAAGTTACACCTACTGTAATCATAAGAAAAATAGCAAATAACCTGCTATTTTGACGTGCCAAGGAGGTAATGAGCTACTTAGACTCCTGTAACCACGTCAATTCTTGATGACTTTCCATGACTAGACCCTAAAAGAGTAATTAAACCCTTTTGGGATCCATATTCATTGATTTACCTCATAGCAACCAGCAAAATACTGCTATTTGCCATTCTACGTAGAAATGAGGTAAAAACTTCAAAAATTCATTAAAAATACAATTCTTAACGAATCCTTCTGAAACTTTCAGGACCAATGAAGAACTGTATTATCTATGGTACAACCAAAAAAAATATGGTTTTACTAGTAAAATTAAAAGTTTTACTTACAGTCCATTTTTGACCATTCTACGTGAAACACTGAATCTTCAAAAATTCACAGTAATTACAACCTGTGATGAAATTGGCAATAACATTTATAACTTTGAGAAATCAATGATTATTTTAGAATAAAAGAAGATTTACAGAAGTTACTCCTTTTATTCTTAACCATATTGGGGTTGGTAGTCACGTAAAAGCATCAATTAAGTAATTATGATAATCTTACGTGACAACAGATGATGCAATCATTAATCCAAAAGGGTTTATTGTTTTCTCACTCACTGGTTTTTCAGTTTGCTCCATGTCACGCCTCTGTGAGCTGTTGTTGACTTAAAAGAAGCCTCTTCTTGCTGTTTTTTCCGTATCATCATCTTATCAATTTATTAAATCATTATTACCAACAAGTAAGTATTAGTTAAAGCTATTCTTAAGTGTTTTAAATCTTTCAAAATCATCCAGAAGGACGTGAAATCATAGAATCCAACTATATTTTGTTGTAATACTGTTATAAATCCTTTTGATCCCTTAAATCCACAATTCCACGTAAAATTTCTCTACTCTTACCTATCAATAAGTTCTTTGGAGTATTAGTGAGTCATTTATTCTTAATTCTTAAAGTTTTTCTCTAGTAATAGTTTTCTTCAAGAATTATCTTTATAATTATTCTTGCAAAAGATAATTATATATTAAAATAATTTTATTATTTTAATAAAGAAGTTTTTATTATTAAATTCTTCTTGTAATTGATTCTTGTAGACAATTACTTGCTCACTGTTAAAATCACTAGTAGTGCTTAACACGTGAAAGAAATAATTTTTTAATTATTTAATTGTGGCTATAATAATATTTTATTATTATATTTCATAAGAACAGACATAGTACTGTTGATTAATAGTAATATTATCACCAGTTTCATAGTCACATCTTACATTTGGGGGCCTGGCCGTGTTTTTTGAACCTTGTACCCTTAATTAATATATTTTTAAGTTCAAAAATATATTAATTGAATATTTTTTTTCTTTCATTTTAAAGTCAAAATAATTCTTATTTTTGAAATTGTTTTGGAAATCTTTTTCATTGAGGAATTTGGTTTAATTTTATACTGTTTTACATGTGGCTTTTTCACATCCAAAAACTTATAAAATTATTCTTTGAGTTACTCTGAATTAATTTTCATTCAAAATCTTAAATCTTAATTTTTTTTCTTTAAAAAGAATAATTTTTTTAATATTAAAAAATAATAAAATTTATAAAAAATCTTTTAAAAATATCTTAAAACACAAAAATAATTTCTTTTATCATATTTTTTTCTCTTTAAGTGTCTTTAATCAAATACTGTGCAGCTGGTAACAGACTCAGTAAAAGATACATCAATAGTCCTGAATCTTCAGAAGCAGAATCTGAAGACAGTATTGAGGTGCAGATTGCTAAAAGAGGCACCTTATTCAACTCAGAAAAAGCTAAATTACCACCAAAAGGTGTGTATTTTATCTTATATTTTCACCTTTTATCTTTAAATTGACGTGAAAATGGTGCATACCAGAAATTGAAGCAACTATTCAGTCCAACCAGATGGATGTGGACAAGGAAGAGGCAAGACCAAATCCATAAGTGCCAAATCTTCCACAAGAAAGACACATCTGGAGGATGCCAGAGTTTCCCCCCATTCCCCAAGGTCTGTACCAACAGATTTTGACGTGAATTCTGAGCCTGAACTGATTTATGGTAATATTTCCAGGGCTGAACCACTTTCAGGTGGCAGCAATAGAAATATATAAATGCCAGTACAAAAGCTGGTTCAGAGCAGCCAAGGAAGAGGAGTGGGAAATCTGCCCAAGCCTCTGGCAGGGGGCCATGAACTCTTACTTACACATCAAGAGCTTTCTGGGTCAGGAGAAGACCATAGAACTCTTAGGAGGATGGAGCCCCCTGTCTTGCAAAGACAAGGTAAAAAAGATGAAGAATTGGTTGAAGAACCAAAGTCTTTTATCCATAGACCAGAAGAAAGAGTTGGAAATGACTCCAGCTTTGGAGACAGAGGCACCAGTGGCATCTACCAGCTCCAAACCAGCTCCAGAAGCATCCAAGGACAAGCCCAAAGGACCTCAAAAGAAACAGAGAGGTCCCAAGAACCATCAAGGCAAGGGCAAAGGCAAAGCCAATTGGCACAGACCTTACCCACAAGGGTACAAGATCCCCAAATTAGAGCCTTCAGACGTGGACAGTGTCTTCAATATGGCCAGAACTCTTATGGAATTCACAGCCAAGGAGCAGGAAAGGATGAACAGGACTTTTCCACGCAAATAAATGATGTACATAGAATTATTAGTGTAGAAATTGGCAAACTTGAGTCAAAGTTGAAGCAAATTACATTAGACATCAATGATTTAAAGAAAAATGACAAGCAACATTCTGATTGGCATCAATTGACAAATGTCACCCTTGAGTCAATTAGCAATGCTTGTGAAAGAATTGAGAACCAATGTCAAAATAATGACACAGAGGATCCTTCCATTTTTAAAGTAAATGATAGACTTAAAACTCTTGAAGACCATGTCTTACAAATAGTTAAGAACACCAATCAATTTGCTATACATTTAGCAAAAAGTGACAGTGAGAGGCAGAAATTGAAGAATGATATAATTGCAAGTGTGGAGCAAATTCATAAGAATCATGAACCACATATGCCAAGACATTCTACACCTTTGACTGAAGAAAAACTTTCTGTCAAAGAAAGTTTGACTCCATTCTTAGGAGAAAATGCCTACTCTGCAAGAGATATTCCCAAAATAGAAGAATGGCCAACATTCTCTGGTGAAGGAGAATACAACCATATTGAATTCATCAGGACTATTGATATGTTGCAAGAAGACTTTAATATACCTGATGAAATCATAGTGGGAAAATTACACTGTTTGTTTACCAGAACTGCAAAGAAATGGTATTACAAAATGAGGATTGATCATGGTAAACATGACTGGTCTTGGTGGAAATCTGAAGTGATTACCAAATGGGCCAATAATTCTTGGAGGTTTAAAATGGAGAATGCTTTTGAAAGTGCCATTTTTAACTCAGAAAAAGACAAACCACTTACTTGGTTCTTAAAACAAAAAGACAGATTATCTGCTTTACACCCAGATATGTCTGACACTATGATTAATATGAAAATATTAAGAAAGTGTGGAGGAGAACTGGAACATGCTATCAAAAGCAGATGTGTGGAACCCTGTTCAACAGAAGACTACATTAATGCTATGGAAGATATCATTACCAGGACAAGAATTGGTAAAACTTGGGTTAAAAACCCAATAGAGTCCAAAATAGTCTCAAAGATTCCTAGAGAAGAAAGAAGACCAGAAAGACCTGTCTTGAAGTGTCATAAATGTGGAAGTACTTCACATTTAGCCAACACTTGCCCTAAGAAGACAAAAATCAATGAAGTTCAAGTCATTGAAGAAATTCAGTGTACTGAGGAGAAAGAAGAGTCTGATCAAGATTCTGCAGTCTCTGAAGATACACCAGTGGAGGACTATCCCATTGAGAACATTTCAGCTTTCTTTGAGGTCACAGAAGTCCATACCCACTTGCCACAGTACAGTGAGGATTGCTGCAACCTGATCAATATCCAAGATGCCAGAATGTGTAAAACAAAACCTGCTAGAGGAAAGGGTTATACTGCTGGAGCATCCTGTATCACATCAGTTCTGATGAGTGATATTGAAGCCAAAGTAAATTTGGATACAGGGGCATTTTGCACTTGTGTTGGCAAAGATTATCTCCAAATTATACTTCCTGAATGGAAAAACCATCTATTACCAATAGAAGGTGTACAATTCAGTAGTGCCAGTAACAATATGTACCCCTTGGGCATATTGGACACTAATATTGTATTCCCACATCCAGCAGGAAGTGTAAGAATGAGAACTGAGATTGTAGTAATGGATAATTGCACATCTCAGCACATCATTCTTGGAAATGATTACTTAAATATTTATGGTATTGATATAAATAACCATAAGGACAGATATTTCACAATTGGAGATAACAAAAGACAAAAATTTGCTTTCTCCAATATGCCAAAACAGATATCTGTAGTATCTTCTGTCAAAGATACTTACAAAGATGAATTTGTGTCTAAACAACTTGTTGAAGCACAAATTAATCCATCATTGTCACCAAAGATGAGGAATGAACTTATTGATGTATTATATACATACAATAATGCATTTGCATCTGATAATGAACCATTAGGCGCTATAAGAGGACATGAAATTGATATTACTCTTAATATTGATAGACCATATCCTCCAGTACTTAGAAGACCAGCTTATCCAGCCAGTCCCAGAGCTAGAGAGGCCTTGGAAAAACATATCCAAGAGTTGATCCAACTTGGTGTGCTAAGGAAAGTAGGCCATAATGAGGAAGTTGAAGTGACAACACCTGTTGTTATTGCATGGCATAATGATAAGTCAAGAATGGTTGGAGATTTTAGAGCTTTGAATACCTACACAGTTCCAGATAGGTATCCAATCCCTAGAATCCAAGAAACCTTGACTCAATTGTCTAAAGCCAAGTATATAACATCAATGGATGCATTGAAAGGCTTTCATCAAAATATTTTGACACCCAAAGCTAAGAAATTACTTAGAATTATCACTCACTGTGGCATTTTTGAGTATCTTAGAATGCCATTTGGCATTAAAAATGCTCCATCTCATTATCAAAGAATGATGAATACCATCTTCCCCACAGAATTGTCTGAAGGATGGCTTATCATTTATATTGATGATATTATTATATGTTCTGACTCATGGCCTTTGCACCTTGAAAGACTTGCAAGAGTACTTCATAAAGTTGCATAAGTGAACATGAAAATTTCACTTAAGAAATGCAATTTTGGTTTTGAAGAACTCAAAGCATTAGGACATGTTGTTTCTGGTTTGAGCTTGGGTATTGACAAGAATAAAGTAGCAGCAGTGTTACTTAAGCCAATACCCCAGATTAAAAAAGAAATGATGTATTTTCTTGGATTTGCTAGTTACTATAGGCAACACTTGAAAGATTTTGCAATTCTAGCCAAGTCACTTTATAGAATCTGTAATCAACAGACTGTATTTGAAATGACACAGGAAAGAATTAAAGCTTATGAGAAGATAAAGAAAGCCCTTACAGAAGCACCTTTACTCCTCATGCCTGACTGGAATATTCCTTTTAAATTGTAAATTGATGCATGTGGAGATGGATTAGGGGCAGCCCTACACCAAGTCCAAATTATTGATGACAAACCTACAGAAGGACCAGCTTGTTATATCTCAAGACAAATCAAACCAACAGAAGCCAGATATGGTTCAAGCCAAATGGAGTGCTTATGTTTGGTATGGGCACTTGAGAAATTACACTATTACCTTGATGGCAGTGTTTTTGAAGTGATAACTGACTCTAATTCCGTGAAATCACTTCTTAACATGAAAACTCCCAACAGACATATGTTGAGATGGCAAATAGCCATTCAAGAATATAGAGGAAACATGACTATAGTTCATAAAGCAGGAAACATTCACAAGAATGCTGATGGACTTAGTAGATGGGCTTTAGCCAACACTCCTGATAACCCAGCTTATGTACCTTTGGAAGCTGAACCACAGATTCCAATTGAAGGAATTAACATAACTGATGTTGGGACTGAATTCTTTGAAGAGGTCAGAGAGTCTTATAAACAAGACAAGAATTGCCATATCTTGACTTCTTTATTGGATAAAGACTGCAAAGACACATCTTTGGTTAATGCACTAGATGAAGTTTGGAAAAATTCCTATTCTGAAGGAAGATTTCACTTGTTTGATGGGATTATTTACCATAGAACAAAACATTCTTGTGTGATGACACTGTGTAGTAGATTGCTTATCAATACCATTCTTCATGAATGCCATGATAGCATTTACTCTGGACACCTATCAGAAGACAGAACACTTGAAAAAGTGAAGAACTGTGCATGGTGGCCATCTTGGAGAAAAGAAACCATTGAGTATTGCCATACCTGTGATAGATGCCAAAAAGCAAACAGGAGTACAGGCAAGAAATTTGGATTGATGATCCATATTCAAGAACCAAAATCCCCTGGGGAAGTTGTTCACATGGATTGGGTCACAGCACTTCCTCCAAGTGGTGACAAAAGTTATAATGCTTGTTTAGTCATTGTAGACAGATATAGCAAAACTCCCATATTCTTACCATGTCATAAAGATGACACTGCTATGGATACAGCTCTTCTTTTATGGAGTAGAGTTATTTCTCATACAGGGTTATTTAAGAATATCATAAGTGACAGAGACCCCCAGTTCACATCTGCACTTTGGACCAATCTTCATAGATTGTTTAGGACTAAGTTATCATTCTCTACAGCATATCACCCTCAAACAGATGGGCTAGCAGAGAGGATGATTCAAACTTTAGAAGACATGATCAGGAGATTTTGTGCTTATGGATTAGAATTCAAAGACTCAGATGGCTTTACCCATGACTGGTGCACTCTGATACCTGGATAGAATTGGCATACAAGACATCAGTCCATTCTTCTACAGGACAAACTCCTGCTATGTTAGAAAAGGGATGGAATCCAAGACTCCCAGCAGACACACTGAGGAAAGACTTGATTGACATTCATCCTACAGCTTCCAGCTTCAAATTAATGCTTGATAAAGTAAAACACCATGCAAAACAGAGTATGGATGATGCTTTTGATTATGCAAAACAGAAGTGGGACAAGAGTCATAAAGTACCAGACTTCAAAGTAGGGGACTTAGTTCTAGTTTCAACCTTGAATTTTAATAATATCAAAGGCCCAAAGAAACTTAAAGATTCTTATGTAGGACCTTTTGTTATTGTTTCTTTACATGGAACCAATGCAGTTCAAGTGGAATTGAGTGGTGAATTGGAAAATAAACACCCCACATTTCCAGTCAGCTTGATAAAGCCTTATCAACCAGCTGACAAAGAATTGTTTCCTTTAAGAAACCCAACTCCTTTAACTGTGCCCCCTGTGGAACAGAATGAAGACAGAAAGATAAAGAAAGTCATTAAAGAAAGGAGACTTAGGGGTAAAAATCAAAGAGAATATCTTGTCAGATATAGAAATCCAGTACATGAAGATGAATGGATAGCAGAATCAGAAATACCTGACTCAGATAAACTCTTAAGAAGATTTAGACATGAAAGAAGGCCACAAGCCTGAATATGTCTATAAATGTGCTTTAAATTACTTGATCTGAGTAATGTGAAGAGGTTGGACAGTGGACATTAACCCCCTTTGGGGCCTTATTCTTTTATCACTAATAAAATTGTAGTACAATTTTATTTTTTGGTGGGAGGGAATGTGAGCCTTGAGGTATATTTTACATACCCAAATAGGCCACAATTATCTTAAAAAGAAATTTTGAATTGTGCAAAACTCATAAGTCATGCATATATCCAAAATTCATCATTTTCAATTTCAGAAAAGATGAATAACTTTTTATTGAGTAAGGAAATCCATGGATTTAAGACCAGATTTGGATTCTACACAAAAATTCACCTAGGGTAGCTCCATAGAGTGAATAAGCTCAACTTAAGTATTTGAGGTGGTAAAATGGAAAATACTTCAATACCACATCATTAATACCACATAAAAGATCCGTGAAAATTTTTGTTTTTCTTGATTTTTAGCCAAAATAATGGGAAAGTGAGAAATCCCATGTTACATATACACTAAGAATAGTGTTATGCATGTTTTGAGCACTTAATATCATGGTATTCTTACATGGACTTTTGGTACACCCATAGTGGATATCTCACTTTAAGCTTAAATTACTATTTTGACGTAAAAAATAAGCAAGGGGGACAAAAGACATCAAAGAGAGCCAGGGTACCCAACTTCTGAGGCTTCAGAGGCGTGGATAGCTCCAGAGCATGGATCCATGGCTCATCTTGGCCCAATTGGTAAACTAAAACTCTTTGGGAACTTGGTTACCAAGTTACACCTACTGTAATCATAAGAAAAATAGCAAATAACCTGCTATTTTGACGTGCCAAGGAGGTAATGAGCTACTTAGACTCCTGTAACCACGTCAATTCTTGATGACTTTCCATGACTAGACCCTAAAAGAGTAATTAAACCCTTTTGGGATCCATATTCATTGATTTACCTCATAGCAACCAGCAAAATACTGCTATTTGCAATTCTACGTAGAAATGAGGTAAAAACTTCAAAAATTCATTAAAAATACAATTCTTAATGAATCCTTCTGGAACTTTCAGGACCAATGAAGAACTGTATTATCTATGGTACAACCAAAAAAATATGGTTTTACTAGTAAAATTAAAAGTTTTACTTACAGTCCATTTTTGACCATTCTACGTGAAACACTGAATCTTCAAAAATTCACAGTAATTACAACCTGTGATGAAATTGGCAATAACATTGATAACTTTGAGAAATCAATGATTATTTTAGAATAAAAGAAGATTTACAGAAGTTACTCCTTTTATTCTTAACCATATTGGGGTTGGTAGTCACGTAAAAGCATCAATTAAGTAATTATGATAATCTTATGTGACAACAGATGATGCAATCATTAATCCAAAAGGGTTTATTGTTTTCTCACTCACTGGTTTTTCAGTTTGCTCCATGTCACGCCTCTGTGAGCTGTTGTTGACTTAAAAGAAGCCTCTTCTTGCTGTTTTTTCCGTATCATCATCTTATCAATTTATTAAATCATTATTACCAACAAGTAAGTATTAGTTAAAGCTATTCTTAAGTGTTTTAAATCTTTCAAAATCATCCAGAAAGACGTGAAATCATAGAATCCAACTATATTTTGTTGTAATACTGTTATAAATCCTTTTGATCCCTTAAATCCACAATTCCACGTAAAATTTCTCTACTCTTACCTATCAATAAGTTCTTTGGAGTATTAGTGAGTCATTTATTCTTAATTCTTAAAGTTTTTCTCTAGTAATAGTTTTCTTCAAGAATTATCTTTATAATTATTCTTGCAAAAGATAATTATATATTAAAATAATTTTATTATTTTAATAAAGAAGTTTTTATTATTAAATTCCTCTTGTAATTGATTCTTGTAGACAATCACTTGCTCACTGTTAAAATCACTAGTAGTGCTTAACATGTGAAAGAAATAATTTTTTGATTATTTAATTGTGGCTATAATAATATTTTATTATTATATTTCATAAGAACAGACATAGTACTGTTGATTAATAGTAATATTATCACCAGTTTCATAGTCACATCTTACATATGTGGTCATATCTAAAAGGCTCACAGTAATCCTTTTACATGTACTTTTGATGTATTGAGCTTTGACCAGCCTAACCAAGCAATCATTTTTAGTGAACTAAATCAAATTTTTTGGTTTGCATATGTGGATTTAATTTCCTCCAAAAAATACATATTAAAATTTAATGTTTGTCCTATCTCTAATTTCAAATTCCAAATGAAACAGCTTCTGTCAGGTGTGGCAACTTTACCCATTATTTTGTAATTGTAATGAGGAAGAAGATGCTAAATAATTTAGAGAATAATTGTTCAAAATGTAAAAAACTAAATATATTATTTGATAAATAAAAAATAGAAAAAAATAGAGCTTTTAGTAAAAAATATAAATATACAAAGGCAGTTTGAATAATAAATATTTAATATTCAAAAAACATTTTAAAAGGTAAAATCGGATAAATAAGTTTAATTGAAATGAAAAATAAATAAAATTCTTACTTGAAATTAGCTAGGGTAAGCTCTTAATACTATGAATCAGATCTTGAAGGAATTATGAGGCTCATTAATAACTTATAGTTTATTATGTTTTTGTCTGAGATATTTTTGTTCATTTTCACTTTAAATAATGCAATAATTTTTTATTGATAATAAATATTACTAAGTAAAAATTCAATACCTCTTAGAGTATAATTTTCAACTTAGAAATCGTTTAAGAAAAGACATGATAAGATAATCTTTAAGAGAGCCTATTTCAAAACCCTGTAGATATTTTTAATAGTATCTATAATTAAGACTAGATTTAGAATTAATGAATATTTATTGAAAAAATATACACTAACCAAAATTTTGAAAATAATATTTCTTCTTCTATCATATCAATACATTCTTTTGAATGCTATAGATTCCTAACCAAATTATCACTTTTCAACCGGGTTTTCAGACCTGTTGTCATTTTTAGGTTATCTTTTTGACCTTAATATCAATTTTACGAAATATTAAGGGCTAAATATGGAGTTGAATCTGATTCTATAAAGATCTTTGTTTTCATTCCTGAAATATTTTTGCAAAACTAAATACCGTTTTTCATGCCATCCTTTTTCTTTCTGCTTATATTTTATTAAGTTTTTTAGAATACCCATAATAACTAACAGCTCCTTGACTTAAAAATGTTTCTTTTTGTTAGCCGGGGCCTCTTTTGTGGCTTCCAGATTGAATATTAGGAATTTTAATAAAACAAAAGAAGTGGAATACTATCAATTTTAACTAATAGACATGTCACTTAGCTTATAATAAAGTACTGTTGGAATTTAAGCTTCAGCAGTATAATAGAGGTTGAATTTGGATTGAATCACTTATAAGTGAGAGAACCAACATTTATAAAATGAAATGAAAGTAATTTTAATTTTAACAATATATTCTTTAAGAGCTCTGAGGATTAATTCAAAGAGAATTGATCCTCTTGAAATTCTTTTATTTACAAATTTGAAAGTAAATCAAAATCAATTTATTTTGTTTAACTCAGGGTTGATTTGTTATAGTAACAAGAGCAAAGACAAAAGCCAAATAAATGACATAATGGGAATAAATACTATGACAGAAATAGTGATTGTTCATAGCAACAAGACTTAATTAATGCTATTATGACATTAGCCATACTGTTTGAGAATTATACAAAAAGTATAATAAAATGAGACAAAATAACTGAATATAGTTGGTGAAGACTTTTTAGAAAGTAAGGATTTTCATATTTGCAGCCTCACACTTTTCATTTTTACTTATTCTTGTTGTTATTAAATTTCTAAATCAAAATATTTTGAGGAATAGGTTTCTGTTCAAATATGTATTATTGAAAATTCTTTAACAATCAACAATCTCTTATTTTTCCAAAAATAAATAAAAATAACTTCTTAAAATCAATATTCCTTCTCTTATCTTATTTATCGAACCCTTATTCTCATTTAGAAGCTAGCTAAATTTGAAAAGGAATTGATATTTCCTATTATAAATACCCAAAAGAATCATAGTTCAAGTTAAGTAAGCTCAAGAAATAGGCTGGATATATCAAACCCAAAGTAAAATTGGCATATAATCTCAAGTTAATATTTTAATAAAATACGTACTTTGACCCCATTCTTACTAATTTTTAATAAAAGATTCAAATTCTCAACCTATACTGAAAAATCCAATTCCATACTAGGAATAATGGATTCACTTTGCTTCATATTAAATAATTCAAGATTTCTTCAGAAATTTAATTTCAGCCCTCTATTCAAACTAATAAGATTCAAATTCTTTCAAAGTTCTTGTTAAGTATTCAATAAAAATATGTAATAAATAATAATTTCTTCATATATTCAAATAATTGATATTCATTAAAAAATGGTAAATCAATTCTGTAAAATATTCTTTCTCAAAGAAAATGTCAGAATTTTTTTTTAAAAAAAGGCCTTTTTCAATTAATTCATTAGCTCTGTTTTATATATTATTTTATTTCCAATTCGAAAAATACTGGTTAAGTTTCTCTTTAAATTTATAAATTTGGTTTTGTTAAAATTTTCTCTTTTCAAAATCATTCCTTGAAATTGGATTCAAAGTCTCAGAGTCTTGGTATCTGTCAAACGTTTTGGTTCTCTGGGAAAAAATTCAACATTTAGCCCTATATCTTGATGGTAGAAAAATTTGAAACTAATTTATACTCTTGATTTCAATTAAAATATTCTAAATAGAAATTCAATATTTTCAAATCTCTGAATAAAGAAATAATTACTTAAATTAATTTTGATAATAAAAGGATTAATTCAAATATGATTTCTTTTAGCTCTAAATTAATTTTCATTTGATATTTTCAATTTCTTATTCCAAATCTTTTTTGTTCATTAAAATCTGTTTTATTCTTTTAAAAAAAAAGAAAAATTGATTAGTCAATTTTGAAAGTTAAAATTTTCTTTTAAATTTTTCAATTAAATCGTAAAAAATACAAAATAGTCCCCTTAAAAGTTGACAACTTCCACAACCAAAACACCTTGGTTTTTTACAACAAAAATACCAAATTTACTATTGGGTGTTTTGTAAATATCACACCTCAAGAGCTGTGGTGTTTTCAACTCAATAGACTCAATTTTTTGCCCCCAAATACCATATTTTTTTGAGCACTTGAATCTAAGTTCTTTTATTCTTCTCAATTAATCATTCCCCCAGCTCTTAACACAAACATCTTTCTTTAAATTTACAGACAGCTTAATATTCTTATAAATTTGAATATGATACTGATTAAGAGTTGGAGGAAGACATTCCCTTACTCAATTCTTTCCATTAAAAATGATACCTAACCAACTTCCAGTTTCATCAACCACCATCAATTTACCAAAGTAGTGATTTGGCAGGCTTATCATCTTGAAAATTTCAGAAAATACGTCAAAGCTCATATACAAGCTGTCAAGGCCTCGTAAAACTTAACAGTGTAGACAGAATTTTCTAGAAAAATGCAAATTCAAAGCAATGTGGTATTGTTATACAATTAGCTGTAGCACTTTGCCAATTTGGTAGCAATGGTACAGGATCTTCAGCTGGAAGGATTGGGGAACTGTTTGAAATTGGTAAGGGAAATGTCATCCTTCACACCAAAAGACTCATTGCAGCATAATTGGAGAGCCAGTCATCTTATCTTGCATGGATCAATAACAGGATCTCCTGGTTAAATTGGCTTTATTGATTGAAGCTTAATTCCATTATTTCAAAGGCCACCCAATGATTCAGAAGCTTATTTTGATAGAAAGAACAAGTATGTACCTCAAACTTTTATGTAAATTGATATATAAAAATGATAAATTTTATTTTTGTAATAGCTAATAAATGTCAATTCAGCTTGTTTGTGATGTGAATAAGTAATTTTGGGCCTTACATTTTTGTCTTCCAGGCTTGGTACATGACTTAATAGTATTCCAGAATATGAATATTTACAGGACTCCTGAACAATTCTTCTCCAAAAATCAATAATTACTGACCAATTAAGCATATTCAAGTTCAAATCATATCATTCCAGCATATGAAAGAAACTATGAAGCAAAAAATGATTGAAGCAAATTAGACTAGTGTCTTTCTAAATTACAGGTCTGTATTGAGCATTTCATTGGTATGCTCAAAGAATGTTGTTCTACTTTACAGAAAATGCAATTTCAAATGAAAGGACCTGAAGATATTTAGAATTTTGTGAATTTTTTAATGACCCGTCTAATTTTACATAGTTTGTTGGCACAAATTTGTTACCAATGGCGCACACTGTATTATGATTAAGACGCACCAGAGCTGAAAGTAATAAATGAACAACCACTTCTTGGGATAGGCCCAAATGTCTGCAAAAAATTCAAACAATTTACTTTGGATTGGTATGATAATAAATCTTAATTATTTTGTATAAACTAAAGCTTTTTTTGATATAGTTGAATATTTCTATTTAAAAAAATACAAATTCAATATCATTTTTTCATTGTTTTATGCTCCTTGCCTGTTGAAGCCATTCTACCTGAGTCTTTATTCTTATTTCAATTTTTTTTTTCTGTTAATCTTTTTCATTGAACTCTTTTTTTTAGAAAGAAACCCAATAATCAATCTCACTCTCATAGGCTCTAGGAGGCATTTTTACTCACTTATTTCTGGTTTCTTTTTGAGTTTTTAGGAAAAAACCAAACAAATGAGTTTTTTTTTGGCTTACTCTCACTCACAATATCTCTGGGAGGACTTGAAACTTGAAATCCAACTTTTAAGTTTTTTCTATCATTTTACTTTGACTTTTTTCGTTTAAAAAGAAAGGAAAATAGCAAGTTGTTCTTTTTGATTTTTTCCTTGCTTTCTCTCTCTTTCTGTACTGTTATTAGTTTTTCTTACACTCACTCTCAGTGCCTCTAGGAGGTACCGATTAATTTATTATTATTATTTTGCTTTTTTTAAAATCCTTCAAAGAAAAAACCCAAAAACATGTGAGTTTTTTTCTTATTTTTCCTTGCTCTTTACTCTTATTAATTGATTATTAATTTTTTTAGTTTTTTTTGTTCATTTTTATCACTCTCACTCTCAGTACCTCTAGGAGATACTTTAATTAATTAATTAATTAATTATTATTATTATTATTTTAATTTATTCAATAAAGCAAAGAAAGGTGAGTTCTTTCAATATTTTTGCTCACTCTCACTCTCAGTACCTCTAGGAGGTACTTGAATTAATAAATTGATTTTTTTTCTATTAAGTTTTTCTTTGATTTCTTCAAAAAACAAACAAAAAACAAAGGTGATTTCATTTTTTGTGATTTTTCTTGCTCTCACTCTCAGTACCTCTAAAAGGTTTTTAAATTAATTAATTTGACTTTTTTAGTTTTCCTAATATTTTCTTCAAAAAAAATTCTTTTGGTATTTTTCTTGCTCTAACTCTGAGTACCTCTAAGAGTTATTTTTTAATTTTTTTAAAAAAAAGGAAGTTTATTTTTTAAATTTGCTTGCTCTCACTTTAAGTACATCTAGCAGCTATATCATTAGTTTCTTACTATTTTTTTAGGGTTTTTTCAAAATTCTTATGAAAAAACCAAAAAAAGCATTTTTTTTATTTTTCTCACTCTCACTCTCAGTACCTCTAGGAGGTACTTTTGTCAATTTTTTTTCAAGTCTTTTCTATTTTCTTTATAAATGAATAAAAATATTCAAGGTGTCTTTCTCTTATTTTTGCTCTCTCCCACTGTTGATACCTCTAGGAGGAGTTTTTTTACGTATTTTATTATTGCCTGGAAAAAAGTAGAATAATTTACCCAAGTAAAAATCACAAAAAACAAGTTTCTGAGGCTATCAGAAGAAAAGGAAAATTGAAAGGCAAGTTAAATAATTTTATAGTTCTTAATTAAGAAAGTTATAATGAAAAATTAGTAATATTATATAACTATTAGTGGCCTTATAAGATCTTTGACCATATAATATACCAAATAGGTGCAGCTTATAGGTGTTTCCCACCATAGAATAAAATATTACCAATATTTAATTTTAATTTTATTTACTTACAGGCAGCTTATTTATTTAATAAAATACCTTTCTTACACAATAATTAGAAGCTCATACCATCCACCTCAAAAGGCCCCCATAAGTCAGATGAAAATGCTGATTATTCTTCTGAATTATCTGATGTTCCCCTCACAAAAGTAACAAGAGATTTTCAAAACAGAAATTTGTTAATCAAGAAATATACAAATCTTGTAATTTCAAGGGAGTTTTCATGTTTAAAGAATGATGATAAATTTCACACTGTCAGCCTGTGACTCAAAACCAGAGCACAAGCATGACAGCCAAAATACCATAAACCAATGGTATAGCCAAAATACCACCAAAATATGGAACTGAGCCAAATTAGCTCAAAAGGTACCAAAAGAAAGAGGAAACTCACCTCTTTCTGAAAATATAAGTCCCATCACCATAGGACAAGAAATAACAAAGTTATTCCTGCTCAAAGCTATTGCTGAGCATAAACCTTAATTTTCACCTCTCATCTGAAATCTAGAAGGAGAGGCTTAACCCCATCAAATGGGTATTCAAAATGAAGCTCTAAGCCAGGGCTATCCAATGGTACCAGCCAAACTGAGCTAGCACCAGTATTACTTGAGTTATGGTCAAATTCAGACCAAATAAGGGGGAACAAAACATTCACCTCTCATCTAACTTTTACAGTTTTAGTGTGAGATACCTAAAGTGGGGTCTTTTTGGAAAGAGCACAATCAGGGCTATCTGATGGTGCCATCCATTTCCTCATAACTCAACTACAACAGAAGTTATTGGCCAAACAAGCTTAATACAGCTTTTGACCAGACCACGCCAATGTACAAAAATACTTGTACATGGGATAACTTTGTCATATTTAATGATAACCATGTCAAGTTGGGTACCATTGTGTAGAGCTCATACAGGGCTATTCAATGAACCAACGTTTAGCTTGATATCTCAAAAACTGACAGAGTTATGACCATTTTAAGGTCAAAATCCCACCTGCTGTCAGATACAGCCTTACCATGGGATAATATCCCATAACCATGAATATGAGGTGTCAAATAGACGAAGAAGCATGTTTTTACTTCAATACCTCATATGTCAGTCAATACTGGGGTCCCATACAGTTTCTGTACAGCATTCTACGCGTCATACACGTCAGAATCAGGCTGTGAGGTCCCCAGATGAAAATTTTCACCCTGTATTAGTGAAAACTGCCCAGATGTGGTTTCAAAACCACATCTGAGCCCAATACAGTGTATACAGGCTGTTTGCAAACCACAAGCCTGTCCTGGAGAGTGAAAAATCTTCACTTCCTCTACGTGGAAAGGTCTAGCAGCCTTTCCACCTCAATTTCAGGATAAAAGGAGGGCTTTTCACAGCCAAAAACCTTTCCTCATCCTGCTCTTGAATAACCTACGTAGTAAACTGTCAAAAACAGTTTTACTCTTGGTTAAATAATCAGGTATACTCTTAATTTAAAGTATTGTAGTCTTTATTATTGTAATCCCACAGGTAAAGCTGCACCCAGGGCTTTCAACAGCGCTCACCACCACTATATCTCTATAGTAAAGCCCCTTAAATCTTAAATTAAACCATTTATTATCAATATTATCATCTTTTAAAACCATTTTTACCGTGTCACAGTCATAGTTAAAGCTTGTAAATACTCATATACACCTTTATCATAGACTCAACCTGACACACACTAATTCCCCTAAGTCCACCCTTGTGTTTTCCCCAAATAAAAATTTCATTGCAATAATAGATTTCTTACCATTTTTTCAGCTTAACCCAGAAGATTAAATTGAATGGTATCACCATTCACACACCTTATTTCAAGAGAAAAAGTACTTACAGCAAGAAAAAATAAAGAAGAAGAAACTTTCAGGTGAAATGTGGCCTCTTGGATGGCAGAAATTAATGACAAAGAATGAAAGAATTAGATTTTATTGATTTACAATATCAAAAAAGATATTCAAGGCTTTAATTATTGGGCACCAATGCTAGCCTGGCCAGTACTTTACCTTTCAAAACAATTTCAACATAAAGCCTCTGGACTCTTTAATGAATAACAACAAAAACTTCTAAATTTTGGACCTCCATCTTTTTCCATTACAGCTCATGATGTTGTAGCTCCTCAAGACTTTTCATCATCTTTAACATCTACAAAAGATTAATTTTTCAATAAAAAACATAAATACTTTGATGTTTCAGCTGTGGAAGCTTGATGGTGGATTCAATTTGATAAAATTAATTAATCACTCATTAAAAATTCAACTAAGAAACTATCAAATGGGAATTTCATATTTCCCGAAAATAACTTTGCAGTTGATTTTTCTCAAACTAATGGAATATGTAAACTAATTTGGAGGGCTAAAGATCTTATTCATTATAAGGAAAGCTCTATTGATACTAGTACTGATACACACTTAGGCCTTTCTGTGCAGGTTTTCAAAAGATTAGAAAGTTTTTGTACTTCCCGTGATATAAAATCTGATAATTTTTGTCAGATTAAATAGTGTTTTTATTTTAATATTTGAGATATTAATCCCCACTCATAGCTATTAAATCTTTCATATACTAAATAAATCACCACTCATGACTATTGAAATTTACAAAGGATATGAAATCAAAAAACCCTATGTATTCCAAAAAAGAATCTCAGCTTTTTAATTTGCATTGAATCCTGGAACACCAAATAAGTACTTCACATATACTTCATTAAACAGTTATTAAATTTGAAAATATGTCGCACTATTCAATCACTAACATCACTGCTTGTTGATTAAATTCATAATGGACTCCAGTTCTGTTTCTGGCCAATTTTATTGTAAAGTTGCAATGGTAAGCTTATGTTTTTCGATCATGTTGAGAATTCAATTAAATACTCAGATTGATCTCTTCAAAATCACTCTGCGTTTTCAATTTCTTTTCCTCAAAATTCAATTCCTTTTACCTTTTCTCTTTCAAATTATATTTCTATTTCTTTCTGGATTTCAGCCTTCTCAGGTTGCTTAATTTAATCCTTCTTCTCCTCTTTCCACTTCATTTTCTCCCAATCAAATCTTAAAATCTCACTTCCATTCAATTCTATTTAAAATTATAATCCTAAATAAGCTCCATGTAAAGCTATAAAAATTCTTACTACTCACCCCCATGACATGGAGTCATTACAGATTCATATGATGGCATGGTGTGATTTTTATTTTTTTGATGACTCACTCTTGGTATTAAAATTCTTTAATTATTCACACTTGATAATACTGGTAGAGGGAGTGGAAAAGAAATTCTTTACTGATTATTCCACTTTTTCTTCCTCATTCCAACCATCAGCAGTAATATTCATAATGAAATTAGATCACTCTGTGAAGTTACTGAATGGGTACACCTCTTGCCTCTATTTGTCTGAATTCCAAAAAGATTAGAGATAATTGAGAAATAATTGAGAAATAATTGAAGAGTAATAAAATAAATTATTTCCTTGTTCTTTATCCCTTTTTATGGCCCCATAAGCATATATTTCATTTTTTTGTTATCATTTGGGTTTTATTGGGAGATGTTTGCATCTTGTAGCTAACAATATATCAATTAATTTGAGTTCTTCCGGAAAATATAAAGAAGATATCACATACTTCATCACTATAAAAAAATTTAAAACCTTGATTTAATGATCAACATATATATTTGGAATATCACAACTGGCCATTAGATTTATATTTGGCTTGTTACCAAAAAGCTCACCCATTTTTTGATAGCATGGGAAAACATTTTCCAGTTTTTGAGCCATTTTATGAATACCTTTTTGGTTGTCATCCTTAGTAACTCCTGCCTCAATGGAGCTTTCAAATTTATTTTCTGGAATATATTTCTTTTTGTAATTGCGCCATTGATCTAATATATTATTTTCTGTAAGCTTCAATCTATTTTTGGATATCTTGTTGACTTCATTTGCCATCAATTGAAATCCAATTTGCTTTGATAATGGTAGGTGTCCAACTGAGGTCATTTCAGAAGTGCGAAAACAGGCCTCAAGGTTCTTCTTTACTTTAAGCCAGTTTATTGTAAAAAAATAATTGGAATTTGTAAGATGTCCGGAGGATTTTGAATAAGCCTGAGATAAATTTTCAGATGAGGGTTTTCTGGGTGGAATTTTATTTCAATTGCAATGGATAATATCAATATTGTAGATAGCTGAGAGGTTTTAGATTTTTTTCACTTCAATAGTAATTCACTCTAAGGATGGGAATTCCTGCTTTTGAGTTTAGGTTTGGAAACCTAACCTTGACTTTCTATGAAATACCAATATGTAATTTATATGAAAATTCATGTTTTCAAAGTTCAATTTTGTATGTGATTCAACTCCAAAAAATTGATATATATGAATATGTTTTTAGCTCAAGATGCCACATTTAATTAACTCTATATTTTTGAATTCTGAGGGGGGCCAATATTTCAATTAGTAACTTCAATCAATTTAAAATTTGAATTGTTTAAAATCAACTTTTCATTATTCTTAAAGTCTTATATATTCTGAAGTCATAGTGAGTCATCCTACTCCTAAGGTTCATATTAACAATTCCCAATTTGAAAAAAAAATTATTCAAGAATTAAAAATCTTAAAGAATAATAAATAAACAACTGAATTTTTTTAAAATTTTAAATTTTGCTTATAGATGACAATAAAGATTTCATCATTTTAATTCAAAATTAATTATATTTTCTTTTAATTTTTTTCTTTTTATTTAATTCCATTTTTATTTCAGCAAAAATATTAATTGAAATTTCATAAACTAATCAAGCCAAAAAAAGTTTTCTGAAAAAAAAAACTTTCAAGAATTTAAAAATAATCTTTATATTTCAATATAAGATTAAATAAATTTTTTTTTTTTAAATTATTCTATAAAATAAATTTCACTCAAAAATAAAAAAAAAACTTTTAGATTTTCTTTAAGATCTTTAGGCCCTATTCATGAACACATTTTTGAAGTTATTTTGAAAAATTTTGAAATTTTTTTTGAAATGATTCATTTTTGGTTTTTAGCTCAGTATTTTTCTAAAAAAAGAAAAGAAAAATTAATTCAAAAATACACATCTTGTTTGGAATTCTTTCTCAATTATATTCTAAATTTTTCTTTCCAATTTTGCTACGACTTGGTTTCAATAGTTTTTTTAAAATACTTGATATTTTTTTTGTATCTCAACATCTCATTCAATCTATATGGATCCAACCAGATCAGATATGAAATCAGATGTCGCTTGTGAGCCTAGATAAAATCTTTTCAACATAGACAGCAACAGAAATCTATCTGGCTCATTACCCTAAGATGAAGATAATTTAGTAAATGCTCAAGGCAATCAGTCAAGGGCTTCAGCAGATGTATTTCCAATGGATAATATGAGGCATCCCAAAATAATACAGATATCCAAAGATCCAACCAATGAATAAATTTCTCACATTCTGAAGCAATCTTACATTGGCAGATGGTTGAACAGGACAGATACCGCAAAAGGAAAAAGCGATTAGAGAAAAAGGCCCTTGAAGAAGAGATGAAGATGCAAGGGTCAGAAAGCTGGGTTTCTAGAAAAGAGAAATATTTCCTCAAGAAAAACAATCAAAATTTCTTTTTGAGTTAGGAGGACACTTGTCAGCTCCTAGAGTTGATAACTGAATGACACAATGATTATTTTCAACAGTCTGAACCAGCTCCTGGATTTATTTCATGGAATCACTGGGGTATTCCATACCTTTTCTGAAAGGCTCAAGTACACTTTGGTACAATAATAATATTAATAGACAAATATAGTTTGTATAAAATAATATATAAATAAAAATGAATAAATAATAATAATAAATAAAAGTAAAAATTAAAATAAGAAAGTATATAATTCCTGATTTCAACATATTATACCTAAGCTTAGAAGTCTGAAATAATTTCACCTTAGAATCTACATGAAATTTAACCTAGGTTCATACATTGGCTCAAATCTATAGGATAAAAATTGAGCAAAATATCATGGATTTAGAAAAAATATATAGATACCCTCATAAAGATACTCACTAAACTCACCATAGGAGTATGCTTATAATATTCATACTAGATTCAAATATTTACTCAACTTGAAAGAAGATTCACAGGATAAGTTGATACCACTTTATATTTTTACAGTAATACTTACCCCTCATTCATATTTCTATAAGTACCATATATCTGAAAGAATCATGTACTTCTACACACCTAACATTATTAATATGAAAAGTCATACGCTTACAAAAAAAACCAAAAGTAATTACATAACTACATACCTTAGCCATAGTGCATATTCAACTTTGCCAATGACCTTTCAGAACCACATATCAGCATCTGATTGGTCATAATTGGAGATATTTCAGATTGAATCCTCATAATTACTAATTGACAGGATAGAGCAATCTGATTTGTCAGAAAAAGATACACTAAAATGACTCAGGCTTAGAAAAACTTGAAGTCCTTTGTTTTGGGAAGGCTCTATGGAGGCCCCAAAAGGTATAAATAGAGTTCCTCTCTCTGATATTTCCCTCAATTCTTCTTATCAAGACAATAATCTTGAGTATCAATACATCCCTTCTCTAGTAGAATAGTTTAGTACTATATTGAAAGAATCAGTAGCTAGGCTCAGTATCTTATATAATTATTTATGACTAGCGAATGAAAGATATTTATAGTATTAATGAAAGATATTAATATTATTCAATAGTCTTACCATTAGAGTAGTAGTATTTAAGTAGTTTTTGAAGATATTATCATTATTTATCTTATCAAATTTATCAATAAGCCTTATTTATGGAAAGGATATCATCTTACAATTATACCTTATATCATATACCTTATAGATATATTGGATTATATTTATATTCATACTGATAGTATTATATTACTATTATATTATTTACATCTTATGCTTATATTAACCATAAGGATCCTTATAAAATTATCTTACCCTTAAATTATCATATTTATATTGATAATATCATTAAACCACCTGTAAGATTATGATTTAGCTATCAAGATTATTATTAATATTAATAGTAAGCTTAAAAAATAGTCTTTAAATATCTCAATTATTCAAAAGTAGGAATATTCAGAAAAAGGATGCAAAAAAAAATATATCATCAATAGAAAGAAGTTAAGAAACCCCCATTATTAAAAAAATATAAGCTATTACCATTATTATAATAATGATATTTTATTTAAATAATGATAGAGGCTTCTTAATAAAGTTCTCTAATTGAAAAACCACAGAACTAAATAATTGATTTGTGATCTGATCAAGAAAGGGTATCTTTTTTGGTATATTTAGAGGGCAAGCTAAAACACCTTAGCACCCCTGGTTATTGGAAAACTCTGAAATTTAAAACATACTCACCAATCCTTTCTCTATCAAGGTACTGCCTATCATTTATCCCACAGCAAAAGGTATTCCCAAATCTGGTGTCCCAGAAGTGGGATTCAAATTCAATAATTTTCAAAGATATTAAATATTAAATTTCAAAGATAATCTTTTTTCGTATTTGAAGAAAACTTTATATAAACAAAAAAATATATATAAATAAAGATATCAAATATAAAAAATCAACCATGACGTAAAATTAAATGATATAAAAACATTAAAAAAAATTAAATTGAAAAATTTATTCTAAAAAATAATAGTTTATTATTAATCATGGGGAAAAGAATCAGTATTCATGAAAGAAGAATCAACATCTTCAAAGAAAATTCTTACCTTGGCAGAAGAATTAGAAAAAGAAAAATCTGAAATTGAAGAATCAGGTGAGGAAGAAAGCTCAGAGAAAGACTTCTCTTACTTCAAAAAAGATGAAGAGTTTTTACAGAAGGTCATGGAAATAGAAGCCAAAAGACATGGAAAGAAAGCCAAGCAAACTCAACCCTCACCTGAAGCAACTACTGAAGATGACATAATTGAGAGGATTCTTAGACCTCAGCCACCATCTCCAACTCCAAATCAAAAATCATTTTCAAAATCCACTCCAGGTAACTTGAAAAGATCTGGAAGAAGAGCAAGAAGGGTGAAAATCACCACACCTGACCTCTCACCTGAAAGAGTTGCAATACCTTCCAGAAGAATAGTCAAAATAAAGGCAGAATACTATAACCTTGACTTTGATGACAGTTATGTTGAAGACTTTATCAAAAGATCTGAAAGGAGAGCAGCAATTGAATGATCAAATAACAGGGACTTGGCCATGTGAATTGCCTTTTGGAGTGAAGAGAAGGACATAAGATATGAAATTGAAGGCATGCCAGGATATTAAATGGAGGATTGGGATCAATTAAAAAATTAAATGATAAGTAAATGGGGAAAGGTGGAACCAGAAATAAGATATAGTAAAGATTCATTAACAAGACTATTTAATCAAGCTCAACAGGGAGGAGGAGTGAAGATCTTGCCTCAATATATAAATTTGATTGGGGAAGATGACATAATTTCCAAATATCTGCTTAAGTATGGTAATATCAAAAAAGGAAAATGACTATCATTAGGATTTCTTTGATTCTTTAACACCAGAAATTAGAAGTAGTGTTAATAAATAAATTCTCAAATACAGGACCATGGTTCAAGAAAGAGATTGAGGATATATCTTATCTTAAATGGTTATTCTAAGAAATTATATTGAGGCATAATTCAAGTAAGCAGTAGTTATTAAAGGAAAATCACAATTATAAGATTTAGATGAAATAAAAAGTGAAAATAAAACATAATTTGAAGATGAAAGCTGGGAGGAGTTAATAAAACCAATGGAGGATATTACCAAGAAAATAAGGAATACATCAGCTCAAGAAGCCCATGTTAATGAAGCCCCAAAAGAAGTAAATCCAATTCAGAATGTTTCAGACCAGCTAAAAGAACTATTAGAGGCTGTTAATCCACCAAAGAAGGTCTAGAAAGATAAACCAAACACACAAGGATCAGTCTTAGCACCAAATGCACAACCATTCAGACCAAGAAATACCCAGGAAACTTTGCCTGAAAATTATCCACTTTATGTTCCAGAAAAACCTTATCCAAGACCACCCTTAAATCTTTACTACTGTTTTGAAAATGTTCATTAATTGACAATATGCAGCTACCTAGCAGAAGTTCTGGAAAATACAATTTCCAGTAGGAAAGGACTAAATTTCTTTTATCCTAATTTCCAAAGGGTACCCTCAGAGGGAACCAAATCTCCAAACTATTTAGTCAGGGAATTTGATAAGGAACAAAAAAGAAATTCCCAAGAAGATAATTTAATATAAAGAGTTCTATATCAAGACCAGAAGATCAAGAGATAGTTGAGCTAAAGAAGGAAGAAAAAAAATTCAATTGATCAAGTGGAAGACTGGGGTAATTGGGAATTACCAACAGTATCTTCACCCACTTAGATGTTGTAAACACATGAAGATCTCAGACAGACAAAGAAAAGAGTGGCTAAGCAAGAAATTCAAAATAAAAAGGAGTCTCAAAGTAAAAAACCCATACTACCAGGAACCTATCATGAGGATTAAGATTAAAAATAGATGAAGATAGTTGTTTAAACCAAATATAAAGGTAAATATACTAAAAGACATGAAAACTTTGAAAACAACTAAAATTAAAAAAAAAAGTTTTGAAGAGGAAAGTGAGAAGTTAAATAAAAATATGGTTGATCACAGAATTTAAAAGAAATAAATGATATGAGGTAAAAAGGATAAGAAATAACTAAAACCAAAATTGAAAATTGAAAATTTTATAAAGAAAATACTGTAACAAAAAATAAACTTAACTTTGAGAGAAACATTATCAGTATCACCCACCTTTACTCAAAAATGAAAGTGAATTTCTCTTTAAGAAAATGAACTAAAATCATATAGTAGTTTTGCCATAAAAAAACCATTATTTCAATAAAGATGAAATACTTTGAAAAAAAAGTCCTCATTATGCCTTTCCACTTTTATTTGTGCAGGTATTTGTTGGTAAAGAAGAATATCTATTAATGGAACTTATCGATACAGGCTCAGAACTGAACATCATCCCTGAAGATGTAGCAATAAAAGTGTCACTTCTAAAAAGAAGGCTGAACATGAATCTGAAAGGAATTGGAGACATAAAGCATCATTAATTGAACTAGCTAAACTCACGCAAGTACTTTTTCCTCCTGGAGGAAAAAAATAAACTCATTTATTCATTGACAAGGGAGAAGTGCATGTAGTCCTTGGAAGGCCCTTCTTTGCAGAAAATAACATTAGATTAAAGTTTTCACAAAAAAAAGGTTAAATATTTAACTATCAAGAAGCATATGGTAGAAGATTATCTATGCCGATACGCAACCCCCATATTTTAGGATTGCAAACAGGACCACCAACAGCAATGAAGCTTTGTTAAATGGGAAAAATAAAGGATTGGCTTGTAAAAGTAAAAGTTAAAGAAGCTTAAGACAAATCTAAAGAACAAATAAAAAGTATTTTCAAATCAAGTAAAAACAAAGATTATCAATAGATCAAGTCTATGGAATTTAATTTAGATGAAATATGATCAATAATTGATAGGGTAATAGAGAATGAAGCTCAGGAGGAAGTGGAAGGAGACCAGGAGGTAGTAACAAAAGAGCCAGAACAAGGACCATCCACAGAAGAATTATCAAGCCAAATTAAACCAGAAGATCCAAAGTCATTAGCCTTGTATTTAGACAAGGAAATAAAATAAAACAAGGAATGGGATATCTTTTATCCCAAAAAGTGGGACAAACAGATCATAATAAATCTACCAACTTCAAGTAAATATTATGATTATATAAAAAAAACCCAAGTACAAAACTTAACCTTAAGCCCATTCCCTTAATTCTGGAAAATGGATTATGAAAAAAACAAAAGTTATATATGTAAATAAGATTAAAAATCAAATTGGTATATGGAAGAAGTTAATGAAGCAGAGAAAAAGGAAAATAAAGTAACCTATAAGCCAATGGACACTAAAAGTATTTTATATCAGCTTTTGGTTTATGGTTCAGAAATCATAGAGGGAGCACCAATATATAGCAGAAAAAATCTGTTTGACATATTTTCCAAGCAAAAATTCCCACAATATATGGAAATTGAAATAAAATCAGAAATGAACAGACATCAATACTATGAGGACTCATTGGAAGATATTAGATATAAAACTGTTGCATGTTTCAAAGATTAATCATTTATAAAGGAATACTATGGATAAGAGTCTAATCAAACTGATGAATTACAAATATGTGAAATTTCTCAAGACCCTCCAAGGAAGGAAATAAAGCACTCTCATACTTATTAAAATATTTGGGAGGCCAACATAAATAATTAACACTTGAAAGAAAGAAAAGAAAGATTATCTTCAGATTAAAAACCAGAAGAACATTTGATAGAGGTTAAAGTTTCACCATTTCAAAAATATCTCATGAACACTATTCTGTCATGTGATTTAAAGCCAAAAGTCCCATGGAGGATTTATAAAGAAAAAACAATGTGCTTTTATGAAGAATAGTTTTTAAATTATCATGATAAAATTACTGAATGGGAATTACCAACACCCAAGGAAGAACCAGATTTAATAATTGTTCCATACATTTAATTAAAAGATATATAATTTGAGGTTCTAACAAAAATAAAATAAGTAAAATTGCTGAAGAATCTTCCAGGATAGGACCTGTCTAAATTAGACTTCATGGAACTTCTGAATGAGGAAGGAATTGAGGGAAATTTGGAAAACAAATATTGGGAGGAATTATTTTCTTTTGATGAACAAACAAGGAAGGCTCTTTATGATTATAGAATTTGGCCACAAGAAGACTTCAATTTGCATAATATTGAGCTTATTGGTGGAAGACTTTGATGGGAAGAGTATGGATATCTCTTTATACACAAAGAAGAAGGATTAATACAAAATTGGAAAGGGAAATCCCTAGAATAATGAAAGAAAGGAAGAAAAATACTGGGAGAAATATCCAAAGATGTATGTGTGAATAGAATTCTTCAGAAAAAAGAAAAAGTTCAAATGGGTTACTTGAATGTCATATATTTGTTCTGCATTTAAAAAAAAGGAAAAGTACAAAAAAATAAAAAATTCAAAAAAAAAAATTCAAAAAAAATATATATTTATGAATAAAGATTTGGGTATTTAAGATTTTTAACTGTAAAAGTATCATAAGGCCATGTTGAGATTAAAAAATAGGGTTATGTGTCTGTTTCTCATCATACCTCTAGTGGTTTAAGTTTCTGGGAGTAAATCCTTGGGAATTTAAATATCAATTTCTCTTCAAACCAGGTATCAATATCATTACTCTTAAAAAAAAATTCAAAATGAAAAAATTAGACAAATTTAGGCTTTACAAAATTAACAAAAAGTCAATATTCCAAAGTTTGGATGTTATGGGGGTGAATTTTGGGAGGATGAAGAAATTTTGGATCAAAGGCAATTGAAGAAGCAATGTGAAGAATTCATTTTTGAATATGAATAAGAATTTCAAAGATATCAGTAATCAATTTACCAATTAAGAGAAGAAAAGGACAATCTTGAAGAAATCAGGTTGTTATTGGAGGAACTTAGAGTTTTGGATGAAAAATTAACTTATTATAAGAATTACTTACCATCAGTGAGCAAAGTACAGCTAAAGTCAATTCTGAAAACCTCCAACTTACATCATTCAAAAACAAAGAGAAAAAAAACAGTAACATTAAATTTAAATAATCAAGTCCAGTATTTTTGAATATGGCTTCCTTCCTTACCAAAGAGGATTCATTATTTAAGAGATATTTTACTTAACTTATTAATTTGATCTACCTCTACCAAGAATTAATTATAATTGGTCATTGTTTTGTTAAAATCAAGAATCTATTAGAAAAATTTTCATCATATTTTACCTTTTATAATCATCATGTCTCATGAGGCTGATGAAGAAGACATAACCCTCTGGACCTATTGGCCAGACTCAGAAATAAATGAAGAAAGCCAAGAGCTATGGATGAATAATACTTTGCAAGAATCCAATAATGAAGACCAAAGGTGGGGCTTACCATTAATTTAAAAGTCTGAAATACCAAATTGTCACATTATTCCATTTATTGGATTTGAGGATATTTTTCCAAATGAAGAATTACCTCAAGGCCAAATTGAAGATATATGGTACCAGCTACCTGAATCAAGACTAAAAAACTTAAATTAATTGATTTATTAACCTATTATGGAATAATGGGAAATCTGGCTGATGATTATTGGAATGAAACATTTTATATGGAAGAAAATATAAGGAAAAGTTTATATTGAGGTACAACAAAGGCTCAAAGATGGTTTTTCTTTGAGGAGTATCAAGTGGAGGGTAACAACATTAAATGGAGAAGGTATTGGTATATTATTGAAAAGGAATTGGATTGTGATTTAGAGGATAAAATATTACAGCTAATAATTATAATGGAAAACAACAAGTTCTGTTTAAACAAAGAAGAGTGGAATAATCTATGGCAAGAAATTATAATCAGCAAAATTGACATGAAAATTAAGAAGAATCAAAATTATTTTAAGAAAATTATTTTCCAGAAAATTAAAGGCCTGGCATGGCCTTAAACTGCAATCCAAACATTTAGTTACTCTTTCTCTTATTCAATTTTAAATCAATACATCAAAAAAGAAAAAGGTAACAACAAATGTAAGGATCAATGATACATGAATAAACACATGCAATCATGGTCTTACCTGTGAGCCTGTGAGGTATGTATAACATACCCATAAGGCCACAAATGATTTTATAGACAGTTAATTTTGTCTTAAACAGACTTTTTAATTGAATTTAAAATAAAAAATAACAAAAAATAAGTATAACTTTTTTTTGGATAAACAAAGTTATAATTATTATGTCATTTTTGGATTCTACACCAAAAATAACCTAGGGTACACCCATAGGGTGTTATACCCAAAAACACTTATTTCTTGTGTTATTGGAAGATTTAAGAATCTCACAGTACTAATGTAACTTTTTTAACATTTTTTAAAATTGTTAAATTTAAGCTTAAATAAGCTTAAATTTAAAGTTGCATAAGGTTAATGCAAACTTACCAAAATTTTAGTTAAAATTGAGGTGTGGTGTATATTTACTGAATTGGCTAAGGATTTGCCATACAGAATGTAAATCCTGCGTGAGCTCAATTTAAAAGGGTTTAAAGCCATGGTATGGCTTTAAATAAATAAAAGGGCAAAATCCACGCAAAAAGGTGGGACAAAGGAAAAAGACCAAATAGAGCTGGGGTACCCAACTTTTTGGATCTGAAATGATTCAATTAAGGTTGTCCACCTGTATTGGAGGATTTTCAACCTTATTTAAACTTTAAGATTAGACTTTGATCCAGCCTTAAGGTTTAAACTGGTTTTATCCCAATTTGGACAGGAATTTCAAGCTGCCAAAGGGTAAATCCCAATATGCAGGCTTGAAATCAAGGTTTTAAGAACTGTCAAAGCTTAAATAAGCTTAAAACTTTAAAGCTTCAAGCATTAAAACCTTATCAAAACTTAAGGTTTGGTGTGTATTGCTATTTTATGTGGAAAAAATAGCAATAACTTCAAAAATTCATTAAAAATCCAATTCATAATGGATTTGCTTGAAAGTTTCACACAACTTAGAGTTTAATATTATCTATATATAAATTAAATTTTAAGTATCTTTAATAAATAAATTTCCTGGGTAATTAGCCTGGAAATTTACTCTTTTAATTAAACTCAAAGAAAATTATGATTTCTTTAAAAATTAATTAAAAATTGAGTTTAAGAGATTTTTGCTTGAAACTCTAATTTTAAGTTGTTCATGTGATGAACTTTAATATAAATAACCTTATTTTATATTAAAACTTAAATTAGTTAAACTAAATGAGGATTAAAGTTACTTGGAGTTAAGAATAACACTGGTAACTTTAAATTGGAAATAAAAATAAGTTGCCTTAAGTTAAGAACTTTCTTTTTAAGCATGGTTTTTCAGTTTTGACCTGAGCACGCCCTCTATATTCATTATGAATCATGAGAGCTGCTCTGAAGACATAAAAAGAGTCTTTTCATCACTGTTTTTGTCCATCATTCATTATTAATCCAATCATATTAGAAATTTAAACAGGTAAAGTTTTATTAAATATAAAATCTTATTATTAAAAGTAATTCTTAAGTTATTTTTATTCTTTATTTATTAAAATTAAAGAATTGAAGTCATAGAATTTAGATTATTGTTGTAATCACCAATAATATATTTTATTATATAAAATTATCATTTTAAATATCTTTTAAAATCCACAAATTCCTCTCAAAACTCTTTAATCATAATTTATATTATAAAAAGTTGTTTTATTTTTAAATTTATTGATTTTTGACGTGTTTTCTTAACTTATAACCTTTATTTAGTATAATAACTGTTGTATTAGACTTGTTGTATTAAATAAATCTTATAAGTAAGTTTTCTTTAAAGTTCTATATTTTTTTATCTAAATATTAGTTTTTTTATATAGAATTTTTATTCTAAAAGAATTATTTCTGCACAGTGTGTGTTTAATTCTTTTTATAAATAATATTTATATTATCTATAAGTGTTTAATATTCATATTTTCCACGTGTAATTGTCTCATTAAGAGCTTTACACTTCTTATTGTTATAACTGTCAGTGACTATAACAATAATAGAATAATTATAATTTATTATAATTATTATTATTATTTTATTATTATATTATTATAATAATAATTAAATTTATTTTTTTATATATAATTATTTTTAATAATTATATTTAAATTGGTGGTTATAATATTTTATTATATTATATATTTCTATTGAGGACAGTCACAGTACTCTTGATTTTGCTATTATTATCAAGAGTTTCATAGACAAACCTTACATTTGGGGGCCTGGCCGTGATTTTAAACCAATTTTTGGGACATAAATCATATTCTAGACCTTATTTTACTGTTTTTTGACGTAAAATTGCCATATTTGTTTTAATATTGGCTTTTTTGGGACTTATCCCTTATAAATAATCTTTATAATATTAATAAAGTTAATTTCTTCTTAAGAATATTGTTTGAAACAATATACTATTGAGTGATTTGGAATAAATTTCTTTTGTCTAACTAGTGGCTTTTTCACATCACAGACTTGAAATTTATTCTTTGAGTTATTTTAGTATAAAGTGAATAATAATACAATTTTGATTAATTAATTTGTTAATTGCATAATTATTATTTCTTTAAAGAAAATAATAAATCAAATAAAAAATCTTTAAAAATAAAAATCTTTACTAAAAATATTTTTTCTTTTTTATCTTAGACATTTTTCTTTATTTTTTGACGTAATTCACCATAAATTACATAAAAACAACTTTATTTAATAAGTTGAGTTTATAAGTTATTTTTATTATTTAATAAAACAACTTATATTTTTAATTTTCTCTAGTGTCTTCAATCAGAGAAAGTTCTTCAGACTCTGAAGCCTCAGAGTCCAGTATTGAAATTCAAACCAGCCCAGCACCAAGGGGTTTAATAACCAAAGAGCCCTTTAAAGGTCCTGCAGGTGAATTCAATTCAATTTTACTCTATTTTTTATTACAATTGACGTGAAATGACTCCTAATAGAATTGGAAGTAACTACTCCATCCAATCAAATGGATCTGGACCAGGACATTCCAGCCATAAATCCAAAAGGCAAGAATGTCCTCCCAGAGGAGAGGCACAAATGGAGGATGCCAGAACTTCCACCAGTTCCCAAAGGTTAGCCAGCACCTTTGAACCTCTTATTGAGAGTCCAGAAGCTGACATAACTGCTATTGCTGTTAGACCTGAACCATTTCCAACAGGCAGCTGTGGAAATTTATCAATCCCAATGGAAAAACTGCTTCCTGGCGTCAAAACAACAAGAGTGGGAACTCCTTCCAAGTCTTTGGATAGGCACCATGAACTCTTATCTTCAAGTGAAGAAGCTCATGGGGCCAGAAAAGACGGAAGATCTTCCGCTGGGTTGGACACCATTGTCTGTCAAAGGACAAGTCCAACAGATCAAAGCTTGGTTGAAAAACCAAAGCATGTTGTCAGAGGATCAGAAGAAGAAATTGGCTCAAGGCAAGGACAACAGCCCAGTGGAAGCTCCTCAAGCATCCACCAGCAAAAATCCGCCTCAACAAGTGCCAAACAAGCCCAAGCAAGCCCCAAAGACCAACCAGAAGGGCAAGCAAAAGGCAAAGGGAAAGGCAAAGCCCAAGTGGCACAAACCTTACCCTCAGAGTTACAGAATCCCAAAGAAGGAAAAGACAGCCATGGACAATGTGTTCAATATGGCAAGAACTTTGATGGAATTCAAAAACAAGGAGGAGGAAAGATTGAACCAATCCTTTCCAAAGAAGTAAATCTTGTAAAACTTGTAACTTACTTTGAATCTTGTAATAAAGAAATTATGGCAAAATTTAAAGCATTTGATCATGTCCAACAAAAGTTGGGTAATGAGATACTACAAGTAAAAGACCAACAAAAGACCATAATTGGCCTTGAAAATGTTAATAAGGCAAATATTTTGTCTTTGACGCAAATTTGTGAAAGACTTGAGTTTAAAGTTACATTACTCAATCAACCAGATGAACATTCAATTTCTTTTATAACTGGACAGTTAAAAGAATTGAAAATACAAGTGCAAAACTTGGAAAACTCAACTGGTCACAATGCAGCTCTTTTTCAAGAACAATTGGAAAAAAGTGATAAAGCAAGACTTGAATTGAAAGAAGATATTCAATCAATTATTAACAATATATCACTGAAACATGAATTGCCAAGGCAATCCACACCAATTCTTGACAGAAATGTGCTTAACTCGAATAATGAATTACATCATACAATTTCAAGTCATGATGTGGAAACTGCCTGCAATTATAAGGACATTCCAAGACTAGAGGAATGGCCAACCTTCAGTGGTGAAGGAGAATATAATCATATGGAATTTATGAAAACAATTGATATGTTTAAAGAAGACTTTAACATACCAGATGAATACATAAGTGCCAGATTACACTCATTATTTACCAAATCAGCAAAGAAATGGCATTATAAAATGAGACAAGACCATGGTAAACATTCTTGGCCTTGGTGGAAAGAACAAGTTATTTCCAAATGAGCTAATGATTCCTGGAGATTTAGAATGGAAAATTCTTTTGAAGAAGCCATTTTTAATATTGAGAGGGACAGGCCCATGACTTGGTTTCTTAAACAAAAGGACAGGTTAACTGCCCTTCATCCTGATATGTCTGAAACAATGGTACATAAAAGGATATTAAGAAAATGTGGTGGTGACCTTGAGCATGCTATAAGAAGCAGATGTATTGAGCCTGGCTCTACAGAAGATTATATAAATGCTATGGAGGACATCACTACTAGAACAAAAATTGGAAGAAATTGGTCCAAAACCCCAATAGACAATAAGACTAGTGGGAAACCAGTTTCAAAACCCAATAAACCACATGACAGACCTCCTTTGAAATGTCATAAATGTGGAAGCACATCTCATTTGGAAAACACTTGTCCAAAAAAGACAAGAGTTAATGAGATAAATGTTGAAAAAGTAGAAGATACAAAAGAAACTGATGTATCTTTACATGAAAGTGATTCTGAGCCTTCAGAAGAAGAAGAAGTATCAGAAGAACTTGGTATAGAGAACATTAATGTCTCTTTTGAGGTCACTGAGGTACATACTCACTTACCACAGTATAGTGATGAATGTATGGATCTCATACATGTGCAAGATTCCAAGATGCAAAAAACCAAACCTGCCAGAGGTAAAGGTTATACAGCTGGATCATCTTGTATCACTGATATTGTGATAAAAAACATAGAAGCCAAGATACATCTTGACTCAGGTGCTTTTTGCACTTGTGTTGGAAAAGATTATCTTTACAAGATCTATACCAATTGGCAAGACAATTTGATGCCAATTGAAGGTATAAAATTCAGCAGTGCTAGCCAAAACATGCACCCTTTAGGTATATTTGAAGCAGCAATAATATTTCCTCATCCTGCAGGAAGTGTAAGATTGAAAGCTGAATTTGTTGTTATGAATAATTGTACTTCACAACACTTTATACTTGGAAATGATTATCTGAATATCTATGGTATTGATATTAATAATCATAAAGACAGATATTTCACTATAGGGGAAAATAAAAGGCAAAAATTTGCTTTTTCTCCAGAAAGAAGAGAAATCACTGTCATTAAACAAGTAACAAATGTTGACAAAGACAAATTTGTGTCAGATCAGTTAAAGGAAGCACAAATTAGTCCTGAATTAACATCAGAAATGAAGGAAGAACTTATTGAAATTTTATTTCAATATAGAGAAGCTTTTGCTTCTGATAATGAACCACTTGGGGCTATAAAAGGCCATGAAGTGGATATCATGCTTAATGTGGAAAGGCCTTATCCGCCACTATTAAGAAGACCAGCTTACCCAGCTAGCCCTAGGGCTAGAGAAGCATTAGAAAGTCATATTAATGAACTGATGAAACTGGGAGTTCTTAGAAAAGTTGGACACAATGAGGAAGTGGAAGTTAAAACTCCAGTGATCATTACTTGGCATAATGATAAGTCAAGAATGGTTGGTGATTTTAGAGCACTGAATATCTATACTATTCCAGACAGGTATCCAATCCCTAGAATTCATGAGACTTTGACTCAATTATCCAAAGCAAGATTCATCACTTCTATGGATGCTCTAAAAGGCTTTCACCAGAATGTTTTGACACCTCATGCTAGGAAATTATTGAGAATAATTTCTCATTGTGGTATTTATGAATATTTGAGGATGCCTTTTGGTATTAAAAATGCACCCTCTCATTACCAAAGAATGATGAATACTATCTTCCCACATGAATTATCAGAGGGATTGTTAATCATTTATATTGATGACATTATAATTTGTTCAGAAACCTGGCAATTACATTTAGAGAGACTTTCATTAGTACTTAAGAAAATTTTAAAAGTGAACATGAAAATTTCTCTTAAAAAGTGTAATTTTGGGTTTCATGAGTTAAAAGCTCTAGGACATGTAGTCTCAGGACTAAGCCTTGGTGTTGATAAGAACAAAGTGGCTGCAATTTTACTGAAACAGATGCCCCAGAACAAAAAATAAATGATGTCTTTCTTAGGGTTTGCCAGTTATTACAGGCAACACCTTAAAGATTTTGCAATCCATGCCAGATCATTATACAGAATTTGTGATCAACAAACTGTTTTTGAAATGACTCAGGAGAGAATTCAAGCATATGATAGAATCAAGTATGCCTTAACCAATGCACCATTATTACTGATGCCAGACTGGAAACTTCCTTTCAAACTGTATATTGATGCATGTGGTGAAGGTCTAGGAGCTGCTCTTCATCAAGTTCAAATTGTCAATGACAAGCCTTATGAAGGTCCAATTTGTTTTATTTCAAGACAAATTAAACCTACTGAGGCCAGATATGGAGCTAGCCAAATGGAGTGCCTTTGCCTTGTTTGGGCTCTGGAAAAACTTCATTACTATCTTGATGGTAGTGTGTTTGAAGTAATTACTGATTGTAATGCAGTAAAATCACTTCTTAACATGAAAACTCCAAACAGACACATGTTAAGATGGCAGATTGCTATACAGGAGTATAGAGGTAATATGACCATAGTACATACAGCTGGAAATATTCACAAGAATGCTAATGGCTTGAGTAGATGGGCATTACCCAATACACCTGACAATCCTGCCTATGTTCCTACAAGTGCAGAACCTCAAATTCCAATTGAAGGGATTAATATCACAGATGTTGGAACAGAATTCTTTGATGAAGTTAGAGAAAGCTATAAGCAAGATAAAAATTGCCATATACTTACTGCTCTACTTGACAAAGATTGCAAAGATGCAGCATTGGCTAATTCTCTGGATGATATTTGGAAAACATCTTATTACAACGGAAGATTCCATTTATTTGATGGTATATTATATCATAGGTCTAAACACACATGTGTCATGGTCCTATGTAGTAGAATGTTGATTAACACAATACTACTAGAATGCCATGATAACATTTATTCTGGACATCTGTCTGAAGACAGAACAATGGAAAGAATTAAGACATGTGCCTGGTGGCCATCTTGGAGAAAAGATGTCATTGAGTACTGTCATAGTTGTGATAGATGCCAGAAAGCCAATAAAGCCACTGGTAAAAGATTTGGTTTAATGATCCATATTCAAGAACCAAGTACCCCATGGGAAGTGGTTCACATGGATTGGGTAACTGCCTTACCACCTGGAGGTGATAAAAGTTACAATGCATGTCTTGTTATTGTAGACAGATATAGCAAAACACCAATCTTTTTACCATGTCATAAGGATGACACAGCTATGGATACAGCTCTTTTGATCTGGGATAGAGTAATATCCCATACTGGTCTTCTTAAAAATATCATTAGTGACAGAGACCCAAAATTTACATCAGCCTTATGGACTAATTTACATAAGCTTTTGGGTACAAAACTATCATTCTCAACAGCATACCATCCACAAACAGATGGCTTAGCAGAAAGAATGATTCAAACCCTTGAGGACATGATCAGAAGATTTTGTGCTTATGGCCTGGAGTTTAAAGATTCTGACGGCTTTACCCATGATTGGTGTACTCTTATACCAGCATTGGAATTAGCCTATAAGACCTCCATCCATGCTTCCACAGGCAAGACTCCTGCAATGTTAGAAAAAGGATGGAACCCCAAACTTCCAGTTGATACTTTGAAGAAAGATCTAGTTGATATTCATCCAACTGCTTCAAGATTTAAATTGTTGCTTGATAAAGTGAGGCACCATGCAAATCAAAGCATGAATGATGCCTTTGAATATGCTAAACAGAAATGGGATAAAAGTCATAAAACCCCAGAATTCAAAGTAGGGGACATGATACTAGTTTCAACCTTGAGCTTTAATAATATTAAAGGCCCAAAGGAATTGAAAGATTCCTTTGCAGGACCATTTATTATCAAAGCCCTTCATGGGACAAATGCAGTACAAGTGGAACTGTCAGGAGAGTTAGGAAACAAACATCCAACTTTTCCTGTCAGTCTTGTAAAGCATTACACTTCAAGTGATAAGGAATTATTTCCTTTAAGAAATGAAACACCCTTAGAGGTACCCCCACTTGAACCAAGTGAGGAAAAGAAGGTACTGCAAGTCTTAAAAGAAAGAAGACTTAGGGGTAAAAATGAAAGAGAATACTTAGTCAGGTACAGAAATCCACAACATGAAGATGAGTGGATTGGAGAAAGTAAAATACCTGATTCCCAAAAGTTTCTCAGAAGATTCAGACATGAGAGAAGACCAATTCCTCAGTAAAAAGTTTGAATTGTGTGCTTTACATACTTGATAAGTATAAGTAGAGAGGTTGGACAGTGGATTATACCCCCCCAAATAACTTGGGGGTATACTACAAGAAGAAAATTGTGGTACAATTTTTTTTTGGTGGTAGGGAATGTGAGCCTGTGAGGTATGTATAACATACCCATAAGGCCATAAATGATTTTATAGACAGTTAATTTTGTCTTAAACAGACTTTTTAATTGAATTTAAAATAAAAAATAACAAAAAATAAGTATAACTTTGTTTTGGATAAACAAAGTTATAATTATTATGTCATTTTTGGATTCTACACCAAAAATAACCTAGGGTACACCCATAGGGTGTTATACCCAAAAACACTTATTTCTTGTGTTATTGGAAGATTTAAGAATCTCACAGTACTAATGTAACTTTTTTAACATTTTTTAAAATTGTTAAATTTAAGCTTAAATAAGCTTAAATTTAAAGTTGCATAAGGTTAATGCAAACTTACCAAAATTTTAGTTAAAATTGAGGTGTGGTGTATATTTACTGAATTGGCTAAGGATTTGCCATACAGAATGTAAATCCTGCGTGAGCTCAATTTAAAAGGGTTTAAAGACATGGTATGGCTTTAAATAAATAAAAGGGCAAAATCCACGCAAAAAGGTGGGACAAAGGAAAAAGACCAAATAGAGCTGGGGTACCCAACTTTTTGGATCTGCAATGATTCAATTAAGGTTGTCCACCTGTATTGGAGGATTTTCAACCTTATTTAAACTTTAATATTAGACTTTGATCCAACCTTAAGGTTTAAACCGGTTTTATCCCAATTTGGACAGGAATTTCAAGCTGCCAAAGGGTAAATCCCAATATTCAGGCTTGAAATCAAGGTTTTAAGAACTGTCAAAGCTTAAATAAGCTTAAAACCTTAAAGCTTCAAGCATTAAAACCTTATCAAAACTTAAGGTTTGGTGTGTATTGCTATTTTACGTGGAAAAAATAGCAATAACTTCAAAAATTCATTAAAAATTCAATTCATAATGGATTTGCTTGAAAGTTTCACACAACTTAGAATTTAATATTATCTATATATAAATTAAATTTTAAGTATCTTTAATAAATAAATTTCCTGGGTAATTAGCCTGGAAATTTACTCTTTTAATTAAACTCAAAGAAAATTATGATTTCTTTAAAAATTAATTAAAAATTGAGTTTAAGAGATTTTTGCTTGAAACTCTAATTTTAAGTTTTTCATGTGATGAACTTTAATATAAATAACCTTATTTTATATTAAAACTTAAATTAGTTAAACTAAATGAGGATTAAAGTTACTTGGAGTTAAGAATAACATTGGTAACTTTAAATTGGAAGTAAAAATAAGTTGCCTTAAGTTAAGAACTTTCTTTTTAAGCATGGTTTTTCAGTTTTGACCTGAGCACGCCTTCTGTATTCATTATGAATCATGAGAGCTGCTCTGAAGACATAAAAAGAGTCTTTTCATCACTGTTTTTGTCCAACATTCATTATTAATCCAATCATATTAGAAATTTAAACAGGTAAAGTTTTATTAAATATAAAATCTTATTATTAAAAGTAATTCTTAAGTTATTTTTATTCTTTATTTTTCTTAAAATTAAAGAATTGAAGTCATAGAATTTAGATTATTGTTGTAATCACCAATAATATATTTTATTATATAAAATCATCATTTTAAATATCTTTTAAAATCCACAAATTCCTCTCAAAACTCTTTAATCATAATTTATATTATAAAAAGTTGTTTTATTTTTAAATTTATTGATTTTTGACGTGTTTTCTTAACTTATAACCTTTATTTAGTATAATAACTGTTGTATTAAATAAATCTTATAAGTAAGTTTTCTTTAAAGTTCTATATTTTTTTATCTAAATATTAGTTTTTTTATATAGAATTTTTATTCTAAAAGAATTATTTCTGCACAGTGTGTGTTTAATTCTTTTTATAAATAATATTTATATTACTTATAAGTGGTTAATATTCATATTTTCCACGTGTAATTGTCTCATTAAGAGCTTTACATTTCTTATTGTTATAACTGTCAGTGACTATAACAATAATAGAATAATTACAACCTATTATAATTATTATTATTTTTTTAGGGTGTTGGTAAACACACGTAAGCCCTTACGTGTTTTTACCAATTTATGGTAAAAACACGTAAGTAACCTTAATTTTCAAAAAAAATTCCTCAGGCTCAGTTTTGAGGTTTTTTTTAATTTTTTTTTGCCATATTTTTCCTGACTTGGCATGTCAATAAGCACAAATTTTTTCAAAATTTTTTTTTTTGCCAAATTTCACAAATTTGGCCAATATGCCAAAATGGCATTCTTTTTCAAAAATTCATTTAAAATCTTCCCACTTATGAATTTCCTTCATTTTTTTTTAAAATAAAGGGTTAAATGTGCAGAATAAAGAACCAGAATCCCATAATTTTGGGAATTTTTTTGGGTGGGACAAGTGAAGGCGCAAAAAGAGTTTTTTTTCAAATGTTTTTTCCCGTCATTGTAATATGCCTATTTTTAAAAAGTGAATTTAATAACTTCCCACTTATGAATTTCCTTCATTTTTTTTTAAATTGAAGGGTTCAATCTGGACAATAAAGAACCAGAAGCTCATGAATTGGGAAAATTTTTTGGGTGGGACCACAAGTGAAGGCGCAATGGGTGTTTTTTTCTTGTGTGTAATATGACTATTTTCAAGTACAAAAGTTCCACATTTTTGATAAAAAAGGAGACTGAGGTGGGATTTAAGCAATAAAAATGACTGAGGAGGGGGATAATTGGCATAAATTGTATATACAAAAATCATTCAATCAGAATCAACCTCCAAAATAGTGGGTTTTTTCTGAGAGGGGGGAGGAAGATTGGACAAATACAACATTCTGTGTTTCTTAAATTTATCAGCCCACCCCAGGGCTTGTGGTTGGGCATGAATCTCCCAGTTCACAGTAATGGGGGGGACAGGATAAACTTTAGAAATGATGATGTCCAAAGGAACAAAATGAGCACAACTATTCAAGAAGCAGATGAAAATGGGGGGATTATCATTTGGAGGACAGAAATAAGGGAAAAAAGAAAAAGATTGGGCTGTGGAATAAAAGAAAACTGGTCTTTTATACTTATTTGCAATTGGATCCCCCATGTCAGGCATGGACATCCACTTGCTTTTTGGAGCCTGGCCAACATCTTCATACCATTCAATTCTTTCCAAATAAGAGGATACTGAGGGAATTAAGGTGTTCATGGCTTCATAAAGGTCTTGATTTTGTTGAATTTCTTCAGCCAAGTCACCTCTGACATCAGCCCATTGATCTTGAGTCTTGTAAATGAAGTGGGATACTGTTCTGTAACCACAGTTTCCATCACCCTGGACATTGATGGCCTTGAAGGCGTATTTCAATATAAACTTGGGCAAGTCTTCTGAGCCAGTTATCTGATAACATAAGTTCAAAAAATGAATAAATATCAAAATAAACAACATAAAATTACATTAAAAAGAATCAGAAACTCACAAACAGCTTGGAGCATTCATCACTTGTGTGATAGTTGCTTTGACAATGCTCACAGGTCAGGTCAATTGCATCATAGATATTCAAACTGGTGGCAGGCTTGTGTGATTTTCTTTGTGATGTTTTGCTTCCAATTGCCAATCTTCTGGACCTTCTAAGGGTTACTTCTGATTTATTTAATTCAGTTGCTGAGGGTAGTGAATCTGATGAACTGATGGATTTAGATAATGAGTCCTCAGAATCTTCAGAATCTTCAGATGAGTCCACTTCCATAATTGGAGAGGGGACATTTGACTGGGATCTGGAAGTTGTTGTGCTGGTCACTTTTGATGGGGGTGTTCCTCTTCTCTTGGTTTGACTCTCAATGATTTCAAATCTTGAAGGTTCTCTTTTGTTTTTATTCTTGGCTCCTTGGGGTCTTCCATGGATATTCTTGCATTCTAGAGGGTCTTCATAATATTGATCATCCTCTTGACTCTTGGGAATTTGATCAAATGGGACTTTTCCAGTCAAAACATCTTGAAAATGTTGGAGTATTGGGGTGATTTCTGCCATTGGTCTTTGAAACAGGTCTTCCCCAATGTCTTCAAATATTTTCTTGGCTTCATTCTTTCTTTCTTTTTCAACACTTTGATCATCACCTTGAAAACCAGTCTGAGAAGAATATGACAAGTAAAATCAGTTAATAAGAAAAAAATAATAAGAAGAAATGAAAAAACCCTCACAGGCAAATTCAAATGCCACTGAGGATGGAAGTCTGATAGTTCAAGCCTTTGGCGCTTGGCAAATGCCTTTTGGGTCTTATGCTTGCAAGGAATGCCTTTATAATTGTTGTATTTGTTGGTGCATTTTTCATTTGGAGGAAATTTTGTTTTGAAATTTTCAAAGGCAATCTGAAGAGCATAATGAGACACCTTGCCATTGAGGGCACAGATGTGTGGAGGAAAATTCTTGACATGGACAATCATTTCTTTGGAGATTCTGTTGATAATTTCAATAAATTGTTTTCTGAATGCCATGTGGAGTGCCCTGACTACCTCCAGGAGAGTACCAGTGGACTTTTGTAGCCAAATTTTAACCATGGCATGGGCACCTTCAACTCTGGAGGTGGAGCCCACACCCAGGTGGCAATGGTGGTTTGTCCAGGCTGGCACATAATACTCCTTTAGAGGAAGCCAAGTATTTTCCAAATACTGCAAGACCTCAGCATTTTTAACTTGCTTTTGAAGCTTCTTCCAGTTGTCTTTGAAAGACTTTTCAGTGGGTGAATACATAAGCTGAGAAAAGAATCCCAAAGTCATTAATAAAGACAATAATAAGAAAAAAAAGTGAAATAACATGAAATAAAATGAAGAAGTATATTACTTGATTCCAAAGGCCCATAAAATTTTCAAAATCAGTTCCATGACCAATTTTCTTCATGCAATGAGCAGATACATCCTTGTTGATGTGCCAAATGCATAGCATGACTTTGGAGTCTGGGAAGAGCTTCTTAATAGAGTTTTTCAAGGCCAGATCCCTGTCAATAACAATAACTTGGGGGGAACAAGATTGGTGTTGTTGAGGACCTTTTCAATGTATTGATTTAATGCCCAAGTATATGAAGTTTCATTTTCATTCTTCATAAAACAAAAAGCCCCAGAAAAGGTCTTATTTGTTGAGCTGAATCCAACAATATGAAAAAGAGGCATTTTGTACTTATTGGTTTTATAAGTACAATCCATAAGAATGACATGAGGAAAGCCATGAATAAGTTTTATGGCCAGGGGGTGAGTAAAAAACAAGGAGGTAATGTGTCCCTCAGAATCCCTTGCAGAGGACCAAACAAAATTTTCTTCTTTGAGAGTGTCAATAAGAGCATCAATGGGCCTTCTGCCTTGCAGTTTGTCTTTCTTTATTTTCTTGACTTGGTTATAAATGTCTTGAAGGATTACAGGCCTGTCAGACTCCCTCTGGCTGCATAATTGGGCCTGAATTTGCCTTGGCATGAGGAGTGATTCAGACATTTGAGCAATTTGGGATGTTTCTTGCTCATTGAATTTCCTGAAAGCAGGATGTGCCATGATATTTTCAGTGGCATCATGGCTATGTTCAGGATTTTTGACTTTAAGAGTCCAAGTGGTGCTCTTGGCATATTTCCTGGCATAAAGTCTAAAAGGACAGTCAAGCTTTCTTGAGGTGACTGTTTTGGAGGGGCTTTTGTTGGGATTTGGGGTGCCAGACCTATCACAACATATTCCAATTTGGTTGTGGGTCATATTGGACCTCAAGGTGGACACAGCATACCCCTGAGCCCTGGCAACATTATGCACATGTTGCCAAAGAAGCTCAAGGGTCTGAAATTCACCTTCAGTGGGGGGTTGGAGCATTTTTGAATGAAAAATATGTGTAAAAGTGAAAAAAAGGGGGGATTTGGGGATTTGGAATGGGGTAAGAACCTTTCGAAGTGTGAAAAAGAGGTGAAAAAAGGTGTGAAAAATGAACAGAAGGGGTTAAGAGTGAAAGAAAGTGGTTTAAATATGGGATTAATGGATGAGGGAAGGTAAAAAATTGCAAATTTGGAGGCTTGAAAGCAGGTTGTTGTGGTGGAAAATGCAGTCTTTGGGTGAAAAAAAGAAAAAAAAGTGTGAAAAGCTTTGCAAAATGGCTTTGGTAATGCTGTTTTTCCAAAAAAAAAAACAATGGTTTGGGGTGGGGATAATGTGGATTGTTGGGGTGTTTGGGCTTTTTTTTGGGGGGGGGCTGGGCAAAAAAATCTGAAACAATTTGGAGTTAGAGAGGTTTTGTGGGGAAAAAACCTCTTTTGGGAATGTTTTGGCCCAATACAGGCATTGTTGTGTTTCATTTTTAATTAAAAATGGGCTCAGGGCACCCCTTACGTGTTTTTACTAAAAACTTACATGTTTTTACCAAATTATGGCCAAAACACGTAAGTTTTTAGTAAAAACACGTAAGCTCTTACGTGTTTTTACCAATACCCTTTTTTTATTATTATATTATTATAATAATAATTAAATTGATTTTTGTATATATAATTATTTTTAATAATTATATTTAAATTTGTGGTTATAATATTTTATTATATTATATATTTCTATTGAGGACAGTCACAGTACTCTTGATTTTGCTATTATTATCAAGAGTTTCATAGACAAACCTTACATTACCAATCTGAAACCAGTTTGTTGATTGGGGTATCAATAAGCACCCCAAAAAAATTAGTTTTCCAAATTTTTGTTCAATTACTATTCTAAAATCAGTAAGACTCATATCAGAATCCTAAGCCTATTTTGTTGTTTCAACATTATAAAGATTTGCTGTGTAGAGGAATGGATATGATTGAAATGTTGGTCTTCAGCATTGCCAGTATTACATGAAGGAGTTAAGATCAGACCATTAGATGGTTAGCCTGAATCACCAATCAATAGGCAATCTTTCAGAAATCTACATCTGCCATTGGGTAGATCCTGGCCCAGTTGAGATTTGCGAAAAATATGACTATCCTGGACTGAGCCAGGTAAGCCACCATATACCTAAAAATGATTCATTTAAAAATATATTGGGCCATTGAAAATTAAACAAAGCATACATTATGGAATAAACCATCTCCATCCACCACACATTGAAATACAATCGAATCCCAACCTTTACAGTTGACATATGATTTCCATTGATCATTGTTAGGGGGGATTATTGGGACATGAGTTCTGTCTATTGCTCCAACAATGTTTGTGAGGCCATTCCTTCTTTCAAAAGCTTGTTTAATCAAGCTCCAAGCATCATCATCTTCCAAATCAGGATACCTATATAATTGTTTTAATAAGTTTATTTGAATATAGAAGATGAGAAAAAGAACTCACTTAATTGTTTTATCAGGTAAAACAGAAATTATTGATTGAATTACATCAACATATGCCTTGTATGCAGTTGACTTTCCAATATTGAAGATATGCTCTAGGGTGTTGAATGTGCTGTGATGATTAATATGTGAAGAGGATCAATGATGACAACCAAATTTTAAGTGAAATAAAAATTATCAGAAAAAAATGAGCATGTCCTAGAATGAACTAGAGGAATCTGGATGGTTGAGAAAAACTTTAAGCTAAAAGTTGTATGATATTATTATTATTATTGTTTTTGTTACAGCCACGGCACAGCCAATACACCACTCACCTGCGCAACCACAAGTCTACCCTAATGTACATACTATATATTCGAACAAACTGAGCAATATACAATCCGCATTGCCTCATAGTTACACACAGGTTATGGGCCCTTAAGAAAACTATCTCTCGCTTACTTCGAATTTTTTTCCTTTCCTCTCTTCACCTCTTCCCGTGTTATTTTTTTCCTATCCAACTCATCTTGATTCGTAACAAACAAAGAAAATATAAAAAGAACAATTATTATTGAAACAGACTCATATTTTTTCTTTCTCCTCGTTGATGTCTTCAAACCCAGACAGCAGCCGCTATCCGACCCAAAGCCAGCAAAAACTGACTTCGGAGCAACCGGACATCTCCTTACCTGAAGCTGTTCCCTCCGAATACGCCAAGGATGTTGGTCCAATCATCGATTGTGGTATCAATATGATCAAGCAAGAACACATCCTACGTGTGGATGGCTCAAATTTCCTCACCTGGGAAAGGCGACTTCGACTGATCTTCGATAACTACCTTCAAGATCCTATGTACTTGCAACAAGGACAACTAGGAGACGACAGAACCGAACGTATATGTCGTGCGATTTTACTCAGCTCTCTCCCTGATTGCATACAGGACAGGGTGATCACCTTACGACCCTGCTCGGCCATCTATGGCTGGTTGAAAAGCCACTACTTCATTGTCACTCGGTCTACTCAATGTGCTTCGTTCGACAAATTATTCTCAATTGAAATCAACAACAACAAACCCCCTTCGAGCCTGATAATGAGGTTGAATGAGGCTTTGACTGAATTCAAAAACAGGGGAGGTGTATTCAATGACGACTATATTTTGGGGCAGCTCCTCCAACGTGCGATCATCAAATGGCCAACAATTTACCGATCTGTCATGGACAAACTTGATGGAGACGCATCCTATGGCAAAATCATTTCCTTCGCGTCATGCATACTGACATTGGAATCTTGTTTCCAGCAACCCGAAGCAATCGAACATCTCCCTAGAGCCTTCTTCTGCTAGCCCTCATCCCACACCGCTTTACGCACATCGATGAGTATCACCTGTCACCTTTGTCAACGACGCGGTCACATGGCAAAGGAGTGCCCCAATACGAAAGATGGCAATCGACTGCGACCACAAAACACGACACCATTGATGAACCCTATAATTACGCCTGCACAATATCAGGCTCATTATCCTATCATCACACCACCCACCCAGATCCCGTTTCACGCATCACAACAGACCTTCTCCAATACGTTCAAACAACAACGCTTTGCTGACCTATACCGACCTCGATACCCCTTACAAACACCACCGGCATTGAAGGCCAAGTTCGCTGAAATAGGTCCTTCCAACTCTGTTGTGGAAGAGGTGACTATAGATGATATGGCACCCCCCGGTGACAGACGCTCTGTCTGTGATACTGGGGCAAGTCATTCACTCACTGGTGACTTGTCTTCTCTTTGTCGTTTTAAAAAGCTGACCTCCCCCATCCCTTTATGTGTAGCCACACGCACAACCCGACGAAGTTTCGTCACAGGCGTGGGCAGTCTAGTCTACCCAGGCTACAGGGGTAAGCAAGTCGTCGTTAATGGCGTATTTTATTCTCCTGATGCCACTGGGACTTTGATATCTCCAGGTGCTCTGGTAAACGCCGGAGCATCACTTGACTTCATTGGCAATGATATACTGATAAACACACGGGAGGATGGGCCCGTGCTACGTGCGGAGTACTCTGCTAGCGGTCGCAAATGGGAACTACCATTGTATAGTAGACTGCTAGCCCGTTCAATAGACTACTCTATTCCTCCAACCAAGTCCCCTACTGAGTCGATAGAGACGATCAGTGTGCCCACCTTCTCAGCGGTAACTATTGAGTCAAAAAAAAAAACCCACTAAAGAAAACCGTGCAATAAAAACTGACCCTTTAGCTTTCAAAGACGAACTTTTTAAATGGCACTGCCTGTTTGGTCACACAGGACTCCAACGAATACGCCGTTTATTAGGCGATTCGGCACCCGATTACCTACGACATTCGACGCACGATATACACGACTGCGACGAATGTCTGAAGTCAAAAAGCCTGCGACATTCCTATCTACATTCTTTGAACCGTTCCCCCAGCCCACTCGAGATAGTTGTTGCTGACCTTATTTCCATTTGATGTAGAAACGATCAATGGTGGAAGGTATGCCCTTAACATACAAGATGTAGCGTTGACCTACGGCGAGTGTCACATTCTGAAAAACAAATCAGACGCCACCTGTCGCCTTGAAGAGACGATCAACCGATGGCAGAGAGCGAGCGGTTATCCTGTGAAAATACTCTGTACCGACAATGGCGGAGAATTCAGCAACGCGACGATGAACGCATGGCTTCAACGACAGGGTATCACCCATGAACGCAGCCTGCCTTTCTTTCACCAACAGAATGGTGTTGCGGAGCGCTACAACCGTACGATAGCCGACATGGGCCGTACTATTCTTTTAGGTTCAAAGTTACCCAAAGCCTTTTGGGGACATGCTTTCATGTGGGCCGCATACACTAACAACATATTACCAAACCTACACACAGGGCGAAAGACTCCCACCAAAATACTTTTTAAGATCACACCGCAGATTGACCGTATGAGGATTTTTGGTGAGACGGCATTCATCCACATACCACAGGAGAAGCGTTGCAAACTCGATGACCATGCTGTGAAAGGTGTATTTGTAATGCACCTTCCGAATTCAAAGGGCTGGCTGTTTTACATCCTGGACCAAGCTAAGCTCATCTCATCTGCTTGGGCGACCTTTCCTGCGTCCTCTAGCTTAATAAAGACGCTTGTGCGGCCGGCGGTTCCAACACGTAAGGGCGATATAGCTTTCATAATGAACGGACTGACCCTCGGTGACTTCTCTGCAGAATGCACTGTCGAAGCGCAAGATCAGGCCTCTGGCTGTGTGGCAAACGAGTCCTTCCGACCACCAAAATCGTACGCGGAAGCTATGAAGCGGCCGGATAGCCTGGCATGGAAACGTGCCATCGATCAGGAGATTGAAAACATGAAGCAGCATGCTGTGTTTGAGATTGCACCCCTGCCGTCCAACATCAAACCAATTGGGGGTGGTTGGGTTTTCGTAAAAAAACCTGCATCCAAGAACTGCGAAGCCAGATACAAGGCTCGATACGTTGCACGGGGCAATTCGCAGCTAAGTGGCTGTGACTTTCATGAAACCTTTGCACCGACTGCAACTTTCACTTCTCTGAGATTACTACTGACCGCCGCTGCTCACCAGAATTGGCACACGAGTAGTTTTGATTTTATCGCTGCTTACCTCAAGGCGCCTATTGACGAGGAACTATGGATCAGGCCGCCTGAAGGTTTGGCCATCCCCAAAGGTCACGGTTGTAAACTAAGGAAAGCATTGTATGGCACACGCCAGGCTGGTCAATGTTGGTGGACTCACCTGCGCAAGTCCCTCGAAACGCGCGGTTATTCTCTCAGCAGCTATGACACCAGCGTCTTCTTCAACAAATCAACAAACATCATCATATGGTTACATGTGGATGACGGTGTCATATTCGGAAAAAGCAAAGGTGATATCGATGACCTACACCTGTCCTTATCTGCAGAATTCAGTCTGAAATGGAGCCCTGAGCTGGGTTCCATTGTGGGGCTCGATATACGTAAGGATGCTCATGGTTTCCATTTAAGCCAGGTACGTCTGATCCAGTCCATTCTTGCAGATCACTGGGATCGTAAAGCAGATTATGAGTCACCGCTCCCTGCCAAATGTGATCTACTTACCCTAACAGATCAGGACAAAACCGTGCGACAACAGGATTTTCTCTCTGCTGTGGGTGCTCTAAGCTATGCGGTAACCGGTACACAGCCAGATCTCGCATACGCCGTGAACTTGCTGGTGAGATACTCCTTGAGGCTTGGGGCCGCCCATTGGCGTTGTCTCCAACATCTTTTGGGTTACCTGAACAAAACCCAGCATTACTGTCTCTCCCTCAGCCCTAAGCCCGACAACTCTGAACTTGTGATATATTCCGATGCTAGCTGGGGTGGCAAGTTCTCAAGGTCATCCCACGGGTACGTAACCACATTTTCTGGGTGTCCTATTGCTTGGTGCGCAAAACGTCTCGTCACCGTTGCGTCATCTAGTTGCCATGCTGAATTTATGGCCCTGGCGATGGCGGCAAGACATGGACAATGGCTCCAACATCTCCTTCTTGACATCCTAAGTTTAAAGTATGTTATCCAACTGAGATGTGACAATGCTTCCTGCATAAAGATTGCCAAGAACTGTTCCTCCAATAAATGCACACGACACTCTGATAGAGATTTTTTCTTCACTAACCAACTACTTTACAACGGTTCAGCTTCTATACAATGGGTACCTTCAAGTGAGATGCTAGCGGATGGGTTCACCAAACCGCTTGGCCCTTTGCTGCACAAACGATTACTACACCACTTCTTTAATAAGCCTTTTTTTTGAGAGTCCCTCCTTTTCTGTTTTTTTTTGTTGTTCTTTCTTTCAGTGCCTTGTGGGTTTCTCAGGCGAGGGGGCGGGTGTTACAGCCACAGCACAGCCAATACACCACTCACCTGCGCAACCACAAGTCTACCCTAATGTACATACTATATATTTGAACAAACTGAGCAATATACAATCCACATTGCCTCATAGTTACACACGGTTTTTAGCTTAAAATAAGCTCAAAACTTTTCTAAATAAATTTTGAAAACAGGTTTCTGAATTGGGCCTTGATTGTTTTTGCTTTATGTGCATGATATATTTGAGTTTATTTCTTTTATTTTAATCCTCCAGTGATTTAGCCAGTCTGTGATTTATCTCACCTTCTCATGGGCCATTGAGTTGGGTGACTCCAATTAAGCACACTGAGGTTTGCCAGGATGACTCAGAATGCCAATTGCTCAAGGCGGGATTCGAACATCAGCGCAACACAGCACATGCTGACACCCTTCAGGCTTGGCACTCAAAATTCTTCCCTCATGGTCATCAGCCCCTCCCACTCCCCTCCCCACTCCAGATGGCCATCCAGTCTTGAAAGCCAAAGCTGGCCCATACTCTCCAATTCAAGCCTCTGCCACTCAGTCCAGCTGGCCATTGCTCTGCGTTCTTGTCATCCTGCCCCCTGATCCAAGCTCAGACTGCAATGAATCCAGCTTGTTGATTTGATTTTCTCACTGCAAGCTCAGTTTTTCCTGGTCATCTTCAAATCTCTGCCTTGCTCACTGCTCGCTCTCCATCATGCATCATGGCCGTCGTCCAGTCTCAGAAACTGACGAGATTCACCAAGATCAATTCCTCAGCGACCGTCATCGCCATCAAACACTCGATGAGCCCGAATCAGAAAACGATGATGGCTACTTCGAATCCAGCTATTCTGAGAATCCTTACTTTCCTATCGGCTACACCATCCAATTCTCCCCTGAGCCTTTTCACCAAGATGTCGACCTCCCTGGCTCCTCACAAGCTGCTCGCGGCGGCCTGGGCTCTCAGGCACTACCCGTGGCTCTTGAACTCAGCCAGGATCATGACGGCGTCCCCCTCGATGGATCTGAGTATCTCTTGCTAGTCCGGTTCGTCATTCGTTGCTTTGGAAAGCTTCTTTTGCCAACTTGAATTCATTCTAGACAGGAAGCTCAGGCTAGGCCAAGAGTCATGACCCATGCGAATCCATATGCCCTTCGCAAATCCTCTGAAACAAGCAAACTCCTTCAAAGCCGCCCAGCTCCTACTCAAATTAGCCCTAGTAAAACTTGGAGAGATCAATTCATTCTGCGATTCAACAACATAAGAAAAGTAAGTGAGCATGTATCTTAAAATTATTCCTATTATTGCCTCATTGACCCAGTTTGCACTCATTTCACATCTGCAAATCTAATCGGTTCATCAGAGTATTCAGTCTCAAGAACCTTGGCATTGGGATTTGGATGAAAACTACCGCCAGATTCCCGCAAATAATGACCAATCCAATTGGAAAATATTCATTCATGGTAAAAAGTTAAACCTTACCGAATACCCACCCAAACCACCCATCCCATTATTTTTGAAAGCTTTGGAGCAAGTATGTGTCTAAACTCAAATTCAAAACAACCACAGTCAAAAACTCTTTCTAATATTGGCTTCATTAATTTGCACTCTCTCTTATTCAGCCTACCATCATCGCGATCCTATCCCATTATCAAACTTGGATACAAGAAAAAGTACACCTGCTTGTTGCTTTGGTTGAAAAGAACGCCCTTGAAAATAATTCGGCGCTGAACTCTAAGCCTGATTCACCAACTATGCCTCAGGATATTACATTGTTGTCTGCCCACGATGGAGCTTGGTTGATGGGATTACTCTCTGTACTCGACACTGTTCTAACCGCAGAAGACGTTTTCAAACTTAGAGAGCTCGCTCGAACTTGCAAACAAGTTGCCAAAATCGCAGAGGCTGCCCTCAAACTTGGCGACGACCCTTCCGCTACTCAAGAAGCTGCCATAGCGTGGATGGCCGTAACCGGAATTGCGGATGTTTGGGGACAAAAGGATATTTGGGACGATTAAGTAGCCTATACCTAGTCGACCTCTTCGATCTCGAAAACAAAAATTTAAAGACTACGTGCATTTTACTACCTTTACTCCCAAACAAGCACCGCTTGGGATCAATTTACCAGACTCGGACTATCACATCATCAGGAAAAAAAACAATATAAGAGGGAAAACGTCGGAACATCTCAGGGCCAGTATATGAGGCATATTTGGCACCTTCAATAAAAGCCTCTCAATATATCAACATTGCATTTGAAGTTGAGTTTGACTGGGATTTGTACCGTTTCAAATTCGAAATAAAAACAGTCATTACATCGAGTATTTTTATCATAGCAGGGAACCCCTCCAACACAAAATGGCTCTAAGCAAGATTGTCATTATTACTTTCCTGCATAAATCCAGTCAAGTGTTCAACTTTTTTTAAAAAATAAATAAAGGTGCTTTTGTACTTATTGTTAAATAAAAATCATTATTTGAGTTGAATCTTTCAAATATTTGAAAAAGAAAATTATAAAAAAAACTTACTAAAAAATGTAGGTATGAGAGTAATTTTACAAACTAATTATTTGAGTCGGAAAAATATTGTGTGGTCCAAGATGTTTTATATTTCATTGATGTCATTTTTTGATATACCAATAATCCAAACTTTCTTTTATGGTAAAGATTTTCATAAAGTCCTAGTTAACTGCACAAAGCAGCTTTAATTTTTTTTAAAAAAAATATATGAAAATGGTCAAAAAGAATGAATATCACTTCCATCAATGTTTTCTTGTTAAGTAATAAAGAAGAGCTTAAAAAACAACAGAAAGAAACAGAGAGAACCAAAAGAACCTTAAATCTTTCTTATTTGGTTTATTTTTAATTTTTATTACTACTATGATCTTTTTTACTATCATTTTTTTGTAAAGATATATACAATATATATTAGTGAAGTTCAATGCCAGTTTTGATGAAAAAAATTATACTGTCATAAACATAAAAAATTGTTACTAGAGCACTTTTAATGAATTAACTCATATTAACTTCAAAATGATAAGTTAATTTTAAAATGATTAAAATTTTTTTCCCAGAAAAATAAGTAAACTATCATAATAATAATAATAAATTAAAAGTATTGGTAAAAACACCTAAGCCCTTATGCGTTTTTACTAAAAACTTATGTGTTTTTTTCCAGAAATTGGTAAAAACATGTAATTTTATGGTAAAAACATGTAAGGGGTGTTTTTGAAATGAAAGATAGCTATTTATGGCATTTCTAATGCCATTAATGCCATTTATGGCATTTTTAAGGCCATTCATGCCATTGTTAATTCCATTTATGGAATTTTTAAGGCCATTCATGCCATTGTTAATTCCATTTATGGAATTTTTAATGCCATAAATGACATGTTTAAGGCCATTCATGCCATTCTTGAGGCCATTTATGGCATTTGTAATGTCATTTAAGATATTTTTGGAATGCCATTTATGCCAATGTTATGGCCATAAATGGCATCTATATGTCATTCTTGATGCCATTTATGGCACTTTTAATGCCACAAATGGAATTTTTAACTTCCACTGATGTCATAAATTACATTTTTAATTTAATTGATGTCAGAAATGGCATTTTCAACTTACTAACAAACAGGAACAAAAAAAACATAAAAAAATGACTTTTTGGGCCTACAATTGACCTGGTAAAAAAAAATCCCAAAATTTTGAGCTTCTGGTTTTTTATTATCAAAGTTTTTCCCTTCATTTTAAAAGCAAAAAAAAAAATGGAAATTCATAAGTGGTAACATTTTTGATGATTTTTTTTTTAAAAAAATAAGCCATTTTGCCAAATTGACCAAAATATAGAAATTGGGCAAAAAAAAAAAAAAAAAAATTGAAAAAATTTGTGGAACTTCAAATCCCATGTAAGAAAAAATATGGAAAAAAAAAATTACCAAAATTCTCAAAATTGAGTGTTGAGGAATTTTTTTTAATTTTTTTTTTTTTTTAAAAAAAAAAATAAGTCACTTATATGTGTGTTTACAAAAAAAAAACCCTAAAAAATCAATTTTAAAAATAAATGAATAAATAATTTTTAATAAATTTTTTTAAATCATCATTTTTTTTTTTTTTTTTTTTTTTTTGGAAAAAGAAAATTCCAGTTTTTTTTTTTAAAAAAAAATTAAAAAATTAAAAAAATTAAAAGTATGATAATAATATTCTTTTCTTACAGAAAAAAAAAGAAAAATTAAATTAATTAAAATTTTCTAAATGATTTTATTTTACTTTTTTTTTTTTTTTAAAAAAAACATCAAAAAAAAATAAAATAAAATTGATACTTTAAAAAATAGAATTAAGCTTTTAAAAATAATAATAATAATCCAAAATCTCCTCTTTTTTTTTATTGATAAATTTAATCCTTAACTTATAAATGTTGTGTTTTGAAAAAAAAAAAAAAAAACAGAAAAGATTTTTTAATAGTTTTTTAATTTAATTTGAAGTAGTTTTTAAATTATAAATTATTCAAAATTTAACTAAAGATTATTTTTTTTTAACTTATCTAGTTCAAATAAATCTATTAGCAATTTGAATTTAAGCTTTCCAATGAAGCTTTTAAAAAGATGACCCAACTTTTTATTTAATTTTTTTTTTCAGATTTTTTAATCATCTTATATTTTGTTTTTCATGGTAGAAGATGAAAATATGATCTATATTTTATATTTCATCTTTTATTATGAATAAGATCACAATGTTTCTGAATTAATGGAATCCAAAGGTAAGATGCTTTGGAGGCCTACCTGATTCAAGCCATGGAATGATTAATTAATTTTCTATTTGAAGAGTTTTTCATTAATTATTTTCATGAAATACAAGAAATTTGATTGTCTTGTATAAATTTTACAGTAATCTTTATGGAAACAAAAACAAAAACATGGCAATCCCTTATCAATGCAATTCTGTAAGGTTTGACTATGAAACAATAAGTAAAAATTACTAATTTATTACTTATTGTACTCTGAATGTCCTTATAATTGAAATAAATAAGATTAAAATAATAATAATAATAAAGAAATATTATTATTATGGCGTAAAAATATTATATTATTAAATAAATATAATAATATAATTAATATTATATGAAATATTATAAATAATATATTAATATAAAATAATTAATATATTATAAAGCTCTTTATTATTGTTACCAACAAATAATAAAGGCGTAAAAAATTGTTTTTTATAAATAAAAAACAATTAATAACAATAATATTACTAATATTAAAGTTATATATTAATATAAATACTATTTATATTAATTAAGAATTATTAAGAGTAATAATAAGAGAGAAATTATTATAATAAGATGAAATAACCTACTTTTAACACTTAAAATAATAATTTTGAAATATTTTACGCCAAAAGAATATAATACAACTTTTTCAAATTGTATTTACAATAAAAAATAAAGAAATTTACTAAATTTCTTGATTTTATGTGGAAATGAGTTTATAGAGAGATTTATAACAAAAACAATTAAAGAATTGATTTAATCACGTAAAAATAGTGATTAATATTAAGATGATCTTTGGTCTTTAATAATATAAGAGTTTTATATATAAAGAATAAAGAAATTACCTTTTATTTAATTGATTTATTGTTTTTGATGTGTCTGAGGGGTAAATAGAGTAAAAAGAGCTCTATTTATAGTAAATACCTCCCTCCTAGAGTCCAACAGGCTTCTAGTAGACGTGTACTGATCATATCCACTGGAATTGATCAATATTTTAAGGTTTGATGATGATTACATCATGATCAAACCATATTACATCATTATTACACCATTATTTAGAGTTATCACTATAACTCTAAGTTTGATGACATCAGAGGCTTGGCAGAACCCCAAATTTCGTGTATTTTATTAGTTTTAATCATAAACTAATAGTATTCACCAATTTTATCACTCTTAAGACTGTTAAACTTAATTTAAGGTTACAGTATGTGATCATAACAGCTCAATTTAAGCTCAAACTTTGATCCTCAATAACTTTTAAGGTTTTCACGCTACAGCAATTCAGAGAGTGAATTATGATAGCCTGACATAACTTCATTATGCTGCCAAGAGCTTTTCATTACATCATCAAAACTCTAATTTTGATGATTTTTCTTGTAACTCATCTTTTCTGTCGAAATTCAATATTTTAAACTTCAAACCTTGATTTCAGGGGGTTATACCCTGAATTTAATAATAAAAATTACGTCATTCTTCTCGAATAAACTAGTAGAATCTAACTGTATACTTTTTTTTAAGTTTGGACTACTTTCACAACAAAGTGGTCAACAGCTCTGTTGATTTTTATCAATATTTCCTCATAAGTCTTAACCTTGTTTATAATTTGCAAAATAAAGTTCATATCTGTGTTCTTACAGTAATTACGTGGTAACTTTTTTTTTGGTTCATCATTCTAGCATGTATAGTTTAGAAGATATTAGCTATGATCCCTGAATATATGCGTTGACCAAAAAAGTGCATATATTCAGGATAATTCCTTAAGTATTGATTTTGGGAATTAGCTTATTAATTGTTTTATATGTGGATTTTTGTGGGAAATCCACTGGTACAATTTATTTTACATGTTGTTTCATTAGTTTCTGAGATAAATAAGTTTTTATGGTTTTTATAAGGTATTATACCTTATAATTCCTTAAATATTGACTTTACAGATATGCCATAAAAATGGTATATGTGTATTTTTCCATGGGGAATCCAATGGTATAATTTGTTTTACATGTTGATTCATTGGTTTTTAAGTTAAACCAATTTTAGTACCAATTTATGGTATTTTTTGTATATTTGAGTAATTATTTTTAATGTATAATTATTCTAATTAATTTTAATATAATTATATTAAAGGTTTAATTATTCTGAGTCTTTTTTGTGACCTTATTGGGTATGTGGTCATATCTCAAAGGCTCACATTCCCTACCACCAAAAAAGATTGTACCACAATCTGATATATGTGATTAGGGTATCATCCACTGTCCTACCTCTTCAATAGACTTTGTTAGTCTTGAAGCTCAATAATGCTTAACTTTTTTTATTTTTCAGGTTTTCTTTCATGTCTGAACCTTCTTAGTAATTTATCAGCATTTGTTATATCTTTCTCAAGTAGCCATTCATCTTCTTGAGTTGAATTTCTATACCTTACAAGGTATTCCCTTTCTTTTTTGTTTCTTGTCCTTCTTTCTTTAAGGACTTTTACTATTTTCTTTTCCTCTCCTTCCTCCAAGGGGGGAATTTCAAGTGGGGGTTTATTTCTTAGTGGAAATAACTCCTTGTCACTTGAACTGTAAGGTTTTATCAGACTTACAGGGAAAGTTGGGTGTTTGTTCATTAGTTCACCTGTGAGTTCTAATTGCACAGCATTGGGTCCATGGAGTGCTTTTATCATAAATGGTCCTGCAAAGGAATCTTTCAATTTCTTTGGGCCTTTTACGTTATTGAAATTAAGGGTTGATACTAAAACCAAGTCTCCTATTTTGAAATCAGGTGGTTTATGACTTTTATCCCATCTTTCTTTTGCATATTTAAAAGAATCTTGCATGCATCTGTTTGCATGGTGTCTTGCTTTGTCAAGCATTATCTTGAAACTGCTTGCTGTTGGATGTATATCCACTAAGTCCTTTTTGAGGGTGTCATAAGGAAGTCTTGGATTCCAACCTTTCTCTAGCATTGCTGGTGTTTTGCCAGTAGAAGAATGGATTGATGTTTTATATGCCAGTTCAAGTGCTGGTATTAGTGTACACCAATCATGGGTAAAACCATCAGAATCTTTGAATTCTAGCCCATAAGCACAGAATCTTCTGATCATATCCTCTAGGGTCTGTATCATTCTTTCTGCTAGACCATCAGTTTGAGGATGATAAGCTGTTGAGAATGATAATTTTGTCCCAAACAAGTTATGGAGATTTGTCCATAATGCTGAAGTGAACTTTGGGTCTCTGTCACTTATAATATTTTGGAATAAGCCTGTGTGGCTAATGACTTTATTCCATATCATTATGGCTGTATCCATAGCTGTGTCATCTTTATGACATGGTAAGAACATGGGAGTTTTACTGTACCTGTCAACTAATACTAGGCATGCATTATAACTCCTGTCTCCTCCTGGAGGTAAGGCTGTTACCCAATCCATATGAACTATTTCCCATGGGGATTTTGGTTCTTGGATTTGGATCATCATTCCAAATTTCTTTCCTGTGGCTCTGTTGGCTTTTTGACATCTGTCACAGGTTTGGCAGTACTCTGCAACATCTTTCTTCCAATTTGGCCACCAAGAGCAGGTTTTCACCCTCTCTAGTGTCCTATCTTCTGAGAGATGTCCAGATGCAACACTATCATGACACTCATGTAAAATAGTGTTTATTAGTGTTCTATCTGTTAAGGCCATAACACATGTGTGTTTTGTTCTATGGTAAAGGATTCCATCAAGGAGGTGAAATCTTCCTTCATCATATGCCTTTTTCCATATTTCATCTAGTTTTGATGAAAGTGATGGATCTTTGCAGTCTTTCATTAGAAGTTGGCTTAAGATATGGCAATTTTTGTCTGTCTTATAGCTTTCTTTAACTTGGTTAAAGAATTCTGTGCCAATGTCTGTAACACATATTCCTTCTATATGGTGCTCTTCTTGTGGTACCCATGCTGGATTGTCAAAGGTATTTGCTAGAGCCCATCTACTAAGACCATCTGCATTTTTATGAATATTCCCAGATTTATGAACAATAGTCATATTTCCTCTATATTCTTGGATAGCAATTTGCCATCTCAGCATATGTCTATTTGGAGTCTTCATATTTAATAGTGATTTCACAGCATTACAGTCTGTGATTACATCAAATACTGTGCCATCCAAATAATAATGCAGTTTTTCTAAAGCCCATACTAGGCATAAGCATTCCATTTGGCTTGCTCCATACCTTGCTTCTGTTGGCTTTCTCTGCCTTGAAATGAAACAAATTGGTCCTTCCACTGGTTTGTCATTGATAATTTGTGTTTGGTGAAGTGCAGCACCTAGTCCTTCTCCACAAGCATCAATGTACAGTTTGAAGGGTAGTTTCCAATCTGGCATCAGAAGAAATGGGGCATTTGTTAAGGAATTTTTCAATTCTTCATATGCCTTGACTCTTTCTTCTGTCATCTCATAGACTGTTTGTTGGTCACATAGCTTATACAAGGATTTAGCAATCTTTGCAAAGTCCTTTATATGCTGTCTATAGTAACCAGCAAATCCTAGAAATGATTGCATTTCTTTTTTGGTTTGAGGCATTGGCTTAAGTAGTACTGCTGCTACTTTATTTTTGTCTATGCCTAGACTAAGGCCAGATACTACATGTCCTAGTGCCTTTAATTCACTGTATGCAAAATGACATTTTTTCAAAGAAATTTTCATATTTACTTGGACTATTTTCTGTAATACCCTTTCTAGTCTTGTAAGGTGATTTTCCCAAGTTTCTGAGCAAACTATGATATCATCAATATAGATAATCAACCATCCTTCTGATAATTATTCAGGGAATATTGTATTCATCATTCTTTGATAATGGGAAGGTGCATTTTTTATTCCAAATGGCATTCTTAAGTATTCAAAAATTCCACAATGGACTATTATTCTTAGTAATTTCTTGGCATTGTCTGTTAAGACATTTTGATGAAAACCCTTCAGAGCATCCATAGCTGTGATGAACTTAGCTTGTGACAATTGGGTTAATGTCTCATGGATTCTGGGTATTGGATATCTGTCTGGAATGGTATAGGTATTCAGGGCTCTGAAGTCTCCTACCATCCTTGATTTTCCATTATGCCAAGTTATAATGACAGGTGTAGTAACTTCTACTTGTTCATTATGTCCAACCTTTCTTAATACTCCAAGGTCCATTAATTCTTTAATGTGCACTTCTAAGGCTTCTCTAGCTCTTGGACTGGCTGGATAAGCAGGTCTTCTTAATAAAGGTGGGTAAGGTTTTTCTACATTAAGAATTATATCCACTTCATGTCCAATTATGGCACCTAGTGGCTCTTTGTCAGTTGCAAAGGCATTTTTATACTTAAATAAGAGATCAATCAATTTTTCTTTCATTTTTTCTGTTAATTCTTGATTGAATTCTGCCTCTATGAGTTGTTCAGATATAAAAAGTTCCTTTTCTGGAATTTTTTCTTCATTCTTAATAACTGTGATTTGTTTTTTGTTATTTAAGAATCCAAACTTTTGTCTTTTGTTATCTCCTATGGTAAAATATCTATCCTTTTGGTTGGAGATATCTATACCATAGATTGATAAGTAGTCATTCCCAAGTATGAAATGATTACTAGTACAGTTGTCCATTACTACAAACTCAACTTTAATTCTGACACATTGTGAGGGATGAGGAAAAATTAGTGTTAAATCAATTATTCCAAGGGGCTTCATGCTCTCACTTGCACTACTAAATTTGACACCTTGTATTGGCATAAGTTTTTCTTGCCAGTCTGGGACAATGGTTTTTAAATAACTTTTGCCAACACAAGTGCAATATGCTCCTGTATCCAAGTTAACCTTTCCTTCTTGGTTATCAACCATAACAATACTAATACTTGATTTTCCAGCTGTATATCCCATTCCTCTTGCAGGTTTGGTTCTATACATTTTGGCATCTTGTATGTTTGTCAGATTTGTGTCAGATGTTCCAACTTGTGGCAAGTTTGAGTTAACATCCAGTACTTCATAAATTATATCAATATTATTAATTTGTGCATTAATTATATTGATTTCATCACTTTCAGAGCTTTCTGACTCTTCTGTCTCTTTTTCAGAGTCTGATTCCTCTTCTTTGTCATTGTGGTTTTCTGTTTCCACAATTTCATTAATCTTTGCTTTTTTAAGGCAATTATTGGCTAAGTGTCCAATACCACCACATTTATGGCATTTTCTTTGCTCATTATTGTTGGATGTATTGGGCTTAAAGGATTCTTTTGATTTATCTTTTTTGATAAATGGTTTATTTGGGCTTTTAATGTCTAATTTTTTCCAAGTCCTGCCAATTTTTGTTCTTGTCACTATATCTTCTAGTGCATTTATATACTCTTCTGTGGAGCATGGTTCTATGCACCTGCTTCTTAGGGCATGTTCTAGTTCCCCTCCACATTTTTTAAGTATTTTCATATGCACCATTTTCTGTGACATTTCTGGGTACAGTGCATTAAGCCTTTCAACTTTTTTTAAGAACCAAGTTAAAGGTTTATCTTTCTCAGGGTCAAAGAAAGAGTTTTCAAATGCATTTTCTATCTTATACCTCCAGGCATCATTTGCCCACTTGGTGATTATTTCTTGTTTCCACCAAGACCAGGTATTTCTACCATTCGTTTGTCTTATGCCATAATACCATCTTTTTGCAGATTTCTCAAACAATGAATGTAATCTTGCAGTGATTAATTCATCTGGTATGGCATAGTCTTCTTGTAACATGTCAATTGTTTTAATAAATGACATGTGGTCATATTCACCTTCTCCTGTGAATGTTGGCCATTCCTTCAATTGAGGTGCTTCTTTCATTAAGACTTGGTTATTGTCTTGGTGACTCAAGTCTGTTATGAAAGGATTTGACAATTCCTCTTTTGTTTTAACAGGGCTTCTTATATGAGAAAATGGTGTTGATAACTTTGGCATATTTAAATTAGCCTCATTAATTTTATCCATTTTTTCTGTAATAAGCCTTATTTCACTTTGAATATCATCTTTCAGATGCATTCTTGCTTCATCACTTTTTTCCACATGGTCCAAAAGTAATTTTTGGTGTGATGAAGTCTTTTATTCAAATTTTTCTACAGAAATACTTAATTTATTTAATTTTTCTGTAAGATTGTCAATACTCACATCATAATTGATTGTCAAAGTCTTGTCTTTGATATCTTTTATGTATTTGTACAATTCTTGTTGTCCTTGTATTAATTTTTGAGTATTGTCAATTAAATTCTTTGGTTTATTATTTTCAACAATAAACTTAATGTTGTCAATTTCTTTTTTGTTTTGCACAACAATTTTTGTTAAAGAAGATAAATTGTTATTTATTTCTTGTAGTGATAATAAACTATTTTTAATTTCTTTTAGAGGTAATATACTATTTTTAATTTCTGTTAAAGTATTTACAACATCTTTGGACAAGGTTATTTCTTTGGGAAATGAGGTTGTCTCATTCTTTGCTCTTCCTTGTCCTTGAATTCCATCAAGGTTCTGGCCATGTTGAAAACATTGTCCATGGCATCCTTTTGGATTCTTGGGATTCTGTAGCTTGGGGAATATGGTTTCCTCCAATGCTTTTTATTGTTCTTCTTCCCTTCTTGGGGAAGTGGGTTGGCTTGAGGCTTGCTGGTAGAAGCTACTGGGGCTTCTTCCTTGGTTGCCTCCCTCTTTTTGGCATGATAATCCTTGATCTTTTTGATTTGAGGTTTGGATGACAGTGGATTCCATCCATTGGAGTATTTCACTATCTCCTCCTCTTTGAGGAACTTTTTCAGGATGTGCCAGGAGTTCATCACTCCTTGGTGTATTTGAGGCAGCATTTCCCAGTCTTTGTCCTTGTATACTGTGTAATACTGCTTGTACTGGCTCATGTAGATGTCTATTTGAGCCCTCTGAATGTGATTTGTACCTATTTGAGTTACTCATACTTAGTTCCAATTCAGGCTCAGATATCATGGGCATTTCTGGGACTTGCCTTTGGGATAAGGCACTTCCTTGTGTGGATTCTGTTCCACTGGGGATATTGCCCTTTCTTTTCCCTTTTGAGGGATCAATTCTACTTCTGAGTCCAGCTCCATCTGATTGGATGGAGTATTGGGAACCTCTTCTGGTAGTCATGATTTAAAGAATAAGAAAAAATAAAAGTATTTTTAGAATAAAATTCTTTTATGGCAATTTAAAAAGAGGTGCTCACCTTCAGAGTCTTGAATGGTGGGCCCTGGAAAGTCTAATTTCTTAGCTTTCTTTCTTTTGGTGATAACTGGTGTAGGAGAACTTTGACAAGTTTCCTCCACCAATCTCTCAACAGTAGCTTGGTTGTCTTCTGTTGGGTTATCTTCAAACACTAAAAAAGACAAATAAATATAAGTCTTTTTATAATAAGTGTTATTTTTGGCAAGATATGGCAATTTTCCACGTAGAAATTGCTTTTATATCTTTGAAAAATTGAAATAAATAAAGAAATGAATAAAAATGAATAAAAATAACTTTTTTATTGGTTTTTAATATTTTTTAATATTTTTTATATATTTTTTTATTTTTATTTTTTTAAAGAATAAAATAAAAAATGAATATGATTCTTATAAAATTAAATTATAATAAAAATTATTTTTAATTTATAAAATATCTCTTTTAATCACTAGAGTCACTCAAAGAAACCTCTTGCAAGTCTAAGGATGTGAAAAACCACGTGTAAGACAGTACAATTGCTTTCCAAATGCCTCAATAGCTTTTAAAATCAATAAAATATAAAATTATTATATAATTTTATGATTATAAATATAATTTATTATTGGATAAACCCAAATAGAATCTTTTTAAAGGTCTTTTAAGTAAATATCACGGCCAGGCCCCCAAATGTAAGGTTTGACTATGAAACAATAAGTAAAAATTACTAATTTATTACTTATTGTACTCTGAATGTCCTTATAATTGAAATAAATAAGATTAAAATAATAATAATAATAAAGAAATATTATTATTATGGCGTAAAAATATTATATTATTAAATAAATATAATAATATAATTAATATTATATGAAATATTATAAATAATATATTAATATAAAATAATTAATATATTATAAAGCTCTTTATTATTGTTACCAACAAATAATAAAGGCGTAAAAAATTGTTTTTTATAAATAAAAAACAATTAATAACAATAATATTACTAATATTAAAGTTATATATTAATATAAATACTATTTATATTAATTAAGAATTATTAAGAGTAATAATAAGAGAGAAATTATTATAATAAGATGAAATAACCTACTTTTAACACTTAAAATAATAATTTTGAAATATTTTACGCCAAAAGAATATAATACAACTTTTTCAAATTGTATTTACAATAAAAAATAAAGAAATTTACTAAATTTCTTGATTTTACGTGGAAATGAGTTTATAGAGAGATTTATAACAAAAACAATTAAAGAATTGATTTAATCACGTAAAAATAGTGATTAATATTAAGATGATCTTTGGTCTTTAATAATATAAGAGTTTTATATATAAAGAATAAAGAAATTACCTTTTATTTAATTGATTTATTGTTTTTGATGCGTCTGAGGGGTAAATAGAGTAAAAAGAGCTCTATTTATAGTAAATACCTCCCTCCTAGAGTCCAACAGGCTTCTAGTAGACGTGTACTGATCATATCCACTGGAATTGATCAATATTTTAAAGTTTGAGGGTGATTACATCATTATTACACCATTATTTAGAGTTATCACTGTAACTCTAAGTTTGATGACATCAGAGGCTTGGCAGAACCCCAAATTTCGTGGATTTTATTAGTTTTAATCATAAACTAATAGTACTCACCAATTTTATCACTCTTAAGACTGTTAAAATTAATTTAAGGTTACAGTATGTGATCATAACAGCTCAATTTAAGCTCAAACTTTGATCCTCAATAACTTTTAAGGTTTTCACGCTACAGCAATTCAGAGAGTGAATTATGATAGCCTGACATAACTTTATTATGCTGCCAAGAGCTTTTCATTACTTCATCAAAACTCTAATTTTGATGATTTTTCTTGTAACTCATCTTTTCTGTCGAAATTCAATATTTTAAACTTCAAACCTTGATTTCAGGGGGTTATACCCTGAATTTAATAATAAAAATTACGTCATTCTTCTCGAATAAACTAGTAGAATCCAACTGTATACTTATTTTTAAGTTTGGACTACTTTCACAACAAAGTGGTCAACAGCTCTGTTGATTTTTATCAATATTTCCTCATAAGTCTTAACCTTGTTTATAGTTTGCAAAATAAAGTTCATATCTGTGTTCTTACAGTAATTACGTGGTAACCTTATTTTTGGTTCATCATTCTAGCATGTATAGTTTAGAAGATATTAGCTATGATCCCTGAATATATGCGTTGACCAAAAAAGTGCATATATTCAGGATAATTCCTTAAGTATTGATTTTGGGAATTAGCTTATTAATTGTTTTATATGTGGATTTTTGTGGGAAATCCACTGGTACAATTTGTTTCACATGTTGTTTCATTAGTTTCTGAGATAAATAAGTTTTTATGGTTTTTATAAGGTATTATACCTTATAATTCCTTAAATATTGACTTTACAGATATGCCATAAAAATGGTATATGTGTATTTTTCCATGGGGAATCCAATGGTATAATTTGTTTTACATGTTGATTCATTGGTTTTTAAGTTAAACCAATTTTAGTACCAATTTATGGTATTTTTTGTATATTTGAGTAATTATTTTTAATGTATAATTATTCTAATTAATTTTAATATAATTATATTAAAGGTTTAATTATTCTGAGTCTTTTTTGTGACCTTATTGGGTATGTGGTCATATCTCAAAGGCTCACAAATTCTATTTGGGGGTAGGATTGTATCAAATGGCCAATGGGTGAATCTTTGAGACAGTGAATAATTTATTCAAAATAATAAAGACAAAATTTTCATCAAGCTCTTCTTCAGGTTGTCAGATAAATTAAAATATTATTTTATTACACTCTTATTTCATAAGTACCAGTGGGTAGTAAAGACTTATTGATCCATTTATTATTTGTCTCATAGCTTTCCAGCTGTCAATTATCAAAGTTTTTTTGGGATGGAATCAAACATTCCTATAATAAGATACAAGAATTATTGTGGATTATTGGATTAATTGATAGAACCCATATAAATATCCTAAAGTAATATAAAGGTAAGTGAAATCCTTAAATCAATTAAAAGGGTCAAAATTTATTTATTTTTTAATTATGTTTTTGATTCATATAGAAATTTTGGTAATTTAATAGAGATTTAAAATTTTAAATAAAATTAATTAGAATTTCTAATTAATTTCTTCAAGTTTATAAGTGTTTTTTAAGAATAAATTCATGATAGTTATTATATTATAAATAATATTCCATAATTTCAAAATTGATAAAAATTGATTTTTGACTTTAGATATGCTGAAAACCTTTAAAATTATAATACCTATTTACTCACCTAAAATACTATTAATATTAAAATTTTAATTAAATCCACTAAAAAACCAAGTGAGTTACATCATATTGAGTAAAATTTTATATAACTGATTTATTATAATTAGAAATTTTATTTGAATTAAAATTTGATAAACTTAATAATAAATTTGGGTGCTCTTAGGAATGAAGTTTTATAATCCTGAAAATGTATGTGATAATTATTGAAAGCATGATTTTCCATAACATATTGAATGATGAGTTAGGGACCTTATAAACTAACTTTTTTTACTTTTTATTCTAGCCTATTGATATAATAAAACATTTTATGAAATGTTTCATTTTTTTATAGTTACATATGGCTTCTTTATTGATGTAACTGAGGTTGCTAATGAATTTTATACTGAATAATACTTAAGTGATTATTATCTATTAGTAGTTTTAAATTGAATATCAATCAAAAATTAAATATTTTATTTTGAAATCATTCAAAACAGAAATGGTAATTTGATTCCTAATTTATTCATTATTAATTTTGATTGAATTATTGGTGATAAAACAATAGGTTCACTTATTAACACTAAAGACATAAGCTTCCTTTTGGGCCCAATTAACTTTTGGTATTCATGATATATATTTGTTTTTTTAAGAATAGATGAGGCACAATTTAGATTAGCTTGAATTTCAGAATTTTATTGTGGATATGAGAATATCAGTTTCATATAGCTTAGTATAATATAGCGGTTAGCTACATAGCACCTTGATTTTTTATGTGTTGTGCACATAAGTGATCAACCATTATAGTCATCACTCACACCATACAAATAAGCCTGATTGTGAAAATTAATTTCAGACTTATGTATTTTATAAGGGAAATACTTACATTAAAGGTCAAGGTAATATTGTTTAGTAAAGGGTCCTGAAATCCTGGTGAGATCACCAAATGAAAAAATTCCCTGGATTTCAAAAGGAAAGGTTCCAGAAAAAAAAATAACATAATTTATTATCAAACAGGAAGATTGAAAAAAATGTGGGGAACATATATTTCCCAAATACTGCATTGTCTTCATATGAAAGGTCCCTTGAAAATGAATTCATAGTGAAAACCAGTAAATCAGATCATGTAGGTAACATGCAGAAAATTATCAAGCCCCATTAAAATTTCATCAATAACAAGAGCTTTCAATGTACACTTTTTTTTGAGAAATTCTTCAAAATTTTGTCACATTGATTTTACATAGTATAATAAAGTATAGGAATATTTCATTTAGCATGTTTTAGCTTTCTGAATTTAATTTTAAGATCCAATCTGTCATATGAAAAGTGAATTTTTTTTCAGTAAACAATACCATTTTGTAATATTTATAAAAGTTCATCTTTTATGAATGGGGAATCTATCATTAAGAAGTTTTGACTCATAAAAATTGACCATGATATATCCTCTTTTTAGCATTAATTGTTGAAGAAACCTCAAATTTTCCATGATTTAAAAAACCATGGTTAAGAAAAATGAAATGAATATGATTTTTTAGATGATATCTGATTTTAAGATAATATAATAACTCACAAGGTAAACAGCTCATTTAGCTGGATTTTTCCCATATTCACCATTAAAATCAAATATCATATTCATAATAAAGAAATTGATCTGATTATGTATTGATGGTTCTTTGGTTTCTCTAAATTAATCAATAAAAAAATCTTTTTCCTCTTTTCTCATCTCAATTAAACTCTTTTTTCTTGATCTTAACATTGTTTTTGATCCTGTTTTTTCTCTTCTTTGCAGAACTATTTATCTCTATCTCAATATGTTTTTTGATCTGCAAGTTGGTACTGAACCTCTCTCTCTATCTTTTATTTTTTTCTTCATATATTATTTTCTCTTGAATAGAACAGATTTACTTTATTTAATATCTTAATAAACAATAATGACATTCATCTTCTCTTATTAATTTAAAATATGCTTCCATTTAGTTTTCCATTTGTATTACCTTTTCTGATTAAAGCAGATAAGGGATTAATACCCCTTAATTTTCTTCTTCTTTAGAAGAATTAACATTCTCCACTTTGAAGCTATACTTTCACTTCTAAAATCTCCTTATGAAGGATTTGTTAGGTTGAAATTAGTGGTTTATCTTATAAAAGACCTTAATAATTGCAAGGCTTCTTCCTTTGCATTGTGGTGGGATTGTGATTTTTCACTTAAATAATATTCACTGATAAAACTATCTGGAAAATTCATTAAAATTCCCTTCATCAACCCCTTTTTCCAATCAGGAACAATCAGATGCCTCTTCCCCTTCTCATCCTCCAGTGCCAAAGATTGAAGAATTGTGATGATTCATCTCAGCTAGAAGGCCATAGATCTGTGGATTACTATAAATAAATGAACAAGTATCCTTTTCAATTAATAATAACTGGCTTACCTCTTCTAAAAATATGATTTTATTTAAAATTATAATGCAATCCCCCACCACCTGTTGCATCACAGGAGTCTTCAAAGGCCTACAAAGATTTACAAGTGATTCAAAAATACTTAAACTCATAAATACGCACTTTATTTGTATTATTTTAACAATTATTCATATATTTTCTCAATTTTATCAAAGTTGAGATCTTTGATATTATGAAATTCAAATTATTGACCCTTATTTTCTTTAAAAACCTGGTTCCAAGGAATGAAGCCAATAAATGTCTGGGCCTCTTATGTGAACTTAATTCTTAATATTTATACAGAATAAAAACCTTCCAGGTTGGTTTATTCAGTCCAGAGGAATAACTCTGTGAATGGAATCTCCTCATGAGCCTTGGGCATTTTCTTAGCCATGCCTTTGACTTATTTTGTGAGCCTTAGAGGTATTTTTATATACCCAAAAGACCACAAAATATTTTAAATAATAAATTTATTTTAAACATAAAAAAAATTAATATAAATGTAAAATTCATAATAGGGGGTGTGAAAGTCACCAAATCCCACCTTAAAATAATGCAGTATTTGGCTTGCAAAACCCAACACTAAATCCCATATCTTTCATGTGTAAGTCAAATGGCATTTTAACTGAGTCCCCTAGTATTTTTACCAAATTCCATGCATCCAGGATTTTGGTTTGAAACCTAACCCAAATGAGTATTCACAATTGTAAAACATATTCCTCTACACTCCATATTTGACAATTGTACCAAAAAAGATTACAGTCCATTTATATTTCTTCATCAATATAATAATTCCTTGTTACAAAGAAAAACACATCAAGTCAGATATGAAGATCATCTCTGGCCTGCCTCATCCATAAGGTCACTTCATCCATACAGATTATCTAACCATAATTAATTGACTTTCACTCAAATCCAATTTTGAGTCATGTTTTGGTACTAGTGGTTCAACATCAATTGGAAGGCCTCCTTCATCAAAGTAACATGGATTTCAACTTATGGCCATTGAGGTCAGTAAAAAATCACAAAATTTTCTAAAACTTAGCTCAAGCAGTATCTGAGATCAATGACAAACATATAAAAAGAAGTATATGGCAGCAAACAAATTTGAAAATTTAGCTGGGGCTGGACTCACCAAAGAAGATGAGAGTAAAGGAATAGAGTCAATGAGTGAAAAGCTTGAAAGTATGTGTCCTTGCTATTTTGAAATGGATGCACTCTTTGGCAACAAGCCCAATGTAACTCCTATTGCAAGCTATGATTTGAAAGAAAAAGACAGCTTAAATGGTGATGATGATGATCTTTTGCTTGATAAGGTAAGTTATTGTCTCTTTTTCTTTTTACCTGAGAGAATTAAATCTCATTTGCATTTTAAAGGGGAATAATATTTTGGAATCAACTCACAATATGGATACTTTTCTTAATAATAATGATGACTTGGTTCAAGTGGGAAACCTTCAAGATGAATTGGTAAGCACATTTAAGAGTGATATTTATAAAATTCAATCTTGATTATTTCTCCTTTGTCCAACAAAGTAAGTCCATAACAGATCCAACACAAAAGTTGAATCAAGAATTGACACCCAAATTGAATGACAAGAGTGGTTCTAGGAAAAGTTCAATGGATATGTTTGCACCTACTTATGCAAATTTTCTTGAATCACAGAAAAAGGGTATGACTTGGAATTATGGTTACTCTGATAAATACTACTGATAAACTTAATTATTATTAGACCATGAAGCCAGTTATAATGTGTGTTTGAAGTGGGACAGGGAGAGGTGGAATGAAGATAAAGTGAGCAACATGGAAAATCAACAGTTTGAAGAAGTCAAGTTACAAAAGAAAATTAAGTTTGATGAGAAGCAACACACCAAGAGATATGAATTTGAAAAAGAAAAGTGAAATTGGGAATTTGAAATTAAGAAAAAGCAATGCCAGATGGATCTCACTATAGCAGCATTGTCATCAAGCAGGCCAATTGCAGAGCTGGAATACACTCTGAAATTAATCAATAAAAGATAACATATTAGGTATATCTCATGTGATCATTTCATACGTGGTGATTTTTCAAATACAATTGATGTTTATTTTCAATTGATCTTATGATTTGAAATCGAATTGCAATTTGCTACTAAAGTGAAAATTAGGGCAAGTTTTGCATCATGATTTTATGTGCCAAAGATCAATGTCCAAGTTTGTTCCAATTGAATATGAAGGCTCCCTCTAAATTTCAATTTTTTCGTGAATTTTTTCCAAATAAGAGTGGATTTCCCCTTTTTGGATTTTTTCTATGTTTCTCTTATTTTATTTCAATTTACTTATATTGTATCTTTCTTTTGTTTAATTTTTATGTATTTTTCAAAAAATTTAGTATATCATATTTGATTTTTTTTGCTTTTCTTAATTGTTTTTTTTATTTTTGCTTATTTGTCTTTGTTTTTCTCTAATTTATTTTGATTTTCTTCTTTTTTTGGTTTTGTTTTATTTGTTTTCATTTTTTTTGGTTTTAATTTTGTTAATTTATTATAATTTATTTTTATTTGTCTTTATTTTTCTGTCTTTTCTGTGGTTGGTGGGCTTAATTTTTTTTGGAATTTTTTAAATTGGTTTTCCTTTTTACCTTTTTTTGGATTGTTTCATCTCCAACATAACTCATCTAATTCCAAAGTGACCCTGGTAATGATTTTACTCCTTCACTCCCAAGTCTTTCAATCCAACTAATTTTTGAATAATTTTTCCTTTTAGTTGATTGAACATCTTTTTTAATATTTTTTCAATGGATTGAGGTGAGTTATTTATATTCTATTTCCTTTTCAACAGAATTTGGTCCAATAAATTTTGGATGCAATTTTCTGTTTAGTTGATTAACCAACTTTTTGAATTTTGTTCTTTTTTGATCAAGGTGATTTTTATCAATTCTATTTCTTTTTTCCCACAAATTCAAAGCAAATTTTCTTTGAATTAATTTTCTTTTTAGTTTATTACAAATATCTTTTAATTTTTTTTTGGAAAAATGTCAATTTTTTTTTGCAAAAATGTCAATTTTTTAAATTATATTGCTTTTTTGCAACAATTTTTATGCTTCCTAACTTTTTAATTTTTGTTTTTTTAGTTTATTAACCATACTCTTTAAAAATTTGTTTTTTTTGATCAAGGTGAGTTTTTTCAATTCTATTTGTTTTTTCAAACAAATTCAAAGCAACTTTTCTTTGAATCAATTTTATTTTTAGTTGATTACAAATCCTTTTCAATTTGTATTTTGCAACAATGCATATTTTCAAGTTCTATTGCTCTTTTTCAACAATCTTAAAGCTTCCTAAATTTTAAATTTATTTTATTTCTAGTCAATTACCCATCCTTTTTAAAAACATTTCTTTTTTGTTCAAGGTCAATTTTTTCAATTCTATTTGTTTTTTTCCACAAATTAAAAGCAACTTTTCTTTGAACAAATTTTCTTTTTAGTTGGTTACAAATCCTTTTGAATATTTCTTTTGGAACAATGTCATTTTTTTGAATTGTATTGCTCTTTTGCAAGAATTTTCAAGCCTCCTAACTTTTGAATTTATTTCCTTTCTAGTCAATTGCCCATTCTTTTTAAATTTTTTCTTTTTTGTTCAAGGTCAGTTTGTTTAATTATATTTTTTTTCTTTACCCAATTCAATGCAGCTTGTCTTTGCAATCAATTTTGTTTTTAGTTGATTACAAATCTTTTTCAAAATTAGTTTCTTTTGATAAATACTTTTTTTTAAAATATATTTTGTTTTGGAAAAAATTTTCAACCCAACATAATTTTGAATCTATTTTCTTTTTAGTCAATCAAACATCCTTTTTTTTTTGTTTTTGGATGAAGGTGTATTTTTCCAATTCTCTTGGTGTGAGCCTTAGAGATATTTTCATATACCCAAAATACCACAAATAACAAAATAAGATATAAATATAAATAAAATAAATTTATTTATATTATCAAAATAAAATTTATATACAAAAATAAAAAATTTAATTATAGTTTAAAATAAAAATTACATTAAATTTTAAAATTGTGAGAATGCATTTTTGCTTGAAAGAATTAAGAAAAATGAATTCTTAATAAAATTAATGAAATTAAAATATTTTTGGAAAAAAGTTACATAAAATATATTATAAATTTTTATCCAATAAATAAGATTAAGAAAATTACTTCACCATTGGATTCCTCATAAAAAATAAGGTGGGGTCCCCTCTGGCTAAAGTTTATGTAACTCAACTCTAAATAAGCTTAAATTAAGTTTTAGTATTTTCTGTACAAAATTTGATAATCCTCAAAACCTTAATTTGATTCACACCACATGTAGTGTTAACCATCAATTTGTGTGTAGTTTAGAAGTTATGAGGAATTGAAGTATTTTAAACTGAGATGTCAAAATGTGCGTGTGTATTACATAAGTGAACGGTAATTTACATATGAGGTATCAATTATTATAGTTGTGTACTGTAAAGATCAATTGAGTTGTATGTGTAAATTACAAGTGTATTACATGATGAGATATTAAAGAAAAAATAAATTGGGAAGATTAATTCTGGGAGGGGAAAGGTACTCTAGCTCCAAGGGGGAGCCAGACCCCCAAATTCCTTGCTGACAGGTGTGGGATGTCAAAATACATGCAAAAGTTCATTACTTTTGGCCTGGAATTGAGTCACAGGGTCTGTGACTCAATTGATGATGAGGTTTTGATACCAACCAGGGCAGTTTTAACTGTTGCCAAGAGGGTAAAGCTACCCTTAAGTTAAAACAATCTTACTAAAAGAAGTTTTAACTGGTTTCTATGTCTCTTAAACACATTATGACGTGTTTTGAAGGCTCTAGACAAGGTATTACTATAGTAATGGCTGATTTAAGGGTCTAAAATGGCTAAAACCAGCCCTTTTTTGGTCTAAACCAGGGTTCAATGATGCCATAATTGGCTTTTATGTTGTCAGAGTGTTTTCCACGACTGAAAAGAGTAAATTTTACCTTTGGAGTAAGAAAATTTGTGGCTATAAAAGAATGTCTTCTTTCCCCACTTTTCTCTTCATGTTAGAATACTTTCCTTTTATAATTAGTCTAAACACTGTTAAACCAATCAATAAAAGATTCTAACCACCCATTTCATATCATGTTAAGTCTTCTAACCATGTTAAAAAATCATCATCATCATTTTTTGTAACTCTTATAATCATTTTTACCCCTTGAACTACCCCATAAGTGGATTAAAGCATCTTTCATCACTGTTAACTTTGTCACTTTGTTTCCAAATTCACTCTGGTCACTTTTGGGTGTGTTTTCTCTTTAAATATCTTCTTAAAGACTTTATTATTCAATTAATTTCTTGCAGTTCTTTGCTCAATTAATTCCAATTGAAATTTCTCTTGAAGAAATTTCTTTTGTAGCCTTAAATATCTCTTGTAGAGTATTTTTGGATAAATTTTTATTGTTGGTAAAACAATAAATATTTATAATATTATTGTTTTAGAATTATAGAGTTAAAAACAATAAAATTGCCATGTTTTCTCTTAAAAATACTATTTCATACTATTTTTTAATTATATTTTAGCTTATACAAATGTTAAGGACAGGAAAAGTACTTGATTTTTAATCAAAGTTTCATATCCACACCTTACATTTGGGGGATCAGCTGTGATATTTTACCTGTGACATGATTTTTTACTCTTTTTTTAATCTTTTTTCTTATATTGAACAATTTAAAAACATATTAAAATATTCACAATTCAAAAAAATCCATAAAAAGTTTTTTTTAAATATTATAAGTGTGGCTTTATTTTTTTCATTTCACTCTGGAAAAAATCTTTTTAACTCAATCAATTGGATTTTTTATTAATTTTTGTGTCTGACAACATGGCAAGACAAGAAAATATTGAAACAGCCTCAACAATAACAAGCATTATTCCTGCAAGTACTGTGAATTGTGCATAATAGTACAGTTATTATAACTCAGAATAATCAACCTGAACCAATTTCTTCTGAATTAATTAACTTGGATACAAGTAATACCCTTAAGAAGGAAAATAATCTGGCCAATAGTAAGTTTTTTGACGTAAAAATACTATTTTTAAGACTTTTAATCATAAAATATGCCTTCAACCAGATCAGAAGCCAGCTATAACCCCTCAAGAAGCTCCTGAAAAGGTCATAGACGTGAATATGGCAGAAGCCAATCAGCTACAGAAGGACAAGGGTCAGTTGATGACCTCTAAATTAATAAATTATGTCATTCTAAAGTTGATAATACTATTTTACCTTCAAACAGATCTGACACTGCCACAAGAAGCCTCAGTGGACATATACAAAGCCAGCCAGAAGGCTTACAACAATGCATTGCAGCACAAAGAGTACCAGATCCTTGCAGATCTGTGTGAAAGCTGCATGAATTCTTACCTGACTGTGAGAAAATTCCTGGGCCATCCCAACACTTGCAAGTTACTCAATTTATGGCATCCATTGATGGAAAAGAAGAACATGATGCTTTTAAAAGCAGAATGGAGGAAAAACAACCCTCCACCACCCAAGCAAGTGCCAAAAACAGCCCCAGTAGCCAGCAGCAGCAATTCCAATGTGAAAAAGCAACCACAAGCTCAAAACAAGGGCAAAGGCAAGGCACCAGCCACAAAGCCTTACAGCCAGGGCTACAGAATCCCAAACATTCAGCAGGATTCCATGGAGAATGTATTTCGGATGGCCAGAACAATTATGGAATTACAGAAAAAGGAGGAAGCCAGATTAAAATATCAGGAATGATTTCTGAAATTTTTGATTCTATCCCAGCATTGTATGAAGCTATAAAAGACGTAAAAACTCATGTTTCTGATAAAAATCCACCCATTTGTAACAATCTTAAAACAAACAACTCAAGTCTGAGCCAAAGAAATGACACACTCATGTGTTTTGAAAAAGGTTTAAGAGAAATTAAGACTTCCAATAATTACAATTCATTTGGGAATAAATTAACTGAATAATCTGCAATTTTTGAAGAATTAACAGACAAATATTCTAAGCTCAATATTTATGACATAATTGAAACAAGAATAAAAGGAGCCATAAATACTATCAAAGAGGAGAATAAAAGTGTTCTTGAGAATATTTCAAAGTCACTTACTGAAGTAAAGACATATAAAATTGCCTTGAAAAAGTGTTTTGACACCTCACAAGAGGAAATATCAAAATTAAAAATGAAGTTGAATCAGATCACTTCCAATAATACTAGACAAACAGAACTATGGCAAGAATTAACACAAACAGAAGATAATCATAAAACTAAGGTAATAAATTCAATACAAAGCTTACAACATGAACTCAGAAATTTCCAAAGGTGTAACAATAGTAAAATGAATGATATTGAACAATTACTTCACACCTTACCAAGAATGTTCACACCCTTGAATCAGAATGAGGGCACAAGAATTCCAAATCCACAAGTATTTCAGGTTGAAAACTCACAGTTGAAAAATGAATTTTCCACTTCTTTTCATAACTTGGAACCATCAATGGTCCAAGCACTACTGAAAGAAGTACCAAAGCTTAAAGAATGGCCTCACTTCAGTGGTGAAGGAGAATATGACCATATGGAATTGATCAGAGGTATTGAAATGATTAAAGAATATTTTTAATTACCAGAAAGATTGCTAACAGCAATATTTAACACCTTGTTTACCAGATCAGCTCACAGATGGTATATCAAATTAAGACAAGCACATGGACACCAAAGTTGGACTTGGTGGAAAACCCAAATTATCAACAAATGGGCCAATGATGCTTGGAGGTTTAAAGTGGAAACAGCCTTTGAATCTGCCAAATTTAATGCTGATGAAGACAAAGCTTTACCATGGTTTTGCCAACAAAAAGACAGATTAACAGCATTGTATCTTGACATGTCAGAATTTATGATCCACAGAAAGATTCTGAGACAATGTGGAGGTGACTTAGAGCATGCTGTCAAAAGCAGGACTACTGAACAATCTTCAGCAGAAGATATTATTAATATATTAGAAGAAGTAACCACCAGAACCAGGATTGGTTCTAGTAGGGTGAATCTCAAAACAAGGTTTAATACACCTTGGAAAGATTATGTGGACAAAAATCCCAAAGAAAACTCTAATAATGTTAGGTATAAATCTGAAGATATAATCAGAAAGTGCCATATTTGCCAAAGCACCACCCACTTAGCCAATACATGTCCAAAGAGGGGAAAAATTAATGAAATTGACATTGAAAAAGAACCTGATGTTGAAAAAGATGATAATATAATTGAAGAAAATTCAGATGATAACTCATAAATATTTTCTGAATCTTCAAAAGATATAGAGAATATCAATTCCACTTTTGACATCATGGAATCTTATTCCCACTTGCCAAAATTAAGCAATGGTCAACTTGATTTGTAAAAAATTCAAGATTCACAACTTATGAAAACCAAACCAAACAGGGGAAAAGGTTATACAGCTGGTAACTCTTGTATAACAGAAGCGGTAATTGACAACAAGCCCACTAAACTTTTACTTGACCCAGGAGCCTTCTGCTCTTGTGTTGGCAAATCTTTTCTTATAACTTGTGCACCAAATTTTGAAGACCAATTGCTACCAATTGATGGCATAAGATTCAATAGTGCAAGCAATCCAATGAAAGCATTGGGAATCTTTGAGACCAATTTCATATTTCCACATATTAATGGAAATTTAAGAATCACTGTAAGGTTTGACTATGAAACAATAAGTAAAAATTACTAATATTTTACTTATTGTACTATGAATGTCCTTATGAATGAAATAAATAAGATAAAAATAATTATAATAATAAATAATTATTATAATTATGGTGTAAAAATAATTATATTATTAATAAAAATATAATAATATAATTTATATTATAAAATATAATATAATAAAATAATTAATATATTTGAAAGCACTCTATTATTGTTACAAACAAATAATAAAGGAGTAAAAATTGTTTTTTATTAATAAAAAACAATTAATAACAATAATATTCCTAATATTAAAGTTATAAATTAATATAAATACTATTTATATTAATTAAAGAATTATTAAAAGAATAATATAGAGAAAATTATTAATATAAGAGAAAATAACCTACTTTTAACACTTAATATAATAATTTTGAGATATTTTACGCCAAATAATATAAATACAACTTATACAAATTGTATTTACAATAAAAAATAGAGAAATTACAAATATTCTTGATTTTTTACATGGAAATGAGTTTTAGAGAGATTTTTAACAAAAACAGTTAAACAAATGATTTAATCATGTCAAAATTGATGATTATAATAAAGATGAACTTTGGTCTTTAATAATATAAAAGTTTTATATATAAAGAATAAAGATATTACCTTTTTTGTTTGTATTTATTTAATGTTTTTGATGCGTCTGAGGGGAAAACAGAGCAGAAAGAGCTCTATTTATAGTAAATACCTCCCTCCTAGAGTCTAACAGGCTTCTACTAGAAATTTACTGATCATATCCACTGGAATTGATCAATATTTTAAGGTTTGGTGGTGATTACATCATGATCAAACCTCATTACATCACTATTACGCCATTATTTAGAGTTATCACTATAACTCTAAGTCTAATGACGTCAAAGGCTTGGAAGAACCCCAAATTTCGTGGATTTTATTAGTTTTAATCAGAAACTAATAGTATTCACCAGTTTTAACACTTATATGACTGTTAAACTTGATTTAAGGTTACAGTGTGTGATCATAAATGATCAAATTAAGCTCAAGCTTTGATCCTTAATACCTTTTAAGATTTACACGCTACAGAAATTCGGAGAGTGAATTCTGATAGCTTGGCATAACCTCATTATGCTTCCAAGAGCATTTCATTACATCATCAAAACTCTTTTTTTGATGATTTTTCTTGTAACTCATCTTTTCTGTTGAAATTTAATATTTTAAACTTCAAACCATGATTTCAAGGGGTTATACCTTGAATATTATAATAAAAAAAACATTATTCACGAATAAACTAGTAAAATACAACTGTATACTTATTTTTAAGTTTGGACCACTTTCACAACAAAGTGGTCAACAGCTCTGTTGATTTTAATCAATAATTCCTTACAGATTTTAACCTTGTTTATGACTTGTGAAGAAAACTTCATATCTGTGTTTCTACAGTAATTACGTGATGGATTTATGTTTGGTTCATCACTCTATCATGTATAATTCAAGAGATATTAGCTAAAATCCTTGAATATATGCGTTGACCAAAAAAGTGCATATATTCAGGTTAATTCCTTAAGTATTGGTTTTGAAGCTTAGCTTATACATTTTTTTATGTGTGGAAATTTATGGAGAATCCAATGGTACCATTTATTTTACATGTTGTTTCATTGGTTTTGAAATAAATAAGGATTTGTGCCTTTTATAAGGTAGTATTACTTATAACTTATTAAATATTGACTTTACAGATATGCCATAAAAATGGTATATGTGTATTTTACCATGGGTAATCCAATGGTATAATTTATTTCACATGTTTATTCATTGGCTTTTAATTTAAACCAAGTTTTATACCAATTTATGGTATTTTTGTAGTTTTAAGGTACTTATTTTTAATGTATAATTATATTAAATATTTCTTGTGACCTTTTTGGGTATGTGGTCATATCTCAAAGGTTCACAATCACTGTGGAATTTGTTGTTATGGAAAATTGTTCTAGTACCCATTTTATATTTGGAAATGACTATTTGATCATGTATGGAATATACTTACATAGAAACAAGGACAGATACTTTACTACTGGAGACAATAAGCATTGAAAATTTGACTTTTTACCTTTTAAGAGACGAATTACAGTAAGCAAAGTAGCACCAGTCAGCTTAGAGTTTGAAAGATTCAAATCTGAAAAGCTAAATGAAGCTGCAATAAGCCTTCATCCTACTGATAGTCAGAAAAATAAACTTTCTTCCCTTTTATATGACCACAGAGAAGAATTTGCATCAGACAAAGAACCTTTGGGGGCAATTATTGGTCATGAATTTGACATCATCCTTAATATTGAGAGACCTTATCCACCACTCTTAAGAAGACCTGCATATCCAGCAAGTCCTCAATCAAGAGAAGCTCTGGGAATTAATATTAAAGAGTTTTTAGACCTTGGTGTAATAAGAAAGGTTGGCCATAATGAGGAAGTAGAAATAACTACACCAGTCATAGTGGCATGGCTTAATGGAAAATCTAGAATGGTTGGGGATTTTAGAGCTCTGAACACTTACACTGTTCCAGACAGGTACCCAATACCAAAAATCCAAATTTCCCTTACCCAGATATCTCAAGCAGTGTATATAACCAATATGGATGCCCTTAAAAGATTTCATCAGAATGTAGTGACACCAAGGGCAAGAAAATACTTGAGGATTATTGTTCATTGTGGAGTATATTAATATTTGAGGATGCCTTTTGGTATCAAGAATGCACTTTAACACTTCCAAAGAATGATGAATTCAATCTTCTCTGAAGAAATTTCAGAAGGATGGTGAATCATTTACATTGATGACATTATTTTCTGTTCCAAAACTTGGGAAGAACATATGTACAGATTATCCAGAGGTTTGACAAAGATCCAATCTGTCAACATGAAAATTTCTTTAAAGAAATGCCATTTTGGATTTAAAGAACTTAAAGCACTGGGACATGTAGTATCTGGTTTATCCCTTGGAATTGACAAAAACAAGGTTGCAGCAGTATTTCTGAAACCCATGCCTCAGCATAAGAAAGAAATTCAGTCATTTTTGGTGTTTGCAGGATATTACAGACAAGATATTGAATATTTTGCATCCATAGAAAGACCTCTTTATAAATTATGTGACAGAGACACAGTATTTGAAATGACTGTTGACAGAGTCAAGGCCTTTGAATATTTGAGAAAAGCCTTGACCACTGCTCCACTCTTACTGATTCCAGACTTTAAGCTGCCTTTTAAGATTTATATTGATGAATCAGGATATGGGCTTGGTGCTGTACTTCATTAAGTCCAGATTATCAATGATAAACCTTTGGAAGGACCCATAAGCTTCATATCCAGGCAGATCAAACCAACTGAAGCAAGATATGGAGCCAGTCAAATGCTGGGCCTTGGAAAACCTAAATTAATTTCTGGAAGGATGTGTTTTTGAAGTAATAACAGATTGTACCACTTTTAAGTCTATTTTAAACATGAAGACTCCTAACAGGCATATTCTCAGATGTCAAATAGCCATACAAAGTATAGGGGCAATATGGCCATTGTTCATAAAGATGGAAATATTCATAAAAATGCAGATGGACTGAGCAGATGGCCATTACCAAATAATATTGATAATCCTGCTTATGTTCCAGAGGAAGATTCCCCACAAATCCTCATTAGAGGAATCAGTATTACAGACCTGAACACCACTTTCTTTGAGGAGGTAAGAAACATTTATACTCAGGATAAAAATTGTAGCATTTTATGCCAATTACTTACTAAGGACTGTAAAGAAAATTCTTTGATACATGCCTTAGATGAGATATGGAGAAAAACATATGATGAAGGAATATTCCATTTACTGGATGGTATAACTTACCACAGAACTAAGCATACATGTGTCATGACAGTTGTGCACAGGTACTTAATCAATCTTGTACTTAAAGAATGCCATGACAGCCCTTTCTCAGGACATCTGTCTGAGGACAGAACAAGAGAAAAAATAAAAAACCTGCATATGGTGGCCAATGTGGCAGAAAGATGTTTCAGAGTATTGCAAAACCTGTGACAGATGTCAAAAAGCAAATAATTCCACTGGCAAAAGACTTGGAAATATGATCAAGATCCAAGAACCCAGCAGACCTTGGGAAATTGTCCATATGGATTGGGTAACTGGTCTGCCACCAGGGGGTGACACGAGTTATAATGCTTTCCTAGTGATCATTGACAGATTTGGTAAGACTCCAATATTTCTACCATGTCAGAAGGATGATAGAGCCATGGATACAGCTCTTCTGATATGGAATAGAGTAATATCATGGACTGGCATATTCAAAAACATAATTAGTGACAGAGATCCCAAATTCACCTCAGAACTATGAAAAATCCTTCACAAACTATTTGGGAAAAAGTATCCTTCTCTACAGCCTCCCACCCACAAACTGATTGTCTGGCTGAAAGGATGATTCAAGCCTTGGAAGATATGGTAAGAAGAGTTTGTGCATATGGCCTTGAATTCAAAGATTGTGATGGATTTACCCATGATTGGTGTACTCTGTTGCCAGCACTGGAATTAGCATATAAAACATAAATCCATGCCAGTACCAATCAAACTCCTGCTATCCTAGAAAAAGGATGGACCCCCAAATTACCCCAATGTTCCTTGAGGAAAGATTTGATTGAGTTACATCCCACAGCTGCTAGCTTCAAAGGAATGCTAGACAAAGCTAGAAAGCATGCATTAAGGTGCATGGAGGACTCTTTTGAATATGCTAAGGACAAATGGGACAAGTCACATGCCACTCCAGATTTCAAAGTGGGGGATTTAGTATTTGTATCCACCACTAGCTTCAATAACATCAAAGGGTGTAAAAGGCTCAAAGATTCCTTTGCAGGACCTTTTGTTATTAAGGCCCTCCATGGGTAAAATGATGTTGAAGTAGAACTATCTGAAGAACTTAGCAATAAGCATCCTACATTTCCAGTGAGCTTTATAAATCCATATAAATCTAGTGATTCTGAAAACTTTCCTTTTAGGAATAAAGTTCTCCAAGCTATACCTCTTATTGAATCATCTGGTATTAAATATATTACCAAAGCTCTCAAAGAAAGAAAGTTGAGAGCCAATAAAGTAAGGGAATACCTTGTTAGGTACAGTGACCCAACTTGTAAAGATGAATGCTTAGCAGAAAACAGCATACCTGAAGCTACTAAACTTCTCAGAAGGTTCAGACACACTAGAGATAACAATATTACAAGGTAATATCCTTTTTTAGGGGGAGGGAATGTGAGCCTTAGAGGTATTTTCATATACCCAAAAGACCAGAAATAACAAAATAAGATATAAATATAAATAAAATAAATTTATTTATATTATCAAAATAAAATTTAAAATATAAATACAAATTTATATACAAAAATAAAAATTTAATTATAATTTAAAATAAAAATTACATTAAATTTTAAAATTGTGAGAATGCATTTTTTCTTGAAAGAATTAAGTAAAAATGAATTTTCAATAAAATTAATGAAATTAAAATATTTTTGGTAAAACATTACATAGAATATATTCTAAATTTTTATCTCATAAATAAACTTAAGAAAATTACTAAACCATTGGATTCCTCATAAAAAATAAGGTGGGGTCTCCTCTGGCTAAAATTTATGTAACTCAACTCTAAATAAGCTTAAATTAAGTTTTAGTATTTTCTGTACAAAAGTTGAAAATCCTCAAAACCTTAATTTAATTCACACCACATGTAGTGTTAACCATCAATTTTTGTGTTAAAATTGAGGTGTTGTGTGTAGTTTGGAAGTTGTGAGGAACTGAAGTATTTTCAATTGAAATGTCAAAATGTGTGTGTGTGTATTACATAAGTGAACTGTAATTTACATATGAGGTATCAATTATTACAGTTGTGTACTGTAAAACTCAATTGAATTGTATGTGTAAATTACAAGTGTATTACATGATGAGGGATAAAAGAAAAGAATAAATTGGAAAGATTGATTCTGGGGGGGAAAAGGTACTCTAGCTCCAAGGGGGAGCCAGACCCCCAAAATCCTTGCTGACAGGCGTGGGATGTTGAAATACACACAGAAGCTTATTACTTTTGGCCTGGAATTGAGTCACAGGGTCTGTGACTCAATTGATGATGAGGTTTTGATACCAACCAGGGCAGTTTTAACTGTTGCCAAGAGGGTAAAACTACCCTTAAGTTGAAACAATCTTAGTAAAAACAGCTTGAACTGGCTTATACGTCTCTTAAACACGTTCTGACATGTTTTGAAGGCTCTAGACCAGGTATTACTATAGTAATGGCTGATTTAAGGGTCTAAAATGGCTAAACCCAGCCCTTCTTTGGTCTAACCCAGGGTTCAATGATGCCATAATTGGCTTTTATGTTGTCAGAGTGTTTTCCACGACTGACAAGAGTAAATTTTACCTTTGGAGTAAGAAAATTTGTGGCTATAAAAGAATGTCTTCTTTGCTCCACTTTTCTCTTCATGTTAGAATACTTTCCTTTTATAATTAGTCTAAACACTGTTAAACCAATCAATAAAAGATTCTAACCACCCATTTCATATCATGTTAAGTCTTTTAACCATGTTAAAAAATCATTATCATCATTTTTTGTAACTCTTATAATCATTTTTACCCCTTGAACTACCCCATAAGTGAATTAAAGCATCTTTCATCACTGCTAACTTTGTCACTTTGTTTCCAAATTCACTCTGGTCACTTTTGGGTGTGTTTTCTCTTTGAATATATATTTAAATACTTTGCTCTTTAATTAATTTCTTGCAATTCTTTTCTCAATTAATTCCAATTGAAATTTCTCTTGGAGTAATTTCTTTTGTAGCCTTAAATATCTCTTGTAGAGTATTTTCAGATAAATCTTTATTGTTGGTAAAACAATAAATCTTTATAATATCATTGTTTTATACTTATGAAGTTAAAAAAAGTAAAATTGGCATGTTTTCTCTTAAAAATCCTATTTCATACTATTTTTTAATTATATTATACCTTATACAAATTTTAAGGACAGGAAAAGTACTTGATTTTTAATCAAAGTTTCCTATCCACACCTTACACTTGGTTTTTTTCAACAGTATTCAATGAAACTTATTTTTGAATCACTTTTATTTTTTGCTGATTAAACATCTTTTTTTAAATTTGTTTTTATTTGATTGATGTGAGTTTATTAAATTATCTTTTTGTTTTTCAACGGGATTCAATGCAGCTAAATTTTGAATTAATAGTCTTTTCAGCTGCTTAAATGTTGCTTCAAAAGCTTGCTATTTTCAATCAAGGTCAGTTTTCCAAAAGGATGCAAACCAACTAATGCTTGAATCAAATTTCTTTTTAGTTGTTTAAACCTATTTTATATATTTTTTCTTTTGGGATCAAGGTGAGTTTTTTCAACTTGGTTTTTTTGAACAAGACAACCTTTAGCATTATCACCTCAATATCAGACATGATCAACCCAAGTTTAAAGATGAACTCTATTAGTTTAAGATGGGACTTGTCCAAAATGAGCAAGTGCTGCAGATAGTTTAACCCAAGCCATTCCTCCTTTTATGGCTGCAATGTTGGAAACTTCCATGATGGTGAAAGTACCTTCTTTGTACAGTTGTATTCAGCCTGAGGCCTAGGGGTTTATATTTCCTTATTGGTTTTGCTAGTCCACTACAAGAAAATCCCTTAGTATTATTGATGAACAAGTACAAGGGACCTCAACTTATGATGGATGATGTTTGGCAATTCATGGCCTCCAAGAGGCTTTTAAATATTTTTTTTGTTGTTCATCCAAGTACTCACAAGATCCTTCAATGCTTGCACATTTTTTAATTTTTGGCTCATTCATGGCCTCTTGGAGGCCATGAATGATTTTACTTTATTTTTTTGTTTTTTCATAGTCATTTCAGCTCTCATTGATTGATAAAATGACTTTTTTATCTTATTTTTGTTTCCCTTCTTATTTTTTTCTCTTTTGATTATAAGTGATCATGCTTAGAACTTAACCTTTTCTTTTCTTTTCTTCATCACTGATCATTTTTGATTCTTTGAAATTCAATGATGATGATTACCAATCATCTCTGTTTTTTTGTATGTATTTTGTATTTTGATTAATTTGATTTTCAATTTGTTTTATTATTTGATCATTCTGATAGTTTTTGAATGGTTCTTTGCTCTTTTTTAATTATTTCTTAATATTATACGGTTTTTGTGGTGCAATGTCATTAGCCCCCTTCCATCATCTTTAAAATTCAAAAAAATGCTCCCCCTCTCTCTCACTCTTCAGATAATTCTAATGATGTCATGGTTAAGACTAAACCAGACTCAGAACATCATCAGAATGATTTGAATAATGTTCAAACTACTCTTCCTCCTCTTGATGTCATGGTTAGGACCAAACAAAATATAGAACATCATGAATATAATAATCCCCAAAACAATAATAAAAGAAAACTTACACAATGCCAAAGACAACATATCCATGATTCAAAACAAATCATGTCTCACCTTGAACATTCAAACAAAGCATATAAGAAATTTTCAACCATTTCAATTGTCAAGAAATCCCCCCAGGCCTAATGGTTAAAACTTCCATCAATCAACACTTTAACCCACCGTTATGTACTCATTGACAAAAACAAAAAAACCATTTTTAACTGTCATCATTTATGTAATCACCCCTTTTGAGCTTTCCTCTGGCCACTCTCAAATCTTAAAAGACCCCATTATGACATTAATGGCCTTATTCCAAAATCAACAAGAAATTAAAACCAATAAACTAGTCCTATGTGGAATTATGAAAGGTATTGGCTTTTTTCCTGGTTCTGATTCTGGCAAATCTGCAGGTGTGTGATCTTTTTTACTTATTTTTTTAATAATTAATAATTAATTTCAAACTTTTTAGGTGTTTACTCCAGAAAGACTGGTTTGACTCCTCTTCAAATTGAATTGGATAATAAGAAATAGACCAAACTTCAACAATATGACAAATTTATTTACTTAAGAATAACTCATTTTTAAAAATTAGCTGCAAATGAAAATCAGTCATTAATGGAAGCAGCCAAATTAACAAACTTCAGTCAGCTTCAATGGACTTCTTCCAATCCAAAGGAAGAATTCAAATCTTTTTCCAATGTCATTGTCACTCAAGATGTATTTTTCAATACGCCACACCAAGATTTCAATGATCTCAAATCCTGGACTTATGGTAATTTTTCTTTTTTATCAAAATAAGATTTCCATCCCCTTCCAGCTGCATATGCTGAATAGGCAAGTTATTACTGATCTTTTTAATAAAATTCTTCAGGTTTTTGTTCTATTTTCATATGTTGATATACATTGGAATCATGAATTGACCCAGTATAGCCAACATGTAGAGAAGTGAACTGTTTGTTTATATTGCAAAGCAGTTGTATTTAAATGGAATACCTTGATTTTCAACAATCACTAAAAAAGAAATAAAAAATAAAAATTCAACAGCTTACCTCTTTTTATAATCAAAATAGGCATCACCATAATTGGGGGGATGTTGTGATAATGGTATGAGACTCCCATCAATAAATCCAATTCACCCAGGGAAGCGTTCCACCTGCATAACTTGAGACATCTCTTTGCATTGTTATATTTTTGGCCACAAAATAATTTTCTGCTTCAACTTCATTAACATGTGGATAAATCTTTGAGTTGACAACACAATAGCCCCATGGCTAATTCCAAATAACATTCCAATCTTTCCCAAAGAAGCCCCATTTACATTCAATCCTAACCTTGATAGTGCCACAGCCAGTTTTATTTCAGGATTGCATTGTTTGTTTTGTGATGAGCTTTGAAAGGTTCTATCATCTTGAATTTGTGCAATCAATTTTTCAAATTATTCATGTGTGGTCCTAAATAGCTGGTGGAACCTTTCAGATGATAATGTTTGGAAATCATTCATTGTATACATGTAATGTGATGGATATTTTCTATGAATATTGATTTATCTTTGTGACGTTATCATATCTAATGAGATCATATCTTCCTGGATATCAGAATCACTATCAGAGTTCAACACATCAATGAACATCAGTGAGTTTAAGGTCTGAAGTAAAGGTAGCCTGTGTGATGCCTTTGGCATGGTAAATGAAGAAATGATCTATAGCAAATGCAATTTGAAATAAAAAAATTTAATAAGTAACCTTATATTCATATTTTATGCAAGAGAAGGGAAGTTTTATGCAATTTAACATGCCCTTACTGAGTTGTGTGTTGTAAAAATGTTGCTTCAAGTGAAGCTGAAGGTCGGACTTTATTATATAAACATGGGATTTGGTACCAAAAAACTTGGCTTTTGTAGCTCAAAATACCTCACCTGTTGAGGTGTGGGATTTCCCAAATCCCAAGACTTTAATGTGGGATTTTGCCAAAAAATTACTCAGGATTTCAAGGATGGTATTTGGTAACTTTGACACCCCCTAAGATAAATTGAAAATTAAATTTACATAAGAGCTTAAAGTTGTTGGATTTTGTTTTTACATAAAAAATATTAAAATTGAAATATTTTTTGAAAATAATTTAATAAAATTTACGATAAATCATTTTCTAATAAGTAAGCTTATCAAAATTATTTCACCATTGTATTCTTTATAGAAAAAATTGGGTGGGGTCAACTCTGAGTGAAATTTCTGGAAGTTAACTTTAAGTAAGCTTAAATTAAGTTTTTAGTATTTTCTTTATGAAAATATGAAAGTCCTAACCATCATTTTTTGTGTTAAATTTGAGGTGTGGTGTTTAGTTTCAAAGTTGTTTGGAATGGAATTATTTCCAATTGAAATGTCAAAATGTGTGCATTTATTGCATAAGTGAACTTAAATTCATGTATGTGAAATTAAGAATGAAATTTTTTTACTGTAATTTGTAACTTGAAGTACATGTGTAAATTCTAAGTATAGTGCATGATGAGTAGTTAAAGAATAAACAAATTAGAAAGATTAATTTTGGGGAGAAAAGGAATCTTCGCTCCAAGGGTTCCAGACTCCCCCAACTTCCTTGCTGAAAGTTGTGAGATGTCAAAAGTCATGCAAAGTTTCATCACTTTTGGCGTGGAACTGAGCCACAGGGTCTGTGACTCAATTGATGATGAGGTTTTGATACAAACCAGGAGAGGTTTAACTGTTGCCAAGAGGATAAAACTTCCCTTAAGTTGAATAAACTTAGTAAAAGATTTTTTAAATGGATTTAAGGTCTCTTGAACACATTCTGACGTGTTATGAAGGCTTTTAACCAAGTATTACTATAGCAATGGCTGGTTTAAAGGACTAAAATGGCTGAAAATAGCAAAGAATGGCTAAAACAAGCCCTTTTTTCATCCAACACAGGGCTCAATAATTCAATAAGTGGCTTTTCATTTGTCAGTTTGTGTAAGGTTTGTCTATGAAACTCTTGATAATAGTAGCAAAATCAAGAGTACTATGACTGTCCTCAGTAGAAGTATATAATATAATGAAATATTACAACCACAAATTTAAATATAATTATTAGAAATAATTATATATAAAAAAAAGAGTTTAATTACTATTATAAGAATATAATAGTAAAAAATAATAATTATTATTCTATTATTGTTATAGTCACTGACAGTTATAACAATAAGAAGTGTAAAGCTCTTAATGAGACAATTACACATTGAAAATATGAATATTAACCACTTAAAAATAATATGAATACTATTTTTAAAAGAATCAAACACACACTGTGCAGAAATAATTCTTATAGAATAAAAATTCTATATAAAAAAAACTAATACTAGATAAAAAAGATATAGAATTTTAGAGAAAACTTACTTATAATATTTATTTAATACAACAAGTCAAACAACAACAGTTATTATATTAAATAATAATTATAAGTTAAAAACACGTCAAAAATCAATAATTTTAAATATAAAACAACTTTTTATGATAAAATTTTAGATTAAAGAGTTTTTAAGAGGAATTTGTGGATTCTAAAAGATATTTAAGATGATTAATTTTATATAATAAAATGTATTATTGGGGATTACAACAATAAGCTAAATTCTATGATTTCAATTCTTTAATTTTAATTTAATAAAGAATAAAATAACTTAAGAATTACTTTAATAATAAGATTTTATATTTAATAAAACTTTACCTGTTTAAATTTCTTATATGATTGGATTGATAAATGAATGATGGACAAAATCAATGGGGGAAAGACTCTTTTCATGTCTTCAGAGCAGCTATCATGATTCATAATGGATATAGAGGGCGTGCTCAGGTCAAAACTGAAAAACCATGCTTAAAAATAAAGTTTTTAACTTAAGGTAACTTAATTTTAATTCCAATTTAAAGTTAACAGGGTTATTCTTAACTCCATTTAGCTTTAATCCTCATTTAAACTAATTATTTATATTAAAGTTCATCACATGAACAACCTAAAGATAGAGTTTCAAGCAGAAATCTCTTAAACTCAATTTTTAATTAATTTTTAAATAAATTGTAATTTTCTTTGAGCTTTAATTAAAAGAGTAAATTTCCAGGCTAATTACCCAGGAAATTTATTTATAAAAGATACTTAAAATTTAATTTATATGTAGATAATATTAAATTGTAAGCTGTGTGAAATTTTCAAGCAAATCCATTAAGAATTGGATTTTTAATGAATTTCTGAAGTTATTGCTATTTTTCCACGTAAAATAGCAATACACACCAAACATTAAGTTTTGATAAGGTTTTAATGCTTGTAACCTTAAAGTTTTAAGCTTAATTAAGATTTGACAGTTCTTGAAACCTTGAATTCAAGCCTGCATATTGGGATTTACCCTCTGGCAGCTTGAAATTCCTGTCTAATTTGGGATAAAACCAGTTTAAACTTCAATGTTGGATCAAAGTCTAATCTTAAAGTTTGTATAAGGTTGAAAATCCTCCAATAAAGGTGGAAAACCTTAATTGAATCCTTGCAGATCAAAAAAGTTGGGTACCCCAGCTCTATTTGGTTTTTTTCCTTTGTCCCACCTTTTTGTGTGGATTTTGCCCCTTTATTTATTTAAAGCCATACTATGGCCTTAAACCCTTTTAAATTGAGCTCACGCAGGATTTACATTCTGTATGGCAAATCCTTAGCCAATTCAGTAAATATACACCACACCTCAATTTTAACTAAAATTTTGGTAAGTTTGCATAAACCTTATGCAACTTTAAATTTAAGCTTATTTAAGCTTAAATTTAACAATTTTAAAAATTTTTTAAAAAAGTTACATTAGTACTGTGAGATTCTTAAATCTTCTAATAACATAAGAAATAAGTGTTTTTGGGTATAACACCTTATGGATGTACCCTAGGTTATTTTTGGTGTAGAATCCAAAAATGACATAATACTTATAACTTTGTTTATCCAAAAGAAGTTATACTTATTTTTTGTTATTTTTTATTTTAAATTGAATTAAAAAGTCTGTTGAAGACAATTTTAACTGAGTATAAAGTTATTTGTGGCCTTATGGGTATGTTATACATACCTCAAAGGCTCACCGTTTGTTTCTAACAAATGATTAGAGTAGATCTTAGTTCTGGAGTAAGAGAATTTATGGCCATAAAAGAATGTCTTCTTTTCCCCACTTTTCTCTTCATGTTAAATTTTTTTACTTTTATAATTAGTTTAAACACTGTTAAAACAATCCATAACATATTCCAACCACAATTTTTAAATAATTTTGAACCTTCTAACAAAGTGAAAAAATCATTATAATCATTTTTACCCTTGAACAACCCCAAAAGTAAATTGAACCATCTTTCATCACTGTTAGCTTTGTCACTTTGTCCTCAAATTTACTATGGTCACTCTTTGGTGTATTTTTCCTTTAAAATTCTTTTGAGAGACTCTGTTCTAATATTAATTTCCTTTATATCTTTTCTCAATTAATTAAAATTCAAATTTCTCTGGTAGAAATTTCATTTGTAGCCATAAATATATCTTGTAGATTATTTTTGGATAAATTGTTATTGTTGGTAAAACAATAAACCTTTATAATGTAATTAGTTTATACTAAAAAATTTAAGTACAATATTTTTGGAACATTTTCTCTTAAAAATCTTAAAATTTACTATTTTCAATTAAATTTTACCCTATACAACTTTTGAGGACAGGATAAGAACTTGATTTTTGATGAATATTTCATATCCACACCTTACATTTGGGGGTCCAGCCAGAATATTTCACCTTTTTCAAATCCTTTTTCTTATATTTAAAAGGCTTGAAAATAAATTAAAGATCCTTCCAATCACAAAAATCTATAAAAATATTCCTTTTTGAATATTATAAGTGAAGCTTTATTTGTCATTTTTTTTAAAAATATATTTTTTTATTTGAATAATTCCTTTCTTAATTTACAGCTCCAAAAAATTTGGTAAGACAAGAAAAAATTGAAACAGAATCATCCCAGCCATTAACTCAAATGCTGACCATAACAGCACAGTTATTATAACTCAGAATAATTAGTCAGATCCAATTTTGTCTTAATTGATCAATTTGTATATCAGTAATACTATTGAAAAAGAAAAGAATTTGGCCAATAATAAATTTTTTATTTAAATTACTATTTTTAAGCCTTTTTGATGTATAATTATGCCTTCAACAAGATCAGGATCCATCTTTAACCCCTCAAGAATATCCCAAAAAGGCTATATATGTGATTATGGGATAAGACAATCAGATACAGAAGGACAAGGGTAAGTAAATGAAACCCAAACTGACAAACTATGTGATTCTGAAGCTTATAACACTTTTTTCCATCAAACAGAGCTGACACCACCACAAAAAGCCTCAGGGGACATTTACAAAGCCATCCCAAAGGCATACACCAATGCACTTCAACACAAAAAGTGTCAGATCCTAGTAGGCCTTTGTAGAAGCTGCATGAACTCTTAGCTGACTTGAAGAAAGCTTCTGAGCCATCCCAATACTTTCAAGTTACTGAATGGATGGCATCAATTGATGGAAAAAAAGAACATGATTCTTTTAGCAGAAGAATGGAGGAAATGCAACCCTCCACCACCCAAAAAAGTTGCAAAACCAACCCTAGTTGCCAGATAAAGATATTCCAATGTTTAAAAGCTGTTTAAATCTCAGAAAAAATTGCAAAGGCAAAGCACCAGCCACAATAACATACAGCCAGGGCTACAGAATGCCATGGAAAATGTGTTCCAGATGACCAGAACTATGATGGAAATACAGAAGAGAGAGGAAGCCAGATTCAAATATCAGAGATGATTTCTGAGATTTTGGATGGAATTCCAGCTTTGTATATAGCCAAAAATGATGTGAAAAAGTCATATTTCTGATGAAGATTCAAATATTGGTAGCAATCTTAAGACCAATAATCTGATTTTAAGAAAAATAAATAAAACAGCTATGTTTCTTGTAAAGGTTTTCAGAAAAATTAAAAAATAAAACAATGACACTTAATTTGAAAAGAAAAGAATAGAACAATATGTTATTATGAAATAATTAACAAATATATATTATAAATTGGATATTTATGAAATAATTGAAACAAGAATAAACAAAGAGATCATTCTTATCAAAGCAAATAATGAGAAAATCCTTGAGGATATTAAAAATTCATTTAATCAAGGAAAGATAAAGACCATTGCCTTGAAAAACGGTTTTGATACCACACAAGAATAAGTATCAAAATGAACAATGAAATTGAATCAAATTATTTTGGATAATACTAGAAAAAAAGAACTATGGAAGGAAATGAAAATTAAAGAAGACATCTGTGAAATTCAGTTAATCAATTTAATACAGCTTTTTCAACATGTAGCAAGAAATTCCCCCAAGTGTAATACCAGTAAAGTAAATGAAATTCAAAAATTAATGCACACCTTACCAATTGGGAAGCTTTGTGATATGACCACATACCCAAAAAGGTCACAAGAAATACTTAAAATAATTATACATTAAAAATAATTACCTTAAAACTACAAAAATGCCATAAATTGGCATAAACCTTGGTTTAACTTAAAAAGCAATGAACAAAAATGTAAAATAAATTATACCATTGGATTTCCTATGGTAAAATACACATATACCATTATTATGGCATATCTGTAAAGTCAATATTTAATGAGTTATAAGTAATAATACCTTATAAAAAACACAAATCCTTATTTATTTCAAAGACCAATGAAACAGCATGTGGAATTAATGGTACCATTGAATTCTCAATAAAATTCCACATATAAAACAATTAAGAAGCTAAGCTCCAAAGTCCATACTTAAGGAATTAAGCTGAATATATGCACTTTTTTGGTCAACACATATATTCAAGGATTTTAGCTAATATCTTTTGAAATATGCATTATAGAGTGATGAACCAAAAATAAAGTAATCACGTAATTACTGTAAAAATACAGAAATGAAGTTTATTTCACAAGTTATAAACAAGGTTAAAACCTGTAAGGGATTATTGACTAAAATCAACAGAGCTGTTGACCACTTTGTTGTGAAAGTGGTCCAAACTTGAAAAAAGTAGACAGTTGGATTCTTCTAGTTCATTTGTGAAGAATGATGTTTTTTTATTATAATATTTAAGGTATAACCCCTTGAAATCATGGTTTGAAGTTTAAAATATTAAATTTCAACAGAAAAGATGAGGTACAAGAAAAAACATCAAAAATAGAGTTTTGATGATGTAATAAAATTCTCTTGGAAGAATAATGAGGTTATTCCAAGCTATTAGAACTCACTCTATGAATTTCTGTAGCGTGTAAATCTTAAAATTTCTTAAGGATAAAAGTTTGAGCTTAATTTGATCATTTATGATCACTCACTGTAACTTTAAATTACGTTTAACAGTCATATGAGTGATAAAATTGGTGAATACTGTTAGTTTATGATTAGAAATAATTAAATCCACGAAATTTGGGGTTCTTCCAAGCCTTGACGTCATCAAACTTAGAGTTATAGTGATAACTCTAAATAATGGCGTAATAATGAGATAATATGGTGTAATCATGATGTAATCATCACCAAACCTTAAGATATTGATCAACTCCAGTTGATACAATCAGTGCACGTCTACTAGAAGCCTGTTGGACTCTAGGAGGGAGGTATTTACTATAAATAGAGCTCCTTTTACTCTTTTTTCCCCTCAGATGCTTACAAAACATTAAATCATTAAATAAAAAGGTAATTTCTTTATTCTTTATATACAAAACTTTGATATTATTAAAGACCAAAGACCATCTTTTAATGATCTTCATATTTGACGTGATTATTACAATTATTTAATTGTTTTTTTTAAATTTCTCTCAAAAACCTCAATTCCACGTAAAACCAAGAAAATTTTTAATTTCTCTTAAATTTATTGTAACTACAATTTAAATAAGTTGTATTTACATTTCTAGGCGTAAATTTACTTAAAATTATTATATTAAGCATTAAAAGTAGGTTATTTCTCTTCTTATAATAATTTTTCTCTATTATTACTTTTAAATAATTCCATAATTAATATAAATAGTATTTCCATTAATTTATAACTTTAATATTGGTAATATTATTGTTATTAATTGTTTTTTATTAATAAAAAACAATTTTTTACGCCTTTATTATCTGTTGGTAACAATAATAAAGTGCTTCTTAATATATTAATTATCTTATATTAATATATTTATTTTATATATATCATTTTTTTAATATAAATTATATTATTATATTTATTTAGTAATATAGTTATTTTACGCCATAATTATAATAGTTCTTTATTATTATAGTTATTTTTTATCTTACTTAATTTATTTATAAGGACATTCATAGTACAATAAGTGAAATATTAGTAATTTTTACTCATTGTTTCATAGTCAAACCTTACACCAATAATGTCTAAACCTATGAATAAAAGTGAGGGTATAAGAAATTCCAACCCACAAGTATTGGATGTAGAAAATTCACAAATGAAGAGTGAATGTTTCACTTCTTTCTATAACTTTGAGCCATCAATAGGCCAAGCACTTTTGAAAGAAGTACCAAAACATAAAGAATAGCCTCACTTTAGTGGTGAAGGAGAATATGACCATCTTAAGCTTATAAGGGGTATTTTCATGATAAAAGAAGACTTTGAATCAACACAAAGATTTTTAAAAGAAAAATTTAACACCTTGTTTCCCAAATAAGCTCATAGATGGTATATCAAGCTAAGATAAGCACATGGATACCAAAGCCATATCTGGTAGAAAATCCAAATGATCAACCAATGGGAAACTGATTATTGGAAATTTAAAGCTGATACAGCCTTTGAATCTTCAAAATTTAATTCTGACAAAGACAGAGCTTTACCATTGTTTTTCCAAAAAAATACATACTAACAGAACCATCTCCTGAAATGTCAGAATTTATGATCCAACAAAAACTTCTGAGATAATTTGGAGCTGATTTGGAACCTTCTGTGAAAATTAGGAATACTGAAAAATTTTCAGAAGAGTATATCATTAATATATTAGAAGAAGTAACCACCAGCACCAAAATTGATTCTAGTAGGATGAATCTCAAAACAAGGTTTAATACACCTTGGAAGGGTTCTGTGGACAAAATATGCAAAGAAAATTATAATAATATGAAATAAAAATCTGAAGAAACAATCATAGTGCCATATTTGCCAAAGTATCCCACATTTGGCCAATAAATATCCAAAAAGAGGGAAAATCATCAAAATTAACATTGAAAAGGGACCTTATGATGAAAAGGATGTTGTGAATAAAGAAAATTAAGATGATAAATCATAAAGATTTTCTTAATATTCAGAAGATTTAGAGAATATCAATATCATATTTGACATAATGGCATCATACTCCCACCTGCCACAGTTGAGTACTAGTCAACTTGACTTATCAAAAATTCAAGATGCAGAGCTTATGAAAACCAAACCAAACAGGGGGAAAGGTTATACAGCTGGAAATTTCTGTATAACAGAAGTAGTTATTGATAGAATACCCACTAATCTTTCACTTGACACAAGAGCTTTCTACTCTTGTGTTAGAAAATATTTTCTTGATAATTGTGTGCCAAATTTTGAAGATCAATTATTACCAATTGATAGAATAAAATTCAACAGTGTAAGAAGTTCAATGATACCATTAGGAATATTGGATATTGCTATAATATTTTAACATATCAATTGAAATCTGAGAATAACTTTTCAATTTTTTGTTATGGAAAACTTCTCTAGCACTTATTCTATATTGGGAAATTAGTATTTAACCATGTATGGCATAGAGTTACATAACAACAAAGACAGGTACATGACTATTGGTTAAAAAAAGCTTCAGAAATATGGCTTTTTGTCTTTTAAAATACAAACTAAAGTAAATAAAGCACTACCAGTCAACCTGGAGCTAGAAACATTTATATCAGAAAAAATGAATGAATCTGAATTCAGTCTTCACCTTACTGACATACAAGAAAATTAATTCTCTTCCCTTTTACATGACCAAATAGAAGTCTTTTACCAGGAAAAGAAGCATTGGGGGCCATTATTGGTCATGAAGTTGAAATCATTTCAAAAGCTGAGAGACCTTATCCACAACTCTTGTAAAGGTCAAAGTCAAGAGAAGCCCTTGAGCTTCACATGAAATAACTCTTGAACCTTGGTCTAATAAGCAATGTTGTGCACAATGAAGAGGTAGAAGCAACAACACCTGTCCTAGTGGCATGGAATGATAGAAAATCCAGAATGGTTGGAGATTTTACAACTTCAAATACTTACACTTTCCCAGACAGGTATCCCATACCAAAAATATAAATTCTGCTTACTCAAATATCTCAAGAAGTGTACATAAGAACTATGGATTTCCTAGAGGAATTCCACAAGAATTTAGTAGCACTAATAGAAAGTATATATTTGAGAATTATTGTCCATTGTGGAGTATATGAATACTTTAGGATGTATTTTGTTATCAAAAATGCACATTAACACTTTTGAAGAATTATGAATGAGATCCTTCCTGAAGATCTTTCAGAAGAATGGTTAATAATTAATATTTATGACATTATTGTTTTTTCCAAGACTTGGGAAGGACATATATCTAGATTATATAGAGTTTTTTGGAAAATGCAATCAGTAAATATAAAAATCTCTTTAAAGAAATGTCATTTTGGATTTAAAGAACTCAAAGCCTTAGAACATGTGGTACCTGTTCTATCCCTTGGAACAGACAAAAATGAAGTTTCAGAAGTCCTATTAAAGCCTATTTCTTAGAACAAAAAGGAAATAAAGTCCTTTATAGGGTTTGAAGGATATTACAGGAAGCATATTATAAATTTTGAATCCATACCAAGACCTCTTTATACATTGTGTAAAAATAATACAGTATTTGAAATGACTGTTGATAGAATCAAAGATTTTAAATCCCTGATACAAGCCTTAACCACTACTCAACTTCTACCTATTCCAAATTTTATAATGACCTTTAAGCTTTACATTGATTCATCAGGAGATGGGCTAAGAGCTGAACTTCATCAAGTCCAAATTATTAATGAAAAAACTTTGGAAAGACCCATATTTTTATATCTAGGAAGATCAAACCAGCTGAATCCAGATATGGAGCAAGCCAAATGGATTTTTTATTTGTTGTTTGGGTCTTGAAAAATTTTGATTATTTCATTGAAGGATGTGTATTTGAAATCATATCAGATTTTCCTGCTGTGAAATAAATTCTGAAAATGAATAAAACCAACAGACATATGCTCAGATGGAAAATATTCATACAGTAATATAAAGGCAATATGAACATTGTACACAAAGATTGGAATATTCACAAAAATGGGTATGGACTAAGAGTATGGCCATTAACAAATTATATTCAAAATCCTAATTATGTGCCAGAAGAAGCTTCTCCACAAATCCCAATAGAAGGAATCAGTGTTACAGAGCTAAACAATACCTTCTTTGAAGAAGTGAGGAACAGCTATACTCAAGATAGCAATTGTAGCATCCTATGCTAGTTACTCTTAAGGATTATAAAGATAGCTTCCTGATACATTCCTTGGATGAAATATGGAAAAATTCATATGATGAAGGAATATTTCATTTACTTGATGGCATAGTTTACCATAGGAAAACATGCACATGTGTCATGAAAGTTGTGGACAGGTCTTTAATCAGTATTGTATTGAAATAATGCCATTACAGCCCCTTCTCAGGAAACCTACCTGAAGATAGATTGAGAGAGAAAATTAAGACCTGCATATGGTGGCCAATGTTGCAAAACGATGTTGCAGAATACTGAAAAACCTGTGACAAATTTCAAAAGGTAAATAACTCCACTGAAAAAAGACTTGGAAATATGTACAAGATCCAAGAACCCAGTAGAAATTGTTAAATAGTCTATATGGTTTGGGGAACTGGTCTACCACCAGGAGGTGATAGAGGCTATAATTAATTCCTATTAATTTTTTACAGATTTATTAAGACTCCAATCTTCCTACCATGTCACAAAGATGATACAGCCATGGATAAATCTCTTCTTATATGGAATGGAGAAGTATCATAGACTGGAATATTCACAAAAATTATTCATAAAAAAGATCCCAAATTTATCTCAGAACTATGTACAAACCTTCACCAACTATTTGGGACCAAATTATCCTTCTCTACATCTTACCACCCACAAACTATAATTCATAATTAAAAATAATAAATTTATTTTTGACATGAAAGAAAAACTAAATATAAATATAAAAGCTAAATACAAAAAATCAAATTCATGATGAAGATTTAAAATTAAATTTACATAAAACTCAAAATAGGGGGTGTCAAAGTCACCAAATCCCGCCTTAAAATAACACGGGATTTGGACCCCAAATCCCAACACTAAATCCCAGGTTTTTTATGTGCGAATCCCATGGCATTTTAACTGAGTCCCCTGGTATTTTGACCAAATCCCATGCATCTGGGAATTCAGCTTGAAACCTAACCCCAATTAGTACTCACAATTCATACCTGCACAACATATTCTTCTACACTCCATTTTGGACAATCTGACCAAACAGCTTACAGTCCATTTATACTTCTTCATCCATATAATAATGCCTCGATCCAAAGCAAGACAAATAAAGACAGATATGAAGATCACCTCTGGCCTGCCTCATCCATCAGGTCACTTAATACGTACAGATTATTTAACAATAATTAATTGGCTTTCAGTCAAGTCCAATTTCGAGTCATGTTTTGGTACTAGCGGTTCAACAACTATTGGAAGACCTCCTTCCTCAAAGCAGCATGGGTTTCAGCTATGGCCATTGAGGTCAACAAAAAATCGCGAAATCGCCTAAACCTTAGTTCAAGCAGCATCCGAGATCAATGGCGAACATATAAAAAGAAATATATGGCAGCCAAAAAATTCAAAAACTTAACTGGGGCTGGAATAACGGAAGAAGATGAGAGTAAAGGAATAAAAACAATGAGTGAAAAGCTGGAAATTATGTGTCCTTGCTATGCAGAAATGGATGTGCTCTTTGGCCACAAGCCCAATGTCACTCCCATTGCAAGCTATGATTCGCAAGAAAAAGACAGTCTCAATGGTTATGATGATGATGTTTTGCTTGATAAGGTAAGCTATGGTCTCTTCCTTTTTATACCTCAGATAATTAAAGCCCATTTGCTTTTCAAAGGAGAATAATCACTTGGATTCACCTCACAATCTGGATCCTTTGCTTCATAATGATGATAACTTGGTTCCAGTGGAAAACCTTCAAGATGATTCGGTAAGTACATTTAAGAATGATTCTTATGTAATCCATTGTTGATTATTTCTCCTTTGACCAGCAAAGTAAATCCATAACACATTCAACACAAAAGCGTAATCAAGCCATGACACCCAACTTGAATGACAAGAGTGGTTCTAGGAAAAGGTCGCTGGATATGTTTGCACCTACTTATGCAAATTTACGTGAATCACAAAACAAAGGTATGACTTGCAATTATGGTTACTATTACGTATCCTACTGACAAAATTCATGCTTATTAGCCTGTGAAATCAGTGATCATGCACATTTGGAGTGGGACAGGGAGAGGTGGAATGAAGAGAAAGTGTGCAACATGGAAAAACAACGGTTTGAAGAAGTCAAGTTACAAAAACAAATGGAGTTTGACGAGAAGCAAAATGCAAAGAAACATGAATTTGAAAAAGAAAAGTGGAATCGTGAATTGGAATTGAAGGAAAAGCAATGCCAGATGGATCTCACTATAGCGGCATTGTCATCAAGCAGGCCAATCGGGGAGCTGGAACGCATTCTGGCATTAGTGAATAAAAAATAACTTATTACATATATTTAATGTGATCAATTTATATATGGTGTTTGTTCAATAAATCTTATGTTTATGTTTAATTATTGATCTTATGTCATGAAATCTAACTCCACTTTATTACCAAAGGGAAATTTCAATGTTTATGCATAATTGACGCACCAACTTGCCATTCCAAGTTCATATGACATTTATTTGCAATTTCCGGGAGATTTGAAAATTTGGGCAAGTTTTGCATTGAGAATTTATATGAAGTCTGTTCAAAAATCAAATTTGATGACAGCTTTTTTCCTTTTTTATGAAAATGTCATTTTATGGTTTTTTTGTGAATTTTTTCATCTTTTTCTATATATTTTTTTAAATTTAATGGTTATTTTTTATTTTGAAGGGTTTCAACTTTTAAATGGGCAAAGACCCTTGTTTGGTTGATTTTTGATTTTTAATTTTTATTTAATTTCATTTAATTTATTATTTTTTATTTTTACTGTTCACCCCTCCAATTTAAAAAAAAACACCTTTTTTTTAATTTTTTTTTTTTGAATTTCAAATCTTAAATTTCACTTTTATTTTCATTTTTACTTTTCACTCCTCCCTCTTAAAAAAAATTCACCAATTTTTTTAAATTTTTTTTTTTAAATTTTATTTTTTAATTCTCAATTAATTTTTTTCTATTTTTACTTTTCACCCTTCCCTCTAAAAAAAAACCCACTTTTTTTAAAATTCAGGTAAGTGAATTTCTCTTCTTTTTGTTTAATCACAATCCTTTTTTGCTAATTTTTTTTTTTAATTTTTCTGTAGGTAATTTCCTTTTTGTCTTTTAAAATATTTTTATTCATTTTTTTGCACCACCCAAATTCAACCTCCCATCACCATCATCATCCACAACTCACCCACCCATCACCATTATCAACCACAACTAACCCTCCCATCACCATCATCACTCATCATCCACCTCCCAAAACCCCCCACCTAACTAACCCTGGAACCTCCCAAATAGGCTCCTGGGAGGTTCCAGGGCCTGAGGCCTTCAAATCGCGCCGAATTGATTCGGCGTTGTTTTAAGCGATTATCATTCTAATGGCCCCTAGAGGCCATTAGAATGATTATTTTATTTTTTTTATTTTCTTTTTCAATTATATCAGTTAAAAAGGAATACTGTTTTTTTTTTGTGTTTTTTTATCCATTCATTTTATTGCAACAACCTTTGACTGATCATGTTTTTTTTGATTCCTTTTTTACTGATTGTTTTTTTTTGATTTTTTTTTAATCATTTATTTTAACTCAAAAATCATTTACTGATAATGATTTTTTATTTTTATCTTTTTGAATCATTGACTGATCATCTTTTTTTTTGATTTTTTTTTAATTCATTTATTTTATTTGAAAAATCATTTACTGATATTGATATTTTTTTACTGATGATATTATTTTTTCCTTTTTTTGAATTTTTGGGATAATCATCATTACTGACCCTTGATTTATTTTTTATTTTAATTTTTGTTTCACTTTTTTATTTATTTGTTCATATAGGGGAGGATTAATTATAAGAATTTATTTTGCAATGTCATTTCATTTCCCATCCCTTCCATCATCCTTAAAATTCAAAAAAAAATCTCCTCCTCCCTCTCATTCTTCCAATCATTTTGATGATGTCATGGTTAGGACTAAACCAGACTCAGCACATCATCAGAATGATTTGAAAGATGATGAAGCTCATATTACTCCTCTTGATGTCATGGTTAGGACTAAACCAAATATAGAACATCATGAGGATAATAATACCAAATTAAATAATAAAAGAAAGCTCACCCAAAGCCAAAGACAACACATCCATGATTCAAAAGAAATAATGTCTCACCTTGGCCATGCCAAAAAAGAATTTGAAAACTTTTCAACAATTTCGATTGACAAGAAATCTTCCAATTCCTCATGGTTAAAACTTCCATCACTTAACACTCTCCCCCATCCTTATATCCTCATTAATAAAACATCCAAGCCGTTTTTGCCTGTCATCATATATGAAATAACCCCATTTGATAATTCTTCTGGCCACTCTCAAATGCTGCAAAAAATCATCATGACATTAATGTCCTTATCCCAAAATTGACAAGAAATTAAAACCAATAAGCAACTCCAAGGTGGCATTATGAAAGGTATTGGGTTTTGATCTGGTTCCGATTCTGGAAAATCTGCAGGTGTGTGATCTTTTTGTCATATTACCTTAATAATTACTGACTAATTACAAAATTATTAGGTGTTTACTCCAGAAAACCTGGTTTAACTCCTCATCAAATTGAAACAGATAACAATCAATGGATAAAGCTTCATCGATATGACGAATTCATTTACTCAAGAATCTCCCATTTTTCAAAATTAGCAGCAAATGAAAATCAATCATTAATGGAAGCAGCCCAATTACCCAACTTCAGTCAACTCAAATGGACTTCTGCCAATCCCAAGGAAGAATTCAAATTGTTTACCAATGTCATTGTCACCCAAGATGGATTTTTCAATAAGCCACACAAAGATTTAAATGATCTCAATGCCTGGACTTATGGTATATTTTCTTTTGTATCAAAAAAAGATTTCCTTCCACTTCCTACTATCTTCACCCCCTCTGAACATGGCTTACACTTCCCTGAATTAAAAATGGAGATCGATTTTTCAAAAAAACCTGGCATCATGGAAATACTTTGGAAGACATCAACAACGGTTCATCATACAACAAAACCACCTCCAGAAATTATCAATCATGACACAATTACTCATTTTGGATGTTCTTTTCAAATAAACCATAAATTATTTAATGTAGGTGACAAATTCTTGAAAATGACACCCACCGAAATAAATTCAAGAGTCAATGGGTACTTTGAAAGAAATATGCAGGATCAAAAAAGAACTAAAAAATCTTAATTGTAAATACTTTTATTTTATGAATAACATCTCCACTCCGTTGTATGCCATTAAATTAAGTACATAAAACATTGGTCCTGAAGAAATTTACAATTGACTATTTTTCCATGCCAAAGTGATTGGTTTAATTTTCTCACACATATTTAGCACATCTTCCCCAATGTCATTGCTGGCCAGATTTTCCGCTTGTGGTGGATCATCATCTTCATATAAATCAAACCACTCATCACCAATTTGAGCTAACATATTATGTAAAATCGTGCAAGACACAACCCAACTAACAAAATATTCAATTTCATGATTATACCTCATTTGATTTCTCATTTCCCTTAGAGAAAACCACCTCCCCTTCAAAATCCCAATTGCATGCTCGATTCTGACCCTCGATTTTGCTAGACAGTAATTGAAAGAACAATTGTCTTCATTATGTGCTACAACTCCCTTATATGCTGGAACAACCCAAGGAGAGCTTGCATATGCCAAATCTGCAAGTAAGTACTGATCCTTTTCATAAAACTCTTGAGGTGTTTGTGCTATTTTCATATGTTGATAGACATTCGAATCATGAAGTGACCCAGTACAACCAACATGCAGAGCAGTGAACTGTTTGTTGATATCGCAAACCAGTTGTATTGACATAGAATACCTTATATGTAAACCATCAGTAAGATTGAAATAAAGAATAAAGATTCAACAGCTTACCTTTTTTTGCGATCAAAATACGCTTCACCATCATTGGGAGGACGTTGTGATAATGGTATGAGACTCCCATCAATAAACCCAATGCACCCAGGGAAGCCTTCTGCTTGCATTACTTGAGACATTTCTCTGCGTTGTTCTATTGTTGGCCACACAATTACTTTGCACTTCAACTTCTTTAATATCTGAATTACTCTTTGAGTGTACAACACAATAGCCCCATGGCTAATTCCAAACAACATTCCAATCTTTCCCAAAGCGGCCCCATTTCCATTTGATCCTAGCCTTGATAATGCCACAGCCAATTGGATGGCAGGATTGTGTTGTTTGTTTTGTGATGAGTTTTGAAAGGTTTTATCAGCTTGAATTTGTGCAACCAATTTTTCAAATGATTCATGTGTGGTCCTACATAGCTGTCGAAACTTTTCAGATGATAATGTCTGTAAATCATTCATTGTATACATGTAATGAGATGGATATCTTCTACAAGGATTGATGTATCTTTGTGAGGTTATCATATCTAATAAGATTATATCTTCCTGGATATCAGAATCACTATCAGAGTTGAGAGCATCGATGAACTGAAGTGAGTTCAAGGTCTGAAGTAAAGGTAGCCTTTGCGATGCCTTGGGCATGGTAAATGAAGAAAAGGCTGGTAGTAAATGCAATTTGAAATCAAATAACTTAATAAATGATGAGTGTATTTAGATTTTATGCAAGAGAAGGAAATTTTTATGCAATTTAACATTCCCTTACTGAGTTGTGTGTTTGAAAAATGTGCCTTTATGGGAAGCTAAAGGTGGGATTTTGGTATTTAAACATGGGATTTGGTACCAAAAAACCTGGGTTTTTGTACCTCAAAATACCTCACCTCTTGAGGTGTGGGATTTCTGAAATCCCAAAAAATTAATGTGGGATTTTGGCAAAAAAAAACTCGGGATTTTGAGTGTGGGATTTGGTAACTTTGACACCCCCTAATGTAAAGTTATATTTTTACATGAAAAAAATGAAGTAAAAATGGAATTTCATCAAAAATATTAAAATTGAAATATTTTTAAAAAATTATGAAATAAAATTTATTATAACCTTCTTTCCAATAAATAAACTTATGAAAAGAATTTCACCATTGGATTCCTAATAAAAAATCAGGTGGGGTCACCTCTGAGTGAAAATTCTTTAGCTCAACTCTAAACAAGCTTAAAGTAAGCTTTTAGTATTGTTTGTATGAAATTCTGAAAATCCTCACACCTTGATTTATTTTACACCACATGTAGTTTTAACCATCAATTTTTGTGTCAAAATTGAGGTGTGGTATGTAGTTCAAAATTTATGAGGAATTGAATTATTTTCAATTGAAATGTCAAAATGTAAGCATGTATTACATAAGTGAACTTGAATTTATGTATGAGGAATTGGTAATTCCAGTTGTGTACTGTGATATTTCAATTTAATAGTACATGATGAGTAATGAAAAAAAATTAGAAAGATTAATTCTTGGGGGGAAGGAATATTGGCTCCAAGGGTTCCAGACTTCCCCAAATTACATTCTAAAAGGTCTTGTATTTTTAACTTAACACAAAAGTTCATCATTTTTTGGCCTGAAATTGATTCACAGGGTCTCTGACTCAATTTATGATGAGGTTTTGATACCAACCAAGGAAATTTTAGCTGTTTCCAAGAGGGTAAAACTACCCTTAACTTCATACTAACTTGATTAAACAGGTTCTAACTGGCTTTGAGGCCTTTTGAACACATTATGACATGTTTTTAAGGCTTTAAACTAAGTATTACTATAGCAATGGCTGGTTTAAAGGACTAAAATGGCTGAAAATAGAAAAAATGGCCAAACCACCCCTTTTATGGTCCAAACCAGGGTTCAATGCTTCCATAATTGGATATTCTGCTTTAAGTGTGTTTCTCACAACATATTAGAGGAAATTTTACTTTTGGAGTAAGAGAATTGGTGGCTATAAAAGAATGTCTTCTTTGCCCCACTTTTCTCTTCATGTTGGAACTTTTCCTTTTTTTAACTGGTTTAAACACTGTTAAACCAATCAACTTTCTTAAATCATTTTAAAACTTTTAGCCATTTAAGAAACATTATAATCACTTTCTGTAGCTCATATAATCATTTTTACCCTTTAATTACCTCAAAAGTAAATTAAAGCATCTTTCATCACTGTTAACTTTGTCACTTTGTTTCCAAATTCACTCTGGTAAATTTTGGGCCTTTTTCTCTTTAATATTCTTTTTAGTGACTCTGTTCTTATATTAATTTCCTGAAGTTTTTTTCTCAATTAATTCCAATCAAAATTTTTCTTGAAGAAATTTCTTTTATAGAAATAAATATCTCCTATAGAGTATTTTTGGATAGATTGTTATTGTTTGTAAAACAATGAATCTGTATAATATCATTTTTTTATACTAATGAAGTTAAAACAATACTTTTGGAATATTTTCTCTCAAAACTCCTAAAATTTAATATTTTCAATTGAATTCCACATTATACAAATTTTGAGGACAGGAAAAGTACTTGATTTTTAATCAAAGCTTCATATCCATACCTTACATATATAATTTCCTCCTCACCTTTATTCTCAAAAATTCATTATTGTTTTTTTTTTTATTATTTTCTAATCCATCTCAATCAAAATCTGATTCTGCAATGTTCCTTCTTTTTTTGATATTTGATTTGGGAACCTCAACAGAATACAGGATCTCATACTCTATGTCATTTTCTTGATTGGGAAAATCTCATTAAAAATAATCCATGTAGCTATTTTTTCTTTTTCATTAGCTTAGTAAATCAAAATCAAAGATTTTTGAACTATATTTTCCTTTTTTTAATTTATATCAGCTCAGAAATTTGGAATTTGAATAAATGAAGATAGGACCTTATTTTTGAGAAAATTCAGAATTTAAACCCACTAGAAATTGAGAAGTGAGAGTTAAAACAAGTCCAATGTTGTTTGGTGGATTGAAAATGATAATTCTTTAATGAAAAAAAGGGACCTTGCAATGAGATGTGAGATGGAAAAGAAAAAGGACCAAACAAATGGATTGAATTGGTAAAAACTATTTTTAAAAATAATCAAATCATAATTTTGATTATAGAAAATTTCAAAAAAAAATTTGTTTGAAATACAACAAACAATAGCTTAAATTATATTTCAAATCTAATTATATATCAAAGTCATGTTTTTCAAATCCTCATTTATAAATGGAGCCTGAGACAGCTTATTTTTATTTGAACTAGATAATTGATGAAAGATTTCTTTTCTTAAACACATCAAAATTTCTTTCAAAGATTCAAATTATCTGTACTATTTGAGCTTGAATCTTTTCTTGTTTTTGAAAATTATTAAAAGATGAAAAATCAGTAAGATTGATAGAATAGTTTCATTAATCTTTTGAAAGAATTTAAATCTCTAAAATGAAAATAAAAAATTCAAATTTTAAAATTTATATAACAGAATCATTTGGAGAATTGAGATTAAAAGTTAATAAGAAAAAGAAATATAATATAAGAAGCTAGATTCATTTTATAAATCTATATTTTATTTTTACAAAGAATGATATTATACAAAGAAGAAAATAATTCGATTAGTTGAAGAAAGAAGGGAAGGATACTTAGCTTTTTGATTAAAAAGTGAATATAAATTTGAAAAATAAGAGGAATTTAATAATAAATCAAAAAATATGCATGTGTATAAACCAAAATTATTCTTTTGAACTTTTTTCAATTCCATAATCTGGCTTGATAATATTATTTTATGAGCCTAACTCATAGTTAAATTAGTTGACCATAAAAAGGATTAATTATGAGTTTTCTAAAGCTAAGTTAAGATCAAATTTGAAAAATAAATATAAGAGAACTATAATTAAAGAATTTCTATTTATTTAATACTTCTTAAAAGGATGGTTTCATAAAAAAAGAGTGACTAAACATAGAAATCTATATTAAATCTAGGTGTATCTCAGTATTAAGGGTTATATAAGTTGGAATAGAGTTTTTATTATAAAATAAAATTTCAGGATATTTCAAAAGACAAATCACATTGTAAAGAACTTCCTCCAATTGCTTATGTATCTCTTCTGAAATAATTTCCCCTTTTTTATATCTAACAATCTCTCTTATTTCCAAAAAGAATCTTGTTTAATATTTTAATTAATCGAATTCCCATTTATTTTTTGTTTTTGTCTTTTTTAGGATCATAATCCAAACTTTTTTTTCAAATTTCATGATCAATCATGGTTAAGCTTTTAAATCTGTTTTACTTATTATGTCTTAATTTTTTGACTAAAGATATTTTTAAAATTTTAATTAGCTATTAATTTTAATCAAGTTTCTTTTTTATCATTTAGTTACAGTATCTTCATATTATTATATTATTCATCAGTTTCATGATTATATTTAATAGCACTATTTAATTAATACTTCATATTTAATTTTTTCAATCCACGCTTCTTTTCTAATATAAAAGTGATTTCTTTCTGTTTTTTTGGTAAAATATCTTTAAGGACTTGACTTTTATGTCCCCAAAATTTTTTTTATTATGAATTATTGATGATTCATTTTTTATGGATAATACAGGACATTTTCAATCCTTCAGTTTTCTTTCTCATGTGAGGGTTTGTTTGATTATCAGAGGATTCATACTTACTATTATATTTAAACAAAATTAATCTATTTTTGGGTCTGATTTTTAATACATCTCTCCAAAATTAATCATTGGAAAGAATGAGTAATTGTAATCCCATTCCATAATAATAATAATTTTTACTCCCTTAATCATTATTAAATTTTGTAATATTTTTTTCTTGGATTAAGAATAAATTTTGTTTAATGTTTTTTTTTCTTGTGATCAAATATTGAAATTATTCCTTTTGCTATTATTGGCTCAGATTGAGAAGTAAACTCTATTCAGTTTATGAAATGAAGGAAATTATTGGATGAGGCTATACCTACTTGTTCTTAAATTTTATTTCTAGCTTGTAAAGCATTATCAGGTGAAGCTGGCTCCACATGATTCAATTTATTTTCCATCCCATGCTTTGAAATAATAAATAATCTGAAATTATTTTCCCTTGGATAAATTCTAGAGTTTTCCGCATAGTGGTTCATATTTGGAACCTCAAAATGGTTCAGTTGGTTCAAATTTTCATAAATATAATGTTTTTTAATATTTTCGTGAGGATTTGGAGATATTTATATAGCTCATTTGTGTTTAGAATTCATTTAATTTTCGCACCTCATCAACCTGACTTTGATTCAAGACTCTAAAGCCTGGCTCAGATAGTGGTGATTAAAAGGACTTTTAGTTGGAAATTAAACGAGATTTATATGTATTTTTATATAAAGATTGAAGTAATTATACATTTCAATCAGGAAAAGAAATCCAATTCATTGTTTGAAATAAATCTTTGAGGAAAAAGACCAATTCCCTGGGAAAAAATTTATATTTACAAGCTTATATGAAAAGAAATCTAAAAATGTAAAACGGAAGTTGAAGAAATTATTTTATATGTAATGAGCTATTAATTAGCTAACAAGAAAAACTATTCATGAACCAAATAATGAAAATAAATTGAATTAACAAAAAAGTTACTCATTATACAGGGTTTAAATCTTGATAAACCAAAAAAAAATATGGGATTTAATCCCACTACCATATTTTATTTATATATATTAGAAATTAAATTCATATTTTTATATTGATTGAAACCTTTTTAATCTATATGTATATATATAAGTATATATATATATTATTCAATTATTTAAAAATAAGATAATGAAAAATTCAAATGAAATGATTTTTCTTCCATCTTATTTTTCCTTTTAACGAAAATAATAATACCCACAAGTTTGAGAAAAAACAAACTTGAGATCAAAATGAAAATTATAAAAAGACTAATCAGATTTTTTTTCCTTGAAAAAAGATTAAAACAATATATATATATATATATATATATATATATGTATTCGCTTTAAAAAACAATGTAATATTTTTCAATTTCAAAACTTTAACTAATCAATTTAAAAAAAGAAGATTATTTTTTTTAGTATTAACTAAATTTTTGTCAATAATTATAATTCTTCTTATTATTAAGGCAGAAAAAAACCTATCTAATCCCAAGTTAAAATTACTACTTTTTTTGATTAAATCCCACATTGATTAAAATATCTATAGTTTTTTTTATAAATCCACAAAAAAACCATCATTAAAAACTTTAGAGGAGTAACTTGTAGAATGTTTTTTTCAAAAAGAAAAAGAAAAGGAAGATTATACATTTTAAAGCTTCAGAACTCAATTTTAAATATATATATGTATATATTTTCAAATAATTCCCTCCTTAAATTTCAATTTTAATTTTTTTCTTCCCTTTTGAATAGATACAAGCCATTTTCACAAAAAAGAGTTGACTAATTCCCCTTTTGATAATCAACATACATTTTTTGATTCTTTTTTCACAAATCATGGATTTTAAATTTGATGTTGAAAAGCTCCTTGTTATAATCACTCACATCCTTTTTAAAATATTAATATAAATAATTTATGTATCATAAATCTAATGAAGACCAAGTCAGATTATTAAGCATGTTTCTTGACAAGTACTCTCATTTCAGTGGGAAGACCTCCATCAAGAAAGAAGAATGGATTTCAGATTATCACAGTTAGACCTAGTGAGAAATCCTGAAATAATTTCAATCTTGTATCTTCCAGTATTTAAGACCAGTGATGAAAAGATAAAAATAAATACTTTGAAGAAAAAAAAATCAATTATCCAACTGGAGCAGTTATGATTGAATATCATGAAAAAAGGGGATCAAAAATCTTTCAGACAACCTTGAAGATATATTTCCTTTTTATCATGAAATGAATGCATCATTTGGTTACAAGAAGAGTATCACATGTTTTGAAAATCTTTATTTTGAGGAGGAAAATTCAATTTACACTGATGAGGAGTAAATTTATTCTAACTTGGAGGTGAGTCAGCATATGATTTATTTTGAGAATGTTAGTAATCTATCAATACCTGATGTATTTCCCAATTAAATTGTAATGTAAACCAATCAAGAGCTTCATGATGGCCTTCAAGAATAGGTCAAGGTGTCCAATCAATACAATGAACTAATTAGTAATCTTATGATTTCCTCATCAATTCTATGATTTAATTATTTCCAATTTTTTATGTATTATTAAATAATAACTAAGTTCAATTTGTATCAAATTGAAATTCCAAAAAAGTTTGAAATCTTCAGTCTGAATGAACAGAGTTGAGGAAGGGAAAAAAGTATAATTCATTTTCACCATTATACATAAAATTATCAAAAAATGCAGAAAAATAGTGAGTTTTTTTGGTGATTAATGTAATAAAGATCTGATTGGTGTTTTTGATAGCTATTTGTGGAGCTTGTTTTAATGTTTGATTATATAAGGAAGGCCTTGAGGGGTAAATGATAGGTAATAATCCTTGAGTTCTTGAATTAACAAGTAAAAAAGTGTTTTAATGTTTATTAGCTTTTCATCTTACTATACTAGAAAAATATCCTCTCGATGAGATTACAAATGAATATTTTAGATTGGGTATTACAGCTGGAGAGTAGTGTAGGAAGCCTATATTCTTATTTCAGAAGTATATCACTAATATTATAATGGTAAAATTTCTAACATAATATATTAAATACTAGGTTAGAGGGCTTTTATTAATAATATAGCTCTCAGGATGATTTCATTGGATAATTCCTTTATATAACCCCATTATGTGAAGATTATATGTCAAGATTACCATCGAAGACAATGATAAGCTCATTAATTTTTTGTTTTTTTTTCTCATGATATATAGTTGATTAAGTAATAATAGAAGGGTAAATATTATACTTTGTCTATGAAGTATCATTATAAGGACTTCTTGTAGATTATACAAAGCTAAAATCTAGATATCTGGAGGTTCTGAATCAATTTTATAGGATATCTTTTGATATTATTACTAGACTCTAATTTAATATTATTAATATAGCTTGAAGAATATTAAATAATATGGAGTTTCTTCTTCAATATTATAAATATCTCTCATAGCTACATGATAAAATAATAATTTCATGAGGTACTGATCAACTTTGATTATCTTTATGGATATGATACTTTGATAATAGCTTGCTTCTGGATAAAGTATGTGTAATTATTCTTTTAATATTTGGGGATATGATTCCCTTATCTGGAATTTCTTTGGGGGGCCTCAATTTATACTCTTTGATCCCTCCATGGAGACACTCAAAAATAAGGCACTTAAAATCTTTCACTTATTTTCTCTGGGATTCTGCTGCCATTGCTCCCATCTATTGCACAATATTTTTGGTCAGTTGCAAAATTTCTTGGACAATTATGTAATCTGAGATGTTTTCTCTTGTTAGTCTTATATTGGGTGGTGTAATTTGACTTAATTATTTCACCATATTATCGGTCAATTGAACCATTTTCGTGTCTTCTTGTGCAATATGAAGTGTTTTTCTGGTGTTATTTTCCATGTGTGGTGATGAGTGCAGGTATTTCACCATTTCTTGGGGTAATTATATATTTTAAAGTTTTTTGGTGTATTAAAAGCTATCCATGGAGTTAGAGTGAAGATAATACTACTTAAAATAAATTTCTGTATGTTTAAACCTTATGAATTCCTGTAGCTTGATGATTTTCAGTAATTTGATATTAATTTTGTTAGTCTATGATTCTGTGTGGACTTCTTGTGTTCAACTTGTGGGTTAGGTTTGAAATTTTGATAATTTTTTCAATTTCATTTATCTTCTGTACTATTATTTGGAATTCCTGATCATTTTAGGATCTTTCAGAATATTCCCAATAATTATTAAAAATTACAGAAATTCCATGCTTAAATCACTTTAAGATTTGGGTGTGTCTCCAAAATCGCTTGTACCCTTACAATGGACCATACGAGATTCATAAACATGTCTTATTAACACCACTAGAGATTAGATAGGTCTTTTATGAAACTATGAAAACCATTTTCTTCTGTTTCTACCTGTAATGTATCTAAAGTACATAATGAGCATAGCTGACTGTGATAATGGATATATTGAGCTTTTACACATTTCCAATATATTCATTTCCCAGTTTGACTTTGTTTCCTTTCTTCTTGTTAGCAATGTCTCCCCATACATGGAATTAATTCTTTGACTAATGCTTAATACAACTTATTTTCTACCCTGAATTTACAGCTTACTAATTAGCTATAAATGTTTTACCATTTTATCAAATGCGCCCCTTACTTCACACAAGGTCTCGGGCATACATGAATCCATGGCAGATAAGTATTCTAAAAAAATAAATCTAAGCTTGAAATAAAATCATTTTATTACTAGGTCAAAGGCTCTTATCTCTTTTTTCTGAGGAATTCTTTTCCTTTCACCTCCAGTTATATTTTGAAATATAGCTTTCCCAAAACGTTTTTTTGTATTTTTATTTCACCTCCAGTTCTTTTCTTTGTGTAGGTTTTTCTTCTTTAAAGAAGAAAGAAAATTTATTTTACCTCCAATTTGTCATTTTCTTTTCTTTTAAACTCTGGTTATCTTGATTAATATTTAACATTGTTTTCCTCCACTTTTTGGTCAAATAATCGTCTGCCATTACTTGAAGCATTATAATTATTATTAAAATTAAATTTTTAGATAAATCAAATCATTTTTAACCTAGTTGCATTTTCCCTCCAGTCCTTTTTTACATCTTGAAAAACCTTCTAATTAATTGTTTTCTTTCTTTGTAAAATGAATACACAATACTATATGATTTTATCAAAATTACATCAGGAACAAGATACTGGCATCATTTTTACTCTAGATATTATGATAGAGAAAAATAAACTTATTACTCAAAATTATTATATAATTGACCGTCCTTCCGATAAAGCTTAATCAGTTAATTTTTCAATTCATAAGCAATTGATTTTTTGTAACGATGTCCAGATTCCTGAGTCATTGAAAAAAAATTCATAATAAAACCCCACAAGATTTGGAAAAAAATAGAAACAAGAAAGGGGAAAATCACTTTTCAAATAAAGCTCATCCAAGGAAAAACAAATTCAGATAGCTACAAGGATTATGCCAGTTGATTCAAGAATAAAAAATTGAGAAATTTGGTGTATTTTTTTGAATATTCTATACTTACTATCATTTTTCTTTCAGGAATAACTTCATTCAAGATTAAAACTACTCTGGTTATTATTAAACAAGGCAGGGTTTCAACACCAAAAAAAACTGAAGAAATGAAAGAATCATATAGTAAGGTTTCTAATGCATCTAATATTGAAACAGCTTTTGAAAATTGTGAGCCTACATTAATTCCAATAGAGACATTTAAGTACCTTTTCAAATCTTTAGATAATAGCATATTAATTGGAAAACAATTCTTTTAATTACGATAATTTTGAATGCAACATGTGCATAGCTCATTGTCCGGATTAAAAATTTGAAATTGGTCACTAAGCATTTATAAGAAACCCAAATCTATCTATAACAAAGCATGTTAAATGAGTACACTTCAAATCTTTCTTCAATTATATATTGGTGGTGCATTTGAGCTCATAAATATCAATATCCAATTGATCAAAAATATTGTTTTCTGGACCCAAGAATATTATCATTATGTGCATTTTGATCTTTATGGAATATTTAATAAATAAAAATCAAAATAATTGATGCCGCCATTTTTATAATTTAGGAAAGGAGATATATGAATATTTTCAGAAACTAACCTCATAGTTTTTCTATTAAAAATCAAATAACTTACTTCGTTAACAAAGTTCAATGGAGTATATATGTGATTTGAAGTGAAAATTTTCTATCTATCATAATTTTCCAAAACTACATTTGTGAATTTTAGTCTCATCCAAGCTCAGAGTGATGAAGATTTGTATGATCCTAAGAAGTCTTACCTATAAAAAACATCAATTTTAAATCTGATCCTGATGGTATATTAGTTCACAAGTTGGATGAATTGATTTCAAAAGCTGATAAAAATGAAGGAAACAGAGTAAAAATTGGATGCCAATTAAATTTCAGAAACCCACTTCAAACGGTTTTTCTAGAAGAACTACAAATTTTACCATCACAGCTTGATGACACTAAATGGTAAAACTCAAATCTTCCATAGAAATATAAAAGTATTTCTGACTGGAAGACTTCGTTGAGTTTTTGAAAGAACCAAAATTTCTCCTTAACCTCACTTTCCCCAATTAGAAACCAAGTGGCCACACCTTCAATGATGAGAACTGGTAGAGTTCGATGCAAACTACAACTGTAATCGCTTACCTTTTGATGATGCAGACAATGAGAGTAAATCATATGGTGAACCAAGAAACAATGAAGAAATACTAGGCCTTTGATTATATTAGGATGATGGAAATTAATATGAAGAGCATGCAGGAGAATCACACAAAATTAGAAAAGACAGAAAACTAAACGGTCACCTTTATGATCAAGATGATGATATGGAATTCAATACCTCAAACGAGGGTACTTTTTGGGTGGGGATACGGATATAAAGTGAAATTATTATAAATAAAGACTATTGATATCATCTTGATGACTATAATGACTTCTTCATTGGGTTTGATTTTTATATACAAAATTCTAGTTAGATATTTCAAGTGTTAAGCTAGATATTTATTTCCAGTTAGCTATATTTTTGGATATATTTTACTTGAGAGTTTAAATTTCTTGTTGAATAGGATATTCTTCTGATGTTTTTGGATTGAATTTCCAAAAAGATGCATCAAAAATCGATCACCGCTGAGGTATTTAAAGTATAAAGATGAGAAAAACAAATTTTTTCTGCAGAATTTCTTTTGGAAATAAAAAGGAAGTAATTGGATTACTCTCAAAGAACCTAAATTATAGAGATGAAAGACAAAAATGAAATTTTGGTCCATTGAGAGCTCTTCTTTGCATAAAAAACCTTATTTCATATTATAAACTGAGAATGCATTTAGCCTATATGCATTATTTTGACATGGAAGCGGATATAAAAAGTGCATTATGAAAATTAATTCATTACCCCACAAAATGATGCAAAAAAACTATCATTATTATAATAAAGGAATTCTTAATTGATAATTTATAATTAATCTGTTCAAATTTGATAAACTTTTTACTCTTTTTACTGCAACAGTGGTGATTATGTTATTATTGGAATAGGAAAATCATTAAAAATCTTTCACTAAAATGATGATTGTAATTTGATTTTTATCATCTCAAAATTACAAGTATCATGATTTTATATTAGGAAAATATTAATTATTTTTCAAAATCTGTTCTACTGGGTGAGTCATATAATGATTATCATTTCAATTATAGATTTATTTTTATACAAACCATAAAGGAATTAATATTCCAAAAGTAAATTCATTTTGAGAGAACTATTATGATTTGCATATTATCTCTTGGATTTATGATGATGAATTGATCTCAGGCACAATCATAAATAAATTGATTCTTTTCCTATTATTAAAATATTATTCTCATAATTAATTTTGCCATAATACTGATAATATCTTTATTCTTATGAGTATAATTAAATATTTCTCATTTGACTAATAGAGCTGATAATCTCAAATTTATATGATGGTTCTTTAACCTATAAGATAATCTTGTTGAAAGTAGTCTAAATCTCATTGGTGAAAAAAGTAATTAATCCTTAAAAATTTTGGTCTTTCCACTAGGCTCTTAAATCTCAAGATATTAAAATTATAATTAATTCCTTTTAATGTTAGTAATAATCAAAAGAATAAGTTAATACAAATTATACATTGAAAAATATTGATTTTAGTAATTACTTTATTATGATCTTGCTATAATCTCTTGGATACTGATAAATTTATATTTATAAAATTTCTATTTCATTTATAAAAAATTATTATGATAGGTATTAAATCAATATGTAGTAATAAAACTTAAGCTCATAGTTTGAGTTTTATATCATAGTTTTTCCATTTTATAAAAAATTATAATTACAACAACTAAATGATGAAATTTTCATACCTTAAATTATTAGAACTATTTTTTCATAAAAGCATGAAGATTGGTTTTATTTCAAGCTCAGTAATATTATGAAACATCTACGCTATCGTGGTAGGATAATTCATTATCTTAATTTAACAATCTTATTGTAGTTCATAATGAAAATACTGCAAAAATTTGATTAATTGTATTTTCAAACGTTTTTAAGCTTCAATTATGTGAAAATCAAACAACCTTTAATTATTTTTTCACTGAAAATAAGATCCTCAAGCTTATTATATCATAATAATAACAATATGAGGTTATTTTTATGGTATCTATCATTCAGATATGAATCTGATTTGAGTGATGTATTGCAAAGGGCTATTAGAAAATAATTATTGTTCTATGAGAAAAATGTTAATAATATTACAATGAACATATGTAATAATACTTATACCAATGAGATTGATTGTTATTAAAAAAGAAATATAGAAAAAATGTTACCATTTCAATTATGAAATCAATTTTTACTTCATAGTAATATTGGTAATATCTTTTTGGAAATATATAATTTGAGTTAGAAAAATTTATATATAAACGATTTAAATTTTACTTTTCAAAACCTAAAGACTGTATTCAAATATTTTAAGAATCAATAATTCTTTTTTCTCAATTAATTTCTTTACTTTTTTTGAAAATTGAATCTTCTTTTTGTCTTTTTATCTCCTTGAATGATAATCTTTTTCAAAAAAAATTCTGAAAAACAATTTATATTTTTTTGGAATTGAATATTTAAAACAAAAAATATGAATAATCATATATATAGGGGATTGGAAAATCTATGAAAGTCCTTTTTACATATCTTTACCCAGTTTATATTTAAATTTGTCAAAAAATGGTACATTCATTTAAGGGGACCCTCTCCCTCTAAATAAACTGAAATTCCCCTCCAAAAATCTCAATTACATTTCTTTATATATATTTCTATGAACTTCTTAATTTTTTAGTTATTTTCAAAATTTTCACTCCCAAAATCACTCAAAATCAATGAAACTCCATTACCCATCCTTTTTTACCAATTCTTCCCCAATCTCTTTTATTTGAGTCCTTTCACATATAATTAAGCTCCAATTACCATCTTAAAATCAATTTCAAACTCTTGATTACCTGCGGGAGCATTTTCAAAATACTACAAGAGCTGAAGGGCATTCTGTGAGAACTTCAAAATTCAACATGGCTCAAAATCATATTTAAATATTTTCTGAGGTATCTGGGGAGCATATTTTAATAGGGGGGAGTTTTATTTGAAGGAAGTTAGACTTCTCATGTGAGCTCTATGCCAAAAAACACACTTTGACCTTCAAAATCAAAAACCCTGAACATAATCATCAGCCTAATTGAAATATGAATGATCATGCTATTAATAAAAAGTACTATGACTGTTCTTATCAAATATAATATGAAAATTTATTGTAAGGAAAAATAAATAAATCAATTTTTAACTTCTTTCTTTTGCTTTTTATACACTACTAGTGATTATAACAGATATCAGTAATTTTCTTCTAAAATCAATTACAAGAAGATTTAATGATAAAACTTCTTATTTAAATAATATAAAATTATTTCAACCAATAATTATATTTTTCAAGAATATTTATTATAAGTTCTTGAAAAAAGCTGAAAGCTAGAGAAAAAAACTTCAATAATAATTAAACAAACATCTCACTAATACTCCAAAAATAGCTTGACAAGGATGATTAGAGTAATTTGATGAATTATTTTTGGATTGAAAGAATCAAAATGCTGTACACAAGCAATGATATACCAATTTATAGCTAAAGTACTATTTTAAATAGAAATACTCTATTAATTCATGTCTTCATGGCTTATTTGAAAGATTTAAAACACTTAAGAATGATTTAATAAATAATAATTCCTGGTGGTATTAATGACTTAAAGATTAAACTGAATGATAATGGAATCAATGGAAAAAACAGAAATAGTGTGCTTATTTGAAGTCTATCAAGCTCACAGAAGAATCTAATGGAGAAAAATTGAAAATAATGAGTGAGAAAATATTTTCCTCATTTTTAGTAATTAATACATCACATGGTGTCACATAAAGTTCCATTATCACTTATTTAAGTCATTTTATGTGCCTACCAACCCATTTATGGTTAATAAATGAATTAGTTACTACTTTAGATATTATTTTATTTCAAAATAAACATTATCTTCTCAAATTTACCAATTTTATGTAGAATTTTATCACAGTTTTTCTTTCTAACAACTTTTTAAGATTCAGTGTGTCATGTTGAATTATCAAGAATTTTCTGTAAGTAAACCTTTTGATTTGAATCATGGAGTAATGATTATTTTTGTCTTTAGTAGTGATAATCCTTTTCTCTATTTATCCTTAAAGCTTCAAAAATATTTATAAATAATTGTATTTTTACCTCATTTTCTAAATAGTATAAGTAAATAGTATAATGACAACTGGTTGCCATGAGTTATTTTCATGAATAATAGTCCCAAAAAGTTTTCAGTTACTCCTCTTTGGTTCATAAATGAAAAATAATTAAGAATGGACATGGTTACCAAAGTCAGAGTTACTCATTGCTTCCTTGTCACATCAAAATAGTAGCATATTTTCTATTTTCTCATGATTGAATGAGACTTAGCCTTAGTAAAAATGTTCCCAAATTGCTTTAATTGACTAATTAGTAAGTATCATCCATTCATCCAAGCTCAAGGACTGTCTATACCTCAGAGTAACCAAAAACTAGGGTACCCTGGCTCTCTTTGGTGCATTTTGTCCCCTTAAGCTATTTTCACAACAAAGATAGTAATTCAAGGTTAAATACTGGTATCCACAATGGGTGTACCAAAACTGTATATAGCAATAAAGTTATTTCAAGCTCTAAAAACATTAACAGCGCTAATATTAGTGTATATGTAGCATGTGAATATCAAGAGTCCCATTATTTTGGCTTGAAAAATTCAAAAAATAAAAAAAAATCATAATTCTTTTATGTTGTATTTATGATTAATTATTGAAGTATTTTCCATATTACCACTTCATAGAGTTAATTTAAGATTGTTCACTCTATTGAGCTAGCCTAGGCAAAGTTTTGAGTAGGATTCAAATCTGGCCTCAAGTCCATGGCTTTACTTACTCACAAAAATGCTATTTATATTTTTCTCTATCAAAATTAATGATTTTTTTTTTGACATGACTTATGGGTTCTGTATATTCCAAAACCTCTTTGAAATCATCTTTGGCTCATTGGGATATGTAGGATATACCTCAAGGCTCACACACAGGAATCCTAATCCTAAAGATAATTCTAAAAAATGGAGCTTTCATCAGCCTATATCCTACAAGAAATTTTAAATTAGATAAAGACACTCAGGAGGAAAAAACTCAAGGTCAAAATGCCCATTTATTACCTAATTGAAACCTTGAATCAAGAGGTCTACATGTGTTCAAATCAAAGATACTTTTATTGAAACATTGGATACTTATTTATTACTAATTCACTGACTTTCAAACTCCTTTAAGGATACCCAAATTTCACCCAAATGGACTTTACTTACAAAAGAACAATTATAGAATTCCTTCTTGACAGATGATTGGTTTCAGCTTAACAAAAAACCATTCTCTAACGCCTTTTCTTCTCTTAAAAACAGACCTTAGGAATCTAATAATTGAGGTCTGAAAAAAACGTTGATCTAACTCAAAAGAAAAACATCAAGATATCTACCAGGGATTGTGATTGATACATATTTAGCCTCAATTATGATTTTCAGAAAGCTTTCACCAGATACCTGGATCATTTTATGAATTTTTGACATCAACAAATATCTGTCAAAATACTTCATGAAGATGCTTTGATATGGAAATATTTTTGAAAAAGGTGCATACCTTTCATCTTTTGATCTTATCTCAAATCAAACTTATCAATATAACCCCTTTTTTAACTATCAGGTCTTATTTTGTTGTAATCAAAAGCAATTTTGTTTCAATTTGTAAAAAAACATTAAATATATTACAAGTCAAGACTTGATATATCATGTACCAAGTATCTTTATTATTTAAAGAAATTATCTTATCCTTTCTTGTACCAATTAATATTCACATATTGGGCATTTCAAAATTGACCAGACTTTCTTTTGAGGTATTTCAAGCTCTCAGTCTGTATTTTAAGAAAAAAATTATTAAAATAATAAAAATAATCTCCCATTAAGTTCTTGTTCACATTAAACTGCTTAATTCCTCATATTTCTTCTATTAATGGAAAAATATAACAATATGGAATTAAAATTACACATGATAATCACAGTATCACTTCTCTTCAAAATGAAATATTTATCAAAACATACTGAAAATATCAAGGTATTTAATTCAAAAATTGCACCAAAGGAGCCTTTTGGGTCAGGCAGAATACAAAAATTCAAGATTTTCATCCTAAATAGACTTTGAACTTTTCATTAGCATAATTATTGCAGGAATTTTCTTTTGAAAAAAGATTTCTCATCAAATATATGAAATTATCATGAATATTGTATCCATTAAATAGGGCTGAACATGATAGGCTAGAGCTAAAAAGGAAAATTAATCCCAGTAGCTTTTTTAAACCATTTGAGAAGACTTATTCCAAGAACCCATGACTAATATTACCTCAATAATTCCAAATTTTGAATAGTTATTGAATTTTTAAACCACATTCAAGGGTTTTAGAGAATTTTCCTCCTTGAGAAGATATTTAGAACTAATAACATGTAGAAAAATAAGACAAAGGCTCAGTGGATTGAAGAATAAACCCAAAAATTACTCATCAAAATTTTGAATTCTTGGGAAGGAAGTAAAAAAAATCAGAACACCATCTTCAAAGAAAAGAAGCACAATAAATTTCCTCAAAAAAGTCTGGAATTCTTCTTTTTGGGCCCTATAACCTATTTAATTACGGTTATTCCACTACTAGTGATTTAGATTTGTTAACATCATTATATGATACACTGAATCCTGTTCCAGAAGACCCACAAAATAAAATCCAAAATCTTGACAAAATCTACTTCAAGGGTCAAGCACACACCTGCAAGAGTATCAGAAGAATACCAAATATTTTATTTGTATTGTCAAGATTTCCAAATTTTTTATCATACCAGTGGTGATTTCTCCTATATTTTTGCAGTTTTTTTAGTTGAATATTAGCTTTTCTAAATCATTTAATTTTTAACTTTTGGACAGGTTCGTGGAGTTTAATGATTTCCAGGATTCATTTTGAAATATACTATATTATTGAAAACTTTTATGAGAAATGAAAATATCTCAGAGGACACCTGAAGTAAGGGATTCAGAGCCTTAATTAGACAATTAAAACTCTTTTTCAATAGATAAAACATATCTGGAATGACCTTAGCTTTATGAATGCATTGTATCAGCTCTTCATAGGAATTGTATTTCTATCTCAGAAATGGGATATTTAATAGCCAACATTTATAAAAGACCATTTTTTCAACTTCTCAGTTGTTTACCTCTCTTAACTGACTTCTTTCCTCCATAAAATGATTACTTAATATTTATCTTATTTTTGACAGGTTGTATTCATTTTGCCCCTCTGTAAATAATTTATCTCACACCCTTTCCACTTTCTCCCATTAAATTTAAATACAAACCTCAGGCTTTGGCATGGGCCAAAAAATACAATAATAAGAGGCTTATTCAGTTCTCAAATATTCTTACACCTCCAGGAAGAGATCTCACTTTCTTAGAAGTTGATTTTAACAGAATTTATTTTTTAACATGATATCATCCATAAACAGTTTCTTTTTGAAAAAAAGAACCATTTCTATAGCTTGTTTTTTTCTTCAAATTAAGTTACTAAAAGAAGTAATTAAATAGAAATAAAAGTTATAGCTTTTTTTTCTTAATACTGACTCAAATTAACTAAAACATCCAATTTCCAAAAAAAGAGAAACTTCACTGCCTATTAGGTTCTTTCAATTTTTTAAGATATCCTCCTAATTTGATATATATATATAATTTTAAAAATTATTAAATCTTACCACTCTCTCTATTTTTTTATAAATCTTTTCTCATTTTACTTCCAAATTATATTTGTATCCCATCAAAAAAAATAGAAACTTTGTAAGGTTTGACTATGAAAAAATCAGTAAAAATTACTAATATTTTACTTATTGTACTATGAATGTCCTTATGAATGAAATAAATAAGATAAAAATAATTATAGTAATAAAGAATTATTCTAATTATGGTGTAAAATAATTATATTAATAAAAAATATAATAATATAATTTATATTATAAAAAAAATAATATATAAAATAAATATATTCATATAAGATAATTAATATATTTCAAAACACTTTATTATTGTTACCAAGAAATACTAAAGGCATAAAGAATTGTTTTTTCTTAATAAAAAACAATTAATAACAATAATATTACTAATATTAAAGCTATAAATCAATATAAATACTATTTATATCAACTATAGAATTATTAAAGTAATAATAGAGAAAAATTATTATAATAAGAGAAAGAACCTACTTTTAATGCTTAATATAATAATATTGAATACTTTTATTCCTAGAAATGTAAATACAACTTATTTAAATTGTAGTGACAATAAAATTTAAGAGAAATTACAATTTTTCTTGATTTTACGTGGAATTGAGGTTTGTAAGAGAAATTTAAACAAAACAATTAAATAATTGCAATAATAACGTCAAAGATGAAGATTATAATAAGATTATCTTTGTTCTTTAATAATATAAAAGTTTTATATATAAAGAATAAAGAAATTACCTTTTTATTTAATGATTTAATGTTTTGTAAGGGTCTGAGGGGGAAATAGAGTAAAAAGACCTCTATTTATATTAAATTCCTTCCTCCTAGAGTCCAACAGGCTTCTAGTAGACGTTCACTGATCATATCCACTGGAATTGATCAATATTTTAAGGTTTGGTGATGATTACATCATGATCAAACCATCTTATCTCATTATTACACCATTATTTAAAGTTATCACTATAACTCTACGTTTTGATGACTTCAAGGCTTGGAAGAATGCCAAAATTCGTGTATTTTATTAGTTTTAATCATAAACTAACAGTATTCACCAATTTTATCACTCATATGACTGTTAAACTTAATTTAAGGTTACAGTGAGTGATCATAAATGATCAAATTGAGCTCAAGCTTTGATCCTTAATACCTTTTTAAGTTTTACATGCTACAGCAATTCAGAGAGTGAATTCTAATAGCTTGGAATAACCTCATTATTCTGCCGAGAGCATTTCATTACATCATCAAAACTCTATTTTTGATGATTTTTCTTGTAACTCATCTTTTCTGTTGAAATTTAATATTTTAAACTTCAAACCATGATTTCAAGGGGTGATACCTTGAATATTATGATAAAAAAAATCATTCTTCACGAATGAACTAGTAGAATCCAACTGTATACTTTTTTTTAAGTTTCAACCAATTTCACAACAAAGTGGTCAACAGCTCTGTTGATTTTAGTCAATAATCCCTTACAGGTTTTAACCTTGCTTATAACCTGTTAAATAAAGTTCATTTCTGTATTCTTACAGTAATTACCTGGTGACTTTATTTTTGGCTCATCACTCTATCATGTATATTTCAAAAGATACTAGCTAAAATCCTTGAATATATGTGTTGACCAAAAAAGTGCATATATTCAGCTTAACTCCTTAAGTATTGACTTTGGAGATTAGCTTCTTAATTGTTTTATATGTGGATTTTAATGGAAAATCCAATGGTACCATTTATTTCACATGCTGTTTCATTGGTATTTGAAATAATTAAGGATTTATGTTTTTTATAAGGTATTATTACTTATAACTCATTAAATATTGACTTTACAGATATGCCATAAAAATGGTATATGTGTATTTTACCATGGGGAATCCAATGGTATAATTCTTTTCACATGTTTAATCATTTTCTTTTAAGTTGAACCAAGTTTTATGCCTATTTATGGTATTTTTGTAGTTTTAAGGTAATTATATTTAATGTATAATTATTTTAAATATTTCTTGTGACACTTTTGGGTATGTGGTCATCTCTCAAAGGTTCACAAGCTTCTATTATGAAAAGGGAACTGGTAAAGCTCATGTAAGGCTTTTAGTAAATAAACATAAAAGCCCTATTTTTTGCAAAAAAAAAATCCCCAGGGAAAGATTGTTTGGGATTTTTTATTTATTCCTATTTAAAAAAGAAATACTATCTTTTTTTGGGGGGCAATTTTTCTCACGATTGACCAATTTTAAAAAAATATATAAATTATTTCAAAAATTTAATGTAAAAAAATGCCAATTTATGAATTTTCCTAAATAATCTTCCAAAACAAGAAGGATAATATTTAAAAACATGAAACAAAAACCCATATTTTGAGCTATTTGTTTTTTTAGGGGAGAATTTAATTACCAAAAAGGATTTCTCTTTCCCAATAAATACTTTGAATGTTTGAGATATGAAATTATTTAATTCAAAAAGCTTCATATTTTAAGTCTCAAATGATGATAATATAGACTGAGGGTTATTTAAATAATAAAAAAGACTTAGAATGGGTAAATGGCCTGTAAAATGAATTTTAATCTGAACCAACCTCTAAAACAATAGAATTTTCTTAACAAGGTTTGGGAAGGATTTAAAAGTATATCAACTTGTTGTCCTGAAAAATTTCTTCCCACCTCAGGGGTTGTGGTTGAGCATTAAGTTCCTAATTCACGGAAATGAGTGAGACAGAAAGGACCTTAGAAATCATTATATCCAAGCAAAAGAGAAAGAGAATCCAATTAAAACATATATTAAAATAGGTGGATTATCATCAGGAGATCAAAAGCCAGGGGAAAAGGAGAAATATTGGACTCTGGAATGAAAACTAATTTTTTTATACTTATTTGAAATTGAATCCCCCATATCAGGACTTTCCATCCACTTTATCTTTGGAACCTGGCCAACATCTTGATATCAGCCAATTATGTCCAAATAATAGCTTGATGAGTGTAAAAAGGTATTCATGTCTTCATAAAGGTCTCAATTTTTTTTATTTTTTTAACCAAGTCATCCCTGACATCAGTTTATTTGTCTTGTGTCTTTCAAATTTAATAAAATACTGTTCTATAACCACAGTTTCTATCACTCAGAAAGCTTATTGGCTTAAAAGTCTATTAAAAAATGAATTTTGACAAGTTTTCTGAGAAAGGTAAACAAGAAAAATGGCTGAAGATATTTAATTCAAATTGAAATAAGTCACAAATACTTTATTAAAAAGAATGAAGAACTGAAAAAATGCTTGTAGGATTCATCAATTATTTGATAATTTCTTTGAGAACTCTCACATGTAAACAAATTGCATTTAAAATCTTCAAAGTTCTTTTGGGCTTGTGGGATTTCCTTTCTGATGTTCTGTTTATCTTGGACAACCTTTTTGACCTTCTGAGGCTGACCCCTGAACCTACATAGTCATTCACATCAGTTTTTGAGAGTAGTAATTCTGATGAAGTTATTTATTTTTCTAATGGGTCCCCAGAATCTTCAGATACTTCAGAGAAATCCACTTTCATAAATTGAGGGGGAGAAATTGACTGTGATTTTGAAGTTGTTTTATTTTGTTTTTACATTGGGTTCTTCCTCTTCTCCTGGCTTGGATTTCAATTATTTCAACCTCTAAGGGATCCTTTTTTTCATTTTTTTCACCTTGAGTTAATTCGTGGGTATTTTATCATTAAAGAGGGTATTCAAAATTATATTTCTCCTCTTGACTCTTTGAAATTTGCTCAAATGGCACTTTTCAGTTAAAACATTAAAATTCTGAACAATTGAGGTAATTTCTGCCATTAGTGTTTGAAAAAGGCCTTCCAAAATATTTTAAGATATTTTCTTGTAATAACTCTCAATTTCATTCTAACAAATTTGATCATCTCCTTTAAAACCATTCTTGGAAGAAAATCACAAATATTTGTACTCAAAAGAGGATTAAAAATCAATTCAAATGCAACTTTGGATAGAAGTCTGATAACTCAAGAATTTTACAATTCAAAAATTCCTGTCTTTCTTTCTCTTGAAAGGGATAATTCAATAATTTCTGTATTTCTGAATTCATTTTTCATTAGAGGAAACTTTTGTTTTGTAATTTTCAAAGGCCATCTGAAGGGGATAAGAAGAGAACAGATGTGATGGGGGAAATTATTTACATGAAATATTATTTATTTGAAGATTTTGTTGATAATAATGATTGGAATAAGAGTAGTTCAGCTTTGATGGAGGTTTTTGTGGGGGTGTTTTGCGAAGATATTACCCAATACTGGTTTGTTGAAAAAATGAAAATGAGAAAAGCACATTTCTTATGTGAAGTTAACAATTCCCTATAAAAATGGGATTTTGGTTTGATTTAGTCAAAAATTCCCTTAAAAAGGTTTCCCTTGGTTTTTTTAAAAAAAAACAAAAAACCCAGCTCAAATTGAAAAAATTCTTTCTTTTTTTTGTAAATTTAATTTAATGATTTACCTTTCAGGAAGAGAATTTTTTTTGAGCTTTCTTGATACCCAAAAAAGAAACAATTCAAATAAAAAAAGGGTGTTGGTAAACTCACATAATCCCTTACATGTTCTTGCCATAAATTGGTAAAAACACATAAGGGGTGTTTTTTAATTGAAATTTAGCTAAAAAGAACCTGAATTGGGTAAAACCCCATTTATTGCATTGTTAATTCCATTTTTGATCTTATTTATGGCATTAAAAATGCCATTTATAGAATTTTCATGCCATTGTTGATTCTATTTATGGCAATTTCAACTCTATAAATGACATTTTTATTCTACTGTTGATGACATAAATTGCACTGTTAATACTATTTATGGCATTGTGTAACAACCACTCACCAGGGGTAAGGGTATTCATCAACACACCCACTCAAAAACCTCAAATCAGCAGATCCACTATCTGCTTCAGCATTCAGTTTCAGCAATCTTCCTTTCTGAAACATGCATACAGCTTGGTACTTCAATACAGCCTGTCAACATCTGTACAGGTTGGAATCACCCAATACAGTTTCAATACACCAGCATGAAACTGTATGATCACTCAAATCCACCACACCTCTTGTACAGGTTCTGTACAGCTTTACAGGACCTGTATTGGCCAGACTCAATTCAATACCCAATTATTCTCATGAAAATTCTTCCTCTGGATCAGGGCTGGTGATTCTCACATATACCAGCCCCTCTTTCTCCCCCCTGGGGACTTTTCCCCAGTTAATTGATTTAGTTTATTTATTATTTAATGAATATTCTTATCCTTATTTTGGGTATTATATTTATTTAATATTAAGTTAGTCTTTGCCTTTTCTCTCTTTGCCTGTACAATATGAGTTGGGTGGCCATATCCTTATTAACCCTTCTCTTTTCATTCTGACAGGTTGAAACAGTGGACTTGGACTTGTTTGTGGTTGGCTCTTCTATTCTTTACTCTTATTTCTTTTTTTGCTGCTTTCTTATATTCTTTATCTTAGTAATTCATCTCTTTTCACTCATAAGTGTATTTCTCTCTTACCATATCTTGAGCCCTCCATAAGTGAGTGCCAGGCCCTCTTCACTTCGAAGAGCCCCTGTGACATTAAATTAATTAACTCATATTTGATTCTTTCTTTTCATTCATTTATATTCATTTTCTCTCATTAATCAATTATGATCTTTCATGACTTATGATTCTTAATGATTATGATTTTCTCTCTCATCAATTTTCATCTCATTCATTTCAGTTATATGAAAATTGATTCTTCTTCTTTCTTAATCATTGCTGACCATTTCATTCACTTCATTTTATTTTTTATCAAATCAAATCTTTCTGTGTTCTCATTCAGGTCTTATTTAGGAATTATTGATTGGATTATTCATTGGGATTCATTGGGTTTATTGATTCAGCGATTCAGGATTTTTCATTTGGATTGGATTGATTGACTTTGAATTCTCAAGATATTTTATCGATCCTCAAGAATTGATTTTGATTATTGATTTATTTTGACTCATCAAGATATTTGAATTGATTGATTGATTCCTCAAGACCTTGATTTCATATTTAAGACACTGATCTATTAATTGATTGAATATTGATGGATTGTTGATTTACTCAAGATTATTGATATTTGATTTGAAGTGATTGTTGATTATTGATTGAATTGATTGATTGTTGATTGAAGTTGATTTCACCTCAAGAATTGAATTGATTCCTCAAGACTCATCAAGATTTTTATTGTGATTGATTTGGCCAAGTTTTGATTTCTGTTCTCAATACCATCAAGTTTCTTTTATTCTACTTCTGTTCATAATGCCAGTTAAGCATAGTCCCCCAGCAAAGAACACTAGATCCCAAAACATTCCAGATGTTCTCACTCCTACAGCAAGGGCTCCTCTTGACCGCACACCATCCATTCATCAACTGAGTGAAAACTTGGACAGAGGACCACCAATGGAAGGAGCAGCACCCTCAAGAAGAGGTGGAATGAAGTCTACAAGATCAAGATCCTTTTCTGGACTTTTGGGTGGCTACCCTGGCATGTCTGAAGGTGCAAGAGCAATATTAGGGGAAGTTGAAGAGGAAGAGGGGGAAGACCCTGTGGAAGAGGAAGATTCTGAGGAGACTGAAGTGGCAGATTCCTTGGCAAATGCTCCAGAGGTACCTCAGGGTTCTAATCTAGCCCTTTCTAGTCAACCTCTTGTCTCTAAAACTGATCCAAGTCTCCTCAATTCATGGGGAAGCTCACTCAAGCAGTTTCTCCCAGGGACAATTCCAAAGCCCCTGCTTTTAAGACTCCATCCATGAAGGCACCTGATTCTTTTGATGGTACTCAAGCTCATAAATTGAGAGGATTTATCCAATCCTGTCAATTAATCTTGCATAATGATCCAGAGAATTTCTTCTCTGATAGGAAGAAAGCTCTTTACTCAACTTCTTTTCTCACTGGTAGAGCTGGAAAGCGGATTGAACCCTATCTCCCAAATATTTCCAATGAAGACCCTTCTTATCTCCTCAATAATTGGCCATTATTTGAATCTCAATTATTTACTCTGTTTGGTGACCCCAATGAAGTAAGGAAAGCTGAACAAGAGTTGGGCAATTTGAGGATGAAGGAAAGTGGTCATGTATCCTTGTATATTTCTGATTTCAGAAGCTTAATGTCAAGAATTGGAGATTGGGGGGGAAGAGCATATATACATGTTTACAGAAGAGGATTGGCATCAAGATTATTGGATCAGTTGACTTATCACCCTGGAACTTTTTACACTCTTCAAGAACTTATGGATGTCACTTTAGAATTAGACACAAGATATCATGAGAGGCAAAACAAAAAGGGTGGCAATCAAGAGAAGAAGCCTCCTGTCATTGGATCCAATCAATCCAGGCCTCCTCAAAACTCATCTTCAAAGAGGCCTCACCAAAAGAAGAACAAGAAGGGCAAGCAGTTTCAATCTTCAAAGGACAAGGCTCATGCTGCTCTCCTCAATAAGGACAATAAATTAATTGGTTCTAAAAATGAGAGGAGGATTAAAGAGGGGTTGTGTACTTATTGTGGTGGAAAGCACCCAATTGAAAAATGCTTCAAGAGACCTCAGAACAAGCCTGGGTCATCATCAAGAGGCTTCCCTAGAAAGCAGGGAAAAGTCTGAGTGGGGATCATGATGTGTTCAATGGTTCTCACTTATTTCCTTCAAGAGCACAATTGTGCACTCTGAATACTAGTGTCAATAAATCTTTAAAGTTTCTTATTTTCTCTTCTGTCTCTGATATTTTTTATAGTATTCTCATTGATTCTGGTGCTACAAACTCTTTTATTGCAAAGAATTTTGTTCTCAAGTACTCATTGACTCTGTCAGAGCTCCCTGGAAAGATTCCTCTTTTCATTATGGATTCTAATGAATCCCCTTCCTTGTTCATCACCCATTATACCAAGTGGGTAGTTGACTTGCCTTCCTTCCCAAGCTTTGAATGGGACTTCTTTATCATAGATTCACCCAAGGGAGAAGACCTGATACTGGGCTATGATTTCCTTTACCATTTTAATCCCATTATTGATTGGTAAAATGGATTTATCACCTATGATTCTAGTCATAAGTATTCTAGTGGTATTATTCCCTCTATTAGTAATGACTTTGCCACTGCTGTCAACAGTGTTGCTCTGGTTGGTGAACTTAATACGCCTTCCCTTCCATCATCCCCTCTCAGTCATTACTTCCATTAAGAGATGTAGTCTTCAAAGAGATGAAAGATGCTGGAGAAGATGCTGCTATATCTTCACTTCATCTCTTTCAAGGAAATATGGACCTTCCTCCCTTATCCTTTCATGCATCCCTGGAGGAGCAGTGGGATGAGGAGGAAGAGCCAGAAGAAATTGAAACTGTGTTGAAGGTAGTCCCTCCTGTTTATCACCAATACTTGGATGTATTCTCCAAGGTGAAAGCAGAAAAACTTCCTCCACACCGTGCCTGTGATCATCATATTGAATTGGAGGGTCTTCTACCTCCAATTGGTGTTATCTACTCATTATCAAATCAACAGTCAGAAACATTATGGGCCTACATTTCAGAGAATGTAGAGAAAGGTTTCATAAGGCCAAGTTCCTCCTCAACAGGAGCACCTGTCCTTTTTGTTAAGAAAAAGGATGGAGGTCTTCGTTTGTGTGTTGACTACCGCAAACTCAATGCTGTTACTAGGAAGAACAGGTATCCTGTTCCTGCTATGAACCAGCTTCTTACCGTATTCAACGGTTCCACTATCTGTTCCAAGATAGATTTGCGTGGTGCATATAATCTCCTGAGAATCAAAGAGGGGGATGAGCACTTAACTGCCTTTAGAACCAAATATGGTAATTATGAGTATTTGGTTATGCCATTTGGTCTTACCAATGCTCCAGAATATTTCCAGAATCTTGTGAATAATATATTTGCAGATTTCTTGGATGTGTTTGTTGTAGTTTATTTAGATGATATTATGGTCTTTTCCAGCTCTTAGGAGGAACATGTCAAACATGTGGCCTCTGTCCTCCAAAGGCTGAGGGACAATAATTTGTTTGCCAAAGCCTCCAAGTGTGTATTCCATGCCTCAAGTGTGGAATACTTGGGCTATGTTGTTTCAAGTGATGGCCTCAAGATGGATTCTTCAAAAGTTCAGCAAATCCTCAATTGGCCTCAGCCCAAAAACATCAAGGCTCTTCAATCTTTTCTTGGCTTTGCCAATTTTTATCGTTGTTTCATAAAAAATTATTCTAAAAAAATCACTGCTCTCACTTGCCTTCTCAAAAAATATTCTCCCTTTATCTTCAATGAGGAAGCTCTTAGCCAGTTTCAATCACTAAAACAAGCTTTCACTACTGCTCATATCTTATCTCATTTCAATCCTTCTCTACCTACTATTGTAGAGACTGATGCTTCTGATTATGCCTTGGGTGCTGTACTGAGCCAGGTGAATGACTCAGGAAAGCATCCCATTGAATTTGATAGTCGCAAGCTTCTCCCAGCTGAGCTGAACTATGAAGTTCATGACAAGGAAATCCTTGGAATAGTTTGGGCTCTCAAGTGCTGGAGAGCATTTCTTCTCTCTCTTTCCAATTCTTTTGAGGTCTTGACAGACCACTCTTCCTTCCAGTATTTTATGTATTCCAAAGTTCTTACTTGTCGTCAGGCCTGATGGGCTGAGTTTCTTTCAGAATTTCACTTCACTATCACTTACCGCCCAGGCTGGCTGGCTACTTTACCAGATTCCTTGTCACATCGGGACAACGTGTACCCAGAGAGGGGGGTGGACTTCATCAGAAAGAATCCTCAAAATTTTCATCAAGTAATCAAGCAAGATGGAATTCAAGAGTCAAGATTCTTTTCAATCAAAGTGGAAATATTTTCAGATTTAGTTGACAAGATTCAAAAAGAAGTATGGCAAGACAAATACTATAAAGAAATACTCAAGCAACTAGCAAGAGGTGAATCCGTTCCAGATTATTCTCTTGAACCTCAAGCCAATTTGTTATTATTCAAAGATAGAGTGGTAATCCCAAGCAATGAAGAACTTCAACTCAATATTCTTCAAAAGCGTCATGACTCACCATTGGCTGGCCATCCTGGCCAGGAGAAGATCCTCAAGCTAATCAAGGGGGATTTTCATTGGGCTGGCATGAATCAATTCATCAATGACTATTTGTCCTCATGTCAGCAATGTTCAAGAAACAAGAACATTCATCACAAGAGGTTTGGACTACTCAAGCCTCTTAAAATTCCATCTGGTCCTTGGAATTCCTTATCAATGGACTTTATCACTCAATTGCCCTTGTCAAAAAACTTTGACTCAATTCTAGTAGTTGTGGACAGGTTTACAAAAATGGAAATCTTCATTCCAACTTATGCAACAATTACTGCTCTGGACTTAGCTCAAATCTTTCTTAGTAATGTATTTTCCAAGCATGGCCTTCCAGTCAGTATTGTCAGTGATAGAGGATCTTTATTTGTTTCATCATTTTGGACTCAATTATGTCAGCAGCTCAAGATATCAAGAGATCTTTCAGCTTCTTTTCATCCTGAAACAGATGGACAGACAGAGAGGGTAAATCATATTCTAGAACAGTATCTTTGGATGTATGTCAGCTATCAGCAAGATGACTGGTACACATGGCTCCCTCTGGCTGAATTTGCATATAATAATGAAGAACATTCATCAACAAAGCAATCACCTTTTTTCACCATTTATGGAAGAAATCCCAGCTTTGACTCAATCCATATTTCTCAAGATTCACCTGCTGGAAAGTTATCAACAAAACTTCAATCAGTACAGAAAGTTGTCAAAGAAAAATTAGAGTCAGCAATAAGGAGATTCAAGAAGTATGCAGATAGAAATAGAGCAATTCCACCTGATTTCCAACCTGGGGACAAAGTATGGCTAGCTTCCAAGAACATCAAGACAACAAGACCCACCAAAAAATTATCAGAAAGGTGGTTGGGACCTTTTGAAGTTCTGAAGAAGATTGGCAGCCATGCATATCACCTCAAGTTTCCTCAGAAATGGAAGTAAGTTCACCCTGTATTCCATGTGTCCTTATTAGAACCAGTGAAGCATTCAACTATCCCAAATCGTCATCAATTGCCACCACCACCATTCTTAGTGGAGGAGCAAGAAGAATGGGAAGTGGCTCAGGTTCTGGACTCAAAACTCAAGAGAGGTAATTTATGGTATCTTGTAGAGTGGAAAGGATTCAGTGAAGACCCAGAAAGAACCACTTGGGAACCAGCTTCCAACCTTACCAACTAACCAGACCTTGTCAAGGATTTCCATTCATTGTATCCAGACAAGCCTGGCCCAAATACCTCAAGAGTTTGATTTTATGGTGCTTGGTGGGGAGAAGAAGTTATGAAAGTGAGTTCCTCTCCTGGCATGCACCTTTAGAGGGGTATTCTACCCATATTTTGTTGTAAGCATCACCTTGGCCACTTTGTGAGCACTTGTCAATTCTTTGGACAGGTTCAGGGAGCATACAACATCAATACCCTCCATTTGGACCTTATCAAGATATGGCCAAAATTTTCTTTCTTTCTTTTTCTTTTCTTTTCTCTTTACTTATCATTTCATTTATGCCAATCATCATAATTCAAGACATTCATTACTTCAAGTCATTTATGGCAATTCATTTCAGAAGTCATTTGTGGAAATTTATTTCAGTCTTTATGGTGCTTGGTGGGAAGTGCAAGTTATGAAAGTAAGTTCCATCTCCTGGTATGCATCCCTGAGGGTTCTACTTCTTTCAAAACATTACCTTGGCCACTCTGTGAGCATCAAATGCTTTGTTTTCATTTTTCAGACAATTCTTGACCAAAAATCAAGCAACTCACTACAAGAAGGACAAACCATCAGGAATTTCTTTTTATTTCTTTTTCTCTACTCTCTTTCTTTTCTTTACTTGTATAATTTTGTTTTCTTTTTATTTCTTTAAAGAAGCAGCATCCCCTCCCAAATCATGTATTGAGAGGTTCCATTATTTTTCATTTTTTTAGTATTTATAAGAGTGGGGATAGAAGCCAAACCAAGCACAAACAAGGACAACGAAACTAGTTATCTCTACTTGCTTCATAAAAAGTTCTCTGAAAATTGTTTATCAACTCATAACTGAAGAATATGCAAGCAGAAGAGACAAGACGTCAGAATCAATCCACTCCATATCAACAAATTTGACCTCAAGGAAATGGGGGCCATAACTCAATTATTCCCCCCCTCAAAGCCTCTAAGGTGAGGATTCATACCGCTTTGGGGCTGAATTCATCACCCAGGGCCTTCCTTGCAATTTTGGGGAGGCCAGGATCTTGATGGTCCAGGCCATGTAGGGTGAGTTTTTTGCTCTGTGCCAATTCTTGGTCCCATGGTACCCCTGGGTCCCCAGCAAAATTGGGCCCAGGGGGCCTCCAATAGCCCCCACAGACTGCGGACCGCGGCGTACAGCCCACGGCCCACAGACTTCAGGACCCCAGAAGACAAAAAATGGCCAAAATGGCCATATATCATAAAATCACAAAAAACCATCAAGAACCCAAAAAAAGGCCCAAAGGCCATGAAATCAAAATTTATCAAGATTCACCATAGAAAAGACCACAGCCCAAAATCATTATAGAGGGCTGTTTGAGGCAATTTCCAAGGACAATGGGGACAAGACCCCTTGAAGGCATTATTCAAGATTTTCTTTTGATTGGGCCTTGCCAAATGAGTACACTTCATATACTCATTGGGCATCATTTTTTGAGCACAAGAGCTCAGTGGCCATCATTTTGGGATACATCCCAAGGCCATACCCCAAGGACAAAAGATGGATTGAATCAGAAGAAAAGAAGCATATTTCGAAGTGGAATACTTACTTAAATTTGAAAGAAAGGGGGAATCAATTTAATTTGACAGAGAAGATTTGAAGAAGGATTTTCAGGATAATGGTCAAGAGGAAATGAAAATTAAAAGAAAATTTTTGAAAAAAATGTGGGGATAGTGAGATGCCACTCAACAGTGGCAGGGTATTATGGTGTTCAGGAGCCCACCAGTTTCAAGAGGGGGATACTGTAGCAACCACTCACCAGGGGTAAGGGTATTCATCAATACACCCACTCAAACACCTCAAATCAGCAGATCCACTATCTGCATCAGCATTCAGTTTCAGCAATCTTCCTTGCTGAAACATGCATACAGCTTGGTACTTCAATACAGTCTGTCAACATCTGTACAGGTTGGATTCACCCAATACAGTTTCAATACACCAGCATGAAACTGTATGATCACTCAAATCCACCACACCTCTTGTACAGGTTCTGTACGGCTGTACAGGACCTGTATTGGCCAGACTCAATTCAATACTCAATTATTCTCATGAAAATTCTTCCTCTGGATCAGGGCTGGTGATTCTCACATATACCAGCCCCTCTTTCTCCTCCCTGGGGACTTTTCCCCAGTTAATTAATTTAGTTTATTTATTATTTAATGAATATTCTTATCCTTATTTTGGGTATTATATTTATTTAATATTAAGTTAGTCTTTTCCTTTTCTCTCTTTGCCTGTACAGTATGAGTTGGGTGGCCATATCCTTATTAACCCTTCTCTTTTCATTCTGACAGGTTGAAACAGTGGACTTGGACTTGTTTGTGGTTGGCTCTTCTATTATTTACTCTTATTTCTTTTGTTTCTGCTTTCTTATATTCTTTATTTTAGTAATTCATCTCTTTGCACTCTTAAGTGTATTTCTCTCTTACCATATCTTGAGCCCTCCATAAATGAGTCCCAGTTTACTGAGTGCCAGGCCCTCTTCACTTTGAAGAGCCCCTGTGACACATTGCCATGACATTTTTATTCTGTTGTTAATGTCATAAATGTCATTGTCATCCTGTTTTTGATTCCATTTATGGAACTTTAAATAATTCCATAAATGGTATAAATTTCATTGTTAATGCCATTTATGGAATTGTTATGGGACTTTTTATGCCATTTATGGCCCTGTTTGTGCCATAAATTACACTTTTAATTCCATAAATTGAATTTTAACTTCCACTAATGCCATAAATTACATTTTGAATTCCATTTATTTCATAAATCTTATTTTAAATTTACTTATAAACATGAACAAAAAAACATTAAAAAAAAAAGCACTTTTTGGGCTTACAATTGTCCTACCCAAAAAAAAACCCCAAAATTTTGGATTTCTGGGTTTTGATTCTCAAGGATTTTCCCTCTTTTTTTTAAATAAAAAAAAATAATATGAAAATTCATAAGTGGGAACATTTTTAATGAGTTTTTCTCTTTCTAAAAAGGCCATTTTGCCAAATTGGCCAAATTGGAGAAATTCAGCAAAAAGAAAAAATTTGGGGATCTTCACACCCCATGTTGCAAAAAATATGGAAAAAAAAAATAAAAAAATCTTCAAAACTAAGCCTGAGGAATTATTTTTAAAAAAGTAGGCCACTTATGTGTTTTTACTATAAACTTACATGTTTTGGCCATAAATTGGTAAAAACACATAAGGGCTTATGTGTGTTTACCAACACTCTAAAAAAATTGATCAAAATTCTAATAATTTTAGAGTTTTTTTCTTTTTTTTCTGACCATATGAATAATATAATTAAATCAAAAAAATGAAAATCATATTTAGAAAATCCAAGTAAATTTCTTGTGCATAAAAACTTGAAATTGACTAAATTGGCCAAATTTGGTCAAATTTTAGCACAAAAAAAAGAATATTGCAAAAATTAAGAGCACTTTTGGGTAGCCCACATAATAATTGGATGATTTTTTTCGAAAAAATTACATTGCATCAATCTGTGCTCATTTTTTTAAAAATATGCCCTTTCCCATGTGAATTTACAAAGAACTTATGTGGATTTACTAATCCCCTATACATCTTGATGGGGCTTGTATAGCATATGGGATGAGAACGGATGAAAATTTGAAGATTTTGATGATTCCATTGACTTGACTGGACAAAACGGAAAAAGGATGATGTGTTTGTTTATCTTTGGGACCCCAATAAAGAGTTATAGAGAGTGCAAATTCATCCGTTTTCAAAGCTCTTTCTGCTTCCATCAACTTTGTGATACCATAAACCTATTGGCATGCCCGTGATGCCAAATCGCGCAGGTCAGGAGAATTCTTATTGAATATTTTGATCAATAATTGGTGGCTGAAAAATATGTCGGGCTAATTGTTGAAAAATGTAAGTGTGAACAAAACAACCTCATTTTCTTTGTCCGCTGATGTGAGTGCGTCTCATTTTTGCTTTCTAAATCCTATTTTCAGGAAATGGCTATTAATAACACCTTCTAGAGAGGCGTACAGCAATAAACGTTCGTCGGGATATTGTTTTTGACCGCTCCGAGTTTAGAGTGCAGTATGATCACCAAAATACACACCAAAATACATAAATACAACCAGCAAGATAACAAGCAGCTGAGCAAAAAAAAAGGTTGGGTTAAACGAAAAAACGAAAACCTCGCCATGATCAAACCAATAAAGAGTAAAAAAGAAGCGGAACACGTTTTTTGTGCATAATTATTTGAGGATGATGAAACGCTTTATCTGCAAATAATTAACTGAGAATGATGAAACAATTTTTCTGCAAATAATTAACTGAGAATGATCAAATACTTTTTGTGTGAGTAATTAACTAAGGATGATGCTATACTAAATCTAGCACTTTAAACGGCAATGCAGTGTGCGGATGAAAATTGCTTTTTCCAGAAAGAACTCGGTTTTATCAAAATTACATATTAAGACGAATAGAGGATATACTCATTCGTGATGGCTGGGGCGTCGATTCATTAATAGATGTGCGTGCGGGACAGTGGATGCTATTTAAGTCGCTGTGCGTTATCGGTGCCGAATTAATTTGCCGACGCATATTCATTCTGCCTGGAAGCCGCAGAGGAGCTGGGGTAGCCTGTGTAATTGCTGATGAACCTGGTTGGGGATTGTGGCCGGAAAAGGCCCATGTAGCTTTCTCAACATAGCATAATACAAAAGTAGATAAAAAATTTACCCAATAGATCAGGTCCATGAAATGATTGTAGTCAACCAAATGAGCTTCAGGTCAGTTCCACTGTAATCATCAAAGAAAGCCTATGGAAAGAAGAAAAAGCAGCAACAAACCTCGGTAAGGTTTGAGAGATGTGAGCGCATCAAATACCGCTTGGCGCGCTTGCTTCATGTCTGCCACCCATGCCGCGCACGCCTTAGGTCCCTCGGGAACTTTTAGATAGAAGGTCTCTGATTCGTGTTGCACGATGAATATATGATCATCTTTGCTGACGCGAAACTGACAATCTTCAAGAGCCATTGGGGCTCGATACATTACTTGCTGCCGCCTGCGCTTTGTAGAATTATGCTCTAAAAATCCGCTTGATGCTGGCCGGGAAGGTTTAGTGAGTAAGAAGAAGTCATTGAATAGGTATGCATTCAAGGTCTTTCGAGAAATGGATTTAGTAACTGATCCTTCCCGAATGAGTCTCCTAGGCCCAACAAGTCTGGTCATGGTGACAAGATTTAATTTCTGTGAACCGAAAAAGAGCACACTTATTTAATAAGCCCATTGGTGTATGATGCGCAAAAGTTAAATTGATGACCAACAGCGTCACTTCCAGGAATCGTTAATTGCTCCGACAACGTTGTAAGAACCGAATCTCGTTCTTGGTTCCTAATAGCCTCATTAGTGTCGGTTAATACGGATTGAGCAGTTTTCAAAGCAGCACAAAGCTGCTTATGATCCAATGAATTTTCATCGGTATACTTGATAATCTAAGAGCATGAGATCCAAATAATCAACAAGGATGAGATTAGGCTAGGGTAAAATCGGGTTGATTCACTCATTAAGGCTGAAGAAATGAGTAAGATAACACAAACTTGACTAAGTAATAAGGGATAGCGAGTTAGTCTTTGCATAGGTTGAAGCAGGTAATGCTCTAGCTCAAGCCCATTCACCTTCAAACCGCTCAAGCAACTACTGACGGCAGGAAGTCGTTTTAAATCGTTAAGCATTCGTGTAGCATTTGATTGGTTAGTACAATATGGACGGTAGATATCAATTCCTGTGATATAGTTTGATATGACATCGCCGATTGATTGTACATGAAATTGACATTGTTGTTGCCGTTCCTCAAGAGCACTCAAAAAAGTTGTACCGAATAGCATAATTTCTTCAATGTTGGCGAATATAACAAGGGCGGCTTTGATACCAATGATGGGTAAAAGCTGAGAGTAGAAGATTTGAATCAATAGCTGACAATTTTGAACAAATACAGCTTCGGTTTGAATGAGCTCGAAAATGGTTTCCTGCCTATTTCTTTCTTGAAGAGAGACATTTGCGGCTTTGTCATTCCCAACGAAACTTAACCAAGTCGACTTGATCCCAATTCAAAAAGCGACCTCAAAAACAAATCAGAATACGACTTTGTGGAGTTGAGTAATTATAAGACATACATTCCCGGAAGGCGGAGTACCATCAGACCTTAGGATTAAAGGGGATATTGAGAGCGCACCAGCGGCAATTGATGACCTTCGACTTGAGCTGTTGTTCTTCAAGAATGTCGAAGAAATATGAGAAAGCCTGGAGTGACGCAAGGGAGCGTTATCAAGGGTGAATAGTGATCCCAGGGAAAATCTTTGCTTGTCCTCGGTGGCACGCGAGTCAAGACCGCTTGAGGGCATGGCGCCCATGGGACGTGGGGCGCTGGCCAGCCAAGTACGAAAGCCAGTGTTTGGAAGTGATGGAGCAAAGATTGAGTTAGGGGATTTGAGGACAGCAGACTGAGGTCGTGATGCTATTGTTGGGGATTTCAAGCTATCAAGCGAGGGACGCCGGCCGGAGAGCGATTTAGCTGGGCGCCGAGGATGAGAAGATGGGGAGGAGTGAATAGGTTGAATCGGAGTGTCTGTCGAGGTTGAGTTACTACAAAAATGGCAGTTTTTGTTAACAAGCAATTGATTAAGGCAGACAGAAGAGGGACTATCCATGGAGGCGAAAATGTCGAGAAGATTCTACTAACTTGGGTGAGTAATTCTTGAATGCAGCCTGAAGTCTAGATAAACCTAATTCGAGTCCATAGTCACCATCTATGACTAGGGGGGATAGGTCATTCTTTGGGTGGGAATCTTTGAGCGACTCAAAAATGGTTGGAGACCTTGGTGAAGCTAGCAAGTGGCAGGCTGAAGGGCTGGACGCCGTGGCCGGCCTTCGAGCAGAGGGAGGTTGATGAGACCTGGAGTGGCTTGGGGCTTGCTTTTGTACAAGACCTGTGGCCGTCAAGAACTGGAGGCGTTCTGATTGATTTTTTTGTCTAAGCTTTTTGCTAAATTCCTCGTCGCTTTCCGATTCAGACAACATGCCTGTAGCGATGGGTTGAGGGCTGGAACGATTCTGGTTTGAATGTTTTGATAATAGAGGCAGCGCCCGACCGGACGAGTGAGGTGAAAGAATGCGAGGTTGTGATCTGGAGGTTGAAAGGGGATGGTAGGACTATAATGGACAAAATGAAGGAATCCTTGTCAGTTGATAATGTAGGAAGGGATCAAGTGAGGATAAGACAGGATGCGAAGGAGAAGGGGGTGAGAGGTGGTCGTTTAGGAGACGGCGGAAAGGGTGCAGATGACCCAATCGACTAGCAGAAGCCCGGGATGGTTGCGCGATGCCATGAGAAAGACTAAGGAATGACGCTCTAAGCTCAAGGGAAGGAACACGGACCGACCGATTTGATGAGCTCAACCCAATCCATCAGCGAATCAGCGATGCGTAGCTGCGACTCCGCTGTCTGTGGGAGTCTTCCGCCCAGCAGGGTGCTCGATCAGCGCTGAGGCCCGTGCGAAGCCGACGGGAAGACGCTGGCGGGGAAGGGCAACGAAAGCAGGAGGAGCAAGCAGGAGGAGCAAGCAGGCTGGCGATTTTGAGCGTCTTCTTGGTGCGAATGCGAGAGAAACCGAGGAGGCGACGGATCCAAAGAGAAGAAGGTGCGGAACGGGCGATGGGAAAGAGCACTGCCGAGGATGGCGGAGATGGAGCACGCCGACGGAGATAATCCGCTACAGCAGCCGGGGACAGCGCTACAGACACAGTGGCACTACGCTATGCTTATACGCTTATAGGCTGTATCGGAAAGAAAGAGCATGCGCCTGTGCCCCAGAAAGACCCTCGGAGATCGAATTGGAGCGCCAAGACCAAATCGAGCTGTATCGTTCCGAGCCTAGCGTGACGAATCGACGATCCATCGATCAGTACTGCTGCTGAGCCGGCATTTTCCGGCTGGACTGTGCAATGCGCACTTGCTCGGGCTGACAGCCTGGCACTGCAACTGCATGCAAGTGGCGAGTTGGCAAGAGCTGTGAATTGGTGAGCCTGATTCCTGCGTAACATGCTGCCAAATTAAAATCAAACTCGATGGCCGGACCATGCTTGATTCACATCCCACCTGGCGGCACTGCTGCACCAGCGCCGGGCCAAAGGAGCGCTCCCTCGCCAGCACGTGATTCTGCAATGTCTCACAGCCGTCACGGTGCAGTGCTCTCCCTCGACGCCAGGCAGGCAATAGCCGTCAAGTGCTTTAGTAATGGAGTCATCGATGTCTCCTCCCGACTCCTGCTCGTCCAGCACTTGCTTATCAGTGGCTTGTCACTTTCCCATCCCTAGAGCTACTCTGCGCACAGCCTCTGGCCAAACATAGTCGTCGGCATTTGTAAGCCGTACTGTGCGGTGCCCACGCATAAATTTGGGCAGGCGTGGGTCAAGTTTGCAGCATTTTGGACTGCACTATTATAGATTAATATATTTCAATAGATTTAATTCAATGGTTTGCAATTCAAATTATAACTAATACGATAAAATTTATAAAAATAATCTTAATCCAAATAACGCAATTTTAAGATCTCCCCTATTTGGAATGCGTACCTGAATAAGAAGTAAAAAATAAAAATTTTAATTTTATCGTTAAATTAGTTGAAATTGAAATTGAGAAATAAAAGATCTCCCCTATTTGGAATGCGTACCTGAATAAGAAGTAAAAAATAAAAATTTTAATTTTATCGTTAAATTAGTTGAAATTGAAATTGAGAAATAAAAGATCTCCCCTGAGGGGAAGATTCTATGTCGTAAGTTAAGTATTTAAATATATTTGATATTGAATATGTTATGCATATATATTTTATCATCTTGTTAGGTTTCAATTTAACTATTGTGTTTGTCAAATACAATAACACTCCCCTCCATAATATGTTCAAGTCAAATATAGTTGGCAATGTTGTTGAATTTCTTTGTGTTGTTAGCACCGATACTCTTCGTCAATATGTCAGCTAGTTGGTCGTACGTAGATGTCCATTCGAGGTGTATTTTTCCTTTAATAATGTATTCATTAATCAGATTAAATTCTCTAATAAGGTGGCGGGTTTGCTTCCTACTGATGGAGTCGCTTGCGATGCCTATTGCTGTTTTATTGTCCGATAGTAGATGTGGTGTTAGGTGTCCAGTCGCCAATTTGAAAAGGTTGGATATCCATAAACTTTCCTTCGCGGCAAAAGACAGCGCAATATACTCAGCTTGTGCTGTCGACGAAGCAACGGTGACCTGCCTCTTAGACTGCCATGCAATGGGATTCTTCCCGTGGAGTATCAGGTAACCATGTGTCGATCTGTTGCCCTCTCCTCCCCAATTCGCATCTACATAGCATGTCAGTTTGTTGTCAGGGTTATCTTCTGCAATCAAAATACCCATTTTAGGAGTCTTCCTAAGGTATGCGATGAGGTGCTCAAGGGCATCCCAATGCTCGGTGTTTGCACACATTGCAAATCGTGCCAGATAGTTCACAGAATAAGCAATGTCGGGCCTTGAACCCTGTGCGATATACAACAGAATGCCAATACGCTTAAGGTACTCTTTGTCGAATTGTGTGCCCTTGCTCGATTTCAATTGACAGTTGTGCGGCAATGGGGATAATGCTGTGATCTTACTTGGTCGAAGATTGGTTATCTTGTGAATCAGGTCGCTTTGGTAAAATTTGTACCCGTCATTTGTCATTTCAATGTTCAATCCCACAATTTTGTTCACTTCCATGTCCCATTTGATCTTGAGTTTGTCGTTGAGCTTGTTGATTAAGTCGTTCAATAGCGTGGTGCAAGATGCGCTTATCGCACCGTCGTCTACATGTATCCACAGCAAAGCTTTTCCTTGTCCGTTCTCAAAAGAATAGGTGCTGGGATCTTCTTTGTTAGCATGAAAACCAATCCCTAACAAAATATTTTTTAAGTGCAACCACCAACACCGAGCAGCTTGCTTCGTCCCATACAAGGCCTTATTCAGTTTGAGCACATGATGTACAGGAACCTCCATCCCCTGTGGTGGCCAGATAAACACGGGCTTGTCGATAATACTGTGTAGGAAGGCTACCTTAACGTCAAAAGTTCTGATTTCCCACTTCTTCATGCTTGCGGTTGAAAAGAGAAGTCGGAGAGCATTAAACGTGGGTGTAGGTGCAAACGTCTCATCAAAATTTATTCCTTGAATTTGTCGAAAACCCCTGGCCACTAATCTGGCTTTGTATCGTTCTGGTTTCGACTTCTTTACAAACACCCATTTTGTGCTTAGTATGCTTTCTCGCGGGGTCTGCTGTAATGCAGTGTTGATGTTAACTGTCGAAAAAACATTTTCTTCTTCCATACTGTTCAGTTCTTCGTTCATGGCTGATTTCCAATTTTCGCTTTCAGCTGACTTCAGTGCCTCCTTGTAATCAGTAGGTATTATATGAGATATATCATGCGTAGAGTTCATCGATGAAATTATTTCGTCTTGATATTCTATCTCCTTTATCATGGATGGGTCAAACAAATTCAATGCCTGGATCGTTGATATTTTACCCTTTGAGAAAAAATTAGATTCATCAATTTTTGCGCTTGCTGACCGAACAACCACGTCCTTTGAGGGTATCCAGAATAGCCATCCTTTTGAGTCGGGGGCTACACCTAAATAATATCCCTCAGTGCCTCTCGGGGTCATGTCCTTCCTGAATAGGTGATTGTGAACATATGCTTTCGCACCAAAGACACGAAGCAGATGTAAAGATGGTTTCATACCTGATATGATTTCATAAGGTGTCCTCCGTTCATCAGCATGTAAAGATCGATTAAATATCCAGACAGCATGCTTGAAAGCCCAAGGCCATAATGTTGCAGGTAAGTTGGCAGCTATTAGCGAGGTTCTTGCAATTTCGGATATTGATCTATTTGTTCGCTCAATTTTACCATTTTGGTGGTGTTCATAAGGCATCGAGAATTCATGGATGATTCCTTTTTCTCTCAAATAAGTGTCGAAAACGCTATTTTTGAATTCAGTGCCGTTGTCGGTTCTGATTGCCTTGATTGTAGCTTTCATCGTGTTCATAAATTGTGTCATCCATGTTTGAAGATGATCCCTGGCTTCGGTCTTATTGTGTAATGGTATAAAAGCTGTCAATCTTGAGAAAGAGTCCTGTATTATCAGTGCGTATTTTTTACCATCAATGCTCGGGGGTAAAGGACCCATTAAATCAGCTAATATCATGTCACCTGGGTTTGAAATGTGTTTTCGGGAGGGGGCTCGAATTGGTCTATGTTCACTCTTAGCGATGGAGCAAGGATGACATATCCCCACATTATTCAGCTCAATAGGAGAAAAACCATCAATGGCATTGAATTTCAGCAACCGTTTAATGTTTCTAATTGACAAGTGGCCCATCCTCTGGTGCCATAAAGTGCTATAGTCTTTTGGTGAAACAGGTCGAGTGGATAAATTTATTGGGGGAGCAGATGTATCAGCTGTAACCGGTTTGATGTTTGCAGTCTCCTCTTCACGCTCCAGGAACCACCGAAAATTCCTCTTATAACTAACAAACTTCCTTTTCCCATCATTCAAGACAAAAATCCCTTCTACAAATTGAATGTCGATGTCTTGATTCAAAAGTTGTCCAATCGATAAAACAATCCCCGGAATGGCAGCACAGTACAGCACATTCCTCACAGTAAGAGTCCCAAACTTGGTCTTTAACTTGATGCTTCCGATGATGTCTATATCAAATTGTTCAGATGATGCGACAGACAATCTTATATTAGTATGGCGTGTGTCGCTGAATAGAGAAAGATCCCCTACGACAGAATGTGTTGCCCCGGAATCGAGTAATATTTCATTATTTTCCAATGCTGGAACTGCACCAATTCTGGCAACAGATGATTTCGACTGGCTTGCCTTATTCCTGGCTTGCAACGCTTTCATTCTAGCCGGACAGTCAGGCACCCAATGACCTGCTTCCCCACAGTAGAAGCATGGGTTCTTTGGTGTCAACCATTTCTTCTTCCAGTCTTCAGATCTTCCTGCTATCGGTGAGCCTGATGGCGTGGATTGATTATTAAATCTCCTCTTTGGCGTCCGATCAGGTTCTTTTTGTTTACTTTTCCTTTGAGAGTCGGTTTGAGTATGGATTCTAGACAGATGAATTGATCCATCATCAGTGTTCTTGCTACGTTTAGAAGTTAACTGGCGAACAATGTCAAGAATATCTTCAGAGTGTACGGTCAGTGAAGGGTTAGCCGCTAGTCTTGTATCTAGAGCATTGGTTATTTGGTCGTGGAATTGTGGGGCAGAGAAGAAAAGAGATAGGGTTGTGATGAGGTTGCCATCAATCGTCCCAATTTGATTCTCAATGGCTTCAATGGCTTCTCCAATAGTGATTGCGTGATTAGTAAGGTTGTTTGAATGATCAGCAGAGTCGAAAAGAATGCTGGCATGACGAACAATTGACGACCAAGAAATTTTATTGAACCGATCTTTTAGGGCCCTATATGTTGTTCTGGCATTTGGCATTCGTATCCGGGAAGTAATTGATTGAAATAGTGACCGTTCAATACTATGTCGTAAGAATGACATGGCGATCAAGTTTCTTTGATAATCATTGTCGCGTTCATGGGAGGAAAAGTATTCGGTGTCTCCCATGAAGCAATCGGCCCAAGTATTGGTCATGCTTCTTGACCAGGCGTTGAAATTGCCACCATCGATTGTGAGACGAGGTTGGATCCTTTCCGCAATAAGTGAGAATCGATGTAACATTTCTGCTTGCTTGTCAGCTTTAGCAACAAGTTGATTATCCTGTTCCATCGTTAGGGCAGATATATCAGGTAACTTTTGCGATTCAGGCATGATGTGTCTTCGGAAATGTTGACCAGAACGCGTTACAAGAAAATCCAGTGTGTGATTGATGTAGTGAAATTTTATATTAATAATGAGAGGAGAGTTAGAGAATAAAGAATATCTATCTAGTACGCTGCTGGCAGACGGCCCATAACCTATTATAGATTAATATATTTCAATAGATTTAATTCAATGGTTTGCAATTCAAATTATAACTAATACGATAAAATTTATAAAAATAATCTTAATCCAAATAACGCAATTTTAAGATCTCCCCTATTTGGAATGCGTACCTGAATAAGAAGTAAAAAATAAAAATTTTAATTTTATCGTTAAATTAGTTGAAATTGAAATTGAGAAATAAAAGATCTCCCCTATTTGGAATGCGTACCTGAATAAGAAGTAAAAAATAAAAATTTTAATTTTATCGTTAAATTAGTTGAAATTGAAATTGAGAAATAAAAGATCTCCCCTGAGGGGAAGATTCTATGTCGTAAGTTAAGTATTTAAATATATTTGATATTGAATATGTTATGCATATATATTTTATCATCTTGTTAGGTTTCAATTTAACTATTGTGTTTGTCAAATACAATAACACTCCCCTCCATAATATGTTCAAGTCAAATATAGTTGGCAATGTTGTTGAATTTCTTTGTGTTGTTAGCACCGATACTCTTCGTCAATATGTCAGCTAGTTGGTCGTACGTAGATGTCCATTCGAGGTGTATTTTTCCTTTAATAATGTATTCATTAATCAGATTAAATTCTCTAATAAGGTGGCGGGTTTGCTTCCTACTGATGGAGTCGCTTGCGATGCCTATTGCTGTTTTATTGTCCGATAGTAGATGTGGTGTTAGGTGTCCAGTCGCCAATTTGAAAAGGTTGGATATCCATAAACTTTCCTTCGCGGCAAAAGACAGCGCAATATACTCAGCTTGTGCTGTCGACGAAGCAACGGTGACCTGCCTCTTAGACTGCCATGCAATGGGATTCTTCCCGTGGAGTATCAGGTAACCATGTGTCGATCTGTTGCCCTCTCCTCCCCAATTCGCATCTACATAGCATGTCAGTTTGTTGTCAGGGTTATCTTCTGCAATCAAAATACCCATTTTAGGAGTCTTCCTAAGGTATGCGATGAGGTGCTCAAGGGCATCCCAATGCTCGGTGTTTGCACACATTGCAAATCGTGCCAGATAGTTCACAGAATAAGCAATGTCGGGCCTTGAACCCTGTGCGATATACAACAGAATGCCAATACGCTTAAGGTACTCTTTGTCGAATTGTGTGCCCTTGCTCGATTTCAATTGACAGTTGTGCGGCAATGGGGATAATGCTGTGATCTTACTTGGTCGAAGATTGGTTATCTTGTGAATCAGGTCGCTTTGGTAAAATTTGTACCCGTCATTTGTCATTTCAATGTTCAATCCCACAATTTTGTTCACTTCCATGTCCCATTTGATCTTGAGTTTGTCGTTGAGCTTGTTGATTAAGTCGTTCAATAGCGTGGTGCAAGATGCGCTTATCGCACCGTCGTCTACATGTATCCACAGCAAAGCTTTTCCTTGTCCGTTCTCAAAAGAATAGGTGCTGGGATCTTCTTTGTTAGCATGAAAACCAATCCCTAACAAAATATTTTTTAAGTGCAACCACCAACACCGAGCAGCTTGCTTCGTCCCATACAAGGCCTTATTCAGTTTGAGCACATGATGTACAGGAACCTCCATCCCCTGTGGTGGCCAGATAAACACGGGCTTGTCGATAATACTGTGTAGGAAGGCTACCTTAACGTCAAAAGTTCTGATTTCCCACTTCTTCATGCTTGCGGTTGAAAAGAGAAGTCGGAGAGCATTAAACGTGGGTGTAGGTGCAAACGTCTCATCAAAATTTATTCCTTGAATTTGTCGAAAACCCCTGGCCACTAATCTGGCTTTGTATCGTTCTGGTTTCGACTTCTTTACAAACACCCATTTTGTGCTTAGTATGCTTTCTCGCGGGGTCTGCTGTAATGCAGTGTTGATGTTAACTGTCGAAAAAACATTTTCTTCTTCCATACTGTTCAGTTCTTCGTTCATGGCTGATTTCCAATTTTCGCTTTCAGCTGACTTCAGTGCCTCCTTGTAATCAGTAGGTATTATATGAGATATATCATGCGTAGAGTTCATCGATGAAATTATTTCGTCTTGATATTCTATCTCCTTTATCATGGATGGGTCAAACAAATTCAATGCCTGGATCGTTGATATTTTACCCTTTGAGAAAAAATTAGATTCATCAATTTTTGCGCTTGCTGACCGAACAACCACGTCCTTTGAGGGTATCCAGAATAGCCATCCTTTTGAGTCGGGGGCTACACCTAAATAATATCCCTCAGTGCCTCTCGGGGTCATGTCCTTCCTGAATAGGTGATTGTGAACATATGCTTTCGCACCAAAGACACGAAGCAGATGTAAAGATGGTTTCATACCTGATATGATTTCATAAGGTGTCCTCCGTTCATCAGCATGTAAAGATCGATTAAATATCCAGACAGCATGCTTGAAAGCCCAAGGCCATAATGTTGCAGGTAAGTTGGCAGCTATTAGCGAGGTTCTTGCAATTTCGGATATTGATCTATTTGTTCGCTCAATTTTACCATTTTGGTGGTGTTCATAAGGCATCGAGAATTCATGGATGATTCCTTTTTCTCTCAAATAAGTGTCGAAAACGCTATTTTTGAATTCAGTGCCGTTGTCGGTTCTGATTGCCTTGATTGTAGCTTTCATCGTGTTCATAAATTGTGTCATCCATGTTTGAAGATGATCCCTGGCTTCGGTCTTATTGTGTAATGGTATAAAAGCTGTCAATCTTGAGAAAGAGTCCTGTATTATCAGTGCGTATTTTTTACCATCAATGCTCGGGGGTAAAGGACCCATTAAATCAGCTAATATCATGTCACCTGGGTTTGAAATGTGTTTTCGGGAGGGGGCTCGAATTGGTCTATGTTCACTCTTAGCGATGGAGCAAGGATGACATATCCCCACATTATTCAGCTCAATAGGAGAAAAACCATCAATGGCATTGAATTTCAGCAACCGTTTAATGTTTCTAATTGACAAGTGGCCCATCCTCTGGTGCCATAAAGTGCTATAGTCTTTTGGTGAAACAGGTCGAGTGGATAAATTTATTGGGGGAGCAGATGTATCAGCTGTAACCGGTTTGATGTTTGCAGTCTCCTCTTCACGCTCCAGGAACCACCGAAAATTCCTCTTATAACTAACAAACTTCCTTTTCCCATCATTCAAGACAAAAATCCCTTCTACAAATTGAATGTCGATGTCTTGATTCAAAAGTTGTCCAATCGATAAAACAATCCCCGGAATGGCAGCACAGTACAGCACATTCCTCACAGTAAGAGTCCCAAACTTGGTCTTTAACTTGATGCTTCCGATGATGTCTATATCAAATTGTTCAGATGATGCGACAGACAATCTTATATTAGTATGGCGTGTGTCGCTGAATAGAGAAAGATCCCCTACGACAGAATGTGTTGCCCCGGAATCGAGTAATATTTCATTATTTTCCAATGCTGGAACTGCACCAATTCTGGCAACAGATGATTTCGACTGGCTTGCCTTATTCCTGGCTTGCAACGCTTTCATTCTAGCCGGACAGTCAGGCACCCAATGACCTGCTTCCCCACAGTAGAAGCATGGGTTCTTTGGTGTCAACCATTTCTTCTTCCAGTCTTCAGATCTTCCTGCTATCGGTGAGCCTGATGGCGTGGATTGATTATTAAATCTCCTCTTTGGCGTCCGATCAGGTTCTTTTTGTTTACTTTTCCTTTGAGAGTCGGTTTGAGTATGGATTCTAGACAGATGAATTGATCCATCATCAGTGTTCTTGCTACGTTTAGAAGTTAACTGGCGAACAATGTCAAGAATATCTTCAGAGTGTACGGTCAGTGAAGGGTTAGCCGCTAGTCTTGTATCTAGAGCATTGGTTATTTGGTCGTGGAATTGTGGGGCAGAGAAGAAAAGAGATAGGGTTGTGATGAGGTTGCCATCAATCGTCCCAATTTGATTCTCAATGGCTTCAATGGCTTCTCCAATAGTGATTGCGTGATTAGTAAGGTTGTTTGAATGATCAGCAGAGTCGAAAAGAATGCTGGCATGACGAACAATTGACGACCAAGAAATTTTATTGAACCGATCTTTTAGGGCCCTATATGTTGTTCTGGCATTTGGCATTCGTATCCGGGAAGTAATTGATTGAAATAGTGACCGTTCAATACTATGTCGTAAGAATGACATGGCGATCAAGTTTCTTTGATAATCATTGTCGCGTTCATGGGAGGAAAAGTATTCGGTGTCTCCCATGAAGCAATCGGCCCAAGTATTGGTCATGCTTCTTGACCAGGCGTTGAAATTGCCACCATCGATTGTGAGACGAGGTTGGATCCTTTCCGCAATAAGTGAGAATCGATGTAACATTTCTGCTTGCTTGTCAGCTTTAGCAACAAGTTGATTATCCTGTTCCATCGTTAGGGCAGATATATCAGGTAACTTTTGCGATTCAGGCATGATGTGTCTTCGGAAATGTTGACCAGAACGCGTTACAAGAAAATCCAGTGTGTGATTGATGTAGTGAAATTTTATATTAATAATGAGAGGAGAGTTAGAGAATAAAGAATATCTATCTAGTACGCTGCTGGCAGACGGCCCATAACCTATTATAGATTAATATATTTCAATAGATTTAATTCAATGGTTTGCAATTCAAATTATAACTAATACGATAAAATTTATAAAAATAATCTTAATCCAAATAACGCAATTTTAAGATCTCCCCTATTTGGAATGCGTACCTGAATAAGAAGTAAAAAATAAAAATTTTAATTTTATCGTTAAATTAGTTGAAATTGAAATTGAGAAATAAAAGATCTCCCCTATTTGGAATGCGTACCTGAATAAGAAGTAAAAAATAAAAATTTTAATTTTATCGTTAAATTAGTTGAAATTGAAATTGAGAAATAAAAGATCTCCCCTGAGGGGAAGATTCTATGTCGTAAGTTAAGTATTTAAATATATTTGATATTGAATATGTTATGCATATATATTTTATCATCTTGTTAGGTTTCAATTTAACTATTGTGTTTGTCAAATACAATAACATGCACAACTAGGTGGGTGGGTGGCGAGCGGAGCCCCAACCAACCGGTCAATGCTGCGGCCAGCTCAAGGCTCGGTTTGTTTATCCTGAGATTGCACCAACTAAATTCGAGCAGGGCAATTGACGGCTTTCATCCCCAACTATCCATAAACGCACTGCGGCTACTCCAGCTACAATTTGTTCTTTCCGGTTTTGGTAAAGCAATGCTTATTTAAGATTCATGTTGGGCAAGTTGCAGCTGCAGGCTGGCTGCTCATGATTTGGCTGCTATACTGTATTTAACTGTCATAATCTGCCATCCAAAGCCCAAATAACAACATGTGGCACCAAAAGTTGCATGCCAGATTGGTGCCACATCCAAAGTATTATTAAACAGCTACAGTATATGAGAGTCTATTTGACTTTGACTTTGACCTATCTATGAAAGAAAAACAGCTTTATGGTTTAGATCTTATCCAATATTGGAAATTGATATTTATAATAAAAAAAGTAATACCTGTCAATAGGGCTGAAGTTTCAACAAACACCATGACAAACATGGTGGCAAATTCAATTTTAACTCACTGGCAACTTGAGCCCCTCTTTTTTAGACATATCCCAAAGCTGAGTTGATTGAGGTGGTGTTGCAAGGGCATCTTTACATGCACACTGGAACTTCGCTAAATACACATCAAGTCCCTGCACATGCCCTTTTCCTAGCACGTATATATAACAATTCACTAAGTCCATATTCAAAATTTATTAAGGATTTGTTACTATCAAATATTTATATTTAAAAATGCTAAACTGGTGACTTTATATCCAATTTTCTATTTCTTGGACCTGTTTTTTAAAAAAAAAATGTTTTTGATTTATCACAAAAAAAAATAATTGAACAAAGTTTTAACAATTACCTTATTTGTAAATCCAATGACTTTTGGGGTATACAGATATATAAGTTTTTTAATCTGATAAAAAGTTATTGAAGTTTTCTTTTACTCTTCATTAGAGAAATTAATTCTTATAATTCAAGATTAAAATTTAAAATTGAGAAATTAAATAAGTTCATTTTTTTTTAAAAAAAAGGGTCTTCATTTAGTAATAAAAATCAATTTAAAAATTGAAAATTTGAATTAATTTCAATTGATCAAATTTTCTATTTTAATAAGATAAGATTGAATTGAATGGTAATTTATTTTAATTATTGAGAACATTTTTCTTTTCTAATTTGATTATTTTCATTATAAGATGTAAGGTTTTTATTTTTGGCACAAATTGATAAAAACAAATCACAGATTGAAAAATTGTTAATTTTATTTTATTTTCCTTCTTAATTATTTTTTGCTCTTTAGGAATATAGAATTGTTGAATTGAAAAGAAACAAATAAATTATTATAGATTTTATTTTTTTTCTTTCTTTTTTTGATGAAAAATAAATATTTTTATTTTTATTTTGAAATTTAAAGAATTAGATAAAAGTAATATTTTATTTGATAAACAGATTATTATTATTGAACTCAATAATCTTTCAATTGAATGAAAATTTAAATTTTATAAATTTTTAATTTGGATGAATCAATTTTTTTTTTTAAAAAAAATGATTGACGAATTAAAAATGAAATCCATTTTTTTTAAATTAAAAAAAATTGGTTTTAATTGAAATGAAAAAGAAAGATTGCCCTTTTTTTTAAAAAAAAATAAAAATAAAAAATGGGTGTTTTTATTTTTCAAAACAAAAAAAAAATGAAAAAATTAATATCTTTATATCAAAATTCAAGAAATCATTATTTTACTTTAATTTAAAATAAAATCCCAAAAAACAAAATTAATTATTTTAAAAAACACAATTAAGTTTCTTAAAATGATAAAATCATACATAAGGAGAAAATTATAATTTGGAAAAATAAATTTATATGATATAATTTTTTCTCTATTATAAATAAGGCTTTGATTTTTTTTTAGTTTAACAATTTTTGTAATTTTTTAAATTAAGATATTTCTTTTATTTTGATTTTTGTGTCTGAAGCGGTGGTAAGATAAGAAAGGATCAAAAGTATCATCCCTTAATGTATTGTTGAATCTAGGAATGATAGTACTAATTACTAAAGCTCAAAGCAATAATAAAGAGAAAAATTAATCTGAATTGGTCGATTCAGTTATAAATAATTTCCTTCAAAAACTAAAATAATTGGAAAATAGTAAGTTTTCAAACATTAAATTACTTTTGCTTTGATATTATTTTTTATTCTTAAGCCATAAAATACCCTCAGAAAAATGATAATCCAATTAGCCAAATATGAACCCCTCTAAATATAATCACTCACAGTATTCCAAGAGTGAAAAATTAGTCAAAATGACATAAAATTACCACATTCTGATTCTGAGACTATAGTTTTTATTTTGAATGGAAGACTAGCAAATATTTGAAGATTTGTATATAATCTTACTTAAATTTGAGGAAGTTTCTGGTTCAACCCTTAAACTTAAAGTTTTTGAATGAATGGTACATATTGATGTAAAATAAGAATAGGATGGTTCTTAATCTATTATGGAGAAGAAAAAACCAAAAAAAAAAAAATTAAAATCAAAGAATTAGTCAAAAGTCTTTTATATAGTCACTCAAAGAAATTCAAAAATGAAAAACTAACCACAAAAACAGAAAAGGGGAAAAGTCAATACTCCAGTTAGAACAAAATAATGACAAGGTTAAAGGATTTACAAAAATCTACAATGTTCAATCGAAAATCTGTTTGACTTTACCAGAAACATGATTGAGAGGAAAGAAGAAGATGGGAAGAAATATTGAAATACTAGGAATAATTGCTAATTCATAATTCAAATTTTTAAATTTTTACTTATATTTAAATTAAATGAAAAAGAAATAATCCAAATTAATATTAAAAAGTTTTTAAATTTCTTTGAAAACGATAATATTAACTTAAGTAAAATTAATGAGAAAATTAAATATTTTGGAAGCGTTTTTAGAATAATTCATCACTCTTTTAAAACAGACAACACACTTTTAAGAAAATTAAACATTAAATTAGAAATTATTGAATATTTCAAAACAAATGATGAAGATTTATTATTTATAAAATTATTTAAGAGATAATTCAGAAATACATAAATATTGGAAATAAAGATAATCAAAATAATTTTAAATATATTTAAAAGTGAATTTCTCAAGTAAAAAGAAATATAACTGGCTTGAGAAAGTGTTTTGATACTTAAAAATAAGAATTAGAGGGACTAAAAGTGAAATAAGACAAGATAAACTCTGATAATAACAGAAAATTGGATATATGGAAAAGAATGGCATTAATATAAGATACTTCAAAAAATATAATTCATAAATTTATTTAAATGTCTTTAAAATGAGATAATAAATTCCCCATGTTTTAATAGCACTAAGCTGTGTGAAATTGAAAAATCAATTCAAAACCTCTAAAATAATCTCTAAGTATCTTTATAAAAATCAATAAATATTAAACTCCAATTAAATAAATATTGGCTTAGAGAATTTGAAAGTAAAAATGATTTTTTTTACCTTATATCAGAATTTAGAACAATAAATGGGTAAGGCAAAAATAAAGGAAGTTCCAAAACTTAAATAAGGGTCTCAATTCAGTTTTTAAGGAAGATATGACTATCTATTAATAAGAATTACTGAAATAATTAAATAATTTTTTTAATTAAAATAAAGCTTGATCAAAGCCAGGCTAAAGTCCTTTTTTACCAAATAAACTTATAGATAATATATGCAGGTCATAAAATTCCAAGGACACCAAATTTAGACTTGGTGAAAAATATAAATGATCCAATAAATTAAGGAAATTATGATTTGAGGCTCAAATCTGAAACAGTTTTTGAATATTGAAAATTTAATTCTGACAGAGAGAGAGCCTTAACATGGTTCTGAAAAATAAAAAAAAGACCAACATGTGAGCCTTTGAGATATGACCACATACCCAATAAGGTCACAAAAAAGACTTAGAATAATTATACCTTTAATATAATTATATTAAAATTACTTAGAATAATTATACATTAAAAATAATTACTTGAATATACAAAAAATACCATAAATTGCTACAAAAATTGGTTTAACTTAAAAACCAATGAATCAACATGTAAAATAAATTATACCATTGGATTCCCCATGGTAAAATACACATATACCATTTTTATGGCATATCTGTAAAGTCAATATTTAATGAGTTATAAGGTATAATACCTTATAAAAACCATAAAACCTTATTTATCTCAAGAACTAATGAATCAACATGTGAAATAAATGGTACCAGTGGATTCTTCACGAAAATACACACATAAAACAATTAATAAGCTAATTTCCAAAGTTAATACTTAAGGAATTAACCTGAATATATGCACTTTTTTGGTCAACGCATATATTCAAGGATCATAGCTAATATCTCCTAAACTATACATGATAGAATGATGAACCAAAAATAAAGTTACCACATAATTACTGTAAGAACACAGATATGAACTTTATTTTACAAATTATAAACAAGGTCAAAACCTATGATGAAATATTGACAAAAATCAACAGAGCTGTTGACCACTTTGTTGTGAAAGTGTTCCAAACTTAAAAAAAGTATAAAGTTGAATTCTACTAGTTCATTCGTGAATAATGATGTAATTTTTATTATTAAACTCAGGGTATAACCCCCTGAAATCAAGGTTTGAAGTTTAAAATATTGAATTTCGACAGAAAAGATGAGTTACAAGAAAAATCATCAAAATTAGAGTTTTGATGATGTAATGAAAAGATCTTGGCAGCATAATAAGGTTATGCAGGGCTATCAGAATTCACTCTTTGAATTGCTGTAGCGTGAAGATCTTAAAAGGTTTTGAGGATCAAAGTTTGAGCTTAATTGGAGCAGTTATGATCACTCACAGTAACCTTAAATTAAGTTTAACAGTCTTAAGAGTGATAAAATTGGTGAATAATGCTGGTTTATGATTAAAACTAATAAAATCCACGAAATTTTGGGTTCTACCAAGCCTCTGATGTCATCAAACTTAGAGTTATAGTGATAACTCTAAATAATGGTGTAATAATGATGTAATATGGTTTGATCATGATGTAATCATCATCAAACCTTAAAATATTGATCAATTCCAGTGGATATGATCAGTACACGTCTACTAGAAGCCTGTTGGACTCTAGGAGGGAGGTATTTACTATAAATAGAGCTCTTTTTACTCTATTTTCCCCTCAGACGCATCAAAAACATTAAATCAATTAAATCTAAGGTAATTTCTTTATTCTTTATATATAAAAATATTATATTATTAAAGACCAAAGACCACCTTATTATAATCATCTATTTTGACGTGATTAAATAATTTATTTAATTGTTTTTGTTAAAAATCTCTCTAAAACTCATTTCCACGTAAAAATCCAGAATAATTTGTAATTTTCTTTATTTTTATTGTAAATACAATTTGAAAAGGTTGTATTTATATTTTTTTGGCATAAAATATTTCAAAATTATTATATTAAGTGTTAAAAGTAGGTTATTTTCTCTTATTATAATAATTTCTCTATTATTACTCTCTTAATAATTCTCTAATTAATATAAATAGTATTTATATTAATTCATAACTTTAATATTAGTAATATTATTGTTATTAAATTGTTTTTTATTAATAAAAAGCAATTTTTTACGCCTTTATCATTTGTTGGTAACAATAATAAAGAGCTTTTTAAATATATTAATTATTTTATATTAATATATTTATTTATTATATTATATTTTTATAATATAAATTATATTATTATATTTATTTAATAATATAATTATTTTACGCCATAATAATAATAATTATTTATTATTATTATATTTTTAATCTTATTTATTCAATTCATAAGGACATTCCGAGTACAATAAGTAATAAATTATATTTATAATCATAAAATTATATAATAATTTTATATCTTATTGATTTTAAAAGCTATTGAGGCATTTGGAAAGCAATTGTACTGTCTTACACATGGTTTTTCACATCCTTAGACTTGCAAGAACTTTCTTTGAGTGACTCTAGTGATTAAAAAAGATATTATATAAATTAAAAATAATTTTTATTATAATTTAATTTTATAAAGAGTCATATTAATTTTTATTTTATTCCTTAAAAATAAAAAATATAAAAAAATATTAAAAAATATTAAAAAACAATAAAAAAGTTATTTTTGTTCATTTTTTTCCCTTTATTCATTAAAGATATTAAAGCAATTTCTACGTGGAAAATTGCCATATCTTACCAAAAATAACACTTCTTATAAAAAGACTTATATTTATTTGTCTTTTTTAGTGTTTGAAGATAACCCAACAGAAGACAACCAAGCTACTGTTGAGAGATTGGTGGAAGAAACTTGTAAAAGTTCTCCAACACCAGTTATCACCAAAAGAAAGAAAGCTAAGAAATTAGACTTTCCAGGACCCACCATTCAAGAATCTGAAGGTGAGCACCTCTTTTATAATTGCCATAAAAAGAATTTTTATCCTAAAATACTTTTATTTCTTATTTTCTTAAATTATGACTACCAGAAGAGGTTCCCAATACTCCATCCAATCAGATGGAGCTGGACTCAGAGGTAGAACTGATCCCTCAAAAGGGAAAAGAAAGGGCAATATCCCCAGTGGAACAGAATCCACACAAGGAAGTGCCTTATCCCAAAGGCAAGTCCCAGAAATGCCCATGATATCTGAACCTGAATTGGAGCTAAGTATGAGTAACTCAAATAGGTACAAATCACATTCAGAGGGCTCAAATAGACATCTACATGAGCCAATACAAGCAGTATTACACAGTGTACAAGGACAAAGATTGGGAAATGCTGCCTCAAATACACCAAGGAGTGATGAACTCCTGGCACATCCTGAAAAAGTTCCTCAAAGAGGAGGAGATAGTGAAATACTCCAATGGATGGAATCCACTGTCATCCAAACCTCAAATCAAAAAAATCAAGGATTACCACGCCAAAAAGAGGGAGGCAACCAAGGAAGAAGCCCCAGTAGCTTCTAACAGCAAGCCTCAAGCCAGCCCACTTCCCCAAGAAGGGGAGAAGAACAAGAAAAAGCATTGGAGGAAACCATATTCCCCAAGCTACAGGATCCCAAGAATCCAAAAGGATGCCATGGACAATGTTTTCAACATGGCCAGAACCTTGATGGAATTCAAGGACAAGGAAGAGCAAAGAATGAGACAAACTCATTTCCCAAAGAAATAACCTTGTCCAAAGATGTTGTAAATACTTTAACAGAAATTAAAAATAGTATATTACCTCTAAAAGAAATTAAAGATAGTTTATTATCACTACAAGAAATAAATAACAATTTATCTTCTTTAACAAAAATTGTTGTGCAAAACAAGAAAGAAATTGACAACATTAAGTTTATTGTTGAAAATAATAAACCAAAGAATTTAATTGACAATACTCAAAAATTAATACAAGGACAACAAGAATTGTATAAATACATAAAAGATATCAAAGACAAGACTTTGACAATCAATTATGATGTGAGTATTGACAATCTTACAGAAAAATTAAATAAATTAAGTATTTCTGTAGAAAAATTTGAAGAAAAGACTTCATCACACCAAAAATTACTTTTGGACCATGTGGAAAAAAGTGATGAAGAAAGAATGCATCTGAAAGATGATATTCAAAGTGAAATAAGGCTTATTACTGAAAAAATGGATAAAATTAATGAGGCTAATTTAAATATGCCAAATTTATCAACTCCATTCTCTCATATAAGAAGCCCTGTTAAAACAAAAGAGGAATTATCAAATCCTTTCATAACAGACTTGAGTCACCAAGATAATAACCAAGTCTTAATGAAGGAAGCATCTCAATTGAAGGAATGGCCAACATTCACAGGAGAAGGTGAATATGACCACATGTCATTTATTAAAACAATTGACATGTTACAAGAAGACTATGCCATACCAGATGAATTAATCACTGCAAGATTACATTCATTGTTTGAGAAATCTGCAAAAAGATGGTATTATGGCATAAGACAAACAAATGGTAAAAATACCTGGTCTTGGTGGAAACAAGAAATAATCACCAAGTGGGCAAATGATGCCTGGAGGTATAAGATAGAAAATGCATTTGAAAACTCTTTCTTTGACCCAGAGAAAGACAAACCTTTAACTTGGTTCTTGAAACAAGTTGAAAGGCTTAATGCACTGTACCCAGAAATGTCACAAAAGATGGTGCACATGAAAATACTTAAAAAATGTGGAGGGGAACTAGAAAATGCCCTAAGAAGCAGATGTATAGAACCATGCTCCACAGAAGAGTATATAAATGCACTAGAAGATATAGTGACAAGAACAAAAATTGGCAGGACTTGGAAAAAATTGGACATTAAAAGCCCAAATAAACCATTTATCAAAAAAGATAAATCAAAAGAATCCTTTAAGCCCAATACATCCAACAATAATGAGCAAAGAAAATGCCATAAATGTGGAGGTATTGGACACTTAGCCAATAATTGCCTTAAAAAAGCAAAGATTAATGAAATTGTGGAAACAGAAAACCACAATGACAAAGAAGAGGAATCTGACTCTGAAAAAGAGACAGAAGAGTCAGAAAGCTCTGAAAGTGATGAAATCAATATAATTAATGCACAAATTAATGATATTGATATGATTTATGAAGTACTGGATGTTAATTCAAACTTACCACAAGCTGGAACATCTGACACAAACCTGACAAACATACAAGATGCCAAAATGTATAGAACCAAACCTGCAAGAGGAATGGGATATACAGCTGGAAAATCAAGTATAAGTATTGTTATGGTTGATAAACAAGAAGGAAAAGTTAACTTGGATACAGGAGCATATTGCACTTGTGTTGGCAAAAGTTATTTAAAAACCATTGTCCCAAACTGGCAAGAAAAACTTATGCCAATACAAGGTGTCAAATTTAGTAGTGCAAGTGAGAGCATGAAGCCTCTTGGAATAATGGATTTAACACTAATTTTTCCTCATCCCTCACAATGTGTCAGAATTAAAGTAGAGTTTGTAGTAATGGACAACTGTACTAGTAATCATTTCATACTTGGGAATGACTACTTATCAATCTATGGTATAGATATCTCCAACCAAAAAGACAGATATTCTACCATAGGAGATAACAAAAGACAAAAAATTTGGCTTCTTAAATAACAAAAAACAAATCACAGTTATTAAGAAGGAAGAAAAAATTCCAGAAAAAGAACTTTTTATATCTGAACAACTTAAAGAGGCAGAATTCAATCAAGAATTAACAGAAAAAATAAAAGAAAAATTGATTGACCTCTTATTTAAGTATAAAAATGCCTTTGCAACTGACAAAGAGCCACTAGGAGCCATAATTGGACATGAAGTGGATATAATTCTTAATGTAGAAAAGCCTTACCCACCTTTATTAAGAAGACCTGCTTATCCAGCCAGTCCAAGAGCTAGAGAAGCCTTAGAGGTGCACATTAAAGAATTAATGGACCTTGGAGTATTAAGAAAGGTTGGACATAATGAACAAGTAGAAGTTACTACACCTGTCATTATAACTTGGCATAATGGAAAATCAAGGATGGTAGGAGACTTCAGAGCCCTGAACACCTATACCATTCCAGACAGATATCCAATATCAAGAATCCATGAGACATTGACCCAATTGTCACAAGCTAAGTTCATCACAGCTATGGATGCTCTTAAGGGTTTTCATCAAAATGTTTTAACAGACAATGCCAAGAAACTACTAAGAATAATAGTCCATTGTGGAATTTTTGAATACTTAAGAATGCCATTTGGGATAAAAAATGCACCTTCCCATTATCAAAGAATGATGAATACCATATTCCCTGAAGAATTATCAGAAGGATGGTTAATTATCTATATTGATGATATCATAGTTTGCTCAGAAACTTGGGAAAATCACCTTACAAGACTGGAAAGCGTACTACAAAAAATAGTCCAAGTGAATATGAAAATTTCCTTGAAAAAGTGTCATTTTGCATATAGTGAATTAAAAGCACCAGGACATGTTGTATCTGGACTTAGTCTAGGCATAGACAAAATAAAGTAGCAGCAGTACTACTCAAACCAATGCCTCAAACCAAAAAAAGAAATGCAATCATTTTTAGGATTTGCTGGTTACTATAGACAGCATATAAAGGACTTTGCAAAAATTTCCAAATCCTTATATAAATTATGTGACCAACAAACAGTTTATGAAATGACTGAAGAAAGGGTCAAGGCATATGAAGAATTGAAAAATTCACTAACAAATGCCCCATTTCTTCTAATGCCAGATTCGAAACTACCCTTCAAACTGTACATTAATGCTTGTGGAGAAGGACTAGGTGCTGCACTTCACCAAACACAAATTATCAATGATAAACCAGTGGAAGGACCAATTTGTTTCATTTCAAGGCAAATAAAGCCAACAGAAGCAAGGTATGGAGCAAGCCAAATGGAATGCTTATGCCTAGTGTGGGCTTTAGAAAAACTGCATTATTATTTGGATGGCACAGTATTTGATGTAATCACAGACTGTAATGCTGTGAAATCACTATTAAATATGAAAACTCCAAATAGACATATGCTGAGATGGCAAATTGCTATCCAAGAATATAGAGGAAATATGACTATTGCTCATAAATCTGGAAATATTCATAAAAATGCAGATGGTCTCAGCAGATGGGCTCTAGCAAATACCCCTGACAATCCAGCATGGGTACCACAAGAAGAACACCATATAGAAGGAATATGTGTTACAGACATTGGCACAGAATTCTTTAACCAAGTTAAAGAAAGCTATAAGACAGACAAAAATTGCCATATCTTAAGCCAACTTCTAATGAAAGACTGCAAAGATCCATCACTTTCATCAAAACTAGATGAAATATGGAAAAAGGCATATGATGAAGGAAGATTCCACCTCCTTGATGGAATCTTTTACCATAGAACAAAACACACATGTGTTATGGCCTTAACAGATAGAACACTAATAAACACTATTTTACATGAGTGTCATGATAGTGTTGCATCTGGACATCTCTCAGAAGATAGGACACTAGAGAGGGTGAAAACCTGCTCTTGGTGGCCAAATTGGAAGAAAGATGTTGCAGAGTACTGCCAAACCTGTGACAGATGTCAAAAAGCCAACAGAGCCACAGGAAAGAAATTTGGAATGATGATCCAAATCCAAGAACCAAAATCCCCATGGGAAATAGTTCACATGGATTGGGTAACAGCACTACCTCCAGGAGGAGACAGGAGCTATAATGCATTTCTAGTGTTAGTTGACAGGTACAGTAAAACTCCCATGTTCTTACCATGTCATAAAGATGACACAGCTATGGATACAGCCATAATGATATGGAATAAAGTCATTAGCCACACAGGCTTATTCCAAAATATTATAAGTGACAGAGATCCAAAATTCACTTCAGCATTATGGACAAATCTCCATAACTTATTTGGGACAAAGCTATCATTCTAAACAGCTTACCATCCCCAAACTGATGGTTTAGCAGAAAGAATGATACAGACCTTAGAGGACATGATCAGAAGATTCTGTGCTTATGGGCTGGAATTCAAAGATTCTGATGGTTTCACCCATGATTGGTGTACACTAACACCAGCACTTGAACTGGCATATAAGACATCAATCCATTCTTCTACTGGCAAAACACCAGCAATGCTAGAGAAAGGTTGGAATCCAAGACTTCCTTATGGCACCCTCCAAAAGTACTTAGTGGACATGCATCCAACAGCAAGCAGTTTTAAGATAATGCTTGACAAAGCAAGACACCATGCAAACAGATGCATGCAAGACTCTTTCAAATATGCAAAAGAAAGATGGGACAAAAGTCATAAACCACCTGACTTCAAAATAGGAGATTTGGTATTAGTATCAACTCTTAACTTTAATAACATAAAAGGACCAAAGAAATTGAAAGATTCCTTTGCAGGACCATTTATGGTAAAAGCACTTCATGGACCCAATGCTGTACAATTGGAACTTACAGGTGATTTAATGAATAAACACCCAACTTTCCCTGTAAGTCTTATAAAACCTTACAGCTCAAGTGACAAAGAATTATTTCCACTAAGAAATAAACCCCCACTTGAAATTCCCCCTTTGGAAGAAGGAGAAGAAAAAAGAATTGTAAAAGTCCTTAAAGAAAGAAGGACAAGGAACAAAAAAGAAAGAGAATACCTTGTAAGGTATAGGAATCCAACTCAAGAAGATGAATGGCTACTTGAGAAAGATATAACAAATGCTGATAAACTACTGAGGAGGTTTAGACATTAAAGAAAACCTAAAGAATAACAAAATCAAGCATTATTGAGCTTCAGGACTGATAAAGTCTAATGAAGAGGTAGGACAGTGGATGATACCCTAATCACACATATCAGATTGTGGTACAATCTTTTTTGGTGGTAGGGAATGTGAGCCTTTGAGATATGACCACATACCCAATAAGGTCACAAAAAAGACTTAGAATAATTATACCTTTAATATAATTATATTAAAATTACTTAGAATAATTATACATTAAAAATAATTACTTAAATATACAAAAAATACCATAAATTGGTACAAAAATTGGTTTAACTTAAAAACCAATGAATCAAAATGTAAAATAAATTATACCATTGGATTCCCCATGGTAAAATACACATATACCATTTTTATGGCATATCTGTAAAGTCAATATTTAATGAGTTATAAGGTATAATACCTTATAAAAACCATAAAACCTTATTTATCTCAAGAAATAATGAATCAAAATGTGAAATAAATTGTACCAGTGGATTCCCCACGAAAATCCACACATAAAACAATTAATAAGCCAATTTCCAAAGTTAATACTTAAGGAATTAACCTGAATATATGCACTTTTTTGGTCAACGCATATATTCAAGGATCATAGCTAATATCTCCTAAACTATACATGATAGAATGATGAATCAGAAATAAAGTTACCACATAATTACTGTAAGAGCACAGATATGAACTTTATTTTACAAATTATAAACAAGGTTAAAACCTATGATGAAATATTGACAAAAATCAACAGAGCTGTTGACCACTTTGTTGTGAAAGTGTTCCAAACTTAAAAAAAAGTATACAGTTGGATTCTACTAGTTCATTCGTGAATAATGATGTAATTTTTATTATTAAATTCAGGGTATAACCCCCTGAAATCAAGGTTTGAAGTTTAAAATATTGAATTTTGACAGAAAAGATGAGTTACAAGAAAAATCATCAAAATTAGAGTTTTGATGATGTAATGAAAAGCTCTTGGCAGCATAATAAGGTTATGCAAGGCTATCAGAATTCACTCTTTGAATTTCTTTAGCGTGAAGATCTTAAAAGGTTTTGAGGATCAAAGTTTGAGCTTAATTGGAGCAGTTATGATCACTCACAGTAACCTTAAGTTAAGTTTAACAGTCTTAAGAGTGATAAAATTGGTGAATACTATTAGTTTATGATTAAAACTAATAAAATACACGAAATTTGGGGTTCTGCCAAGCCTCTGATGTCATCAAACTTAGAGTTATAGTGATAACTCTAAATAATGGTGTAATAATGATGTAATATGGTTTGATCATGATGTAATCATCATCAAACCTTAAAATATTGATCAATTCCAGTGGATATGATCAGTACACGTCTACTAGAAGCCTGTTGGACTCTAGGAGGGAGGTATTTACTATAAATAGAGCTCTTTTTACTCTATTTTCCCCTCAGATGCATCAAAAACATTAAATCAATTAAATATAAGGTAATTTCTTTATTCTTTATATATAAAACTATTATATTATTAAAGACCAAAGACCACCTTATTATAATAATCTATTTTGACGTGATTAAATCATTTATTTACTTGTTTTTGTTAAAAATCTCTCTAAAACTCATTTTCACGTAAAAATCCAGAATAATTTGTAATTTTCTTTATTTTTATTGTAAATACAATTTGAAAAGGTTGTATTTATATTTTTTTGGCGTAAAATATTTCAAAATTATTATATTAAGTGTTAAAAGTAGGTTATTTTCTCTTATTATAATAATTTCTCTATTATTACTCTCTTAATAATTCTCTAATTAATATAAATAGTATTTATATTAATTCATAACTTTAATATTAGTAATATTATTGTTATTAAATTGTTTTTTATTAATAAAAAGCAATTTTCTATGCCTTTATTATTTGTTGGTAACAATAATAAAGAGCTTTTTAAATATATTAATTATTTTATATTAATATATTTATTTATTATATTATATTTTTATAATATAAATTATATTATTATATTTATTTAATAATATAATTATTTTACGCCATAATAATAATAATTATTTATTATTATTATATTTTTAATCTTATTTATTCAATTCATAAGGACATTCAGAGTACAATAAGTAATAAGTTAGTAATTTTTACTTATTGTTTCATAGTCAAACCTTACACAACAGAACGTAACTGAAGAATTTCAGAAATATTGATTAAAATTATTTTTTTATTAAATATAGAGGATACTTAGATCATTAATTAAAATTTAGGAGAGATGAAAAATCCTAAGCAGAAGGTATCATTAATAGTAAAGAATAAGTAATAACTAGAAAACTTGGCTAGAGTAGGATGAATTTCACAATAATATTTACAAAAACTGGGGAGAATTATTTGCATAAAATTTCAACCATATGAAAAAATGAATTTTAAGAGAAATGGAATACTTGATAGATTACCCCATTCTTTTCTTAAACAATAAATGATTAAACAGAGGGGAGATCAATAATATTAGTATATATAGGTAACAAGAAGAAGAAAGTAATGTTGTCACTTCAAAGGACTCAGATGAAAAATTACTGAAATATTTGTGAGGAGTTAAAAGGAAAATATGAATTTTACCTTTGATGTGATGGAATATCACTTTCATTTAGAAAATTTTAATAATAAAAATAAGCTTAATAATTCAAGATAAAATATGCAAATTTCATGAAGAAACTTTTTTATTGATGATAAAGAATCTTTGTATGGAGATTCCTTTAAAAAATATGTAATTTGTGAAGACCAACTCAATAAAATATCACTTAATCCATGAGCATTTTGGCTATTTTGTTAGAAAAAGATTTATTGATATTTGTGTGCCCAATTTTCAATATTTATTATTAAAAATTGATGAAAATAAATTCAAAATTTCAATCAGTCCTATTAAAATACTGGGGATATTTGAAATGGATATCATTTTCTCCATATTATTGGTAATTTAAGGATAAACATTGAGATTTTGGATATAGAAAGCTGCTATAGTACCTATTATGTGAGCCTGTGAGGTATGTATAACATACCCATAAGGCCACAAATGATTTCATAAACAATTAATTTTGTCTTAAACAGACTTTTTAGTTGAAATTAAAATAAAAAATAACAAAAAATAAGTATAACTTTTTTTTGGATAAACAAAGCTATAAATATTATGTCATTTTTGGATTCTACACCAAAAATGACCTAGGGTACATCCATAAGGTGTTATACCCAAAAACACTTATTTCTTGTGTTATTAGAAGATTTAAGAATCTCACAGTACTAATGTAAATTTTTTAACATTTTTTTATAATTGTGAAATTTAAGCTTAAATAAGCTTAAATTTAAAGTTGCATAAGGTTAATGCAAGCTTACCAAAATTTTAGTTAAAATTGAGGTGTGGTGTATATTTACTGAATTGACTAAGGATTTGCCATACAGAATATAAATCCTGCATGTGCTCAATTTTAAAGGGTTTAAAGCCATGGTATGGCTTTAAATAAATAAAAGGGCAAAATCCATGCAAAAAGGTGGGACAAAGGAAAAAGACCAAATAGAGCTGGGGTACCCAACTTTTTGGATCTTCAATGATTCAATTAAGGTTGTCCACCTGTATTGGAGGATTTTCAACCTTATTTAAAATTTAAGATTAGAGTTTGATCCAACCTTAAGGTTCAAACTGGTTTTATCCCAATTTGGACAGGAATTTCAAGCTGCCAAAGGGTAAATCCCAATATGAAGGCTTGAAATCAAGGTTATAAGAACTGTCAAAGCTTAATCAAGCTTAAAACTTTAAAGTTACAAGCATCAAAACCTTATCAAAAGCTAAGGTTTGGTGTGTATTGCTATTTTACGTGGAAAAATAGCAATAACTTCAAAAATTCATTAAAAATCCAAATCTTAATGGATTTGCTTGAAAATTTCACACAGCTTAGAATTTAATATTATCTATATATAAATCAAATTTTAAGTATCTTTTATAAATAAATTTCCTGGGTAATTAGCCTGGAAATTTACTTTTTTAATTAAGCTCAAAGAAAATTATGATTTCTTTAAAAATTGAGTTTAAGAGATTTATGCTTGAAACTCTATTTTTAAGTTGTTAATGTGATGAAATTCAATACAAATAAGTTTATTTATATTGAAAACTTAAAATAATTAGTTTAAATGAGGATTAAAGCTACATGGAGTTAAGAATAACACTGGTAACTTTAAATTGGAATTAAAAACAAGTTGCCTTAAGTTAAGAAATTTGTTTTTAAGTATGGTTTTTCAGTTTTGACCTGAGCACGCCCTCTATATTTGTTATGAATCATGAGAGCTGCTATGAAGACATAAAAAGAGTCTTTTCATCACTGTTTTTGTCCATCATTCATCATCAATCCAATCATATTAGAAATTTAAACAGGTAAAGTTTTATTATTTATAAAATCTTATTATTAAAGTAATTCTTAAGTTATTTTATTCCTTATTAATTGTAAATTAAAGAATTGAAGTCATAGAATTCAGATTATTGTTGTAATCATCAATAATATATTTTATATTATAAAATTATCATCTTAAATATCTTTTAAAATCCACAAATTCCTTATAAAAACTCTTTAATCTTGAATTTTATTATAAAAAGTTGTTTTATCCTTAAAATTTTTGATTTTAGGCGTGTTCTTAACTTATAATCATTATTTCATATAATAACTGTTGTTGTTTGACTTGTTGTATTAAATAAATATTATAAGTAAGTTTTTCTCTGAAGTTCTATATCTTTTTTATCTAGTATTAGTTTTTTTATATAGAATTTTTATTCTATAAGAATTATTTCTGCACAGTGTGTGTTATAATTCTTTTATAAATAATATTTATATTATTTATAAGTGGTTAATATTCATATTTCCACATGTAATTGTCTCATTAAGAGCTTTACACTTCTCATTGTTATAACTGTCAGTGACTATAACAATAATAGAATAATTATAATTTATTATAATTATTATTTTTTGATTATTATTATATTTTTATAATAATAATTAAATTTATTTTCTTATATAACTATTTTTAATAATTATATTTAAATTTGTGGTTATAATATTTTGTTATATTATATATTTCTACTGAGGACAGTCATAGTACTCTTGATTTTGCTACTATTATCAAGAGTTTCATAGACAAACCTTACATATTACTTACCAGGAAATGAGTATCTATTTAATTATTGTAGAGGCTTAAATAATCAAAAGGATGAAACAATTTACTATGCATTAAAATTAAGAATGAAAGATTTTCCATGTTACCTTTCAAAAAGGAAAATTCAGTAAAAAAATTATTAGAAGTACCATTAAATTTCATATTTTGAGAAATTAAAATCATATCAGCTTCATGAGAAAAAATTAATAATTAATCTAACATTTTCATAAGGAAAGTGGTTTATTTGTTTTTATATTCTGATAAAGAAGCATTTAATTCAGAAAAAGAATCACTATGTGCCATAGGTTCTCATGAGCTTGGAAATATTCTAAATATTGATAGACTTAACCCACAACTATGTAGAAGATAATCATAATCAGAAATAAAAACAAAAGAGGATATCTTTAAATATGAATAAAGGATATCTAAAATCTGGGAGTGCTAAGGAATGATGGACAGACATATTAAGAAAGTAAAAATCACTAAATTAGTCATTGGGGCACGGAATGATAGATGGGGTCTCTTTTTTTCTACTAGGAAGGAGATTAAGAGCTAATAAAGTAATAAGAAGTGAGTTCTTAATTCTTTCTATGAATCTCTTAATAATACTTATCATTAATAGTATTTTGACTGCCCTCATGTCTGCATGTGATTCCAAACGGAGCATCAGCATGAAATTAAAAATACCATAAATGATGCTATAGAAAGTATTTGACAAACACTTTAAATAAAGCTATAAATGGAAAGTGGGAAAAAACTCAAAAAATAATACATCAACATTATCTAAATAGGATAAGAAACAACAAAGATACAACCACTTAAAGAGAGGACAAAATAAGTGAAAACCTTATTTTCACCTCCCATCTACCTTATGCATATGTAACCAAACCACCATAGAGATTTTATTCTTCTTAAAGATCTGAATTAGATATATCCACTTGTACAATCCATTTCCCTGTAGCACTCTGCATACAGGAAATATCATTATAGCCCCCTTTTTTTTACCAAAGAAACCCCTTAAAGTCTAAGAGGGCTTGTATAAAACTGTACAAAAATATAATTAAATTAGATATATAAATGAAAAAATGAATTCAAGAGACCTTAGACCTGTATATCTCCAAAAAATTGGCAAAGGGATCTTGATTCAAAGGCTTATTACTCCAAATACAGGTTTTTTGAAAATAGTAATATAAAGAAACCCCACTATTTTTGCCATATATTCATACAGCTGTACTGAGAAAGTATACCAAACTGTAGATTTAATAAATTAAAGAGTTATATATCATTAGAATACAGATATCTTCCAAATTGGCAAAGATATCTGGCTTGGAATATTTTGAAGCCACATACTGATGTACAAAAATACATCAAAAAGCTTAAAACACTCATAGCTTTTACCATTTTTTCAAAGTTTTTAAAAATGAAGCACATAAATTAAAGAGATCATTAATCCCTTAAGCTATGTACTCTTGGATTCTTGATATCTCAATTATTGCCTGTGATATCTGTATTGGAAGGTTTTTGGCCAACACTGGTCTGTACCAAACAGTACTGGCTTAATACTCAGAATAGTAGTAGTTTAAAGCTTAAAACCACCCAGAATTACGAATATTAGTAGCTTAAAGCTTAAAACCACCCTGAATGACGAGTATTAGTAATCCAAACACTCTTGTGGTGTCATAAAACTGCTTACTATCAAGAGTTTCTTCACCCTGTATTGATCCAGGATGATCATTTGTGGTCCCAAAACCACAATTCTGACTACGCTAATGTCAGAATTGAGGGTACACAACCACAATCCAGCCTCCAGAGTAAAAATTATCACTTAAAAGATGTGTGAAGAGCTTAAAAGACCATAAAAGTCCCAAAAATGGATAAAAGAAGGCCTTTTCTCATTGGAAAAGCACCACATCATCGATTAATTAGCATCCTTATGTAGTAAAAATGTCTTATATAAGTAGTACTCTTAGAATACTATTGATATAATTGAATTAATTGATTATTTTAGTGCTTCTCACAGTAAATTTATATTGAATAATTTCAACAAAGACTCTCAGTAGATTACTCACCACTGTTATAATATAGCAGTAGAACCTTTTAACCATTTTTTACTGTGTCACAGCCATAGTGCTAGCTTGTATTTAATATTTTTAAGCTACTAAATAGATTCAACATGACACCTCAAGTTAAGTTATAATATAGTCAAATATTATATGCAAAAATATAAATATAACTATTATTAGTGTGAATTAATTTTATAATTAATAAAGATTATACAAAGAAATTAACATTATTAAAAAATTTAAACTTCAAAACTTAATAATCATGATAGGAAAATCAAAGTTGTACCAGAGAAAATTATATTTGGATTTAATAAAATAAAAGGCATGAATATTATTTATAAATAAATTAACTTTTGATAATTGTGTAATAATAAATTATAGAAATAATTATATTAAGAAAAAACAATAATAATTTGAAGAAATATAATATTGATGACAAACTTATTTATAGGCTATCATTAAATAAAAAAAAACAAAAAAGGGAAGAAAAAGGTATCAAATAATAAGAAGAGGTAAAGAACCACAAAAATAAAGAATTAAAGGACTTTCAGAGGATTTTTGTATTTTGAAAAATGAAGAAATTATTGAAGATCAGGGAAATATAATAAAAGGATACGTTTTAAACCTCTTTATTCATAAAATTTACAAGAAATAAAGTACAGGAAAATTATTTCTAATAATATAAGAACTTATCCATAAGCTATATATTTTCTTGAAGATGGATTTTTCTGATTGATGTGAAAGAAACCATAATGAAATGGATCTTTTTATACCTTAATATACCTCCTTTGTAATCATATATTTTCTCACAAAAAATTTCCTAATAAAAGCCAAAAAACCATAATTAAAAATTTATTTTTAGCTGAAAAACTTTCAATTATAATTATTATTTAAGCTACAAGTGTTATTCTTAACTCCAAGTAGCTGAAAGCTTCATTGAAGTTGATTATTTTTAGGTTCAAATTTAAAAATAATATATATGTTTATTTGATTTCATTTAATTAATGTCTTTAAAATTAAATCTTGAGCTAAGCCTGGGCCTCAATCCCACATTCCTACGTATTTCCTGTGGGATCAGGCCTTGGGCCTCAATTTTTGGGGAAAATTAACTACTTCACCCAATAAAATTGAGGTATGGGATGAGGCACAGATCCCAATAGGGATTCCAGGAAAAACAAAAAAACAACAAGGAATTTTTAAATTTCAAAGTTGAAACAATAAAAAAATAGAGATGTGAATAAATTTTCCCAAAAGCCCAAGCCCAACTGTTAACACAAGAAATCTGCTCAAAATGCATTGGAATCTGAGAATATAAATGGTATGTTGGGATCTTGCATCCACAAGAGAAGAAAACCTATAGCTGGGTGTGTCTATCAGTTATTTCTAAATATTGTAATGCTATGAGGCAAAGAGCTGGAAGGACTTTACCCCATTTTTTTCCAGAAAAGTAGAATTTTGGTTTCCTTTGGCTCAGTAGGTTCTGCAAAAAATCAGCATAATTCACTTTCAAGACTAAACCCCTCATTGGAGAAAAATGGGTAAATTCCATCAAAAAGACCACTTTTCTTCTCCATTGGATTTGTAGAATCAAGTGTAATTTGTTTTTAAACTTCTTAAAATATCTCCAGAAGCTTGTGATATGATGAACCAAATTGTTCCAAGATTGATTCATTAAATGAAAAGGATTTTATTCTAAATTATTGGTCAAGAATGGAAGCACAAATTTCCTCTGGCTTAAGAAGAAGAAAATGGATATATTCTGATATTTTTGTAATCATAGCATATGCATAAGGATCAATATGCTGAACATTTGATTGCTCAAAAAAATACTGATGCACAGAAAAATTGAATATTTTGTAAGATTACATCAACAATGTTTTATTAGAAAAAAAGACATACCTGAGATATCTGATGGATTAATACTAAGTAGAGATGAAGTTCCTGATTGATTTTTTGGTAACTGGAGGAAGAAACTATGACAATTACTTCATAAACAGGTTAGAGAAAGGCTACAATTACTTTTAGCTGTCCCAATTCAAGGATACTGAGCCAATATTGATTCAAATTTTGTGTTGTTCAAAATTGGCTATAAGCCTTGCAAAGTGATAATGCTCATTTAGGAATATTGTAAATAGAATTACGCCATGTATAAGAATGTGAGAGGAGAGTTGGTAATTTTTTGGCCTTATTTATCATATTAAAGGCTGAATATTTCAATAAAGTTCTCTCTTATTTGTGAGATTTGGAGCAAGTATTGGGCCAATCAAGAAATTCTTGAAAGAATGGAGTTGTATTTGAATTTGATTCAATAAGGTGGGTCAAGGATATTAACAATTGAAATTTAATCTGTATAATTTCTCTCAGATGGGTTATCTGGTGGAGAATTCAGCCCATATCAAGCTTCTAGCTGGATTTTGTGGGCCATTCAGCCTATTTAGTGAGTCTTTTTAGAAACAAGCTCGTGATTTTGGTTTATATTCTAATGGACATTCAGTTCTCTATGGATACATGATATGTTTTGAAGGAAAACATATGATATTTGAATTTTTACTGGTTTATTATTTTTGCAAAGAGATTGGCAAATTATTGTAATGAATGAATGATTTCCCTTAAGATAATGAATTATTAGTTCTTGGCTAAAAAAGAATTAACAGCTGAATTGCCTTTCATTTTTCTGAAACCTAACAGAAAAGAGGTTATGCTAAATTGATTATCCATAAAAAGGGCTTTTACATCCATGAATGCAATGATATTGGGTGTTTTTCAAGTTTAAATAGTAGATGAGACATGGGAAATGGAATTAGGAAGTATCTTCTGAATATGCTCTTGATGGAAAACAAAATGTTTGATAAATGGGCTTTCAATTCAGTTTTTCAGACAAGGATGTTCAGGATTTTTGTGTTTCAGAGCTCCAATAATGTGGGGAAAGAAATATATCAAGTAATAGATAGAGGTAGGTGATTTTTACATATAAAATACACGAGTGCTTTCTTCAGTGATTTGGGAAAAAGGGACTTCAAAAGAGCTGAAATTTTGGATTGTGATCAGAAAACAAATCATAAAAAGTACCTGTTTCACATTGAAAGATTTCACCAACTTGTTAAGAGTTAAATTTATCCCCTTCATTAGACCTTTGTTCTCAGGATTTGTGAGATTATGGGAAAGATTGAGATGTTAAATCATTGCTTCAGTACTTCCAGTTTTCTTCCTCTTCAGTTTCTTGTTGCTAATTTTATCAGATTCATGAGTTATATTGAAATGAAAAAAAATTCTCACCAGTGTTGGAGAAATAAAGCCAAACACAAGAGCATTTGAAGGTGTTAATGGTTGTGTTGTAATGTATGTGTCAGGTCTTAATGGTTGTGAAAGGTTATATGATGAAACTATCAGAAAGGAAAAGAGAATATTATTCAAAATCTTTTTAAAAATAAGAAGATTTAAAAGGTAAAGCTATATAATGAAAGAAAAAAAGGAGAGGGTAGCGAGAAAAATGGAGAATGAAAAAATTGAAAATAAATGATTAATGGGGTTTTAGGAAGACCCCATGGATTCTGGCTAGATTTACAGGACTGAAGGTGGAATATTTTTGTGTCAAGGATCCAGAGGGATTGGGGCTAGGGGTGCACTTATGGGTCCAGGATATCCATAGGGCACAGGCCTATTTTAAGTCAAGAATTTCCAAAGTAACTTCAATTTTAGTTAGAAGGAATCTGATTGTCACAGGGGCTCTTATGAGTGAGGAGGGCCTGGCACTCAGTAAACTGGAACTCACTTATGGAGGGCTTGGGATGGGATAAGATGGAATACACTTAAGAGTGTAATAAGGATAGAATTGCTAATGAAATAAAAATGAGAAAGCAGCAACAATAAGAATAAGAATAAAGAATAGAAGATCCAATCACAAAAAAGTCCAAGTCCACTGTTTCAGCCTGTCAGAAGGAAAGAGAAGGGTTAATAAGGATATGGCCACCACAACTCTACTGAACAGGTGAGGAAATTCAAAGACCAACTCAATACCAATAAATATAATACTCCAAAAATAAAGAATAAGAATATTTATTAAATAATAAATCAAATATATCAATTAACTGGGGAAAAATAACCAGGGGGAAAGAGGGGCTGTTATATGTGAGAATCAACCAGCCCTGATCCAAAGAGTCAATTTTCTTGAGAGGAATATTGATTTTAATTGATTTGGATAATACAGCCCCTGTATGGATGTACAGGGTCTGTACAAGAGGTGTGGTGGATTTGGGTGATAATACAGTTTCAGACTTGTGAATCCAGCCTGTACAAGTGTGACAGGCTGTATTGATGAACCAAGCTGTATGCATGTTTAAGAAAGAAGATTTTCTGAAACTGATTACTGATACACATACTGGATTTCAGGTTTGATGATATTGAGTTAGGCTAATATTGAATACCCTTACCCCTGAGTAGTGGATGTGACACGGATAGGGTATTTTCAAGTTTAAACACCATAGGGTATAAGTAATTAAATATTCTTGATTTTGAGCATATACACACAAAAAATTAACTCATAATCTGTGTGTAAATTTCAAGCTAAACCATTGAGCAAGGAATTTATATGAATCTTTTGATTTATTTCTTTTTTAAACCTAAAAAATGGAAATATACACCTTATAGATCCCTTAATTCTCAATTTTGGCAGTTTTTTGACTTCATACCATTACTTGATAATTTTTTCTGGCCCTTTTTGGAATTTATTTGTTGATTGATCACTTAAAAGTGAGATTTTTATATCAATATTCTTCTTAGCCTATTTAGTTTTCTGCCAAGATTATTTTCATTATTTTTTATCACATAGCTGCATAGAATGAATTTATTTATGCATAATATTCATATTATTTATACTTTTTCTTTTAATTTATATATTCCAAACACAATTGTCTTTAGTAATTTTTCCACTCTTATTATTATAATTTTCAGTGAATTCTTATATCAATAAAAATTATTATCTATAATCAAAGAATATTTTATAATGAATTAAAACCCCTTTAAGATACCATAAATGTAAATTTCAATGATTTACTCTTGAATATTCAAAATTTTAAATTAAAAATTTGATAATCCAGGAAGCTTCTAATTCAAAGGTTGAATTTCAATTTTCTTCAGTCTTTTTCGGAAAAAATTGTTTAGATTTTTACTAGGAGCTTAGACTTAGAAATATAACCTGGCCATTTAAAACTAATTAAATTAAAAAACTTTAACTGGAATTAATTCCAAGAAATTCCCATTACTATAATTAAGCTATTTGATCGCTAAATTATTCACAAGGTAAGTTTCAGAAGTTTTTGAACCCAATTATTCCTTTTTGGATGTTTATACAGCTTCAAAATTGGAAATGAAATATTTGGAACTTATGTAAAATAGCTTGATATCCAAAGATCCATTATTTCTAAAATCTTAATTTTTTTAACAATAAATAGAAGGCCTTTCAATAATATAATTTATTTTAAAAAATCACCCTAGTATTGAATTCTCCAATCAAAATCATACATTTTTATATTTATCAAGCCAATAAAATGCTATTCCTATTTCAACTTATAAAATGAATTGCTTTGGCTGATTATAATCTCCTTGTACTAGGAATACATTCTTCAGCTCCAGAACTAAGGAAATAAGCCATTGCATCCAGAAATTTAATATCAGGTGGTATGATGATTTTAGTCAGATATTGTCAAAGATTTTATTATGGTAAATAAGCTGCATTCATTTTCAAGTACCTTTTCTATATATGAATGAATTTTTTTAATAGAAATACCTATGAGCTAATTAATAATCGTATCTTCCCTTTATTTATTGAACAATAACATCTTTCTCCAACAGACCATCAAGAAATAAATACAAAAGTTTATTGATTACAGGAAATTCCGAGTTTAAGTAAAGAAGGATGAGTGGTCTAAAATTGGTCACTCACAATTTATCTTCCACTTTTATATAAAAGAAGAATCAATTTATAAACAGCTGATACTATGACCCAGCTTACGTTAATCCTTAGGCTTATGGAGTTTTTACCTTCATGAAAAAATAAAATATTTCTCCTATTTCATCAAAATTTCAAAAACCTGAGCATTCTCTGAATTCACAAATGTTAATTTTGGGACTTAGTATCCCAAAAGCTTCATATAATCAATATTATTTGAAAAAAACTCAAAGCCTTAATAATACCCTATATCTAACTCCATATGATTTAAAACCTCCAAAAATCTTGGATTTTGGATCATATTTCCATGTAAATAATTTATTCAAGTTGGAAGGAAATTCACAAACTGATAACCAGTGTGGTATGGATTTCACAATTCATTTTCAAAGGATAGATTTCTATTTCAATTTTTTTCTTAGGAGAAAAAGAAAGTTTACAAAATATGTATTTAATTTCAAGTTTGAGAACATGAGCTAAAGGAAGAGGGAACAAATTTCTAAGGGATTTCTTTAGTAATATCAATAATAATATATCTATTTATATTCCTCCTAATTGTGCTACTCAACAGAAGATAATTTTTTTGATAAGTCTAAAATCCCACTGTATATTGAAAAAGTTATTTTTTAAATTGAAAAAAATGAGATATAAACTGTAGTATATAATAAGAGTCACAGTGGTGATTTTAAAGAGGGCTTCTGTAAGTATTATGAGAGACATAAAAGGCTTGTGGTATTAGTGGGAAAGTATAATAAATTTTTCAATGTAATATTACTCTTTATGAATTGATAGATTTTGGAAAGAATATGCATTATTATTAGAATTAATAAAAAATCTCACCTTTGAGATAATTGTAAAAATGCTGTCTGCCAGACCTCAACAAAGGGAACTCTTTCCAAAAAGGCTGTTAAACTGGTTGAAAGACCTGTTAATACTGGCAAGTTGTATATCACATTCCACCATGTGACAGTACCCTCAGGTTTAGAGCACTGTGTCCCAAAGTGCATGTAACTGATGGTATTAGCCATGTCCTCCTCATGAAGTTAAATTAGTCCCAACAGGAGCCTACAAGGAACCTACAAGGGGTGGAACCCTTGTACACCAATGGAGTGGAAATCCCAGAAATTTCTGGTTGTTTGATTGAGACCTCTCATTGTATCCAGCCAGAATCAAACCCATGATGTTGGTAACCAGTTCATTGTCACAATGCTGTCTGCCAGACCTCAAAAAAGGGAACTCTTGCTGAAAAGGCTATTAAACTGGTTGAAAGACTGGTTAATACTGGCAAGTTGTAGATCACACTCCACCATGTGACAATAATAAAGTAAGAATATAAGAAATTTAATCAATAATTATTTGAAAAGTAATATAGAGCTCTAAGATGCAAGATAATAGGTTAATTATTCATTTCTAGAAAAGTTAATATAAATATTTGGATGTGTGGCTCTTTTACTGAGAGGCAGATATTTATTATTTTAGCCATTGTTAGGATAAAATATGGGTTGGTGAAATCCATCTGGAAGTCTTAGTGTGAGCTCACAAATCTGTTATAGAGTATTCAATCTCAAATTATTATCGAATATTTAAAAGGATATACTTTTTTCAAATTATGGAAAGAAAAAATTATTTTTAGCATTTCATATTCCTTATTTGAAATAAAAAATAATCCTTATACACATAAAATAAGATTTAAATATCTCCAATAAGCTTACAGCTCCTTTTTGGTCAAGAGAAAGGAGCTATGGCTAGGTCTTTGTCAGGATTAGATTTAAATCTAAAGTAAATGTCACATCACATAAAATTTTTCATCTTAAATTAACAGTTTATTCCTATTGATTAGTTCACAAAATTTGAAATAGCCTCCCCCATTTTAGACTCATTAAAATTTGTTAGAGTTTGGATGAGTGGGACATCCCTCTACATAAAGAAAGAGGTTTTTGAATTTTATGGAATATTAAGTGCCTTGTTTTGAATCCCTAATTTGAAGTCTCAAGAGGAATAAGTAGAGCTCTTCAATCACCTTCGCAGAAATTCTTTCCCATGTACTAGATAGAGGCCTATATGAAATTGTTTTCTAGTATCTTTTTACAGCTTAATTGAATGTATATCTCCATTTTTGACTCAGTAGAAGTTTCTCAGTGTTTCATAAAATGGGATTTAAAAGGTTTTTTAAATCATATTGACTAGCCCCATGTCTTTATGATTTTTTCAGTGGCACAGTTCTACTTATTATACTTGAAATAATTATCACAGAAAATGCTTAATTATATTGAGCTTACTAGGAGAGTATCATAGCTAGTATCACCCCCATATTATTTTGTGATTGAAATACTGTTATCTCGACATTATAGTGCTCCAAAGTCCAGAAATGCGAATATATCAGTATTATCCATCTTATTATAATCTTTTCAAAAGTGTTATAATATTATTATAATGTTAATATTTATCACTATTAGATATATTCCAACAGTATTATGAACTTTATTATCTTTTTACTTTTGCTTATCGAAATAAAACTAAATATATGCATCTTTAATTTTATTGGAATAATTTTATCAAAAACAAGTATTACAAGATCAATTAAAGTCTTATAAGAGATTTTTGAAGAGACTTTCCTGATATAGCCCCCATTAAATAAGGAAGATTAATCGTTAATTTAAAGTAAACATAATTTGAGGATATCAGAAAAGTGACTGATCTTCTTGTAAAAGATAAGATAAAGGTATTTAGGGCTTGAGTCATTTCAATAAGTTTTTTTTAATTTATTCCTTCAGATACTTCCTCATTTATCCCACAAAAGGGAGGGGGTATCTCATACCAAATAAAATTATCAAAAGGATCTGAGAAATCCATAATAAATATAGAGAATATCAAAAAATATTTAAATAATTCCATAATCCTGTCAATAGACTCATGTATTACTGAAATATCATTAATTATTCCTCCACTTATTCTTTTCAAAATTGATAACCATTATTTTGATATTGAAATTGAATTCCTTTGTTAAATATCCAGTTAATTTTCATGCAAAAGTTTGACTTATATATATGCTATTTGAATATAAAATTAAAGCATCAAAGTGAATAAATTTGTGTAACTGGATATGGTACCAGGTAAAAGTGATGATAATTAACTTCTTCCCTATCTTTAAATCAATATACAACAATTTATTTTTTATTCTTAATCTATTGTTCATCATTAATATAAAGAAAACTCTCATGCTTTGCACCAGTTTATTCTGATATTCTATAAAAAGTGTAAGATTTTTTTTACATCTCCCACAAATTTTGTTTGATTTCATGTTTCTGTTAGCTATAGTTAGTTTTCATTCAAAATATACATATTTTTATTTATTTAAATCATTCATCTTCAAGTAAAAAGATTGTGAATTTTATTATTATGGTTTTGATCAGCATTTGGTTTATAGAATGGTAAGATCCATAAGAAAACTCTCATAATAATAATCTGGTAATAGATATTGGTCCCTTGAAAAGGAACTTTTACTATACTTCAATATTTTCATACTTACTGATAGGATTTAATTATTTAGTGATATAGTAAATCCAAAATTTAATTGAATAAACTGGGGTTTCTATATCACAGACCTATTCTACTAACCTTTAGTAACTATCTATATAAAAACCATAAAAATCTGAATCTACCTTTTTCCTTACAATTTAAAGGGAAGAAAAGGGAAATATTTTACTACCTTATATCAAAAGTAGGCCCCCCATATTTTTTTGTCTCTTTTTTGGTAGAGAAATAAGAGTAAAATAAAGCTTATCTACAAAATTTTATAAAATTAATCTTTCAGTAACTGTAATATCCCACTTCTTTGAAAGTATCAATATTGATAAAGTCTTTGTTTCTTATCTCATAGATAAGAGATAACGCCATATATAGATATAAACTCTCCATGGAAATTACCCAAAAAATATTTATTTTACTCAGGGCCAAACCATTTCTATTGGAACCCAATATTGATAGTGATATAGCCAAATTAATGAAAGGGTGTTTCTGTCTGAGTTTTGGTATGATATTTGTGAGCCTTGAGGTATATTTTACATACCCAAATAGGCCACAATTCTCTTGAAAAGAAATTTTGAATTATGCATAACTCATAAGTCATGCATATATCCAAAATTCATCATTTTTGATTTCAGAAAAGATGAATAACTTTTTATTGAGTAAGTAAATCCATGAATTTAAGGACAGATCTGGATTCTACACAAAAATTCACCTAGGGTAGCTCCATAGAGTGAATAAGCTCAAATTAATCCTGTGAGGTGGTAAAATGGAAAATACTTCAATACCACATAAAAGATCCGTGAAAAGTTTTGTTTTTCTTAATTTCACGCCAAAATAATGGGAAAGTGAGAAATCCCATGTTACATATACACTAATAATAGTGTTATGCATGTTTTGAGCACTTAATATCATGGTATTCTTACATGGACTTTTGGTACACCCATATTGGATATCTCACTGAAAGCTTAAATTTCTATTTTGACGTAAAAAATAAGCAAGGGGACAAAAGACATCAAAGAGAGCCAGGGTACCCAACTTCTGAGGCCTCAGAGGTGTTGACAGCTCCAAAACTTGGATCCATGGCTGATCTTGGCCTAATTGGTAAACTAGAACCTTTTGGGAACTTGGTTACCATGTCACAACTACTGTAAATCTTAAGAAAATAGCAAATAACCTGCTATTTTGACATGCCAAGGAGGTAAAAAGCTACTTAGACTCCTGTAACCATGTCAAACCTTAATGATTCTCCATGGATAAACCCCAAAAGAGTAATTAAAACCCTTTTTGGACTTTTATCCATTGAATTATCTTATAGCAACCAGTGAAACACTGATATTTGCAATTCTACGTAGAAATGAGGTAAAACCTTCAAAAATTCATTAAAAATACAATTCTTAATGAATCTTTCTGAAACTTTCAGGACCAATGGAGAACTGTATTATCTATGGTACAACCAAAAAGAATTACAGCTTTACTAGTAAAATTAAAAGTTTTACTTACAGTCCATTTTTGATTATTCCACGTGAAACACTGAATCTTCAAAAATTCACAGTAATTACAACCTGTGATGAAATTGGCAATAAAATTGATGACTTTGAGAAATTAATGATTATTTTGGAATAAAAGAAGACTTACAGATGTTACTCCTTTTATTCTTAACCATATTGGGTTTGGTAGTCACGTAAAAGCATCAATTAAGTAATTATGATAATCTTATGTGACAACAGATGATGCAATCAATAATCCAAAAGAGTTTATTGTTTTCTCACTCACTGGGTCTTCAGTTTGCTCCATGGCACGCCTCTGTGAGCTGTTTTTGACTTAAAAGAGGCCTCTTCTTGCTGTTTTTTCCACATCATCATCATCTTATTATCATTTAAATCATTATTACCAACAAGTAAGTATTAGTTATAGCTATTCTTAAGTGTTTTAAATCTTTCAAAATCAATAAGAAAGACGTGAAATCATAGAATCCAACTATATATTTTTGTAATACTGTTATAAATTCATTTTGATCCTTAAAATCCACAATTCTATGTCAAATCTCTTCATCTTATCTTTAAATAAGTTCTTTGGAGTATTAGTGAGTGATTTATTTTTAATTCTTAAAGTTTTTCTCTAAAACTAGTTTTCCTCAAGAATTATTATTATAATTTTTCTTGCAAAAGATAATTATATATTAAAATAATTTTATTATTTTAATAAAAGAAGTTTTATTATTAAAATCTTCTTGTAATTGATTCTTGTAGACAATTACTTTCTCACTGTTAAAATCACTAGTAGTGTTTAACACGTGAAAGGAATAATTCTTTAATTATTTAATTGTGGCTATAATAATATTCTGTTATGATATTTCATAAGAACAGTCATAGTACTGTTGACTAATAGTAATATTATCATCAGTTTCATAGACACATCTTACATTTGGGGGCCTGGCCGTGTTTTTTTGAACCTTGAACCCTTAATTAATATATTTTTAAGTTCTAAAATATATTAATTTAATAATTTTTTCTTTCACTTTAATATTAAAATAATTATCATTTTTGAAATTGTTTTGGAAATCTTTTTCATTGAGGAATTTGGTTTAATTTTATACTGTTTTTACACATGGCTTTTTCACATCCAAAAACTCATAAAATTATTCTTTACTCTGAATTAATTTTCATTCAAAATCTTAAATTTTAATTTTTTTTCTTTAAAAAGAATAATTTTTTAATATAAAAAAATATAAAACTTATAAAAAATCTTTAAAAATATTTTAAAAAGTATAAAAAATAATTTTTTTCTCTTTTATAATCAATTTTTAGTGTCTTTAATCAAATACTGTGCAGCTGGCAACAGACTCAGTAAGAGATATATCACTAGTCCAGAATCTTCAAAAGCAGAATCTGAAGACAGTATTGAGGTGCAAATTGCTAAAAGAGGCACCTTATTTAACTCAGAAAAAGCTAAATTACCACCAAAAGGTGTGTATTTTATCTTATATTTCACCTTTTATCTTTAAATTGACGTTAAAATGGTGCATACCAGAAATGGAAGAAACTATTCAGTCCAACCGGATGGATGTGGACAACATTTTGACGTGAATTATGAGCCTGAACTTATTCATGACAATATTTCCAGGGCTGAACCACTTTCAAGTGGCAGCAATAGAAATATATCAATACCAGTACAAAAATTGGTTCAGAGCAGCCAAAGAAGAGGAGTGGGAAATATGCCCAAGCCTTTGGCAGGGGGCCATGAACTCCTACTTACACATCAAGAGCCTTCTGGGTCAGGAGAAGGCCATAGAACTCTTAGGAGGATGGAGGCCCCTGTCTTGCAAAGACAAGGTCAAAAAGATAAAGAATTGGTTGAAGAACCAAAGTCTTTTATCCATAGACCAGAAGAAGGAACTGGAAATGACTCCAGCCTTGGAGACAGAAGCCCCAGTGGCGTCTACCAGCTCCAGAAGTGTCCAAAGACAAGCCCAAAGGACCTCAGAAGAAGCAGAGAGGTCCCAAGAACCATCAAGGCAAGGGAAAAGGCAAAGCCAATTGACACAGACCTTACCCACAAGGGTACAGGATCCCCAAATTGGAGCCTTCAGCCGTGGACAGTGTATTCAATATGGCCAGAACTCTCATGGAATTCACAGCCAAGGAGCAGGAAAGGATGAACAGGACTTTTCCATGCAAATAAATCATGTACAAAGAGATATTAATGTAGAAATTGGTAAAATTTATTCAAAGTTAACTAAAATAACATTGGATATTAATGACTTGAAAAAACATGACAAGAAATATACTGAATGATATGAAATAGCAAATGCCAAAATTGATTCAATTATCAATGCTTGTAGCGGAATTGAGAGTACATGTCAGATTCAGAATGATGAAATGGAAGATCTTTCTATTTTTAAAATGAATGATCAAATTAAAACTCTACAAGCCCATGTCTTAAAGATAGTTGAGAATACCAATGTATTTGCTACACATTTGGCAAAAAGTGACAGTGAAAGGCAGAAGTTAAAGAATGAAATCATTGCAAATGTAGAACAAATTAATAAGAATTATGAACCACATGTGCCAAAAAATTCTACACCCTTGACTGAAGAAAAACTTTCTGTTAAAGGAAGTTTTGCCCCACTTTTAGGAGAAAATGTTGTCTCTGTCAAAGATATTCCCAAATTAGAAGAATGGCCAACATTCTCTGGTGAAGGAGAATATAACCATATTGAGTTCATCAAGACTATTGATATGCTACAGAAAGTGTAAGGTTTGTCTATGAAACTCTTGATAATAGTAACAATATCAAGAGTACTATGACTGTCCTCAGTAGAAAAATATAATATAATAAAATATTACAACCACAAATTTAAATATAATTATTAAAAAATAATTATATATAAAAAAAAATAATTTGATTATTATTATAATAATATAATAATAAAAAAATAATAATTATTATAATAAGTTATAATTATTCTATTATTGTTATAGTCACTGACAGTTATAACAATAAGAAGTGTAAAGCTCTTAATGAGACAATTACACATGGAAAATATGAATATTAACCACTTATAAGTAATATAAATATTATTTATAAAAAGAATTAAACACACACTGTGCAGAAATAATTCTTTTAGAATAAAAATTCTATATAAAAAAACTAATATTTAGATAAAAAAAATATAGAACTTTAAAGAAAACTTACTTATAAGATTTATTTAATACAACAAGTCTAATACAACAGTTATTATACTAAATAAAGGTTATAAGTTAAAAACACATCAAAAATCAATAAATTTAAAGATAAAACAACTTTTTATAATATAAATTATGATTAAAGAGTTTTTGAGAGGAATTTGTGGATTTTAAAAGATATTTAAAATGATAATTTTATATAATAAAATATATTATTGGTGATTACAACAATAATCTAAATTCTATGACTTCAATTCTTTAATTTTAATAAATAAAGAATAAAAATAACTTAAGAATTACTTTTAATAATAAGATTTTATATTTAATAAAACTTTACCTGTTTAAATTTCTAATATGATTGGATTGATGATGAATGATGGACAAAAACAGTGATGAAAAGACTCTTTTTATGTCTTCAGAGCAGCTCTCATGATTCATAATGGATGTAGAGGGCGTGCTCAGGTAAAAACTGAAAAACCATGCTTAAAAATGAAGTTGTTAACTTAAGGCAACTTATTTTTACTTCCAATTTAAAGTTACCAGTGTTATTCTTAACTCCAAGTAGCTTTAATCCTCATTTAGTTTAACTATTTTAAGTTTTAATATAAAATAAGGTTATTTATATTAAAGTTCATCACATGAACAACTTAAAATTAGAGTTTCAAGCAAAAATCTCTTAAGCTCAACTTTTAATTAATTTTTAAAGAAATCATAATTTTCTTTGAGTTTAATTAAAAGAGTAAATTTCCAGGCTAATTATCCAGGAAATTTATTTATTAAAGATACTTAAAATTTAATTTATATATTGATAATATTAAATTCTAAGTTGTGTGAAATTTTCAAGTAAATCCATTGAGAATTGGATTTTTAATGAATTTTTGAAGTTATTGCTATTTTTCCACGCAAAATAGCAATACACACCAAACCTTAAGCTTTGATAAGGTTTTAATGCTTGAAGCTTTAAAGTTTTAAGCTTATTTAAGGTTTTTAAGCTTAATTAAGCTCTGACAGTTCTTAAAGCCTTGATTTCAAGCCTGCATATTGGGATTTACCCTTTGGCAGCTTGAAATTCCTGTCCAATTTGGGATAAAACCAGTTTAAACCTTAAGGTTGGATCAAAGTCTAATCTTAAAGTTTAAATAAGGTTGAAAATCCTCCAATACAGGTGGACAACCTTAATTGAATCCTTGCAGATCCAAAAAGTTGGGTACCCCAGCTCTATTTGGTCTTTTTCCTTTGTCCCACCTTTCTGCGTGGATTTTGCCCTTTTATTTATTTAAAGCCATACTATGGCCTTAAACCCTTTTAAATTGAGCTCACGCAGGATTTACATTCTGTATGGCAAATCCTTAGCCAATTCAGTAAATATACACCACACCTCAATTTTAACTAAACTTTTGGTAAGTTTGCATAAACCTTATGCAACTTTAAATTTAAGCTTAATTAAGCTTAAATTTAACAATTTTAAAAAAATGTTAAAAAAGTTACATTGGTACTGTGAGATTCTTAAATCTTCCAATAACATAAAAAATAAGTGGTTTTGGGTATAACACCCTATGGGTGTACCCTAGGTTATTTTTGGTGTAGAATCCAAAAATGACATAATATTTATAACTTTGTTTATCCAAAAAAAAGTTATACTTGTTTTTTATTATTTTTTATTTTAAATTCAACTAAAAAGTCTGTTTAAGACAAAATTAACTGTTTATAAAATCATTTGTGGCCTTATGGGTATGTCATACATACCTCACAGGCTCACATTCCCTACCACCAAAAAAAAACTGTACCACAATTTTTCTTTTGTAGTGTACCCCCAAGTTATTTGAGGGGGGGTATAATCCACTGTCCAACCTCTCTACTTATACTTTCAAGTATGTAAAGCACACAATTCAAACTTTTTATTGAGCAATTGGTCTTCTCTCATGTCTGAATCTTCTGAGAAACTTTTGGGAATCAGGTATTTTGTTTCCTACAATCCACTCATCTTCATGTTGTGGATTTTTATACCTGACCAAGTATTCTCTTTCATTTTTTCCCCTAAGTCTTCTTTCTTTCAAGACTTTAAGTACCTTTTTCTCCTCACTTAGGTCCAGTGGGGGTACTTCTAAGGGTGTTTCATTTCTTAAAGGAAATGATTCCTTGTCACTTGAAGTGTAATGCTTTACCAGACTGACAGGAAATGTTGGATGTTTATTTTCCAGTTCTCCTGACAGTTCTACTTGTACTGCATTTGTCCCATGAAGGGCTTTAATAATAAATGGTCCTGCAAAGGAATCTTTCAATTTCTTTGGACCTTTAATATTATTAAAGTTCAAGGTTGAAACTAGTATTAAGTCCCCTACTTTGAATTCTGGGGTCTTATGACTTTTATCCCATTTCTGCTTAGCACATTCAAAGGAATCATTCGTGCTTTTATTTGCATGATGCCTTACTTCACAAGCAATAGCTTAAAGCTTGAAGCAGTTGGATGAATTTCAACCAGATCTTTTTTCAAAGTATCAACTGGAAGTTTGGGCTTCCATCCCTTTTCCAACATTGCAGGGGTCTTGCCTGTTGAAGCATGGATGGAGGTCTTGTAGGCTAATTCCAATGCTGGTATAAGAGTACACCAATCATGGGTAAAGCCATCAGAATCTTTGAACTCCAGGCCATAAGCACAAAATCTTCTTATCATGTCCTCAAGGGTTTGAATCATTCTTTCTGCTAACCCATCTGTTTGTGGATGGTATGCTGTTGAGAATGATAATTTTGTACCCAAAAGCTTATGTAAATTAGTCCATAAGGCTGATGTAAATTTTGGGTCTCTATCACTAATGATGTTTTTAAAGAGACCAGTATGGGATATTACTCTATTCCAGATTAAAAGAGCTGTATCCATAGCCGTGTCATCTTTGTGAAATGGTAAAAAGATTGGTGTTTTGCTATATCTGTCTACAATAACAAGACATGAATTGTAACTCTTATCACCTCCAGGTGGTAATGCAGTTACCCAATCCATGTGAACCACTTCCCATGGGGTACTTGGTTCTTGGATATGGATCATCAGACCAAATCTTTTACCAGTAGCTTTATTGGCTTTCTGGCATCTATCACAACTATGACAGTACTCAATGACATCTTTTCTCCAAGATGGCCACCAGGCACATGTCTTAATTCTTTCCATTGTTCTGTCTTCAGACAGATGTCCAGAATAAATGTTATCATGGCATTTTAGTAGTATTGTGTTAATCAACATTCTACTACATAGGACCATGACACATGTGTGTTTAGATCTATGATATAGTATACCATCAAACAAATGGAATCTTCCATTATCATAAGATGTTTTCCAAATATCATCCAGAGAATTAGCCAATGCTGTATCTTTACAATCTTTGTCAAGTAGAGCAGTAAGAATATGACAATTCTTATCTTGCTTGTAGCTTTCCCTAACTTCTTCAAAGAATTCTGTTCCAACATCTGTGATATTAATTCCTTCAATTGGAATTTGAGGTTCTGCACTTGTAGAAACATAGGCAGGATTATCAGGTGTATTTGGTAATGCCCATCTACTCAAGCCATCAGCATTCTTATGAATATTTCCAGCTTTATGTACTATGGTCATATTACCTCTATACTCCTGTATAGAAATCTGCCATCTTAACATGTGTCTGTTTGGAGTTTTCATGCTAAGAAGTGATTTTACTGCATTACAATCAGTAATTACTTCAAACACACTACCATCAAGATAGTAATGAAGTTTTTCCAGAGCCCAAACAAGGCAAAGGCACTCCATTTGGCTAACTCCATATCTGGCCTCAGTAGGTTTAATTTGTCTTGAAATGAAACAAATTGGACCTTCATAAGGCTTGTCATTGACAATTTGAACTTGATGAAGAGCAGCTCCTAAACCATCACCACATGCATCAATATACAGATTGAAAGGAAGTTTCCAATCTGGCATCAATAATAATGGTGCATTGGTCAAGGCATACTTGATTTTATCATATGCTTGAATTCTCTCCTGTGTCATTTCAAAAACAGTTTGTTGATCACAAATTCTGTATAATGATCTGGCATGGATTGCAAAATCTTTAAGGTGTTGCCTGTAATAACTGGAAAACCCTAAGAAAGACATCATTTCTTTTTTGTTCTGGGGCATTTGTTTCAGTAAAACTGCAGCGACTTTGTTTTTATCAACACCAAGGCTTAGTCCTGAGACTACATGTCCTAGAGCTTTTAACTCATGAAACCCAAAATTACATTTTTTAAGAGAAATTTTCATGTTCACTTGTAGAAATTTCTTAAGTACTAATGAAAGTCTCTCTAAATGTAATTGCCAGGTTTCTGAACAAATGATAATGTCATCAATATAAATGATTAACCATCCCTCTGATAATTCATGTGGGAAGATAGTATTCATCATTCTTTGGTAATGAGAGGGTGCATTTTTAATACCAAAAGGCATCCTCAAATATTCATAAATACCACAATGAGAAATTATTCTCAATAATTTCCTAGCATGAGGTGTCAAAACATTCTGGTGAAAGCCTTTTAGAGCATCCATAGAAGTGATGAATCTTGCTTTGGATAATTGAGTCAAAGTCTCATGAATTCTAGGGATTGGATACCTGTCTGGAATAGTATAGGTATTCAGTGCTCTAAAATCACCAACCATCCTTGACTTATCATTATGCCAAGTAATGATTACTGGAGTTGTGACTTCAACTTCCTCATTGTGTCCAACTTTTCTAAGAGCTCCCAGTTTCATTAGCTCATTAATATGATTTTCTAATGCTTCACTAGCCCTAGGGCTAGCTGGGTAAGCTGGTCTTCTTAATAGTGGCGGATAAGGCCTTTCCACATTAAGCATAATGTCCACTTCATGGCCTTTTATAGCCCCAAGTGGTTCATTATCAGAAGCAAAGGCTTCTCTATATTGAAATAAAACTTCAATAAGTTCTTCCTTCATTTATGGTGTTAATTCAGGACTAATTTGTGCTTCACTTAGCTGATCTGACACAAATTTTTCTTTTTTAACATTCTTTACTTGTTGAATGACAGTAATTTCTTTTCTCTCTAGAGAAAAAGCAAATTTTTGCCTTTTATTTTCCCCTATAGTGAAATACCTGTCCTTATGATTATTAATATCAATACCATAGATATTGAGATAATCATTTCCAAGTATAAAGTGTTGTGAAGTACAATTGCTCATAACAACAAATTCAGCTTTCAATCTTATACTCCCTGCTGGATGAGGAAATATTATTGCTGCTTCAAATATACCCAAAGGGTGCATGTTCTGGCTAGCACTGCTGAATTTTACACCTTCAATTGGCATCAACTTGTCTTGCCAATTGGTATGAATTTTGTCAAGATAATCTTTTCCAACACAATTGCAAAAAGCACCTGAGTCAAGATGTATCTTGGCTTCTGTGTTATTTATCACAATATTAGTGATACAAGATGACCTAGCTGTATAACCTTTACCTCTAGCAGGTTTGGTTTTTTGCGTTTTGGCATCTTGCACATGTATGAGATCCATACATTCATCACTATACTGTGGTAAGTGAGTATGTACCTCAGTGACCTCAAAAGAAACATTAATATTTTCTATACCAAGTTGTTCTGATGCTTCTTCTTCTTCTGAAGGCTCAGAATCACTTTCATGTAAAGATACATCAGTTTCTTTTGTTTCTTCCACTTTTTCAACATTTACCTCATTGACTCTTGTCTTTTTTGGACAAGTGTTTGCTAAATGAGATGTACTTCCACATTTATGACATTTCAAAGGAGGTCTGTCATGTGGTTTATTTGGTTTTAAAATTGGTTTCCCACTAGTCTTGTTGTCCATTGGGGGTTTATACCAATTTCTTCCAATTTTTGTTCTAGTAGTGATATCCTCCATAGCATTGATATAATCTTCTGTAGAGCAAGGCTCAATACATCTGCTTCTTATAGCATGCTCAAGGTCACCACCACACTTTCTTAATATCCTTTTATGTACCATTGGTTCAGACATATCAGGATGAAGGGCAGTTAATCTGTCCTTCTTTTTAAGAAACCAAGTCATGGGCCTGTCCCTCTCAATATTAAAAATGGCTTCTTCAAAAGAATTTTCCATTCTAAATCTCCAGGAATCATTTGCTCATTTGGAAATAACTTGTTCTTTCCACCAAGGCCAAGAATGTTTACCATGGTCTTGTCTCATTTTATAATACCATTTTTTTGCTGATTTGGTAAATAATGAGTGTAATCTGGCACTTATATATTCATCTGGATGTTAAAGTTTTCTTTAAAGATATCAATTGTTTTCATAAATTCCATATTATTATATTCTCCTTCACCACTGAAGGTTGGCCATTCCTCTAATCTTGGAATGTCCTTATAATTGCAAGCAGTTTCCACATCATGACCTGAAATTGTATGATGTAAATCATTATTCAAGTTAAGGACATTTTTGTCAAGAATTGGTGTGGATTGCCTTGGCAGTTCATTTTTTAGTGATATATTATTAATACTTGACTGAATGTCTTCTTCCAATTAAAGTCTTGCTTTATCACTTTTTTTCAATTGTTCTTGAAAAAGAGCTGCATTGTGACCAGTTGAATTTTCCAAGTTTTGTACTTGTATTTTCAATTCTTTTAACTTTCCAGTTATAAAAGAAATTGAATGTTCATCTGGTTGATTGAGTAAGATAACTTTAAACTCAAGTCTTTCACAAATTTGCGTCAAAGACAAAATATTTGCCTTATTAACATTTTCAAGGCCAATTATGGTATTTTGTTGGTCTTTTACTTGTAATATTTCATTACCCAATTTCTGTTGGACATGATCAAATGCTTTAAATTTTGACATAATTTCTTTATTACAAGATTCAAAGTAAGTTACAAGTTTTACAAGATCTACTTCTTTGGAAAGGATTGGTTCAATCTTTCCTCCTCCTTGTTTTTGAATTCCATCGAAGTTCTTGCCATATTGAACACATTGTCCATGGCTGTCTTTTCCTTCTTTGGGATTCTGTAATTCTGAGGGTAAGGTTTGTTCCACTTGGGCTTTGCATTTCCCTTTGCCTTTTGCTTGCCCTTCTGGTTGGTCTTTGGGGCTTGCTTGGACTTGTTTGGCACTTGTTGAGGCGGATTTTTGCTGGTGGATGCTTGAGGAGCTTCCACTGGGCTGTTGTCCTTGCCTTAAGCCAATTTCTCCTTCTGATCCTCTGACAACATGCTTTGGTTTTTCAACCAAGCTTTGATCTGTTGGACTTGTCCTTTGACAGACATTGGTGTCCAACCCAGCATAAGATCTTCTGTCTTTTCTGGCCCCATGAACTTCTTCACTTGAAGATAAGAGTTCATGGTGCCTATCCAAAGACTTGGAAGGAGTTCCCACTCTTGTTGTTTTGACGCCAGGAACCAGTTTTTCCATTGGGATTGATAAATTTCCACAGCTGCCTGTTGGAAATGGTTCAGGTCTAACAGCAATAGCAGTTATGTCAGCTTCTGGACTCTCAATAAGAGTTTCAAAGGTTCTGGCTAACCTTTGGGAACTGGTGGAAGCTCTGGCATCCTCCATTTGTGCCTCTCCTCTGGGAGGACATTCTTGCCTTTTGGATTTGTGGCTGGAATGTCCTGGTCCAGATCCATTTGATTGGATGGAGTAGTTGCTTCCACTTCTAGTAGGAGTCATTTCACGTCAATTTTAGTAAAAAATAGAGTAAAATTGAATTGAATTCACCTGCAGGACCTTTAAAGGGCTCTTTGGTTATTAAACCCCTTGGTGCTGGGCTGGTTTGAATCTCAATACTGGACTCTGAGGCTTCAGAGTCTGAAGAACTTTCTCTGATTGAATACACTAGAGAAAATTAAAAATATAAGTTATTTTATTAAATAATGAAAATAACTTATAAACTCAACTTATTAAATAAAGTTGTTTTAATGTAATTTTATGGCAAATTACATCAAAAATAAAGAAAAATGTCTAAGATAAAAGAAAAAATATTTTTAGTAAAGATTTTTATTTTTAAAGATTTTTTTATTTGATTTATTATTTTCTTTAAAGAAATAATAATTATGCAATTAACAAGTTAATTAATCAAAATTGTATTATTATTCACTTTATACTAGAATAACTCAAAGAATAAATTTCAAGTCTGTGATGTGAAGAAGCCACTAGTTAGACAAAAGAAATTTATTCCAAGTCACTCAATAGTATATTGTTTCAAACAATATTCTTAAGAAAAAAATAACTTTATTAATATTATAAAGATTATTTATAAGGGATAAGTCCCAAAAAAGCCAATATTAAAACAAATATGGCAATTTTACGTCAAAAAACAGTAAAATAAGGTCTAGAATATGATTTATGTCCCAAAAATTGGTTTAAAATCACGGCCAGGCCCCCAAATGTAAGTTTTGTCTATGAAACTCTTGATAATAGTAACAATATCAAGAGTGCTATGACTGTCCTCAGTAGAAAAATATAATATAATAAAATATTACAATCACAAATTTAAATATAATTATTAAAAAATAATTATATATAAAAAAAAATAATTTGATTATTATTATAATAATATAATAATAAAAAAATAATAATAATTATAATAAATTATAATTATTCTATTATTGTTATAGTCACTGACAGTTATAACAATAAGAAGTGTAAAGCTCTTAATGAGACAATTACACATGGGAAATATGAATATTAACCACTTATAAGTAATATAAATATTATTTATAAAAAGAATTAAACACACACTGTGCAGAAATAATTCTTTTAGAATAAAAATTCTATATAAAAAAACTAATATTTAGATAAAAAAAATATAGAACTTTAAAGAAAACTTACTTATAAGATTTATTTAATACAACAAGTCTAATACAACAGTTATTATACTAAATAAAGGTTATAAGTTAAAAACACGTCAAAAATCAATAAATTCAAAGATAAAACAACTTTTCATAATATAAATTATGATTAAAGAGTTTTTGAGAGGAATTTGTGGATTTTAAAAGATATTTAAAATGATAATTTTATATAATAAAATATATTATTGGTGATTACAACAATAATCTAAATTCTATGACTTCAATTCTTTAATTTTAATAAATAAAGAATAAAAATAACTTAAGAATTACTTTTAATAATAAGATTTTATATTTAATAAAACTTTACCTGTTTAAATTTCTAATATGATTGGATTGATGATGAATGATGGACAAAAACAGTGATGAAAAGACTCTTTTTATGTCTTCAGAGAAGCTCTCATGATTAATAATGGATGTAGAGGGCGTTCTCAGGTCAAAACTGAAAAACCATGCTCAAAAATAAAGTTCTTAACTTAAGGCAACTTATTTTTACTTCCAATTTAAAGTTACCAGTGTTATTCTTAACTCCAAGTAACTTTAATCCTCATTTAGTTTAACTATTTTAAGTTTTAATATAAAATAAGGTTATTGATATTAAAGTTCATCACATGAACAACTCAAAATTACAGTTTCAAGCAAAAATCTCTTAAACTCAATTTTTAATTAATTTTTAAAGAAATCATAATTTTCTTTGAGTTTAATTAAAAGAGTAAATTTCCAGGCTAATTATCCAGAAAATTTATTTATTAAAGATACTTAAAATTTAATTTGTATATTTATAATATTAAATTCTAAGTTGTGTGAAATTTTCAAGTAAATCCATTGAGAATTGGATTTTTAATGAATTTTTGAAGTTATTGCTATTTTTCCACACAAAATAGCAATACACACCAAACCTTAAGTTTTGATAAGGTTTTAATGCTTGAAGCTTTAAAGTTTTAAGCTTATTTAAGGTTTTTAAGCTTAATTAAGCTCTGACAGTTCTTAAAGCCTTGATTTCAAGCCTGCATATTGGGATTTACCCTTTGGCAGCTTGAAATTCCTGTCCAATTTGGGATAAAACCAGTTTAAACCTTAAGGTTGGATCAAAGTCTAATCCTAAAGTTTAAATAAGGTGGAAAATCCTCCAATACAGGTGGACAACCTTAATTGAATCCTTGCAGATCCAAAAAGCTGGGTACCCCAGCTCTATTTGGTCTTTTTCCATTGTCCCACCTTTCTGCGTGGATTTTGCCCTTTTATTTATTTAAAGCCATACTATGGCCTTAAACCCTTTTAAATTGAGCTCACGCAGGATTTACATTCTGTATGGCAAATCCTTAGCCAATTCAGTAAATATACACCACACCTCAATTTTAACTAAAATTTTGGTAAGTTTGCATAAACCTTATGCAACTTTAAATTTAAGCTTAATTAAGCTTAAATTTAACAATTTTAAAAAAGTGTTAAAAAAGTTTAAACAATTTTACAAAAGTGTTAAAAAAGTTACATTGGTACTGTGTTATTCTTAAATCTTCCAATAACATAAAAAATAAGTGGTTTTGGGTATAACACCCTATGGGTGTACCCTAGGTTATTTTTGGTGTAGAATCCAAAAATGACATAATATTTATAACTTTGTTTATCCAAAAAAAAGTTATACTTGTTTTTTATTATTTTTTATTTTAAATTCAACTAAAAAGTCTGTTTAAGACAAAATTAACTGTTTATAAAATCATTTGTGGCCTTATGGGTATGTCATACATACCTCACAGGCTCACAGAAGGACTTTAATATACCTGATGAGATCATAGTAGGGAGATTACACTCTCTGTTTACCAGAACTGCAAAGAAATGGTATTACAAAATGAGAATGGATCATGGAAAACATGATTGGTCTTGGTGGAAATCTGAAGTGATTAACAAATGGGCCAACAATTCTTGGAGGTTTAAAATGGAAAATGCTTTTGAAAGTGCCATTTTTAACTCAGAAAAAGATAAACAACTTACTTGGTTCTTCAAGCAAAAGGACAGATTATCTGCCTTACACCCAGATATGTCTGACACTATGATTAATATGAAGATATTAAGAAAGTGTGGAGGGGAACTGGAACATGCTATCAAAAGCAGATGTGTAGAACCCTGTTCAACAGAGGACTACATTAATGCAATGGAAGATATCATTACCAGAACAAGGATTGGTAAAACTTGGACTAAGATCCCTATGGAATCCAAGATAGTCCCAAAGATTCCCAGAGAAGATAAAAGACCAGAAAGACCTGTCTTGAAATGTCATAAATGTGGAAGTACTTCACATTTAGCAAACACTTGCACCAAAAAGACAAAAATCAATGAAGTTCAAGTCATTGAGGAAATTCAGTGTACTGAAGAGAAAGAGGAGTCTGATCAAGATTCTGCAGTCTCTGAGGATACACCAGTGGAGGAATATCCCATTGAAAACATTACAGCTTTCTTTGAGGTCACAGAAGTCCATACCCACTTGCCACAGTACAGTGAGGATTGCTGAAACCTGATCAATATCCCAGATGCCAGAATGTGTAAAACAAAACCTGCTAGAGGAAAGGGTTACACTGCTGGAGCATCCTGTATCACATCAGTTTTAATGAGTGATATTGAAGCCAAAGTAAATTTGGATACAGGGGCATTTTGCACTTGTGTAGGCAAAGATTATCTCCAAATTATATTTCCTGAATGGAAAAACCATCTATTACCAATAGAAGGTGTGAAATTTAGTAGTGCTAGTAACAATATGTACCCCTCAGGTATATTAGACACTAATCTTGTGTTTCCACACCCAGCAGGAAGTGTAAGGATGAAAACTGAGATTGTGGTAATGGATAATTGCACATCTCAGCACATCATTCTTGGAAATGATTACTTGAATATTTATGGTATCGACATCAATAACCATAAAGACAGATATTTCACAATTGGGGATAACAAAAGACAGAAATTTGCTTTTTCCAATATGCCAAAACAAATATCTGTGGTATCTTCTGTCAAGGATACTTATAAAGATGAATTTGTGTCTAATCAACTTGTTTAAGCACAAATTAATCCATCATTATCACCAAAAATGAGGAATGAACTTATTAATGTTTTATACACATAAAATAATGCATTTGCCTCCGATAATGAACCATTAGGTGCTATAAGGGGACATGAAGTTGATATTACTCTTAATATTGACAGACCATGTCCTCCAGTACTTAGAAGACCAGCTTATCCAGCCAGTCCCAGAGCTAGAGAAGCCATGGAAAAACATATCCAAGAGTTAATCCAACTTGGTGTACTAAGGAAAGTAGGCCATAATGAGGAAGTTGAAGTAACAACATCTGTTATTATTGCCTGGCATAATGATAAGTCAAGAATGGTTGGAGATTTCAGGGCATTGAATACCTACACAGTTCCAGATAGGTATCCAATCCCTAGAATTCAAGAAACCTTGACCCAATTATCTAAAGCCAAGTATATAACATCAATGGATGCATTGAAAGGCTTTCATCAAAATGTTTTGACGCCCAAAGCTAAGAAATTACTTAGAGTTATAACTCACTGTGGTATTTATGAGTATCTTAGAATGCCATTTGGCATTAAAAATGCCCCATCCCATTATCAAAGAATGATGAATACCATCTTTCCCACAGGATTGTCTGAAGGATGGCTTATCATTCATATTGATGATATTATCATATGTTCTGATTCTTGGTCCTTACACCTTGAAAGACTTGCAAGAGTACTTCACAAGGTTGCAGAAGTGAATATGAAAATTTCACTTAAGAAATGCAATTTTGGTTTTGAAGAACTTAAAGCATTAGGACATATTGTTTCTGGTTTAAGCTTGGGCATTGACAAAAACAAAGTAGCAGCAGTGTTACTTAAGCCAATACCCCAGAATAAAAAAGAAATGATGTCTTTTCTTGGGTTTTCCAGTTATTATAGGCAACACTTAAAAGACTTTGCAATTCTAGCCAAATCACTTTATAGAATCTGTGATCAACAGACTGTATTTGAGATGACACAGGAGAGAATTAAAGCTTATGAGAAGATAAGGAGAGCTCTTACAGAAGCACCTTTACTCCTCATGCCTGACTGGAATATTCCTTTTAAATTGTACATTGATGCATGTGGAGATTGATTAGGGGCAGCCCTACATCAAGTTCAAATTATTAATGAAAAACCTACAGAGGGACCAGTTTGTTATATCTCAAGACAAATCAAACCAACAGAGGCCAAATATGGTGCAAGCCAAATAAAGTGCTTATGTTTGGTATGGGCACTTGAGAAATTACACTATTATCTTGATGGCAGTGTTTTTGAAGTAATAACTGACTGTAATGCAGTAAAATCACTTCTTAACATGAAAACTCCCAACAGACATATGTTGAGATGGCAAATAGCCATTCAAGAATATAGAGGAAACATGACTATAGTCCACAAGGCAGGAAGCATTCACAAGAATGCCGATGGACTTAGCAGGTGGTAATTAGCCAACACTCCTGATAACCCAGCTTATGTACCTTTGGAGGCTGAACCACAGATTCCAATTGAAGGGATTAACATAACTGATATTGGGACTGAATTCTTTGAAGAGGTCATAGAATCCTATAAACAGGACAAGAATTGCCATATCTTGACTTCTTTATTAGATAAAGACTGCAAAGATACATCTTTGGTCAATGCACTAGATGAAGTTTGGAGAAATTCCTATTCTGAAGGAATATTTTACTTGTTTGATGGGATTATTTACCACAGAACCAAACATTCTTGTGTAATGACATTATGTAGCAGATTGCTTATTAATACAATTCTTCATGAATGTCATGATAGCATCTACTCTGGACACCTGTCAGAAGACAGAACACTTGAAAAAGTAAATAACTGTGCATGGTGGCCATCTTGGAGAAAAGAAACCATTTAATATTGCCATACCTGTGACAGATGTCAAAAAGCAAACAGGAGTACAGGCAAGAAATTTGGACTTATGATCCATATTCAAGAACCAAAATCCCCTTGGGAAGTTGTTCACATGGATTGGGTCACAGCACTTCCTCCAAGTGGTGACAAAAGTTACAATGCTTTTTTAGTCATTGTAAACAGATATAGCAAAACTCCCATATTCTTACCATGTCATAAAGATGACACTGCTATGGATACAGCTCTTCTTCTATGGAGTAGAGTTATTTCTCACACAGGTTTATTTAAGAATATCATAAGTGACAGAGATCCCAAGCTCACATCTGCACTTTGGACCAATCTTCATAGATTGTTTGGGACCAAGTTATCATTCTCTACAGCATATCACCCTCAGACAGATGGGCTAGCAGAGAGGATGATTCAAACCTTAGAAGACATGATCAGAAGATTTTGTGCTTATGGGTTAGACTTCAAAGACTCAGATGGCTTTACCCATGACTGGTGCACTCTGATACCTGCACTAGAATTGGCATACAAGACATCAGTCCATTCTTCTACAGGACAAACTCCTGCTATGTTAGAAAAAGGATGGAATCCAAGACTCCCAGCAGACACACTGAGGAAAGACTTGATTGACATTCATCCTACAGCTTCCAGCTTCAAGATAATGCTTTATAAAGTAAAACATCATGCAAAACAAAGTATGAATGATGCTTTTGATTATGCAAAACAGAAGTGGGACAAGAATCATAAAGTACCAGACTTCAAAGTAGGGGACTTAGTTCTAGTTTCAACCTTGAATTTTAGTAATATCAAAGGCCCAAAGAAACTCAAAGATTCTTATGTAGGATCTTTTGTTATTGTTGCCTTACATGGAACCAATGCAGTTCAAGTGGAATTGAGTGGTGAATTGGAAAATAAACACCCCACCTTTCCAGTCAGCTTGATAAAGCCTTATCAACCAGCTGATAAAGAATTGTTTCCTTTAAGGAACCCAACTCCTTTAACTGTTCCACCAGTGGAACAGAATGAAGATAAAAAGATAAAAAAGTAATTGAAGAAAGGAGACTTAGGGGTAAAAATCAAAGAGAATCTCTTGTCAGATATAGAAACCCAGTACATGAAGATGAATGGCTGGCAGAATCAGAAATACCTGACTCAGATAAACTCTTGAGAAGATGTAGACATGAAAGAAGGCCACAAGCCTGAATATGTCTATACATGTGCTTTGATTACTTGATCTGAGTAATGTAAAGAGGTTGGACAGTGGACATTAACCCCCCTTTGGGGCCTTTTATTCCTTATACCATTGATAAAATTGTAGTACAATTTTATTTTTTGGTGTGAGGGAATGTGAGCCTTGAGTTATATTTTACATACCCAAGTAGGCCACAATTATCTTGAAAAGAAATTTTGAATTATGCATAACTCATAAGTCATGCATATATCCAAAATTCATCATTTTTGATTTCAGAAAAGATGAATAACTTTTTATTGAGTAAGTAAATCCATGGCTTTGAGGCCAGATCTGGATTCTACACAAAAATTTACCTAGGGTAGCTCCATAGAGTGAATAAGCTCAAATTAACTATTTGAGGCGGTAAAATGGAAAATACTTCAATACCACATCATCAATACCACATAAAAGATCTGTGAAAAGTTTTGTTTTTCTTATATTCACGCCAAAATAATGGGAAAGTGAGAAATCCCATGTTACATATACACTAATAATAGTGTTATGCATGTTTTGAGCACTTAATATCATGGTATTATTACATGGACTTTTGGTACACCCATAGTGGATATCTCACTTAAAGCTTAAATTTCTATTTTGACGTAAAAAATAAGCAAGGGGGACAAAAGACATCAAAGAGAGCCAGGGTACCCAACTTCTGAGGCCTCAGAGGTGTGGACAGCTCCAAAACTTGGATCCATGGCTGATCTTGGCCTAATTGGTAAACTAGAACCTTTTGGGAACCTGGTTACCATGTCACAACTACTGTAAATCTTAAGAAAATAGCAAATAACCTGCTATTTTGACATGCCAAGGAGGTAAAAAGCTACTTAGACTCCTGTAACCATGTCAATTCTTAATGATTTTCCATGGATAAACCCCAAAAGAGTAATCAAAAACCTTTTTGGACTTGTATCCATTGAATTAGCTCATAGCAACCAGTGAAACACTGATATTTGCAATTCTACGTAGAAATGAGGTAAAAACTTCAAAAATTCATTAAAAACACAATTATTAATTAATCTTTCTGAAACTTTCAGGAACAATGGAGAACTGTATTATCTATAGTACAACCAAAATGATCTACAGTTTTACTAGTAAAATTAAAAGTTTTACTTACAGTCCATTTTTGACTATTCCACGTGAAACACTGAATCTTCAAAAATTTACAGTAATTACAGCCTGTGATGAAATTGGCAATAGCATTTATGACTTTGAGAAATTAATGATTATTTTGGAATAAACAAAGATTTACAGATGTTACTCCTTTTATTATTAACCATATTGGGTTTGGTAGTCACATAAAAGCATCAATTAAGTAATTATGATAATCTTACGTGACAACAGATGATGCAATCAATAATCTAAAAGGGTTTATTGTTTTCTCACTCACTGGTTTTTCAGTTTGCTTCATGGCACGCCTCTGTGAGCTGTTGTTGACTTAAAAGAGGCCTCTTCTTGCTGTTTTTTCCACATCATCATCATCTTATTATCATTTAAATCATTATTACCAACAAGTAAGTATTAGTTATAGCTATTCTTAAGTGCTTCAAATCTTTCAAAATCAATCAGAAAGACGTGAAATCATAGAATCCAACTATATATTGTTGTAATACTTTTATAAATTCATTTTGATCCTTAAAATCCACAATTCTACATCAAATCTCTTCATCTTATCTTTCAATAAGTTCTTTGGAGTATTAGTGAGTGATTTATTTTTAATTCTTAAAGTTTTTCTCTAAAATTAGTTTTCTTCAAGAACTATTATTATAATTATTCTTGCAAAAGATAATTATATATTAAAATAATTTTATTATTAAAATCTTCTTGTAATTGATTCTTGTAGACAATTACTTTCTCACAGTTAAAATCACTAGTAGTGTTTAACATGTGAAAGAAATACTTCTTTAGTTATTTAATTGTGGTTATAATAAAATTCTCTTATTATATTTCATAAGAACAGTCATAGTACTGTTGACTAATAGTAATATTATTATCAGTTTCATAGACACATCTTACAATATTAAATTCTTGGTAATATTTAATCATGAAAACAATTGTTCAAAAAAAGGAATTATTTTCACAAAATAATTGCTTTATTATTTGAGGTCAAACCAGTAAGATCCTCTGACCTATACACAAGTAAATTCTTTATGTAACTGGGTGGCCGGTGATGAAACATATCCAAATTTTTTTTGGAGAAAAAAAATACTCTCATTGGTTTCTCCAGAATATTGCTATTATATCCTCATCAAATAGCTTTGAGATATTAATAATATCACTAGGATATGGTGATGAAACTAATAGAATCTCTTCATGATATCAGCAGTATTTCCTTATAATATCACTAAGAGATACTCATGGTGCTTCAGGGGTATCCTCAGAATATCACAAGGATAGCTCTATTGAATATTCTTCCTATAATTCAAAATTGGTGTGAATAAAAATCCCACTAGTAATATACTTTTTTGAATATCAGGAGGGAGATTTTGAGCTCATTTAATTACCAGTGATGTGACATCTTAAATAGTATCTACAAAGAGACTAATTAATTCTAAAACGTTTTTCTCAATGTAGTTGATGTATCTCTAGTAGAGCTCATGAAGATAATATTAATATTTACTCTAGAATATCAGTAATCTAAACTTTAATTCCAGCTCCTACAACAATAAATCCAAATATTCATGAGTATTCCACATTTGAAGAAAGCTTTCAGGACCTCAAGAAAGAAAAAGAAATTATATCAACTCAAAAATTTATGAATTTTGTCATTTCATAATTTCATAAGTGCAAAAAAATATACTTTTGGGTTTCTATATTCCATTTATTTCACTTTCACTAATAGAAGTAATTTTCGATTCCAAAAAAATAGGTAAACCTCAGTTTTATTTATTTAGGCTTTGAATTTTTGAAACTTAAAATCTACACAACTTCAATATTGACATAACTACCAACTCCAGATAATTGTTGGTTCATCTTCATTATTAATTACTCCTATAAATAAAGATATTCTATTTTATTCAGAAGAATCACTCTATGTCTATTCAATTGAATAAATCAACTACATCCTTACCAATAATAAAGCATATGGATATTATTTGTAGCTTTCACCCATTTAATTCAATTTATAATCAATCAAGAGTATTCTCCATTTGTTAAGATTTTTCTCACAGGCTTTGGTAAACAACACCACCATCTGAAGGGTTTCTAGTTCTGTGAAAAAGGGAATTTGTTTCTTTTTCTTCTATTATGGCCATTCCTCATTGCAAAACTGAATTAAAAATTCCCCAAAAGAATTGTATAATACATTAAGTAAGAGGATGTGGCTCTCAATCTTCAAGCATGGGGATTTGAGAATTTATTTCCTAAAATAAATGATGATTTTTAGCCTTTATTTGAAGATTTCACCAATGGAATTTAATTTTTTATCACTTTCAAAGCCTTTAAAATGATTTATAGCCCTTCTTTCCAAATATATTGCTATCTAATCTACCATAAAAAGCCAATTGAATTCTAAAAGTGTTATTTAGTGGAAGAAAAATCTATTTTAGGCCTCTTTATGTGGTTATGGCTTATTTAACTTCATTTGATGACTAATAAAATCAATCAAAAATTGGTCTATTTGGAACATGAATATTGGGCTTAAACACTCTGTTTTAAATAGAAATTTTCATTTTTGGCAATTACTTGTAGCTTTTTCCCACTTAATTCCAGTCTCTTAAAGCTGAAAAAGCCTCACTATATTTTTTTTCAAATATCTTGGTAAAAAATACCATATAGTGTTAATTAAACACTGCATGGGCTGTTTGGAAACAAGAAAGTTTTTGTGTTGTTTTTGGCTGATACTGCCTATTTCCCTTGTATGAATGAGTAAAAGACCATGAAAGGTTTAATTGAATATAAATGGTGGGGTTATTCAAAATTTTAAGCCTGTTTCAATCATTCACACTATATTAAATTGGAAGCAGAAGAAACTTGCTGTTTTGGTTTAAAAACATGGCCTTCAGCTCCTCATTTTTGTAATTTTGGGGCTGATTTCTTATTGGAAATTGTTTTTATTACTCATGGATGTATTTTGGAAGGATTTTTGAAGTAATCACCTGAAGGGGAGTTGCCCCTAAGGGAAGAAAAATAATAAAACTGGAATTTTTCCATGAAAAAGAAACTGGAGTATACATTTTGCAGTAAATAGTTAATTTTTTGACCAAATATCTTGCAAAAACCTTCATATATAAGTGATAAGACCACAATATTCATCATGTATTGCATTAGAAAGGAGAAAAATGTAAATAATGTTCAAAATTATCATCATTGCTTTAAAAAAAGTCCTTTCAATCCCAATAGTGGAAAGGTGTGGCGAATTTCAGAAATGTAAGCTTGTGAGCCTTAGAGGTATTTTCATACATGCAAAAGACCACAAATAACAAAATTAAGTTATAAATATAAATGAATAAATTTATTTTTATTATACAAACAGAAATTAAAATATAAATATAAAATTTTAATTATAATTCAAAATAAAAGTTACATTGAAATTTCAAAATGTGAAAATACACTTTTACTTGAAAAAATTGAGTAAAAAAAAAATTCACCAAAAATAATAAAAGTAAAATATTTTTGGAAAAAATTTGATTAAAAAAATCCAAGAAATAAACTTATGAAAACTATCATGCTTTGGGAGTCCTCATGAAAAATCAGGTGAGGTCACCTCTGAGTGAAAGTTCTGTAACTCAACTCTAAATAAGCTTAAATTAAGTCTTTAGTATTTTATGTATAAAAATCTGAAAATAATCAAAAAATTAATTTAATTCACATCACAAGTGGTGTTAACCATCAATTTTTGTGTTAAAATTGTGGTGTGGTGTGTAGTTTAAGGGTTATGAGGAATTGAAGTATTTTCAATTGAAATGTCAAAATGTGCACGTGTATTACATAAGTTAGCTTTGATTTATGTATGAGGTATCAATTATTACAGCTGTGTACTGTAAAAAATTAATTTAATTACATCTGTAAACTACAACTATAATACATGATGGGGAATTAAAAGAAGAACAAATCGGAAACATTAATTCTGGGGGGAAAGGAATCTTGGCTCCAAGGGTGCCAGACTCCCCCAAATTCCTTTCTAACAGGAACAGGATGTAAAGATTCATGCAAAATCTCATCACTTTTTTTCTGGAATTGAGTCACAGGGTCTGTTACTCAATCAATGATAAGGTTTTGATACCAGCTGGGGAAGTTTTAACTGTTTCCAAGAGTGTAAAGCTACCCTTAACTTGAGAAAATCTCATTAAAAACAGCTTTAAATGGCTTTAAGGTCTTGTACACACATTATTAGGTGATTTGAAGGCTTTGAAATAAGTATTACTATAGCAATGGCTGATTTAAGGTAGTAAAATTGCTAAAAATAGAAAAAAATGGCTCAATGATGCCATAATTGGCTTTTATGTTTTCAGAGTATTTCTCACGACTGAAAAGCATAAATTTTACTTTTTGAGTAAGAAGATTGGTGGCCATAAAGAATGTCTTCTTTTCCCCACTTTTCTCTTCATGTTTGAATCTTTTCCTTTTATAATTAGCTTAAACACTGTTGAACCAATCAATAAAATATTCAAATCACCAATTTTATATTATCTTAAACCTTTTAACCACATGAAAAACAAATTACAATAATTTTTTGTAACTCTTCAAATCATTCTTACCCTTGAACCACCCCAAAAGTGAATTAAAGCATCTTTCATCACTATTAACTTTGTGACTTTGTTTCCAAATTTACTCTGGTCATGTTTGAGCTTTTTTTCTCTTTGATATTCTTTTTATAAACTCTGTTCTCATATCAATTGCCTGAATTTCTTTCCTCAATTAATTGCAATTAAAATTGCTCTTGAAGGAATTTATTTTTTAGGCAGTAATATCTGTTGTAGAGTATTTTTGGGATAGATATTTATTGTTGGTAAAAAAATCAATCTTTATAATATTATTGTTTTATACTAAAAGAGTCAAAAAATAAAATTTGTGTTTTTTTCTCTTAAAAAATTTAAAATTTACTATTTTTGATTGAATTTTACCCTATACAAATTTTGAGGACAGGAAAAGTACTTGATTTTTAATCAAATTTTCATATCCACACATTACATTTGGCAGCCCAGCCATGATATTTTACATGTGACATATTTTTTACTTTTTTAATATTCTTTTTATATTAAAATACTTATCATTTCAAAAAACTCATAAAAAATAATCTTTTTTTATTATAAGTGAGGATTTCTTTTTCATTTATCTTTTGAAAAACCTTTTTTTTTACTTGAAAAATTGCTTTTTTCACTTATTTCAGTGTCTTACAATGTGTTCAAACAAGCAAATATTAAAACAGAATCAACAGCCACTAGCATTATTCCAGCAAGTACTGTTAATTCTGACAATAATAGCACCATTATTATAACTGAGAATGATCAAGCAGATCCAATTTCTTCTGAATTAATAAATTTAGATATTAGTAATGCCCTACAAAAAGGAAATAATTTGGCCAATAGTAAGATTTTGACATAGAAATACTATTTTTAAGAATTTTTACTCATAATTATTCCTTCAAACAGAGCAGGAGAAAGCTATAACACCTCAAGAAGCTCCCAAAAAGGTTATAGACATCATTATGGAAGAAGCCAAGCAGTTCCAGAAGGACAAGGGAAATTAAATGAATCCCAAACTGAAAAATGTGACATTCTGAATCTGATAACACTTTTTTACCTTCAAACAGAGCTGACACTTCCACAAGAACCCTCAGTGGACATATACAAATTTTACCAGAAGGCATACAGCAATGCACTTCAACACAAAGAGTATCAAAGCCTAGAAGACCTTTGAAAAAGCTTCATTAGCTCTTACCTGACTGTGAGAAAGTTCCTAGGCCATTCAAATACTTGAAAGTTACTGGATGGATAGAATCCATTTATGTAAAAGCAGAATGAAGGGAAAAAACCCTCCACCAGCCAAACAGGTCCTCAAGCTGACTCAAGTGTCCAGCATAAGCAATTTCAATGTGAGAAAGGAGCCACAAACTCAGAACAAGAGCAAGGGTAAAGCACCAGCCACAAAGCCATAAATCCAGGGCTACAGAATACCAAACATTTAACAAGATGCCATGGAAAATGTGTTTCAGATCGCCATAACCATGATGAAAATTTAGAAGAGAGAGGAAGCCAGATTAAGCTATCAGAGATGATTTTTGAGAGTTGGGATGGAATTCCAGACTTTTATATAGCCCTAAATGAAATAAAAAGTCATATTTCTAAAAAAATCAAATATTTATAACAATATTAAAACAAATAACCTAATTTTAAGCCAAATAAATGAATAACATATGTTTTTTGATAAATTTTCAAGAGTAATTAGAACATCAAATAGTGACAATTAATTTTCAAATGAAATAAATGAAAAATCTGACATTATAAAATATTTAACAGATAAATATTCTAAATTCAATATTGATTGAATGATTGAAACAAGAATAAATAAAGCCAAAAGTATTATTAAAGTAGAGAATAAGAAAATTCTTGATTATATTACAAATTCATTTACTGAAGTAAAGAAAAATACTATTGATTTAAAAAAGTGTTTTGATACCTCACAATAAAAAGTATCAAAATTAACAATGAAATTGAATCAAATTATTTTTGATAATGCTAGAAAAACGTAATTATGGAAATAAATCACAATTAAAGAAGACATGTATAAAATTGAGTTAATCAATTCAATAAAAGTTTTTCAACATGAAGTCAGAAATTCCACAAGGTGTGATACCAGTAAAATAAATGAAATTGAACAATCACTTCACACCTTTCCAAAAATCTCTACACCTCTAAATCAAAGTCGGGGTATAAGAAATTTGAACCCACCAGTATTTGATTTAGAAAATTCACAAATGAAGAATGAATTTTACACTTCTTCCCATAACTTGGAACCATCAATGGGCCAAGGACTTTTGAATAAAGTACCAAAGCTTAAAGGATGATCTCACTTCAGTGGTTAAGGAAAATATTACAATGTGGAATTCATCAGAGGTATTCACATGATCAAAGAAGAATTTAAACTGCCAGAAATATTGGTAAAAAAAGATTTAACACCTTGTTTACCAAATTATCTCATAGATGGTATATAAAGTTAAGACAAGCACATGGCACCAAAGTTGGACTTGGCAAAAATTCCAAATGATTAATAAGTGAGAAAATGATTCTTGGAGACTTAAAGTGGATACAGCCTCTGAATCTTCAAATTTTAATGCTGACAAAGACAGAGCCTTACCATGGTTTTTCCAAAAAAAAGACAGACTAACAGAATTATATCCTGACATGTCAGAATTTATAATCAACAGAAAAATTCTAAGAAAATGTGGAGGTAACTTGGAGCATGCTGTAAAAAGAAGGACTACTGAGCAATATTAAGATTAAGATATTTTAAATATATTAGAAGAAGTAACCACCAGAGCCAAAACTTGTTCTAGTAGGATGAATCTTAAAACAAGGTTTAATACACCTTTGAAAGATTCAGTGGACAAAAGCCCCAAAACAATTCTAGTGATATGAAATATAAATATGCAGATACAATCAGAAACTTCCATATTTTCCAAAGAGCCACACATTTAGCTAAGAAATGTCCAAAAATAGGGAAAATGAATGAAAGTAACATTGAAAAAGAACCTGATGTTGAAAAATATGATATAAATGAGCAAAATTCTGATGACAAATTATCAATATTTTCTGAATATTCAAAATATATAGAAAATAGAAATTTCACATTTGACATCATGGAGTCTTACTCCAGCTTACCACAATTGAGCAATAGTCAAATTGACTTATCAAAAGTCCAAGAGGCACAGCTTATGAAAACCAAACCAAACAGGGGGAAAGGTTATACTGCTGGAAATTGCTGTATAACAGAGGTGTTAATTAACAACAAACCCACTAAGCTGTTACCTGACCCAGGGGACCTCTGCTCTTGTGTTGGAAAATATTTCCTCAAGACCTGTGTACCAAATTTTGAAGATCAATTATTACCAATTGATGGCATAAAATTCAAAAGTGAAAGCAATCCAATAAAAGCATTAGGCATATTTGAAACCACTGTAATACTTACACATATCAATGGAAATTCAAGAATTACTGTTAAATTTGTTGTTATGGAAAGCTGATCTAGTACCAATTTCATATTGAGAAATGATTAGTTAATAATGTATTGCATAGATTCACATAATAACAAAGATACCTAATTTAATTTTGGTGACAATAAGCATCATAAATTTTCCTTTTTACCTTTTAAAAGACAAATTACAGTGAATAAAGCATTACCAGTCAGCTTAGAGCTAGAGAATTTCAAGTCAGAAAAAATTAATGAAGATTAAATAATTCTTCATCTTACTGATATACAGGAAAATGAACTATCTTCCCTTTTATATGACCACAAAGATGCCTCAGAATAATATAAAGAACCTTTGGGGAAAATCAATTTTAATGATGTTAAAATTATTATTTTGAACATTGAGAGACCTTATCCACCACTCTTAAAGAGGCCTGCATACCCAGAAATCCCAAAATTAAGAGAAGATCTTGATTTTCAAATTAAAGAACTCTTGGACCTTGGTGGAATAAGAAGGGTTGGCCTTAATGAAGAGGTAGAGATAATTACACCTGTGATAGTGGCATTGCATAATAGAAAATTCAGAATGGTTGGGGACTTTAGAGTTCTAAACACTTGAACTGTCCCAGACAGGTATCCCATACAAAAAAACCAAATTTCCCTCCCTCAAATATCTCAAGCAGTATACATAAGCACTATTGGTGCCCTAAAGGGATTCCACCAAGATTTAGTGACACCAAGAGCTAGAAAATATTTGAGAATTATTGTTCACTGTAGGATGTATGAATACTTAAGGATGCCTTTTGGTATCAAAAATTCACCTCCACACTTTCAAAGGATGGTGAATGAAATCTTTCCTGAAGAACTTTCAGAAGGATGGTTAATAATTTATATTTATGGCATTATTGTCTTTTCTAAGACTTGGAAGAACATATGTATAGATTATCTAGAGGTTTGGGAAAATTCAATCTGTAAACATGAAAATTTCTTTAAATAAATGTCATTTCAGATTCAAAGAACTCAAAGCCCTAGGACATGTGGTATCTGGTCTATCCCTTGGAATTAAAAACCAATGAATTTTCAGCAGTACTACTGGATCCTATTCCTCAGAACAAAAAAAATCCAGTCATTTTCAGGATTTTCAGGATACTAGAGGAAGCACAGTAAGTACATTTCATCCATAGCAAGACCTTGTTATACATTGTGTGACAAAGACACAGTATTTTAAGTGACTGTTCACAGAGTAAAAGCTTTTGGATACCTGAGACAAGCCTTGACCATTGCTCCACTTCTACTTATGCCTTATTTTAAACTTCCCTTTAAATTTTACATTTCTTTGAAGATATTTTTTTGAATTTATAACATATTTTACTGCTATGAAATCACTTATGAACATGAAAATACCCAAAAGACATATTCTAAGATGACAAATAGCCATACAAGAATATAGAGGTAATGTGACCATTGTACACAAATATTGAAATATTCACAAAAAAGCAGATGGTCTAAGCAGATGGCCATTACCAAATGACATTGATAATCCTGCTTATGTACCAGAAGAAGCTTCTCCACAAATTCCAATAGAAGGGATCAGTTTTACAGACCTAAACAATACCTTTTTTGAGAAATTAAGGAACAGCTATAATCAAGATATTAATTGTAGCATCCTACTCCAATTAATTGCTAAATATTCTAAGGATAACTCCCTGCTACATTCCTTGGATGAATTATGGAAAAAGTCATATGATGAAGGAAGATTTCATTTAATTGTATCATAATCTATTATAGGACTGAATACACATGTGCAATGACAGTTGTGCACAGATCCCTAATCAATCTTTTATTAAAAGAATTCTATGGCAGCCCTTCTCAGGACACTTATAGGAGGACAGAACAAGGGAGAAAATTAAGACCTGCATATGGTGGCCAATGTGGCAGAAAGATGTTTCAGAATATTGTAAAACTTGTGACAGATGTCAAAAGGAAAATAAATCCACGGGAAAAAAACTTGGAAATATGATCAAACTCCAGGAACCCAGTAGATATTGGGAAACTGTGCATATGTATTGGGTCACTTGCCTACCACCAGGAGGTGATAGAAGCTATAATTTCTGCCTAGTTATTGTTGAAAGGGTTAGTAATACTCCAATATTTCTGCCATGTCACAAAGATGATACAGCCATGAATACAGCTCTTCTGATATGTAATAGAGTAGTATCATGGACTGGCATATTCATAAACATATTTAGTGACAGAGATCCCAATTTTACCTCAGAACTATGGAAAAATCTTCACCAGATTTTTGGGACCAAGTTATCCTTCTCTACAGCTTACCACCTGAAAACTGATGGCCTAGCTGAAAGAATGATCCAAACCTTGTGAGACATGGTCAGAATATTTTGTGCATATGTCCACAAGATCAAAGATAGTTATGGATTAACCCATTAGTTGCTTAGACTTCTTCCTGAATTATAACTAGGGTATAAAACATCTATCCATTCCAGTACCAATCCGACTCCTGCTATTTTAGGGAAAGGATGGAATCCCAAACTACCCCAAGATTCCTTGAGGAAGGATTTGGTTGAAATACATCCCAAAGCTGCTAGCTTGAAATTAATGCTAGAAAAAGCTATAAATAATGAATTAGGATTTAAGAAAGACTCATTTGAATATTCCAAAGACAAATGGGACAGATCACATGCTACTCCAGACTTCAAGGTAGGAGATTTGGTACTTCTATCTACCACTAACTTCAATAACATCAAAGGAAGCAAAAAGCTCAAAGACTCCTTTTCAGGACCTTTCGTTGTCAAGGCCCTTTATGGGGAAAATTCTGTTGAAGTAGAATTGTCTGAGGAGCTTAGTAGTAAGCACCCTACATTTCCAGTAATCTTGATAAAACCTTACAAATCTGGTGATCCTGAAAAATTCCCCTTAAAGAGTAAATTTCCCTAGCATATACCTCCTTTTGAACCATCTGGTATTAAGAAAATTACCAAAGCTCACAAAGAAAGTAATGGAATACCTTGTCAGGTACAGTGACCAAATTTATGAAGAGTAATGGTTATCAGAAAAATACATACATAAAGCTACCAAAGTTCTCAGAATATTCAGACACTATAAATAACAATATTAAAAAGTAATATTTTTTTAGGGGGAGGGAATGTGAGCCTTAGAGGTATTTTAAAATACCCAAAAGATCACAAATAACAAAATTAAGTTTTAATTATAAATAAATAGATTTATTTTTATTATAAAAACAGAAGTCAAAATATAAATATAAAATTCATATACAAAATTAAAATTTTAATTTTAATTTAAAGGAAAAAATAAATTTAAATTACAAAATGTGAAAATACACTTTTACCTCAAAAAATTAAATAAAAATAAATTTTCACCAAAAATATCACAATTAGAATATTTTTGGAAAAAAAATTAAAGAAACTTATTATAACGTTTTTTACAATAAATAATCAGGTGGGGTCACTTCTGAGTGAAAATTCTGTAGCTCAACTCTTAATAAGCTTAAATTAAGTCTTGATTATTTTATGTATAAAAATCTGAAAATCCTCAAAAACTCAATTTAATTCACATCACATGTTGTGTTAACCATTAATTTTTGTGTTAAAATTGAGGTATTGTGTGTTGTTTAGAAGTTGTGAGGAATTGAAGTATTTTCAATTGAAATGTCAGCATGTGCACATGTATTAAATAAGTGAACTTTGCTTCAAATATGGGGAATCAATAACTATAGTTGTTTAATCTAAATTTTTGATTGAATTACATATGTAGAATTCTAGTATAATACATGATGAGGAATTAAAGAAAAAATAAATTGGAAACATTAATTTTGGGGGGGGAGTAATCTTGGCTCCAAAGATGCCATACTCCTTCCAATTCCTTTCTGATAGGCATGGGATGTCAAAATTCATGCAAAGGCTTATCACTTTTGGCCTGGAATTGAGGCACAGGGTCTGTGACTCAATTGATGATGAGTTTTTGATAAAGGGGGTAAAACTACCCTTAAGTTGAAAAAATATTTGAAAAAAGTATTTATAAATGGTTTTGAGGTCTTTGACACATATTCTGATGTGTTCTGAAGGCTTGAAACCAATTATTACTATAGCAATGGTTGATTTAAGGGACTAAAATGGCTGAAAATAGCAAAAAATGGCTAAAAACAGGGTTCTGTGAGCTTTTGAGATATGACCACATATCCAAAAAGGTCACAACAAAATTTCTGTAATAATTATACTTATAATAATTATCTCAAAGACTAGTAAAAATACCATAAATAAGTACAAAATATAAATTAACTCAGAATCTAATGAGTAAACAAGTAAAATAAATTGCACCATTGGATTCCTAATGGTAAAATACACATATGTCACTTTTATGGAATATCTGAAAAGTCAATAATTACTGAAGAATAAGTAATAATTCCTTGAAATAGGTATAAAACCTTATTTAACTCAGAAACCAACAAAATAACATTCGAAATAAGCTATACCATTAGATTCTCCATAAAAGGCCACACATAAGACAATTATAAAGCTAATCTCTAAAGTCAATATTTAAGGAATTAAGCTGAATATATGCACTTTTTTGGTCAATGCATATATTCGTGGTTTTTAGCTATTATCTCTTGAAATATACAAGATAGAGAGATAAACCAAAAAAAAGTCACCACATAATTACTGTAGGAACACAGATATGATGTCAGGATGAGTCTATGATGAAGTGGTAATAAAGCTATTTACAACTAAAACTATGACTGTGACATGTGGAAAATAGTTTGAAAATGATTTGTAAAGGTTTAATATGGATTTAATTTAAAATAAAAGGGCTTTACTATAATGAATATAGTGGTGGTGAGAGCTGTTGAAAGCCCTGGGTGCAGCTTTACCTGTTGGGTTACAATAATAAAGACTAAAATACTTTAATTTAAGAGTATACCTGATTATTAACCAAGAGTAAAACTGTTTTTGACAGTTTACTACGTAGGTTATTCAAGAGCAGGATGATGAAAGCTATTCTGGCTGTGAAAAGCCTCCTTTTTATCCTGAAATGGGGTGGAAAGGGTGCTAGACCTTTCCACATAGAGGAAGTGAAGGTTTTTTCACTTTCTAGTACTGGCTTGTGGTTTTCAAACAGCCTGTATAACCTGTATTGGGCTCAGATGTGGTTTTGAAACCACATCTGGGCGGTTTTCACCAATACAGGGTGAAAATTTTCATCTGGGGACCTCACAGCCTGATTCTGACGTGTATGACGCGTAGAATGCTGTACAGAAACTGTATGGGACCCCAGTATTGACTGACATATGAGTTATTGAAGTAAAAACATGCTTCTTCATCTATTTGACACCTCATATTCATGGTTATGGGATATTATCCCATGGTAAGGCTGTATATGACAGCAGGTGGGATTTTGACCTTAAAACAGCCATAACTTTGTCAATTCTTGGGATATCAACCTCAAAATTGGTTCAGTGTGTAGCCCTGTATGTGCTCTACACAATGGTACCTCATTTTATATGGGTATCATTAAATATGGCAAAGTTATCCCATGTACAGAATTTTTGTACATTTGGGTGTTTTGGGCAAAAAGCTGTATTGAGCTTGTTTGTCCCATAACTTTTTTTCTAGTTGAGCTATTGGGAAATGGATGGCACCATCAGATAGCCCTTATTGTGTTCTTTCCAAAAATACCCCACTTCAGGTATCCCACACTAAAACTGTAGAAGTTAGATGAGAGGTGAATGTTTTGTTCACCCTTATTTGGCCTGAAATTGACCATAACTCCAGTAATATTGGTGCTAGCTCAGTTTGGCTGGTACCATTGGATAGCCCTGGCTTAGAGCTTCATTGTGAATACCCATTTTATGGGGTTAAGCCTCTCCTTCTAGATTTTAGATGAGAGGTGAAAATTAAGGTTTATGCTCAGCAATAACTTTGAGCAGGAATAGCTTTGTTATTCTTAGTCCTATGGTGATGGAACTTATGTTTTCAGGAAGAGGTGAGTTTCCTCTTTGTTTTGATACCTTTTGAGCTGATTTGGCTCAGCTCCATGCTTTGGTGGTATCTTGGCTATACCATTGGTTTATGGTATTTTGGCTGTCATGCTTGTGCTCTGGTTTTGAGTCACAGGCTGACATACCCTCCCTCTAAAAAGGCTCATTATTGATGAGACTTCTCAGTCCTCCTAGAGGCTCTGAATCTCCTTAGATGAAGGTTCCCATCTGGTATGGCATCCTCTGCCAACCATTTGTCTTTATCTGCTGTCTGGTTCTTGAATCTGACTAGGTATTGTCTTTGATCCTTCCCATTCAGTCTCATCTTCCTGGCCCTGATGATCTTACTCACAGGTCCAGGGGAGTCCTCCACTTCCACTATCTCTTGTGGTGTGGGGTTCTTTCTCCTTGAGGGGAATTTGTCCTCCTCTGTCTGGAAGTATGGTTTGACCAAACTCACTGGAAAGACTGGATGTTTCCTTGAAAACTCCTCAATGAGTTTGACTTCCACTGCATTTCTTCCTACCAACTTAATGATAGTAAAAGGTCCTACAAATGAGTCTCTCATCTTTTTAGGTCCTTTGAGATTGTTGAAGTTCAGTGTAGACACTAGCACCTGGTCCCCTTCCTTGAAATCAGGTTCCATATGTGATTTGTCCCACCCCTGCTTATTGTATTATTTTGCCTCAGCTATGCATTTGGCAGCTGTGTCACAGGCCCTCTTCCACATATCATGGAAGTCTTTGGCTGTGGGGTGGATAGTCAGGAGATTTCTCTTCAAGTGATCCACAGGAAACAGGGGGCTCCACCCTTTCTCCACCAGTGCAGGTTTTTTACCTGTGGTGGAGTGCTGGCTTGTATTATAAGCCAGTTGGACTGCTGGTAAGATGGTAACCCAATCATGGGTGTATCCCTCATGGTCCTTGTATTCCATGCCATAGGCACAGAATCTTCTGAGGATGTCCTCCATTGTTTGGATCATCCTCTCAGCTAGGTCATCTTTTTGTGGATGGTAGGCTGTGGAAAAAGCAAGTTTGGTACCAAGCATGTCATATAAGTTAGTCCAAAGTTCCGATGTGAATTTTGGGTCCCTATCACTAATGATGATCTTAGGGACTCCACAGGTAGATATGATGTTATTCCAAAACAACAGAGCAGTATCCATGGCTGTGTCTTCCTTATGGCATGGTAGACACCTCATGCTCTTGCTAAACCTATCAACTATGATTAAACAGGCATTATAGTTTTCTTTCCCCCTGGGACAAGTCCTGTTACCCAGTCCATGTTGATGGTTTCCCATGGGTGTTTGGGTTCTTCTATGTGTTGAAGCAACCCATACTTCTTCCCATGTTTCCTATTTGCCTTTTGGCATCTTTCACAAGTGTTGATGTATTCACTCAACTCTTGTTCCCACTTGGGCCACCAAGCTGTGCTTGCTACCCTCTCTTTGGTTCTGTCCTCACTCATGTGTCCCATATAGGGGCAGTCATGGAAATCTTGTAGGATCAATGAGATGTGGTCTCTGTCTACCACTGTGAGTGCACTTGTGTGCTTTTCTCTGTGGTAGAGCAGGCCATCTTAAGAAAAAACTTATTGTCCTTATAGGCCCTCAACCAGGGTTCTTCCAGCTGGGTTTCCAGTTCTGGGCTCCTGTACTTTTGTTGAAGGAGTTGGAGTAGTATGCTACACTGTTTGTGTTTGGCATAAGACTTCTGTACTGCACTAAAAAATTCATTGTGCAGTTCTGAGGAGCTTATTCCCAGTATGGGAGTTTCTGTCCCTTCTGAGTCAGTGTTCCCACTGTCAAGGGTACCACTTTCTGGTGCCCATTCAGAAAGTCTGAAGTTCCTCCTCCTATCTATTTCCATGAAATGGATAGGGATTTTTGCTGCAACTTCTGGGTCATAAGCTGGATTGCTTTTGACATTGTCCAGTGGCCATCTGCTGAGGCCATATGGATTGGTATGGCTTTTACTTTCCTTGTATATGATGGTCATGTTCCCTCTATACTCCTGGATGGCTATTTGCCATCTCAGCATATGTCTATTTGTAGTCTTCATGTTTAGTAAAGACTTCAAGGGTGTGCAGTCTGTGTAGACTTCAAAGACTGCACCCTCCAAATAATAATGGAGTTTTTCTAGAGCCCAGACTAGACATAGACATTCAGTCTGGGTGGCCCCATACCTGGCTTCTGAATCTTTCAGTTGCCTAGAGATGTAACATATTACACCCTCTCTTGGTTCACCATCCACAATTTGTCTTTGGTGAAGGGCTGCTCCTAAGCCTTGGCTGCATGCTGCATCTATATATAGCTTGAATGGTAGTTCAAAGTCAGGTAAGATGAGCACTGGTGCATTGGTGAGTTCATATTTGATTCTCTCATATGCATCCCTCCTTTCCTTGGTTATTTCAAAAACTACATCTTTTGAACATAACTTGTATAAACTACTAGTTATGTGTGCAAACCTTTTGATATGGTTTCTATAGTAGCTAGCAAACCCAAGGAAAGATTGCATCTCTTTGATGTTCTTTGGTACTGGTTTTTGCAGTACTGCTGCTACTTTGTTCTGGTCAATTGCCAGACTAAGACCTGAGACTTTATGTCCTAGAGCTAGTAGCTCTTGTTGGCCAAAATTACACTTTTTGAGTGAAATTTTCAGATTAATGGGTATACATTTACTCAGAACTCTGTCTATGTATTGTACATGGTCTTCCCATGTCTCTGAGTATATAATGATATCATCAATATATACTACCATCCAGCCTTCCATTATTTCTTCTTGAAATATGGTGTCCATCATCCTTTGGAAGTGGGCTGGTGCATTCTTGATGCCAAATGGCATCCTGGTGTACTCATATATACCCATATGGCATATTATCCTGAGTAACTTCATGGAGTTTGGTTTAACTCCATTTTGGTGGAAGCCTTTCATACAATCCATGTTGGTTATATATCTGGCCTTGGCCAGTTTATCTAAGGCATGGGGTATCCTTGGTATAGGGTACCTGTCTGCTTTTGTGTAGTTACTCAGGGCTCTGAAGTCTCCACACAGTCTAGACTTTCCATCATGCCAGGTGATCAGGACAGGGGTGGTAATTTCCACTATTTCATTATGTCCAATCTTCCTGATTACATCCATATCAAGGAGTTCATTGATATGTTTCTCAATTTCTTTCCTGGTTTACAGGCTTGCTGGATAAGGAGGTCTCCTCAGCATGGGTGGATAAGGCCTTTCCACATCCAGATATAGTTCTATATCATGGCCTTTGATCTTGCCTAATGGTTCTTCACCAATGGCAAATGCTGGTCTGTTCTTTCTCAGCATCTTCAGTAAACTTAGTTTTTGTTTACTGGTGCGGGTAGTGCTAAACTGTCCCTCTCTGAATTCCTTCAGAAGTTCTTCTAGTGGATCTTGAGAAGATATCTGGTATATGTCAAGTGAAAATTTCTTCTCCTTGTTAGTACCAATGGTGATATGCCTATTTTTACTGTTGTAAATGTCTATGCCATACATCCTCTGGTAATCTGTTCCCAGTAAAAACCCTTGGATGTGGGCATCATTAAGCACTACAAACTCTGGGTTGAGTCTGATATTACCCTTCCTGTGGGATATAATTATCTCTTTGATAATTGTCCCAATGGAAGTCATCTTCCCTGATGCACTTTTAAAGTTCTTTGCCTTAGTGGGCAAGAGCTGTTTTTCCCAGTTTGGGAAGTGAGTATCCAGATAGCTGCTGGCCACTATGGAGCAGTGTGCTCCACTGTCAATGATCAGTGGATGCTGAGCATTGTCAATACAAACAGTCATTTTTGTAGCTGTCCCATGTATATATGCCATTCCTTTGGTTGGTGTAACCAGGAATGTTTGTGCATCTTCTGTGTGTTTGCACAAGTTCTTATTAGCAGTGTCCTGTGGCATGCCTGCTTCCAACTGTATGTCCTGGATTTCCAGTGGGGTTTCTTCTTGGTATTCCACTAGAAATTCCTCTCTTGGGTCTTGATCATCCTCAGATGGTTCTCTGATGGCATCACCCATAGAGTCTGAATCAGAATCCTCTGTTGGAGGTTCTTCCTCAGGGACTTTCTCTATGGCATAGATTTTTTTCTTTGCCTTTGGACAGTTGTTGGCATAGTGGTCTGTTGAGCCACAATTGTGACAAGAATTTCTCTTCTTTGCCACTTCTTCCACTTTTTCTTTGGGTTTGTCTTTAAACTCCACCCTGAAAGGTTGTTTCTCTTTGAAACCACTGCTCTTATATGGGGTGAATTTCCCTATATTTGTCCTCTTCCTTATGTCTTGTAAGGTGTTGGCAATGTCATCTAGAGTGCAATTTTGGTTGCATCTGCATTTTACTGCATGTTCTAGTTCTCCTGGAAGTTGTGTCAGAAGTTTGTGATTCCTCATTTGAATGTTCATCTGAGGATCAATGGCTTTAAGTCTTTTAGACTGTCTAAGACACCACTCATATGGATCTTTGTCCACAGAGTATTTGTCATTCTCAAATGACATGGTCTTTTGCCATATCCAAGTTCCATTACTGTACTTTTGGATGATTTGACTCTTCCACCATGGCCAGTTTCTTCTGCCATGGATTTCTTTCATTTCTGTGTACCATATACTTGCATGACCTTTAAATGCAGTATTCAATCTAGCAGTACTCCAGTAGTCTGGTATGCTTGGTACATCAATGAAGAGTCCATCAATATAATCTATGAGTTCCATATGATCATATTCTCCTGATCCAGAGAGTTTGGGCCAGTTTCAGGCCTCAGGAAGCTGTTTCAAGGCTTCCTTCTCTGAATAAGACATGCCATCTCCATCCTGGTATTGTGATGGAGATCTTGCTTTATTCAACAACATGGCATCTGGTTTGATGTCATCTGGTTGATATGGATTTTCCATAGCTTGGCCTTGTGGTTGGGGCTTCAAGCTATGATAGGCATTAAACAATTTGTTAATGTCTTGATCCAGACACTCCCTGTCCCTTGTGCTGTGGTGTTGTTCTTCAAAGACTATATTCAGTCTTTTGTTGGTTGCTTCAGAGGCTTTGCTCAGTTGAGCATATCCTTCTTGAAGATTCTTAGCTATTTGTTCCAAGGAGGCTTGAGTTTGTCTCATCCTCTCTTGGCTAGCTTTAATTTCTGCAAACTTCTTTGCAGATTGTTCAGCATATTGGGACATTTGTAACCACAGTATATCACTGTTGATGTTACTCTCAGATGTGACAATGTTATTTTCAGTCTGAGTGGGGGTAATGTTTCTATTACTAGGACTACTGATTCTAGAGTGGTTTACAACTACTTCTGGTTCTTGTGTACTTCCTTTACCAAATATAACAGCTTCTGGATCATGGGGTCTGACTCTTTCCTCCTCTGGTTGAAGGAGGCTTTGTTCTTGGCCTTGTTTCCTTGTCTTCTCCGGGAAACTTCCTGGAATTGTGAAGAATGGTGACTCTTGGCCACTGATCTGCTGGTTTCTGAATGGTGTGAAGCCACTGGAGAGCTGATTTGGCCTGCTCCTTGTGAACCTGAAGGAATCTGAGTAGGCCCTGTCTGGGTTCATTGTTCTTCTATTGCTTGGATAGTGGCTTGATTCTCCCTTATCCTCTGTGCCCTTGCCTCCAGGAGTCTGTGCTGCCTGGTAGGATTCCAACCTTTGGTGATTACCATAAGGTCTTTGAAGTCTATCTCTTTGAGACAGATCTCCTGGCAACTTGATCCAAGTTCTGCCCAGTGAGATGCCAGGTTGAACCTCTTGTTGTCCATGCTCCATTGAAATAAGTCTTTGAGGAGTTGGTGGATCTGAAGAACTTGATCCATATCCTTCCAGTCCTCTGGTTTGAGGTCTCTGTTGAATTGTAGTGTGAATGGCAAGGTTGATATTATCTCCCTCATTGTTTTGCCATCCACCACTGTGTCCAAGGTATCCTCTTCCTGGTCTTCTGGTTCTGGACAATCCTTCTCTGTCCTCTGGCTGGTTCCTTTGGAAGCCAAGATCTCTGAGGTATGCAGGGGACATATCAGTGTTTGCAAGCAGTCAAAAACTTTATGTTCTTAGGGTATTTACCTTTGACTGTGCCTTGTACAAATTTATTGTCTGCTGACTTGGGCAGTTTGCCTTTGGAAGTTACAACTGGGTTAATAATTGTAATTTTTCCTGTACAAGTGGTTATGGTTGGTTTACCTTGTATTGAAGCAGAGTTTCGTGGTTTTCTACTCCTCTGAGTGGCTATGGGTATCCACTTTTTGGCTGTAATGAGACCTTCACTGTGCCTCTTTCCTTTGCCCTTGCTGCCCTCTGGTTCTGAGGGTGTCACTGGTGTGTTGGCCTGTGACTGGGTCTCAAGTGGGATGTAATTTTCTTCCACTGAATCAAGGCAGGAAAAAGAGGGCTTATGTCAGTTAAGACTTCTCAAGAATGCTGGTTTTGCATGTCTGGGATTGGCCTCTGGGCTTGTATGTTACTACAATATGCCCTGTATAATGACAGTGTAATTGAATCAACAATTCCACGTCAGAATTACAGCTTTTGGTACCCTGTCACACTGTTTGTGTGCCAGTATCCCACAGATACACTTGTGGTTTTCAAGTGTAATCTGAATAAGTGGCTCTGTATAAGTGTAATTGAGTTAACAATACACTTAACCACGCCTCAACTGATGGTTTCTCAGTCAGAGGTGTCCTTATTCAATCAAGAATACAGGACTCATTGATGGCTCTAAGTGTTTTATATGTAAACACGCCAAAAGTAAAGGTTCCAGTGGGTATTAACCATGTGGTAAATACTCTTATAATATGAGTAATAAAGTAAAATATATATAAAAATATATATTTTAAAATAAAATATGCCTAAAAAATGTAAAACAATTGTCAGAAAATAGAAAATAAGCGAAAAAACTTACTTATAAGGTCCAAAAAAGTTTAAAACACGGCCAGGCCCCCAAAATGTCAGGATGAGTCTATGATGAAGTGGTAATAAAGCTATTTACAACTAAACCTATGACTGTGACACATGGAAAATAGTTTGAAAATGATTTGTAAAGGTTTAATATGGATTTAATTTAAAATAAAAGGGCTTTACTATAATGAATATAGTGGTGGTGAGAGCTGTTGAAAGCCCTGGGTGCAGCTTTACCTGTTGGGTTACAATAATAAAGACTACAATACTTTAATTTAAGAGTATACCTGATTATTAACCAAGAGTAAAGCTGTTTTTGACAGTTTACTACGTAGGTTATTCAAGAGCAGGATGAGGAAAGCTATTCTGGCTGTGAAAAGCCTCCTTTTTATCCTGAAATGGGGTGGAAAGGGTGCTAGACCTTTCCACGTAGAGGAAGTGAAGGTTTTTTCACTTTCTAGTACTGTCTTGTGGCTTTCAAACAGCCTGTATAACCTTTATTGGGCTCAGATGTGGCTTTGAAACCACATCTGGGTGGTTTTCACCAATACAGGGTGAAACTTTTCATCTGGGGACCTCACAGCCTGATTCTGACGTGTATGACGCGTAGAATGCTGTACAAAAAGTGTATGGGACCCCAGTATTGACTGACATATGAGGTATTGAAGTAAAAACATGCTTCTTCATCTATTTGACACCTCATATTCATGGTTATGGGATATTATCCCATGGTAAGGCTGTATATGACAGCAGGTGGGATTTTGACCTTAAAACAGCCATAACTTTGTCAATTCTTGGGATATAAACCTCAGAATTGGTTCAGTGTGGAGCCCTGTATGTGCTTTACACAATGGTACCTCATTTGATATGGGTATCATTAAATATGGCAAAGTTATCCCATGTACAGAATTTTTGTACATTTGTGTGTTTTGGGCAAAAAGCTGTATTGAGCTTGTTTGTCCCACAACTTTTGTTCTAGTTGAGCTATGGGGAAATGGATGTCACCATCAGATAGCCCTGATTGTGCGCTTTCCAAAAATACCCCACTTCAGGTATCCTACACTAAAACTGTAGAAGTTAGATGAGAGGTGAATGTTTTGTTCACCCTTATTTGGCCTGAAATTGACCATAACTCCAGTAATATTGGTGCTAGCTCAGTTTGGCTGGTACCATTGGATATCCCTGGCTTAGAGCTTTATTTTGAATACCCATTTGATGGGGTTAAGCCTCTCCTTCTATATTTTAGATGAGAGGTGAAAATTAAGGTTTATGCTCAGCAATAACTTTGTTATTCTTAGTCCTATGGTGATGGGACTTATGTTTTTAGGAAGAGGTGAGTTTCCTCTTTGTTTTGATACCTTTTGAGCTGATTTGGCTCAGTTCCATGTTTTGGTGGTATCTTGGCTATACCATTGGTTTATGATATTTTGGCTGTCATGCTTGTGCTCTGGTTTTGAGTCACAGGCTGACATATGAGCTTTATTTCACAAGCTATAAACAAGGTTAAAACTTGTAATGGATTATTGACTAAAATCAATGGAGCTGTTGAACACTTTGTTGTGAAAGTGGTTCAAACTTAAAAGAAAGTAGACAGTCGGATTTTAATAGCTCATAAGTGAAGAATGATGTAATTTTTATTATAATATTCAAGGTATAACCCCTTGAAATCACAGTTTGAAGTTTAAAATATTAAATTTTGACAGAAAAGATGAGTTACAAGAAAAATCATCAAAAATAGAGTCTTGATGATGTAATAAAATTCTCTTGGAAGTTTGATAAGGACATTCCAAGCTATCAGAATACACTCTCAGAATGGCTGTAGCGTGTATAAATTAAAAGTTCTTAATGATCAAAGTTCAAGCTTAAATTTTATCATTTATGATCACTCACTGTAATCTTATTTTAAGTTTAACCGTTATATAAGTGATAAAACTGGTGAATACTATTAAATTATGATTAATACTAATAAAATCCACAAAGCTTAGACTTCTGCCAATCCTATGATGTCATCAAACTTAGAGCTATAGTGATAACTCTAAATAATGGTGTAATAAGGAGATAAGATGGTTTGATCATGACATAATCATCACTAAACCTTAAAATACTGATCATTTCCAGTGGATACCATCAGTACATGTCTACTAGTAGCCTACTGGACTCTAGAAGGGAGGTATCTACTATAAATAGAGCTCTTTTTACTCTATTTTCCCCTCTGATGCATCAAAACATTAAAACAATTAAATCAAAAGGTAAAATCTTTATTCTTTATACATAAGTCTTTTTATATTATTAAAGACCAAAGGTAATATACATTATAATAATCATTTTGGATGTGATTACTTCAATTTTTCTACTGTTTTTCTATATTTCTCTTAAAAGTCTCAAATCCATGTAAAATCAAGAAAATTTGTAATTTCTCTGATTTTTGATTGTAAATAAAACTTAAATAAGCTGTATTTATATTATTTGGCATACATTTATTCATAATTATTATACTAAGTGTTAAAAGTAGGTTATTTTCTCTTATAATAATTTATCTTTATTATTGCTTTCAATAATTTTTTAATTAATATAAATAGGATTTATATTAATTTATAGCTATAATATTAGTAATATTATTGTTATTAATTGTTTTTTATTAATAAAGAACAATTTTTTACACCTTTCATATTTGTTGGTAACAATAATAGAGTGCTTTTAAATATATTAATATATTTATTTATTATATTATTTTATTTATTCAATAATATGTTTATTTTTATGCCTTAATTATAATAATTATTTATTATTATAATTATTTTTATCTTATTTACTTTATTTATAAGGACATTCAGAGTACAATAAGTAAAATATTAGTACTTTTTACTTATTGTTTCATAATCAAACCTTACAGGTTCAATGATGCCATAATTTTCTTTTTTGTTGTCATTATGTTTCTCACTAATTATTAGAATAAATGTTACCTTTGGAGTAAGAAAATTGGTGGCTATAAAAGAATTTCTTCTTTTCCCCACTTTTTTCTTCATGTTAGAATATTTTCCTTTTATAATTAGTTTAAACACTGTTAAACCAATCAAAAAAGTATTCCAACTACCCTTTTTGAATAATTTTCAATCTTTTCATGATATAAGAAAAATAATTATAATCATTTTTTGGAACTCTTGTAATCATCTTTACCCTTGAACCACCCCAAAAGTGAATTAAAGCACCTTTCGTCACAGTTAACTTTGTCACTTTGTTTCCAAATTCACTCTAGTCACTTTTGTGTGTTTTTGCTCTTTAATATTATTCTTAGAGACTCTTTTCTCATATTGATTTCATGCAGTTCTTTGCTCAAATAATTTCAATTGAAATTGCTCTTGAAGAAATTTCATTTGTAGCCATTAATATCTCTTGTAGAGTATTTTTGGGATATATTTTTATTTTTGGTAAAACAATAAATCTTTATAATATTATTTTTCTATACTAAAAAGGTTCAAAAAAATACAATTGGAGTGTTTTCTCTTAAAACTCTTAAATCTTACTTTTTTTAATCAAATTTTACCTTATGCAAATATTGAGGACAGGAAAAGTACTTCATTTTTAATCAAATTTTCATATCCACACATTACAAAGATATTCATTGAATGATAATATAATTTTTTGAATTATTTTATATTTTAAAAACCCAAGTGTAATTATAAATATAAGCAGAAATATCAAAAAACAGGCCTTTTTAAAATAGAATAGCCCCTGGAGGGTAGCATTAGCTATAAATTATGAAGTTCTTAGCAAAATATTTTACTGAAAAATCTCTATGAGGAAATTTTAAGTCTATTTCAAAAATCAAATACTAAATTAAAAAGGAGAAAAATTCAATTAATTGCCAAAAAAATCACTTTTTTCTTTAAAATACATCCTTGAAATCTGATTATTAGAGAGTTGTGGTGAATAAACTTTTAAGGTGTTTAATAGGTCATTCTCTTAAGAATACTTGGCAATATAAGCTGAAAACCCAAAGAAAATTGATTTTTGCCACAAAACACCTCCTAGGTGGTAGAATTGGCTATAAATAGTGAATTTCTTTTGTCAAAAATTCTGCAAAAAACTCTATATGGAAATTTTAAAAATAAACTCAAAGCTTTATACGACAATTCTTAATAAAAAGATTAACAGAAACAATCAAATAATTACACTAAGGTCGCAAGATCACTTATTTGGATTTTACTTTCAATAAGATTTCATGATTATACCTGAAACACACACAGTAAATATTTAGTTTTCAAAAAACATGTATTTCTACTATACAAAGCTATACACTATATTAATAATGTTAGTAAGAAAATAAATTGATCTTTCATAGGGAAAGACCAACTAAACTGTCTAATTCATCAAAATAATGAAAAAATAAAAAATGGGGTTGTAACAAAGATATAATTTTTGTTTTTCCTTAATATCTCTAATGATAACATTGCTATAAGTTCATTTTGTCACTTAACTACACCATTTACTATGTGGGCTTCTTTCTTAATTACTCTAAGAATAAATTATTAAAATTGATTTCTTCTCATTACTTAATTCCCATCTTTTTTTAGAGTGGGAGAGACTGATCTCATTCTCCACACTATAAAGATATTAGAATCCCATTTAGGTCATTAAACATTGGATGGGATAGGATAAAATCCTAATAATGGCCAAACAATCAGTGTTTTTTTTCTTTGAAATTATTCTTGCCAATCCACATATTTGAAAGATGTGGTGCAATTAATTATCATGAGCTCTTAATTCTACTCTTATATGAACTTTTGAGTAATATAATAAATTCTTACCCCAAGTTAGATTTGCCATAATGCCAAAAAATGAGACAATCTAACATTTTGTCATAAAATATCCCTGCAGGCTCAAATTGGCCATAAATCTGTTGTTGTTTTTTTAAATCTTCTCTGTACTACTTCTTCACACACATTTCTTGAAATAATAATAATATTAAGTCTAGGTATAATTTAGATATATTTGTGATACCCTTGTGACATTTTGACAACATCCTAGTGGTATCTTGGAAATTTCCTGGTAATATGATAAGAATATTTCAATAATATAATCAAGATATATTACTTATTCCATTAGTATATAATATTTATTTTATTATGATATCCTTTCTATTCCTTCAGGAAATTAATAAGGTTTTTTTTCTCCTAAGGGATATAAATCTATGTGATGTTCCATCACTGGCCAGCCAATTACATCAACAAAAAACTGGTGATAAATTCATTTTAGAGGGTTGAATTTTTAGATATTAAGCTAATATGTTTTAGATATTTTAGTTAACTTTATCATATAATATTCAAATTAAAAAATAAATATCAATATCACATATATGTTCTAAATATATTAAAATCAAACCATTTATTAGGGATTTAAATACCAATACTTTAGGTATCTCTTTGTAATTGGCTTTTGATGGTGATATAATCATTTAAACTCAGAAAGAAATGTAACATTGAATTTATTTTTAATATTTTTCTTCAAATTTGAAATCTTCAAAAACTACCTATGATGAAAATGAATATTATAATATGACTTATGGTTAGTTTTTACCAGAATGTTTTATATTGAAATATTGAAATATTTTTGATTTTAGGTTCCAGAAAGTATAGGCTTTAGTCTAAAAAATAAGATTATTTTATACCATAAAAGATCACATCTATGGAGCTTAGATATTTCAAAAAAAACCACAAATTAAATTTGGAATTTGATCAATAATAATAAGAAATATTGCTAATATTTATTTTTTGATGTTTAATAACTCTTATTAATTGATTTGATTCAAATAAAATTTCAACATATAAAACAAATTCATAAAGAAATGCCATGAAAAAATATTCATTATAGATAATATGACATTTTAAAATTAATCATTTCATTTAAATTTGTGAAAATTTTCAAAAGAAATTAAAAAAATCAATAAGTCACTTTTTATAAATTGATTATAAAGAAATTGAAACTGAAAGCTTTCAAATATTAGAAACACTTATTTGAATGATATCAACTTGAAATTGTTAAATATATATAAATACAAATGTATACCTATATATATATATATTGGGGACTGTCAATTCCACATAAGAGTTTGGAAAATATATGTTAGGAGGCTCTTTTACCCCAATTCAGTTCAAAAAAGTGCCAATTGGTAATAATAAAAGGTTACCCTAATAAAACTATATTCTCCCAAAAGAAAAGAATCCAATCCCAGGACTTAACTTCATTTTTTTTTCAAAAAAAAAAGGAATTTTTGGGATCCTGCAAAAGAACAAACTATTTTACTTTTTCAAAGTCCTTGATAAAATTAAGGAGGGAAATTTGGTCTCTTTTCAAGGACCATGCTGTTGAGTGGATTTATTGCTTTTATTTATGAACATAACAGCAAAAATACCAAACAAATTCAATCAGGTGGATTAATTGTAGAAATAATAAAAATAATGGAAATAATGAAAATAATAAAAATAATAAAAATAATAAAAATAATAAAAATAATAAAAATAATAAAAATAATAAAAATAATAAAAATAATAAAAATAATAAAAATAATAAAAATAATAAAAATAATCAAAATAATAAAAATAATAAAAATAATAAAAATAATCAAAATAATAAAAATAATCAAAATAATAAAAATAATAAAAATAATAAAAATAATAAAAATAATAAAAATAATAAAAATAATCAAAATAATAAAAATAATAAAAATAATAAAAATAATAAAAATAATAAAAATAATAAAAATAATCAAAATAATAAAAATAATAAAAATAATAAAAATAATAAAAATAATAAAAATAATAAAAATAATAAAAATAATAAAAATAATAAAAATAATAAAAATAATAAAAATAATAAAAATAATAAAAATAATAAAAATAATAAAAATAATAAAAATAATAAAAATAATAAAAATAATAAAAATAATAAAAATAATAAAAATAATAAAAATAATAAAAATAATAAAAATAATAAAAATAATAAAAATAATAAAAATAATAAAAATAATAAAAATAATAAAAATAATAAAAATAATAAAAATAATAAAAATAATAAAAATAATAAAAATAATAAAAATAATAAAAATAATAAAAATAATAAAAATAATAAAAATAATAAAAATAATAAAAATAAACAAAATAATAAATGTAATAAAAATAATAAAAATAAAAATTTTAAGTCCATGGAAATTCTTTTTTTTTTGAGAAAAAAAAGACATTTTAAATCCATAAATGGTTTAATTTTTCATAATTTTTTTCTCAAAAAAAACAATATTGTTCAATTTCAGCACAAAAACAAAATTATTGAAAAAATTAAGGCCACCTTTGGGTGGCCCAAATAATAATCAAAGGATTTTCTTTTTCAGAAATCACATCATATAAATCCATGTTAATTTTCTTTTGAAAAAATGGCCTTTCCTAGGTGAATTCACCAAAACTTACAATTTACCATTTTTTGGTAAATTCACATAATCCCCTATATAAATATAAAGTTATGTATGTAGGTATTTAACCAGCTCCCCATGGATTTTTCCACAACCAAAGACCTCCCTGATCCCTAACCCTGCCTAATCTTGGGCATTAAGTCCCAACTCCCCGGGATTTACCAGGATCAACCAGGAACAATTTTTTAAGATTTTCTTTTTATAAAATCCTTCCCCCAACATTAATTTTTTTTCTTTCCTCTCAATCACTTTGATCTCCTGTTTTTTTCCACAATGTCCTTTTCAATTTTGATTCTTTCTTCTTTATAAAATCCTTCCCCCAACATTATTTTTTTTGTTTCCTCTCAATCATGTCAATCTCTTACTTGATCATTCCTCCCCTTTTTGATTTCTTCAGAGCTTTTGTCACTTTTCTCAACACCTACTGAACTCACAACCTTACCATCAACTGCAGACACAACCCATACCTAGAAAAGATCTTGGGTTTGGGTCTATTTTCCTGACGTAGATGATCAATAAATTCAATTTCAATTTGTCAACCAATCAGGAAAGACTTTCAACAAGCGCCTGAAGAAACACTGAACTGGAAGCACAAAAGGAATGAGCCAGAAATTTCACCTCTTGCATTGCATAGCCAATCCCAAATCAATCTCTTCCCCCTTGCAAAACATAACACAATGTACCAGTATGTCCACAATCTCAACCCTAATAAGGTGAGTCCCCCTTTTAACCACTATGTAAATTGCTTTCCAATGTTAACCATTGCCTATATAACAGTTGTTATCACCTTCATCTTTGAAGACAGCATTAGTGTACTTTATCTGTGATGCCAATTTACCCTTGTCAATTACCAAATCACCTTCCTTCCAAGCCCTTTTAGAGCTCTGTAATCCTTCAGTTACCAACATTTTAGTCCGTCAAGCCAGCTTAACTTCTCACTTAACCAAAATTCATTTTTACCATCAAGAATCCATTCTAAATTACCTCTTAAGCAACAAACTGGAGGTTTCATTTATAACAGATGCCTTGGCCAGTCCAAACATTACTGCTTACCTGGCTACCACTTCCCAATACATTGATACTGACTTCAAGCTTACCTCCATTATTATGGGCCTTTCCAAAACTGAAGGTATATTCCCATACAATGGCCTTTGATTGGAAATCTAACTCAATTCTCTTTTCTGAATCACAGGTAATCACTCAGGAGCATCCCTTGCTACTCAATTCCTCAAAATCACACATTGCTACAATCTCAAATATAAGATTCTCTGTATCACAACAGATAATGCCTCAGTTCATAATCAAACGGCCCAGGAGATTGGAGCAACCTGCCCTAAATTCTGTGCCAAAGATCATATGGTTGGGTGCATGGCCCATACCATCTGCCTGGCTGCATGTGATGGCCTTGAATCCCTCGGCAGTGAACCCCTCAATACATATAATCAGGTGGACAACAAAAATCACAATCCAATTTCAATTGCCATCCTTGTTGGCCCACCAGATGGCCTCAATTTACCATAAAACTCGATAATTGGTAAGATCGGTTGCCTGGCATCATACTTATGCCACAGCCCCCAAAGGTGTGAAAAGTTTATCACAACTGTTAATCTTGTATATGATTCTGACAAACCAACCAATGCAAACACATTTTTTCTTAAGTCTTAACAAGATGGAACTCAACTTACAAGATGCTAAATTGTGCATTGGTTTTGAAAGATGCCTACAATCACTTTTTCACCCCTGACTCATTGGCTTCACTTCAACTATCAACCCTTGAATGGCAGAAGGCCAAAGTGATGGCTCACTTCTTGAAGCCCCTCTATGAAGCAACCCTACTTATATGTGGGTCTTCTTACCCAACAATAAATCAAACATTACCACTATATAAATTGCTCATTGAAGATATCAGGCAGTTAAGTCATTTTCTATTCTCTATATCAGACCAATTGCCAACTAATAGAGATCTATTAGGAGTCCAAGAAATATGATGTTTCTACCATTGAACCAGCCTCCCACACAATAATACAAAAAATATTAAAATACATTACACTCCTCCTTAGAAAGAGGCCATTCATATGTGCATCAATCCTTGATCCAATACTGAAGCTCACATCTTTCTTAACTCATTATTAAACACTTTGTGAATTTGGGACATCATTAGCCCACCTGGCCAAAAATTTCAAAGATGAAGCCAGGAAGTTTGTCACTTTTCCCAATCAGGAACAACACAACATTGTTGTTGAGAGGTTAACCTGTTTATTGGACAATATGTACCCCCAACTGCAAGCCTTGAAGGCAGTAGTTTTGAATTGGAACTGCAAAGGTATCTTGCCAAACCTCCAGAACCAAAAGATACAGATATCCTCTTATTCTGGAAGCCCTGAGGTAAAGTATTCCCCACCTTGGTTCTGATGGCTTGCAATTATCTAGCCATACCTGCTACCAGTGCACCATCAGAATGTGTTTTATCAGGTGGTAGAAGGATTTTGTCTTATCAACGTGCTTCACTCACACCCTTTCATTTTGAGAAGTTGGCATGTGTAAAGGATTGGGCATGCACATTTGGCTTACTTTACAATGAAATTTAGGTTTTTATTTAGTGTTTGAGTTTGGTTTCTTTGCTCTTATGTACAATTGTCTCACATAATCTATGCTCTGAACTATAAAGGCTACCTTGGGATCCCCAAAGGGATCCCAAGGTCATCCCATGCCCAATCCCTATCAGGCTTAAGAAAAAAAAACCACAAAAAGTGGTTCCTGAGCCCTGCTCCCGCGGGAAATCCCTAAAATGTTGGGATCAGGGACCTGGCTTAATAGGTATGTAAATATTGAATCTAATTTAATAAGCTTTCAAATAAATAAAATTAAAAAAATAAGGGCTGGAATTAGCATCTTGCCATCATTTTGTTGAATTAACATTGTACTTGACATAAAACAGCATTGTTTTAGCAAAACACTGCTGTGAATTTAGCAAGCCCCAAATTTTATCAAAACCAAAATGTTTATTTTGTAGAAAAAAACATTTAACAACAAAAGAATTTCTAAACAAATGACAAGCTACCAATTATTAACATTATCAACTCTTACTAAAACAATTGTACTTGAATGAAAGGAGAAAATCTCAAAAAATATAAGTGGGATCATGACCAGATTGATGAAGTCAACTACCCCTTTCGAGAAGGCAATGTTAGGAGTTTGAAACTGATTGATTTATGACTATTTTAAATTTAAAATGGACATTGTACTTGCTACAATATTTAAAAAGTTATGTTTGTGAAGTTCGTGGGAATGAAGGAAACAAATTGCAAGATTCATGCAGATTAAATTCATTCAAGGTGATTCAAAGTTAAATGTAAAAGCTAGTTGGAATTGAGTAATGACTTTTTATTATTATTGTAAAGACTAAGCAGTTACTATTCATTAAAAAAAGTTATCTCATTACATATTGCAGCCAGGGCTGCAACATGTGCAAAACTGCAAGTGTATCAACGTGTTATTCTTTTACAGGATTTGAGATTGTCTGGGATGTGTGCAAGGGTACCCATCAGGATCAGAAGAATCAAACCTATGAAAAGAAATGTATCCAGGGCCTCTCCCACCATCACATAAACGTAATTATTCAAAAAAAAAAGATGTAGAATATGAAAAAGTTTGGCGCAATTTAGCTTGAAAACAAGGTAAGACAGGTATATCAAACAAGGGGGAAGAAAATCCAAAAGTTTTCGAGAAAGTCTTGAAAACGAAATTATTTAAATTTCGAGCTTGATTTAGCTTTGAAATTAATTCAGGTGTTTTTCAAAATTGCTTTGAAAGCAGCTTCATCAATCTGGCCGTAAGGTGTCTATTTTGCTTTTTATGAAAGAAAGTTTCAAATTAATGGTTTTGAAAGTCTTGAGTCATATCTTCTTGAAGATGAATAAACAAAATGGGGTTTGTTGATTGTCTTTGCTTTTTCGACGTTTCTTTGTTTTATTATGTCTTAGAATACTTTCAGAACAAATTCTCACGAGTTCGCCCAAGTCAACTGCAAAGAAAAGAAGTAAGAAAGTGATTTAAAAGTTTTTTTTGACAAACATCGCATTTAATTGTTTTTTCTACTGTTCTTGCAAAAACTTTATCTTCAAATAGATGAAAGCACTTAAAGGCAAAAGAAGCGGGAAGAAATAGAAGGAACTGACAAGCACGATATAAGACAATTGTTTTTTGTAAAAAATATATATTTAAACATCTAACTGAATATATGCACCCGGTGCTATTCCAATTATACCATTATCTTCTACTTTGAACCAATCAGGATTTGAATAATCAACGACAGCAACTTGACTATTCGAGATTAATGAAACTTCATCCGAACTCGAAGCTGAATATTCATATATAACTGTGCCCCATCGAGCTAAAAATTATGAAAAATTATAAAAATATTGAATTAAGTTATTTAATAAAATATAGACAATTGCAAATGGTAAACTCCTGTACGAACCTTTGATTTCCTCAGCATATGTTTTCGGAAATGTTCCTTTTTGACCTGTAGATTCAATGGTTCCATATAACCAAGCATCATCTGTTTTAGATGGATGGGCGACAATCACTAAATTTTCCTTAAATGTTAGGTCGCCAGCTCTTTCTCCTTTATAAGGATATAAGGTCCTCATACGTATAGCTGTATGTAATTAAATGACAAATCATTTCAAAATGAAACCAGACGATTTAGTGAAAATTCCAATCAATGGTGATAAAAGCTAGAAAAATTGCATACATTGAGATACATCGTAATAATCAAAAATTTCATGATCTTCAACTTGGCCTGGTTTTTCTTCGGTTGGGGCTGGTTCCTCTGCATGAGATTCAAGTGTTGGTTGATGATGAGAAGATGCTGACTGCATTTCGTCCGCGGCCATGCCTCCAATCCAATCCACAGATTGGCGCCGATCGTCAATATCCTGTTGAACATGTTGCGATGAAAGACCACTTTCGATGACTTTTCCAGCTAAAGCACCACTTCGATCATTAGTTTTTGTCTTGCGAAGTCTAGCTCCACTCTGTATTTGACCTAATAATATCCCTCGATCAGCTGGTGTAGTTGATGATATGATCACAGGCGCTTTTGGAGCCATAGGCGGGGCAGGTGCTGAGGGAGGCGCGCCTGGTGGGGAAGCTGATGGTAAATTAGTGACGTTTTCAGCAGCTGATTGGGGACGCGATGGCAAAATTCCTCCAAATAGGGCTTCAGCAAGGCCTTGTCGGGCTTGACGCGCAGTGGCTGCCCCTTCATCATCGCTATCATCATCATCAGTTTCTTTGTCTTTGACGGCATCCCATTCATCATCTGAATCTTGTACGCGAGGTGGGGGTCGGTAAGCAGGTTGCTTGGGTCCAGTTTCAGAAGTGAGAGGGGCAGGGTCTACTGGTTTGAAAAATGGATTGTTGACTGATAGAGTATTTGGGAATGTCATTGAGGTAGGCGGGGCTATCGAACTAGAACTTGAAGAAGAGTTGAGCCGGTGAAAAGGATTGGTACTAAGAGAAGAATTGATGGAATCACTTATTGGAGCTTCGGATGCCGCTGTTGGTGCTGTTGGTGCTGTTGGTGCTGGTGGCGCTGGTGGTGCTGGTGGTGCTGGCGGTGCTGGCGGTGCTGGCGGTGCGGATGCTGAAGAAATCGATGAAGTTATGGTTGGAGGAGGGGGTGCTAAAGGTGCTGGAGGAGTTGAGGAGCTTATCAAGTCAGAAGGTTTAGTTATAACGGCTGGAGTTGGTGTAACTGGAGCAAACGCCTGGCTTGACTGTGATGATATGCTTGAGTTTGGAACAAGACGGCTGCGGGGAGCAGGTGGTGGTGGTGGTTTCTTGCTTGCAGGTGAAGAAGTGGCAGAATGAGATGCAAACATTGCCTTCTTTTTCTTAAATTCATCTTCCAGTCGACGACTTTCTTCTTCTTCTTCCTCCAATTGCTTAATTCTGGCAAGTCGGATGGCTTTTTCTTTCGCTAGGGCCTCTTCTCTCTTTTTTAGCAAAGCTTCTTCTTCATCTATGAAGTCATTTTGAGGGGGCACCTTGACAGTTGGCAATGCAACTTGTGATTTTGCGGTTTCGACAGTTGAGTTAGGCTTAGTGTTCAATTCCTCTTCTGCTTGAAATCTACTGATACGTTCCTCTTCCAATCGAATTTGACGTTGCTTTTCTCTTTCGGCAGCTTCTTCATCTGCTTTGGAGGCTTTTAAAGCCGCTTCTTGTTTTTCTTGCTCCAATCGTGAATTCACATTGGAAACATCAGAGATTGAAGTTCCGCCTATACCCAAAGAGCGCAGCCTATCTTGAATTCTGCGCTGAGCTTCAGCCTGAATGAAAGCTTTCCTCTCTTCGGGTGACATAGTTTTTGTTGGAGCTGTTGAAGAGGGTCGTGGAGGGGAAACAATTTTTGTGCTTTCATGATTTTCACTATCCCTATCGCTACGTGGCTCACGAAGAGACGTACGCGAGGAAAGATCTCGATGAGAAGATCGGGAAGGAGATTCACGAAAAGGGACATCGGACGCTTTAGAAGGAAGATCACGGTCATAAGTTCCTCTAAGGTATCCACGGTCAGAGTGATTGTCTTGACGATGATCGTAATCATCTGATTGTTTGATGGGATCGTATGAGTCAAATCGACTTGAGTTATTGCGTAAGTCGCGCTGTCTTGCAAAAGATTGAGCCTCTCTACGTCTCTCACGATCTCGTTCCTCGATTCTGGCTTCTAGTTGAGGCAATTGATTATGACGAAGATGAAGTAAGTCACGTTCTAACTTGCGCCTTTCATTTTCTTTAGTTTCAGATCTTCTACTAGATCGTGAAAGATATTCGATATCATCTTGAATTCTCTTGATTTGATACTTGAGATCATCGAGTTCATTATCTAGGTTATCATCTTCATTATCTCTATTTCTAGAGGATTCAAGCATACTATCAGTTCGATCGAGTTGACGTTTCATGTCATCTAAACCTGCCATTGTCCTATCCTCACCGCCATGACGAACTGAACTACGATCAATATGACGAGAGCGAGATTTGTAAGTATTTGACTGATTTAATTCATCATGCTTGTACATTGTAGCGTCTTTGTGTAGATTGGGGGAAGACCTAGCACCATGTAAAGACCTGATTGGACCAAGTGTTTGCTGAGCATATGATTCGCCTGTTGATCGAGTATTATCCTTCTTGAGTAAATCTCTTAGAAAGTCAACCGAGTTATCGAGATCGCGAGCAGAAGGTGGAACCATTTCGGGTGGCAAAGTGGACGGGATAGGGTTCCCGTTCAATCTTCTATAAATTAATCCCATGGCCACGTGAAATTCGGCCAAGTTTAACTTGCCTCGATTTTCAACGTCAGCCAAAGCCCTGAAAGAGCAAACAAAGAGAAGTATTAAAAAAGACATGAAGTATAGATTAATGATGAAATTCGAAATACCAAATTTGCATAAGATCTTCTCTAGGTAAACCGCTTTGAGCAAATACTTGAGTGCTCATTCTACCTTCAATGAAACCGGTGCTAGATTGATCCCAAGCTCTAAAGATTTGATCATAACTTTTTTTTTCTTCGCTTGAAAGTTTCCAAGGAACTTTCACGGAGCTCTGACCCATTTGTTGTTGATTTTGATGTTGAAAAGTTTGTTGTAGGCTCATGCCATTTAATTGATTGGTTGATTGAGCAAATTGCATCTGAGAAGGTTGTAGGCCAGTTTGATTAAAATTGATTGATTGCTGTAGATTAGTAGCTGGCATAAAAGTATTGAGGAAAGGTTGAGAAGAAGTACTGATGGCAGGCATTTGGCCACGGAAGCCAATTCCGTAACCAGTTGGCTGAGACATAAGGGGGGTCAAGTTAGTAGACGATGATAAGAATCGATTAGGAGGTGTGGGTTGAAGAGAAGACATGGCAAGAGTGTTGACTTGTTGAGAGTGAAATTGAGTTGGCAATGAAAGTGGTAGGGAAGGTGGTAGATTGCTAATGGGAATGTTTGGAGCATAACCGGTAGGCTGGGATTGAAGATGAAAACCAGTTTGATGAGATTGAATTGGAAAATTAGTTTGTAGAGTTTGTATGGGTTGAGAAAGGTTTGGATTTGGATTGAAGCCAGTTAAATGAGATTGAACGACAAGATTTCTATTTTGTTGGACAAAACCCGTTGGTTGCGATTGTAAAAATCCAGGTTGCTGCTGAGGATAGCTTAGAGTCTGATTTTGATGGAATCCGGTTTGATGAGTTTGCAGTTGATTTTGATTGAACCCAGCTTGATGAGTTTGCAGCTGATTTTGATTGAATCCAGTTTGATGAGTTTGGACTTGATTCTGCTGATTGGCCGTTTGTTGCTGCAGGAAACGAGGATCCTGTTGAAGGAAGCTATACTGCTGACCTTGCATTTTTGATAAGAGGGATTTTTTGATTTTGATCTGGGGAGATTGGATTCAAGTTGAGGAGGAGCACTCGAGGTTTTATTTTCTCAAGATGGTCACGACGGTCAAGAGGAGGAAGTGGTCAAGAGGCCAAGCAAAGAGTGCATCGGATTTCACGCAAACTAAAGTTTAGGTTTGGAATAAATGACCTCATCCTTAGTAATACGGCACGGTACAGCTTGGAATCTTTCCACGTGACAGTACTGTGACAGAAGTCGCCCGAAAACCACTCATTGAATTGAAATTGAGTGGTAAATTTTCAATCTTTCCCTCAGATTTTGCTGAGAAGATGAGTCAAATTGAGTGAAAAATAAATAACTTGGATGTTAAATTCCTAGAAAATTAGTGATAAGTTTTAAAAAATTACTATTTTTTATGTGGTTATTAGATATGATTTGCCATTAATAAAATCACTTACTTATAATCCAGAAGAAAATAATAAATATTGCAAAAAAGTATAGTACATTCCTACCAAGGATTCCTCCAATAAAGCTAATAATAAAACCATCAATGTTAAGAATAATAAAATAAATTGAAATATATTATTTAAAAATCTAATAGAAAAAAGTATATATTTTATTATCTTTTTTAAAATATAACTAGGGCCCTACCTACTTCCCAGCCTTGTGGCTAGGGTGAGAAAAAGTAAAATTGACTTTTGAAGGCCATAGCTATGGTTTTAAAGTAACTTTTATCTGTGATTGGATTGAAGAATATATCATCACAGTCTTTCTCATCAGTCTGGGCGCAATCTTTCACCTTTTAAAATAAAGGGTCAGATGAATTACCTGATAATATTTCAGAAGATAGTTGAAAAAGCTTGCTTATTAAGTTGGATCCACTTTATCACCACCTAAGATTAAAGGTGAGGAAAATTTAGGCTACAAGTAGGAATCCAATCTTACAAGATATAAATGAAAACTATGTACCAGTACTTCATGAAACATGGAGGGTTCATTATCTAAGCTCATCTTCTTTTTTCAATGATAATGAAAACATGAACTTGCATTCCATAGATTTTTCATCCCCTCCAAAAATCTGCTTTTTGCCAGGGTTATGAAAAATAAATTTTCCTCTTTGAGATATGTAAGTCCCATTAAGAACTTTGTCAGGGTTCTTGCTTCCATGTCCCGAGTCTTGATCTAGATCACCTGTATTCTAATCTTCTGTATAGTGTTCAAAAAATGCACATTCTAAGTATTAAATCCACATTTGAGAGTGGTTGTGGATGAATACCTGTAGTTCCGTTTGCTTGTGATGAAAAATGTTCTTTTGAAAGCTCCATTAAAACTGGGAAAGCTTGACAGTTCCTTGAAAAGAAAAAGATCATTTGAGTTGGAGAGTACCACATAGATGATAGCATATGTGAACAAAGCAAGTACCCCCCGACCTTTTGAAATTCAGATACCTAAGTTTTCCGTCCTACCAATCCTAGGAAATGGGAAGAGAACTTTAATTTAGATGTGAAAGGTGCTATATGGGATTACTGCTTCAAAAAAGGAACATGTGCGATAAAAATAAGCTCCAAATGTCTAAATGGGGTAAAATGAAAGAGGGAAACCATATAAGACCTCAAAATTATAATAATCTGCACATATTCTGTTAAGAAATTGATTTTGAATGTAACATGAGGCTTAATATTTGTCTTACCAAAATAAATATGAAACCTCATTAGTAAATACCAATGACTCTACAATATACCCTAACATTGACTTTGGTCTTTAAATTACTATTTTTTTTAGAGTAAGCCTTCTAAACCAACATTTTTGAAAGGGTGAACCCCAAAAAAAAGGCTCTTTTCCCTTCAGAAACCGTGACTAACATCAAAAAAACAGTGATTCAGGGAAGTGGGAATAATTTTTAGGTTCCACACCTACACAATATGAAAATTTTCTTATTTTTCTAGCAAAATAATTATATTTGGTCAATTAATTGATAATTAATTGACCAAAAAGGATGCAAAAAAGATTTTTCTGGCAGTTAAAAGGCCTTCTTTTATCCTGAAATGGGGTGAAAAGGCTGCTAGACCTTTTCACATAGAGGAAGTGAAGATTTTTCACTCTCAAGGACAGGATTGTGGTTTTAAAAAGGCCTGTATAGCCTGAACTGGGCTCAGATGTGGTTTGAAACCACATCTGGGCAGTTTTCACCAATACAGGGTGAAAAATTTCATCTGGGGACCACACAGCCTTATTTTGACATGTATGACACATAGAATGCTGTACAGAACCTGTATGGGACCCCAGTATTGAATGAACTATGAGTTATTGAAGTAAAAACAAGCTTCTTTGTCTGTTTGACACCTCATAATCATGGTTATGGGATATTATCCCATGGTAAGGCTGTATTGGCCAAACTGTGGGATTTTGACCTTAAAACAGCAATACCTTTGTCAGTTTTTGAGATATCAGCCTCAAAATAGGTTTGGTGTGTAGCCCTTTATGGGTTCTACACAATGGTACCTCATTTGATATGGTTATCATTAAATAAGGCAAAGTTATGCCATGTACAAGATTTTTGTACATATGCGTGTTTTAGGCAAAAAGCTGTATTGGGCTTGTTTGCCCTATAACTTTTGTTATAGATGGGATATGGGGAAATGAATGGCAAATTCAGATAGCCCTGATTCTGCTCTTTCCAAAAAGACCCCACTTTAGTTATCTCACATTAAAACTGTAGAAGTTAGATGAGAGGTGAGTATTTTATTCACCCTTATTTGGCCTGAATTTGGCCATAACTTCTGTGATACTGGTGCTAGCTCAGTTTGGCTGGTACCATTGTATAGCCCTAACTTAGAGCTTCATTCTGAATACTCATTTGGTGGGGTTAAGCCTCTTACTATGTATTTCAGATGGGAGGTGAAAATTAAGGTTTATGATCAGCAACAACTTTGAGCAGGAATAACTTTGTTATTATTTGTCCTATGGTGATTGGACTTGTATATTTGGAAAGGAGTGAGTTTCCTCTTTTGTTTGATACCTTTTGAGCTTATTTTTCTCAGCTCCATGTTTTGGTGGTATCTTGGCTATACCATTGATTTATGGTATTTGGCAGTCATGCTTGTGCTCTGGTTTTGAGTCACAGGCTGACATACCCTCCCTCCAAAAAAGGCTCATCATTGATGAGACTGTTCAGTCCTCCTAGAGGCTCTGAATATCCTCAGATAAGATTTCTCATCTGGTATGGTATCTTCTGCCAACCACTTGTCCTTATCAGCTGTCTGGTTCTTGAATCTGCCCAAGTATTGTCACTGGTCCTTACCATTAAGTCTGATCTTCCTGGCCTTGATAATTTTCTTCAAAGGTCCAGGGGAGTCCTCCACTTCCACTATTTCTGGTGGGGTGAGGTTCTTCTTCCTGGAGGGGAATTTATCCTCCTCTGTCTGGAAGTATGGCTTGACTAAACTCACTGGAAAAACTGGGTGTTTCCTGGAATATTCCTCTCTGAGGTTGACTTCCACTGCATTTTTACCTATCAACTTAATGATGGTGAAGGGCCCTAATACTGTACAGAGCCTTTATGGGACCCCAGTATTAATTGATATATGAGGTATTGAAGTATGAACATGCTTCTTTGTCTTTTTGACACCTCATAATCATGGTTATGGGATATCATCCCGTAGTAAGGCTGTATTGGTCTAACTGTGGTATTTTGACCTTAAAACTGCCATAAATTTGTCAGTTTTCATAATATTGAGCTCAACTTTGGTTTATTGTGTAGCCCCGGATACACTCTACACAATGGCACCTCATTTGGTATGGGTAAAATTAAATATGGCAGAGTTATGCCATGTACAAGCTTAGTTATCCATATGTATGATTTTCTCAAAATCTGTATGCAGCTTGTTTGCCCCATAACCTTTGTTCCAGGTGAGATATGGGGAAATTAATGGCACGATCAAATAGGCCTGATCTTTCTCTTTCCAAAACGGCCCCACTTTAAGTATTTAACACTAAAACTGTAGAGGTTAGATGAGAGGTCAATATTTTATTCACCCTTATTTGACATTATTTTGGCCATGACTTCTGTAGTTCTGGTGTTAGCTAAATTTGGCTAGTACCATTGGATAGCCCTGAATTAGAGCTTCATTTTGAATACTGATTTGATGTGTTTAAGACTTTTCCTCTGGATTTCAGATGAGAGGCAAAAATCAAGGTTTATACTCAGCAACAACTTTGAGCAGGAATAACTTTGTTATTCTTTGTCCTATGATGATGGGACTTGTATATTTGAAAAGAGGTGAGTTTCCTCTTTATTTTGATACTTTTGAGCTGTTATTTCTCAGCTCCATTTTTTGGTGGTATCTTGGCTTTACCATTGGTTTATGGTATTTGGCTGTCATGCTTGTGCTCTAGTTTTGAGTCACAGGCTGACATACCCTCCCTCCAAAAAAGGCTCATAATTGATGAGACTGTTCATTCCTCCTAGAGGCTCTGAATCTCCTCAGATGAGATTTCTCATCTGGTATGGTATCTTCTGCCAACCACTTGTCCTTATCAGCTGTCTGGTTCTTGAATCTGCCCAAGTATTGTCACTGGTCCTTACCATTAAGTCTGATCTTCCTGGCCTTGATAATTTTCTTCAAAGGTCCAGGGGAGTCCTCCACTTACACTATTTCTGGTGGGGTGAGGTTCTTCTTCCTGGAGGAGAATTTATCCTTCTATGTATGGAAGTATGGCTTGACTAAACTCACTGGAAAGACTGGGTGTTTCCTGGAAAATTCCTCTGTGAGGTTGACTTCCACTGCATTTTCCCCTATCAATTTAATGATGGTGAAGGGCCCTACAAATTAGTCTCTCATTTTCTTAGGTCCTTTGAGATTATTAAAGTTCAGTGTAGACACCAACACTTGGTCTTCTTCTTTAAAGTCAGGTTCCATGTGTGATTTGTCCCACCTCTGCTTATTATATTCTTTTTCCTCAGCTATGCATTTGGCAGCTGTGTCACAAGCTCTCTTCCACATTTCATGGAAATCTTTGGCTGTGGGGTGGATGGTCAGAAGATTTTTCCCCAAGTGATCCACAGGCAATAGGCGATTCCACCCTTTTTCTACCAGTGCAGGTGTCTTTGCTGTGGTAGAGTGATGACTTGTGTTATAAGCCAGCTGGACTGCTGGTAGAAGGGTAACCCAGTCATGGTCCTTATATTCCATTCCATAGGCACAGAATATTATAACGATGTCCTCCATTGTCTGTATCATCCTTTCAGCTAATCCATCTGTTTGTGGATGGTAAGCTGTGGAAAATGCAAGCTTGGTGCCAAGCATGTCATACGGGGTTGTCCAAAATTCAGATATGAGCTTTGGGTACCTATCACTGATGATGATCTTAGGGACTCCACAGGTAGATAAGATGTTGTTTCAGAATAACAGAGAATTATCCATGGCTGTGTCTTCCTTGTGACATGGTAGGCACCTCATACTCTTGCTGAACCTATCAACTATGATTAGGCAGGAATTGAAGTTCTCCTTGCCTCCTGGACAAGTCCTGTAACCCAGTCCATGTTGATGGTTTCCCATGGGTGTTTTGGTTCTTCTATGTGCTGAAGTAACCCATAATTCTTCCCATGTTTTATATTTGCCTTTTGGCATCTCTCATAAGTGTTGATGTATTAACTTAAATCTTGTTCCCATTTGAGCCACCAAGCACTGCTTTCTACCCTTTTTTGGTCCTGTCTTCACTCATGTGTCCCATATAGGGGCAGTCAAGGCATTCCTGCAGGATCAAAGATATATGGTCTCTGTCTATTATTGTGAGTGCACTAGTGTTTTTCTCTCTATGGTAGAGCAGGCCATCTATAAGGAAAAATTTATTGTCCTTATAGTATCTTAACCAGGGTTCCTCTAACTGGAACTCCAGTTCTGGGCTCCTGTACCTTTGTTGAAGGAGTTGCAACAATATGCCACATTGTTTGTGTTTGGCATATGTCTTCATTACTGCATTGAAGAATTCATTATGCAGTTCTGAGGAGCTTATTCCCAATTTGGGAGTTTCTGTTCCTTCTGAGTCAGTGTTTCCACTGTCTGGGGTACAACGTTCTGGTGCCCACTCAAAAAATCTGAAGTTTTTCTTCCTGTCTACTTCCATGAAATGAATAGGAATTTTAGCTGCTACTTCAGGGTCATAAGCTGGGTTGCTTTTGAAATTATCCAGTGGCCATCTGCATTGGTATGACTTTTAACTTCTTTGTATATGATGGTTATGTTCCCTCTATACTCTTGGATGGCTATTTGCCACCTCAACATGTGTCTATTGGTAGTCTTCATGTTTAGTAAAGACTTCAAGGCTTTGCAGTCTGCCTAGACTTCAAAGACTGCACCCTCCAAATGATAATGGAGTTTCTCTAGAGCCCAGACTAAGCATATAAATTCAGTCTGGGTGGCCCCATACCTGGCTTATGAATCTTTCAGCTGCCTAGAGATGTAACATATTACTCCCTCTCTTCGTTCATCATCTACAATCTGTCTCTGGTGAAGGGCTGCTCCTAAGCCTTGGCTACATGCTGCATCTATGTATAGCTTGAATGGTAGCTCAAAGTCAGGCAAGATGAGCACAGGGGCATTTGTGAGTTCATATTTGATCCTCTCATACGCATCCCTTCTATCCTTGGTCATTTCAAAAACTAAGTCTTTTGAACATAAACTGTATAAACTACTAGTTATGTGGGAAAGAGTTTTGATATGGCTTCTATAGTAGCTAGAAAACCCAAGGAAAGATTGCATCTCTTTGATGTTTCTTGGTACTGGCTTTTGCAGTACTGCTGCGACTTTGCTCTGGTCAATTGCCAGACTAAGACCTGAGACTTTATGTACTAAGGCTAGCAGCTCTTGTTTACCAAAATTGCACTTTTCAAGTGAAATTTTCAGATTTGTGGGTGTGAATTTACTTAGCACTCTGTCTATGTATTGCACATGGTCTTCCCATGTCTCTGAGTATATAATTATGTCATCAATATATACTACCATCCAGCCTTCCAATATCTCTTCTTGAAATATGGTGTCCATCATCCTTTGGAAGTGGGCTGGTGCATTCTTCATGCCAAATGGCATCCTGGTGTACTCATATATGCCCATATGACATATGATTCTGAGTGATTTGATGGAGTTTGGTTTAACTACATTCTGGTGGAAGCCTTCCATACAATCCATTTTGGTTATATATTTGGCTTTTGCCAGTTTGTCTAAGGAATGAGGTATCCTGGGTATAGGGTAGCTGTCAGCCTTGGTGTAGTTATTCAGAGATCTGGATTATCCACACAGCCTAGACTTGCCATAATTCCAGGTGATCAGGACAGGAGTGGTAATTTACACTATTTCATTGTGTCCAATCTTTCTGATGACATCCATCTCCAGGAGTTCATTGATATGTTTTTGAATTTTCTTCCTGGCTTCCAGACTTGCTGGGTAGGGAGGTCTCCTGAGCATGGGTGGATAAGGTCTTTCCACATCCAGATATAGTTCTATATCATTGCCTTAATCTTGTCTAATTGCTCTTCACCAATGGAAAATTCTGGTCTATTCTTTCTCAGAATTTTCAGTAAACTTAGTTTCTGTTTACTGGTGAGGGTAGTGCTAAACTGTCCCTCTCTGAGTTAATTCAGTAGTTCTTCAGGAGGATTTTGGGCAGATATTTGGTATATATCAAGTGAAAATTTGGTTTCCTTGTTGGTGCAAATGGTAATGTTCCTGTTTTTACTATTGTAAATATCTATGCCATACATCCTCTGGTAATATGTTCCCAGAAAAAAGCCCTTGAATGTGGGCATCATCAAGCACAACAAACTCTGGGTTGAGTCTGATGTTACCTTTCCTATGGTATATAATTATATCTTTGATAATTGTCCCAATGGAAGTCATCTTCCCTGATGCACTCTTGAAGTTCTTTTCCTTGGTGGCAAGAGCTGTTTTTCCCAGCTTGGGAAGTGGTTGTCCAGATAATTTCTGGCCACTATGGAGCAGTGTGCTCCACTGTCAATGATCAATAGATTTTGAGCATTGTCAATATGAAAAGTCATTTTTGTGGCTGTTACATGTATGTATGCCATTCCTTTTGTTGGTGTAACCAGGAATGTTTGTGCATCTTGTGTGTGTTTGCACAAGTTTTTGTTGGAAGTATCTTTCCGCATGCCTGCTTCCAACTGTATGTCTTGGATTTTGAGTGGGGTTTCCTCTTGGTATTCCACTAGGAATTATTCTCTTGGGTATTGGTAATCATCAGATTGTTTTCTGATGGCATCACCCATTGAGTCTGAGTCAGAATCCTCTGTGGGGGATTCTTCCTCTGGGAATTTCTCAATGGAATAGAATTTTATCTTTGCCTTTGGACAGTTGTTGGCATAGTGGTATGTTGAGCCACAGTTGTGACAAGAATTTTGCTTCTTTGCCACTTCTGCAACCCTTTCTCTGGGGTTGTCTTTAAACTCCACACTGAAAGGTTGTTTCTCTTTGAAATCACTGCTTTTATATGGGGTGTGTTTCCCTATATTAGTTATTTTCCTTACATATTGTAAGGTATTTGAAATGTCATCTAGAGTGCAATTGTGGTTGCATCTGCATTTCACTTCATGCTCTAGTTCTCCTGGCATTTGTTTAAGGAGTTTTTGATTCCTCATCTGAGTGTTCATTTGAGGATCAATGGCTTTAAGTCTTTTAGACTGTCCAAGACAGCTCTCATATGGATCTTTGTCCACAGAGTATTTGTCATTTTCAAATGACATGGTCTCCTGCCATATCCAAGTACAATTACTGTACTTTTGGATGATCTGACTCTTCCACCATGGCCAGTTTCTTCTGCCATGGATTTATTTCATTTCTGTGTACCATAAACTAGCATGTCCTTCAAATTCTGTATTAAGTCCAGAAGTAATACAGTAGTCTGGTATGATTGGTACATCAATGTAGAGTCCATCAATATAATCTCTGAGTTCCATATGATCATATTCTCCAGTTCCACAGAATTTGGGCCAGCTTGAGGACTCAGGAAGCTGTTTCAAGGCTTCCTTCTCTGAATAAGACATATTATCTCCATTGTGGTATTTTGAGGGAGATCTTGACTTATTCATCAAAATGGCATCTGGCTTGATGTCATCTTGTTGATATGAATTATCCATAACATGGCCATGTGGTTGGGGCTTCAAGTTATGGTAGACATTAAACAGTTTGTTTATGTCTTGATCCAGACAATCCCTGTCCCTTTTTCTGTGGTGTTGCTATTCAGAGACTAGATTTAGTCTTTTGTTGGTTTCCTCAGAGGCTTTGCTCAAATTGGGCATGTCCTTCTTGAAGGGTTTTAACAATTTTGTCCATGGAGGCTGTTAATTTTTTCATCCTCTCATGGCTTGCTTCAAGTTCTGGAAACTGCTTTTGAGTTTTCTCAGAATATTGGGACATTTGTAACCATAGTGCATCACTGTTGAGGTTAGTCTCAGGTGTGACAACATTATGTTCAATCTGAGTGGGGGTAATATTCCTATTAATGGGACTACTGATTCTAGAGTTATTTACAACTAATTATGGTTCTTGTGCATTTCTCTCACCAAATACAACAGCTTTTTGATTATAGGGTCTTACTCTCTCTTCCTCTGGATGAAGGTGGTCTTGTTCTTGACCTTGTATCCTTGTCTTCTCCTGGAAGCTTCCTGGGATTGTAAAGAATTGTGACTCTTGGTCACTGATATGTTGGTTTCTGAATGGTGTGAAGCCACTGGAGAGCGGATCTGGCCTGCTCCTTGTGAGCCTGAAGGAATCTGAGTATGCCCTGTGTGGGTCAGCTGTTCTTATATAGCTTTTATAGTGGCTTGAACTGCCTGATGGGATTCTAACCTTTGGTGATTACCATAAGGTCTCTGAAGTCTATTTCTTTGAGAAAAATATTCTGGCAACTTGCTCCAAGCTCTGCCCAGTGGTATTCCAGGTCAAAACTCTTGTTGTCCATGCTCCATTGAAATAAATCTTTGAGGAGTTGGTGGAGCTGAAGAACTTGATCCATGTCTTTCCAGTCCTCTGGTTTGAGGTTCCTGTTGAATTGGAAAGTGAATTGCAGGGTGGGTATGATTTCCCTCAGTGTCTTGCCATCCACCACTGTGTCCAAGGTTTCCTCTTCCAGGTCTTCTGGTTATGGACAAGCCTTCTCTGTCCTCTGGTTGGTTCTTTTGGAAGCCAAGGTTTCTGAGGTGTACAGGTGACATATCAGTGTTTTCAAGCAGTCAAAAACTTTATGTTCTTAGGGCATTTACCTTTGACTGCTCCTTGTACAAATTTGTTGTCTGCTGATTTTGAAAATTTACCTTTAGAGGTTACAGCTGGGCTAATTATGGTAATCTTCCCTGTACAAGTGGTTAAGGTTGCTTTACCTTGTATTGAAGTGAGTTTTGTGGTTTTCTATTCCTCTGAGTGGCAATGGATGTCCACTTTGTTGCTGTAATCAGGCCTTTGCTGTGCCTCTTTCCTTTTCCCTTGCTGCCCTCTGGCTCTGAGGGTGTCACTGGTGTGTTGGCCTGTGACTGGGTCTCAAGTGGTATGTAGTTTTCTTCCACTGAATCAAACAGGAAAAGAGTGCTTAATGGCAGTTAAGAGCTCTTAAAATGCTGTTTGCACGTCTAAGAATGGCCTCTGGGCTTGTATGTTACTACAATATGCCCTTGTATAATGAAAGTGTAATTGAATCAAAAATTTCATGTCAGAAATACAGCTTACAGATATCTGGTCAGCTGTTTGTATGCCAGTATCTCAAAGAATAACTTGTAATTAGCAAGTATAATCTGATAAAAGTGGTATGTAAGAGGGTAATTGAATCAACAATACACCCAACCACGCCTCAACTGTTGGTTTTACAGTAAGAGGTGTCCTTATATTAACTAAAAAAAAGGACTTTATTGAAGGCTTAAAGTGTTTTTACATGTAAAACATGCCAAAAATAAGGGTTTTTGTGGTGATTAAATTATAATCAACCACACCACAATTTGATTTAAAGAAGATAAATAATAGTGGTATATGACATATACCACTAAATATATATATATAATAAATATATTAAATATACTTCTATTAAAAAATTACACATAAAAAAAGGTAAAAAAATTTGTCAGAATAGAGAAAACAAGAGAAAAAACTCACTTATAAGGTCCAAAAAGCTAAAAAAACAGGGCCAGGCCCCCAAAATGTCAGGCTGAGTCTATGATAAAGGTGTATAATTGTATTTACAGGCTTTAACTATGACTATGAAATGGTAAAACTGAATATAAAAAGATTTTTTGGTTGTAATAAGGGTTTGAAATAAGATAATAAGGGCTTTACTATAATGATATAGTGGTGGTGAGTGCTACTGAAAGCCCTGGGTGCAGTCTTACCAGTTGGATTACTATAATAAGAGCTACAATACTTAAATTTAAAGTATAAACTGGTTATTTTCCAAGAGTATAACTGTTTTTGACAGTTGTAATATGTAGGAATTCAAGAGAAGGATGGGGATTCCTTTTCTGGCAGTGAAAAGGCCTCCTTTTATCCTGAAATGGGGTGAAAAGGCTGCTAGACCTTTTAACATAGAGGAAGTGAAGAGTTTTAACTCTCAATGACAGGCTTTTGGTTTGCAAAAGGCCTGTATAGCCTGTATTGGGCTCAGATGTGGTTTTGAAACCACATCTGGGCAGTTTTTACCAATACAAAGCAAAAATTTTCATCTGGGGACCACACAGCCTGATTTTGAGGTGTATGGTGCATAGAATTCTGTACAGAACCTGTATGGGACCCCAGTATTGAATGAACTATGAGGTATTGAAGTAAAAACAAGCTTCTTTGTCTGTTTGACACCTCATAATCATGGTTATGGGATATTATCCCATGGTAAGGCTGTATTGGCCAAACTGTGGGATTTTGACCTTAAAACAGCCATAACTTTGTCAGTTTTGAGATATCAACCTCAAATCTAGTTTGGTGTGTAGCCCTGTATGGGTTCTACACAATGGTACCTCATTTGATATGGTTATCATTAAATAAGGCAAAGTTATGCCATGTACAAGAGTTTTGTACATATGTGTGTTTTAGGCAAAAAGCTGTGTTGGGCTTGTTTGACTTATAGCTTTTGTTCTAGATAGGATATGAGGAAATGAATGGCACCATAAGATAGCCCTGGATGTGCTCTTTCCAAAAAGACCCCACTTTAGGTATCTCACACTAAAACTGTAGATGTTAGACGAGAGGTGAATATTTTGTTCACCCTTATTTGGCCTGAATTTTACCATAACTTCTGTAATACTGGTGCTAGCTCAGTTTGGTTGGTACCATTGGATAGCCCTGACTTAGAGCTTCATTTTGAATATTTATTTGATGGGGTTAAGCCTATCACTCTGTATTTCAGATGGGAGGTGAACATTAAGGTTTATGCTCAGCAACAACTTTGAGCAGGAATAACTGTGTTATTCTTTGTACTATGGTTATGAGAACTTTATATTTGGAAAGGGGTGAGTTTGCTATTTTTTTTGGTACCTTTTGAGCTGATTTGTCTCAGCTCCATGTTTTTGTGGTATCTTGGCTATGCCAATGATTTATGGTATTTAGTTGTCATGGTTGTGCTCTGGTTTTGACTCACAGGCTGACAAAAATATTCAAAAAGCACAGCCAGGCCCCCAAAATGTCAGGCTGAGTCTATGATAAGTTATAATAAGGCTATATACAGCTTTAACTACGACTGTGACACAGTGAAAATTGATAAAACAAGGTTTGGTATGGTGGATAAAGGTTCAAAATAGAGTAATAAGTGCTTTACTATTAAGAAATAGTGGTGGTGAGCACTGTTTAAAGCCCTGGTTGCAGTCTTACCAGTTGCATTACTATATTAAGAACTACAATACTTAAATTTGAAGTATAAATGACTTATTTTCCAAGAGTATAGCTGTCTTTGACAGTTGTACTACATAGGAATTTAAGAACAGGATAAGGAAACGTTTTCTGGTGGAGAAAAGGCCTCCTTTTATCCTAAAATGGGGTGGAATGGCCCTCTAGACAATCCATTCAGAGGAAGTGAATAGTTTTTTATTTCAGAGTACTGGCTTGTGGTTTCCACAAAGCCTTTACACGCTTCATTGGGCTCAGATGTGGTTTTGAAACCACATCTGGGTAGCTTTCACCAATACAGGGTGAACACTTTCATCTGGGGACCACACAGCCCTCTTCTGACATGTATGACACATAGAATGCTGTACAGAACCTGTATGGGACCCCAGTATTGAATGCTCTATGAGTTATTGAAGTATAAACATGCTTCTTTGTCTGTATGACACCTCATAATCATGGTTATGGGATATTATCCTGTAGTAAGGCTGTGTTGGTCTAACTGTGGGATTTTAACCTTAAAGCTGCCATAACTCTGTCAGTTTTCAAGATATTGAGCTCAAAGTTGGTTCATTGTATATCCCAGGATATTATCTACACAATGGTACCTCAATTTGTATGGGTAACATTAGATATGGAAAAGGTTTGCCATGTACAGGTTTAGTTATCCCTATGTATGATTTTCTCAAAATCTGTATGGGGCTTGTTTGCCCCATAACTTTTGTTCCAGTTGAGATATGGGGAGATTAATGGCACGATTGAATAGGCCTGATCTTGATATTTCTAAAAAGACCCCACTTCAAGTATCTCACACTAAAGCTGTAGAAGTTAGATGAGAGGTGAATATTTTATTCACCCTTCATTTGGCCTTATTTTTGCCATAACTTCTGTAGTTCTGGTGTTAGCTCAATTTGGCTAGTACCATTGGATAGCCCTGACTTAGAGATTAATTTTTAATACCCATTTGATTGGCTTAAGACTCTTCCTCTGGATTCCAGATGTGAGGTGAAAGTTAAGGTTTATGCTCAGCAACAACTTTGCTATTCTTTGTCCTATGATGATGGGACTTGTATATTTGGAAAGAGGTGAATTTCCCCTTTTGTTTGGTGCTTTTTGAGCTGGTTTGGCTCAGGTCCATGTTTTGGTTGTATCTTGGCTTTACTATTGGTTTATGGTATTTGCCTGTCATGCTTGTGCTCTGGCTTTGAGTCACTGACTGACAATGGAGCTTAAGCCACCTGAATCAAATTCCTAATTAATTGCAGAAGATCATTTGAAGATATTTAAGGAAGAATCAAGCTATATTTATGAGGGTGAAAAATATTTAATGAATCAAGAAAAAAAGATGAAATAATCAAGCCATTTGAAGAAAGAAAATCCAAAAAATTGGAAAATGAAATTGTGATAATTATTGAATATGGAATTGATCAAGTCAGGATAGAAATATTTGCAAGCAGATTAAAAAAAGAATGCAAACACCTTTGGAGGAAGGAAAATTGACAGAATCAGAACATAACAGAATTTTATATCAACAAACTAATGGGGACTGGAAAGCTAAATCTAAGCAAGGAAGAAAATTTGAATACCTAGCAGGCAAGTTATCAGAAAATACACAAAGGCTAGCTAGAATTACCATTCTAGAACCCAATAAGGAAGTTGAAATTAGGAATGAATTTCATGAAGCTTATGAAAAAATATGCTGTTTTTTAAATATCTCACTTTAAAACTAAATTATCTATTTGATAAACTAAACTAAAATATATCCAGCTTAACAAATGACACCAAGTATCAAAATTACATACAGATAAGCCTACCAGAATATGAAGCGGAGGAAGATTACTTAATAATCTCAATTATAAAGCTCCAAGAGCTTATCAGTATGAGTTAAACTTACAAATAGTTAAGCTAAACATATTTCAGAACACTATATATTGAATCTTATGAATCTGAAATTACTAACCACTATTGGAATCAAAGGAAAATTACAAAATACTTATTTGTAGAATACTTAAACACATTATTAAATTCCAATAGAAGGACTGTATATCAAAATATTTTGTGTTCAAGAAGATTTGAATATGGATTTTTTGGAAATATTAGGGGGAACTCTATATTGGTGTGATTTTGGATATATGTTTATTCATGAAGTCAAAGGTTTTGTTTGAGAATGGAAAGGAAATAAAAAAAGAGAAAAGCACAATAAGATATTTTTAGAGATATTAAAAGACATATTTATTTCCATAATTAAGAACAAAAAATTGAGGATTCCTCAATAATAACTCAAGTACTCCATTTTTTGATCATCAACTAAAACAAAAAATCCATAAAGAATAGTAAAATGATAAAATTAACCAAAAAAGTCTTTTCTTATTCATATTAGTATTAGGGAAGTGAATTCCAGCCTTACCAAAGAAGAATTTAAACTAATTAAGATTACCTTAAAAAACCAAAAAATATGATAAAATTCTTTTCAAGGCTCTTATCACTTGATGGAAGTGACCTGCTGCCTTACCAAAGAGGAACTTCAACCTATTGAAATAATTTGAGAAAAACAGTCATATTTTGGTGGCAGTGACTTCCCCCCCTTATAAAAAGGATTGTTATGTTATATTAAACCTCAAGAATATCACAAAAACTCATAAAGGATTTAAAAAGCCATGGATTCCAAAATTAGAACCCAAAATGCATGGGAATGTAATATTAGTTGGACTGAAGAAGTATGAATAGATGTAAATTGAAAAATTGAATAATTTGAAGAAGAAGTAAATCACTGGGAAACCCAATTTTTGAAGAAGGGGAGGATTTATCACAATTATGAATTACAAACTTTGAATTCAAATGATTTTTCAAATTTTCAGGAAAACTTCAAAATATTGAGGAATCCCAAAATTTGAAAGAGCTTACAGGATTCTCTCTTTCAATATTGGAATTTTAAAAACTACTTACATATGACAGTATTAAAGAAACTTTAGGAAACATCCATTGGTAATAGAATACATCAACAGATGCAGAAGGGAGTAGAATATTTTTTTTGAGATTTTGAAGCTTAAAGAGGACTTCTGTTGGATTAATTGGACATACCAGAAGGACGAATTTTGTGGAACCATGGAAATTATGTAATATAAAATTCCAATTGTGAAGTCTCATAAGCAGATGTGTTTTTACCACTAATTATTAGTCTCAAGGGCATAATAGTAGTTTTAATAAGGAAAATTGTAAATTTATCTGGGAATAACTATTTTTAAGAAATATCAGAGAAGAAAGAAGAATATTGACATGAAGACTAAAGCGAAAAATTATAAAATTATTCAAAAAAAGATTATTAAAAAATAAAAAATGAAGTATAAAATATAAAATGTCTCTTGTACTGAGCAAATTAACATTTCTCACTATAATAATAAGAATTAGATTAAAGAAGAAAATAATAAATAAAAACAAAGAAAAGAAAAATAAAAATATAAAATGATTACAAAAAGACTTTCAGGTTATGTAACAATATTCAAGAAAAGAGTTAAAATTCAGTATTATTTATTTTAGTCCTTGATGTACACTTATAATAATCCAATTTCAAAACAAACAGGGGTGGCTATCTGTTCTTATTCAACCTCAAGCCAAAACAAAATAGCATATGTTTAGGGAAGTTTGGGCTCAGTGGCCTTTCTTTTTTTCAAAAAGAAAAGGAGTAGACCAGAAGTAATTAAGAAAATTATCTTTCAATTAAATATTTATCACGTGGATCTCACCAGTCTCAGTCAAATATGAAAATGAAATAACCTTTCTTAATCTGTTAAAGTAAGGAACTCAATGATAAGAGCTCTCATCCATATTGTAATCATGAATCTCATAGTAATTTTCTCTCAAAATAAAAGACAAACTTATCATTTATTTCATTATCAAAAAAAAGGGTAGAAATATCTCAATGAAAAGTCAGTACAAAAATCCCATATAAATTAACCAAAGAACATAAGATTAAACAGCACCAAATAATATCAAAATTGTTGAAGATTTTTTTGCTTTGGCCTTTGAACAGAGTTAGGAGGGGGTGGAGAGTAGCAATATAGTTTTTTTGATGTGGATTAAGCCAATTCAGATCCATCCATTAAACAATTTAAGTTTTATTGAATAATTTCTTTGAAATTTTGGCCTGTTTTTATAATCCTTTAGGAAGAGGGTGATTATTTGAATTCAGAAGTCAAAGAAAATGGAGTAAATGAAGGTAGAAATAATGGTGGAGGAGATGATTTTACATCAGAATTAGAGGTAAAATCTACAAGAAGATTAAAAGGAGAATTTAATCAATAAAAGCTACTATGTATTATAGAACTTAAGTATTTAGGTAAACCTTTATCAATATATTCCAAGTAAGATTAATATCCATTGCACATATGAAAACTGGAAATTGAGAAGCTATCAGAAATTTTTAATAAAACATACTCATCAATACTAAAAACTAATGATGGAGAAGACTGTTTTTTAAAGAAATCCGAATGAATAATTATCATTCAAGGACTTAAGAGAAGGAGAATTTTTTTTCAGTGAGCTTTAAAGAAGAAACATAATCATACTCTGGATTCAAAGAAGGGGGAGATGAAAAAACTGATGGACCAGGCCAATCTGGAGGGTTAGCAGATTCCAGAGGTGTAGGTGAAGTAGGAAGTGGAGCTACAGGAAAATTATTTGCATTCCAATCATCAATTGTAGGTAGAAGAATTTCAATTAAAGCAGGATGAATATAAAGACTCCATTAATATAATAGACATCATGTAGAAATAAAGGGAAATATAAAGCCCAGAAGAAATTTGATGATAAAAACAAGTCAATATTTTTAATGAGCTTTAAAGAAGAAACATAATCATACTCTGGATTCAAAGAAGGGGGAGATGAAAAATCTGATGTACCAGGCCAATCTGGAGGGGTAGCAGATTCCAGAGGTGTAGGTGAAGTAGGAAGTGGAGCTACAGGAAAATTATTTGCATTCCAATCATCAATTGTAGGTAGAAGAATTTAAATTAAAGCAGGATGAATATAAAGACTCAATTAATATGATAGACATCATGTAGAAATAAAGGGAAATATAAAGCTCAGAAGAAATTTGATAATAAAACCAAGCTAATTATTATAAATGTAAAAAAATCTTATATCTTGTAAAAATATTTATCTCCAGCTGAAAGAGCCACACACAAAATAATTGATTAAAAAATAAAGATAATAATATTGAAACCAAACAAGGGTGCCTACAGATTGTACAAAAATGATAGCCCCACATTATTTTAGAGCCTTAATTAACAGAGTAAATTCCAATCCAAAGATTGAGATACTGGAATAAATTGAAAATAGAAAACTGAAATCAAGAAGCTCAAAACTAACATATTGGAAGAATAAAAGTCACAAAAGGAAGCTTTTTATTCTTGAAATAAAATATTATCATCAATTTAATCAATTATCAAGCCACAATGAGAAGTACAGGGTACATAAAAAGATAATCAACAGCCAAAAGACAAGGATCAGCAACATAGCTCCAGTTTCACCTACTTGTATCAATCAGAAGAATACAGCTTTCAATATTGAAATAAAATGCAATCCGCCACAATGAAGATACGTATTAGTGTGGAAAAGATAAAAAGAATAATAAATATAAAAACATAACTATCAGAAAGATTATCAAATCAATCAAAATGAATATATAAGCAAAAAGAAATGAAGTAAGAAAGGGGGTTTTTTACTCCTAAAGTAGGCCTTGATGGAACCAATTAAAAGAGAAGTAGATCAATGGTTTATGACTAGAAAGGAATAGATAATGGAAAGAAATTAAGATCAAAATTTCTTGGTTAAATTTGAGGGTGAGCACTTCTCAAGTGTAACCAGAGTGAAGACTGTCCTATTGGAATCTAGGAAGAATAAATATATATTAGAAGTCACAGAAACACCTTTTTTGGGGCCTGAACACAAAAGTTGATACCATGATGAAGCTGAACATGAAGCCAATCATGTGAAAGTGGCAAATAAAGCACAGGAAATTGATGAAAGGGGAAAGAGCGCAAGAATAACTAAAAAGTAAAACATACAAACATGAAAATCAATCCTAAAGTGACAATTACTACAACTTCACCTAGAAATTTCCAACATTCTTTAGAAAGAAACTATCAAAATTAAATTAAAGAATTTTTTTCAAAAAAAAAACATAAAAAAACTACATTAAATTCAAAAAAAAAACAGAGAAAAAAAATTATTTTAGAAAAAAAATACAAAAAGCTGTCAACAAAATAAAAAAGTATTATAAACAAAAAAATTATTAAAAAAAAGATCAATTCTTTTATGAGTTGAAACTACAGGGTTGAAGGCTAAAATTAATTCCTGTATGACTCTAAACTAAAGGGTGGTTCCCAGATGGGCATAATGGACCTTTGGATTACTAGACCTGCAGGGGTAGCACACCAGAGGGCTGAAAGCTTAAGTAAAACAAGGAAATGATGAGAATTTTCAAGGTGAAGATTTCAAGAATAACAATAAAAGAAAATAATAGAATAATGAAGACATCAATCTGAAAGAAATTCAATAAATGAAGAGTATATATTAGAAATTAAAGTATTAAATTTAATAAGCTCTGTCTTTAGTAAGACAGCAGACTGCTCCCCTGTTTAATTCTGGACTAGTGTTTTCAATTGATCTTACATAAAATAAAGATTCAGGATTTGTTATGGATAACATACTAGGCTTTATCCACCTAGTGCTAAAGTCCCTGCATGACTTGAAACTACAGCTCAAGTTGATCATGAAATAAAGGATGGGTTACTGGAGATTATGTTTTTTTGACTAAAAACATAAATTAATATGAAATGAAAAAAAATCAAATAAGATAGAAAGTAAAGTAAGAAATTTATATTATTATTTTAATCCACAAAACAGCTTAAAAATCATGAAAGCTCAAGCCAATGCAGAAAAAATATAAGTCTGTTCTCAAGAAGGCTGAAACAGTCAAGGAAGCTATGATTCAAGATTTGAATATACCTTTTGAAAGACCTGAATCATAAAGAGATCCCTATAAAAAACCTTTGTAACCTAACCCACTTCCATTTATTGAAACATGAAAATTTACAGAAAAAAGGATGGAAATTATAGATTTTGGACCACCTGGATGGCTATCAAAAGAAGAAATGAATTTATTGAAAAGTGTTATATCAATGAGTCAAAATGCTATAGCATTATGTGAAGAAGAAAGAGGCATACTTAAAAATTCTTATAGAAAACCTTATAAAAAATAAGTTACACCCCATGAGCCATGGAAAAAAAAAACCAATGCCAATACCACAATAACTTTTACTTCGATTTATTGAGCTGGTTAGAGAAAGAATACATGCAGGAATCTATGAGAAATTAACATAAAGGTATAAAAGCTAACAATTTTTTGTGGCCAAACCAAATGGAAAACCAAAAATCTTTCATGATATTAAAGACCAAAACTAATTAATATTGAAAGATGCAGGATTACCACCAAATATTGAGGACTTTGTCAGATAATTTTTAGGAAGAGCCTGTTATGGATTGGGAGATATCATTAGAGGATATGATGAAAGGGAATTGGATAATACTAAGAGACCCCCTACAACCTTTGAAACAGAGCTTTGAAGACTTAAGCTTACCATGCTATCTCAAGGATCAGAAATCTCTGTGAAATTTTATAAAGCACAAATTACTTGGATAATTAAGTATGAAATAGAAGATGATGTTGGAATATTCATAGACAATAAATGAATTAGAGGACCCAGATCAACATATCAGAAGTCAAAATTCAATGAAAATATATTCACAAGAGTAGTTTGGGAATATTTAGTAACATTGGAGATAATACCTTTCAGGATAGAAGAGGAACAACTCAAAACTTCAGCTCCAAAATTTGGATGTTGTGGTCCAGCACTTAATATTGTAGGGCATTTTGTTTATTTTGGAGGAAGGAATATTTCAAAATAAAAAATAAACAAGATAAAAGATTGGCCTAGAAAAACAAACAAGGAAACATTTAGAGGATTCTTAGTATTATGTGCATCTGTGGGGATGATTATTAAGGAATTTTCACAAGTTTCAGCACCCTTAAGGCAATTTACAAGGAAAGATATGTTGTGGAAATGGGATGAAGAATATGAGGATTTTATCAATCTCAGAAAGGTGTTAGGGGAAGAGATTAATATGAAGACATTAAGATATGAGAAAGGGCTGGGAAAAATAAAATTGGAAATTCATCAAAGCTATATTGTAGCTGGTGAAGCTATGTTTCAAGAGTATGAGAATAGGAAAGATAGAAAAGTACTTAATCAATCAGTAAACATTTGAAAAATTGAATAAAAATACTCTCAAAAAATTAGAACTGTGTGTAATCAAGAGAATACTCAAAAATTTGAAAAAATGATTATGGGGGAAACACTTTGAGCTTCAAGTAAATGCTAAAGATTTGATAGAAATTATAAACACACCTTGTTTAAAAAATGCATCAATGAAAATATGGGTGGAATTTATTCATTTTTTTCTTCTGATATTGTACACAAACCAGAAAAAACATTTACTATGTCAGAGAGGTATCAATAAGACCAAAGGGAAGAGCTGAAGAGGAAGAATGGATAAAGCCACATCCAGAATTTTGAAAAAAAGAAGAAAATACAATTAAAGTAGGGAGATTCTTGAGAATGAAAACAGAAAACATTGAGATTCCAAAAAAAGAAAAGGGATTTGGAAAAAATATGGAGATATATTTGAAAACTTTGCAAAAGCCACAGAATATTGGAGATTAAGAATTGAAGAAAATCAAAAGAAGAGAAGTAAACTGTTATCTTGATGGAGGCCAGATAGAAATACATAATCGAGAGAAGTCACAAATAGTTGTATACATTGAGGAAGCTCAAAAAAATATTCTTAAGAGAATAAATGAAGATTTAGGGAATAGGGAGAGAGTTAAACATCAAGAAGAATGAAGAAAAGATATTTGTGGGAAGTAATGAAAAAGATAATCAAGAAATTGGTTAATACATGTCAATAATTTCTAAAAAGGAGTCATTTGACATAAAAGGAAGAAGGGAAGCTATCTGTAAAATTCACTTATTTTTTCAAGTCCATATTAAGGCAGGAAGATAGAGATATTTAGTGGTAGCAAGAAATGAATTTTCCGGATGGCCAAAAGATGTGGCATTAGTAAGGATAATTGCCAAATAAGTCTCAGAATAGATTTGTAGATATGGAGCACCAAAAAGAAGTAAAAGCTGATGGAGGAGAAGAATTTGGAAGAGAGCTACAAGAAGAAGTAAAAAGAGCAGGATCAATAATCAGAATAAATACACCTTACTACCTAGAATCACAAGGAATGGTCAAAAGAGGCCATAAGAAATTGAAAGATGCATTTGTAAGAATGGATCCAAATGGAAAGAATAATTACCAATTTTTTCCTTTGGAAGATATAATTTCAACAAAAGGAACAACAGGATACTACTCCTTTCAGCTTCAATCAGGTCATAAGGCTGTTTTGCCAATTGATATTGAAACAAACTCAGATCTATCCATAGAATGGAATAAAATATCAACAAAAGAAGCTGTATTGGAAGCAATATCCATAAAAATTGCTTCAAAAGAGGATAAAATATTGAAAGAAGTAGAGAGATTAAGAGATTAAAAAAACAAATCAGCTCAATACTTATACAAAAGGATGGCACATACACTGAGAAATCCACTTCAGTCAAGGGACTTGGTAATCCAAAACATTAGTACCAGCTCAGAATTTACCAATGAAGCAGAATAGAAAATAAAATAAGAATAATAATTGAGAGCTAATTAATAAGAGAGAATATAAGCACATAAAAGATAAATAAATAAATGGAAAAATGGAAAAAATTCCAGAAATGAAAAGTCTTAATTTTACTCTGAAAATATTTTCTATGTCAAAAATGAACCACTATTAGATTTTTAAGACAAAGAGAAAACTGAAAAAGAAGTCATCCCTATACAAAAAGTTAAAATTATGGACTAAAAAACAAATTCTTTCTGTCTAACACACCAGGAAAAGTCCTGAAGTTACATATGCAGAATTTTCTGTTTCAGTATCATCTACTGAGCCCTGTACATTCAACTGATTGAGCCTTTTTTATCCACACAATTGTTCAGCTAACTCTCTTTTTGTTTATAGGAATATTAAAAATGCATAATTATTCTTCTATACAGGAAAAAAGCACTCAAGAATAATTGTAATGATCTCAAAGAATTTGTTTTGAATTAAAAGCACAAATCAATGACCTGGTTGTGATTTTTAATGTTTCCAAGTCGGAAAAAAAATTCAATTTATGAGGGCATTTGCTTTTTTTGAAGTTTATGAAAAAGAAAGTCTTTCACTTTCTTCTGACTCAGACCTTCAATAAGTAGTTCATCCAAAAATGCTTTGAATACTCATTTTTTAGAAGTAATAGAAGAATTTACTTGCATAAAAATGAAATTGAGTTTATTTTTCAACACCAATAGACTTTAAATAGGTTTACATGATTTCTTAATATCAAATTGTGTCTTGAAAAAGTAATTGTGATTTTTTATTAATGTACCAAGAGAATATCTAGTTAATGCACTCTGTTCAATGAGAAATGATTCATTTCAAACAGTTATCATGAAGAACTAAACAAATTTTGCAATTACAATAGCAGGTAAATTGCTTTCATAATGAAGATTATGAATTACCAATTTAAATAATTAGGGAGATTCATGAACGAAGTGATAAGAAGTTCATCTGGTCATCAATGTAAGTGTCATGGGTCAGCTTTGGAAACTTCTGTTTGTTGAATTTCATCAAGAAATTAACTAAGTTGATTAAGAAAAATAGATGTTTGCATTTTTAATTTGTAATCATAACTTTTGGAAATGTGATGTCACAATATCTTATGAGATGAGCCTTTTCCTATGTGGTGAACTAATTCTGTTTCCTTACTGATGTGCTTATGTAATAAGCTTAAATTTGAGGAAATTGAATGATATCAATAATAAAACTCTTTCACTAAATAAATTCTTCATCAACGTATTTTTCAATCACTGGATTGATTGGTTCTTTGAATAAATATCTGTTATTCAAATTGGAAGCCATTGAATCATATCAACTTATATTTGAAATTAGAGCCATCAAAAAATGAAGTATTAAACTCACTTCATTTCCACCATTTTTTTGATTTTATCTTGTTATGTGATCAAAAAAAGAAAAGGTTTCTTATTAATTTGACAGTAAATCTAAATTTAACAGTATACAATGGATTAATTAGGTTGAAGAAAAGAAAGAAAAATGAAATACTTATAATAAAACAGAGAGATTATTGATAAGAATGAATTGGAATTTGCTATTGAGTAGTTAAAATCAAAAACATAATTTCAATTTGAAATAAAACCAACAGTGTATGGGTTTATTAATAAAGGAATTTCATGGCCAGAAAAGTGATTCTTCAATGCTTAAAAATTCAATGTTTAAGCTCTTTTGTTCAAGAAATTTTAGTGTGGAAAATTGAATTTGATACATCAGCCTTTTGCCCAGTGTGTCAGCTGGAATGGAGGGGCTGTTGCCTTTGAATTGGTCATGCATCCAGTTCAAGCCAAATTGAAGAAACACCCCAAGAACCTTTTTGTAAAATGTATTTCTCTAGAATATATGGGAGGCTCTAATATTTTCTTAGTGCTTTATTCAAAAATTGAAAAAAGCTTTGTGGGAGTTTGAAGAATAGTTCAGAACATTCTTGAAGAATTATCAAGTTCTTGGAAGGAATAAGGAGATTTTATTTAGCAAAACCAAATCTTAATGTTTGAAACAGAAACATTATGCACAAAATACTTATATTTTACAGCTAGAAGTTTCAAAATCAATATAAAACACACAGCTAAAAGCTCATTACAATTACAGGAAGATACCATACACCCAAAACACAGCTTTTGTGAATAAGCATTTTAGGAAAAGGGTAAAAAATCACATGGCTTCTGCACAATATGACATCTGCAGCCCCACAAGCATATTGTAACACCCAAGCACAGACTCAATCCCCAAGAATTTCAATTCAAATGGTAAATTATAGAAAACTTTCACCACCTTATTGAATCATCAATAAAAAATTTTGAAATTCAAAGGAGTAAATCTCAATACACCTATATGCAGATGGAGCACAGAATCAAAAATCTATTTCACCCACCTCTATTAAATTGAAAGAAAAAATCTGCGTCTATGAAACAAAAAATTTAAATTGATTTGGCAAGAATGAATTTTATCTTAGTCAAAATAAAACATGTCAAATTCAATAAGATGAAGCAATCTCCACATCCAATGATGCCATCCTGAAGATAAACCACTAGAAAAATTATCAAAACGTTGTGTATAAAAATTGAAATTAGTAGTAAAAGAAACAAGAAAATTCAAAAAAATACCTTCTCCACTATTTTTTAAATTAAATGGCAGTACACTGAACAAATAATTTGGTATTTCTCTGATTTTTTAGAAATTTAATAGCAGTGAGCGCAAGAACTAATTTTGTATTTTCCCCACTTTTTCCACAGCCAAGAAAAAATCACCAGATAAATTCTCTCAAAGATATCATATTAATAGAGATTATTGCAATCACTAGAAATTTTCTTTTACCCACATTCTATACAAAAACAAAATTTAACAATCCAAATAATACTATTTTGATAAGTAAGTGACCAGTAGAAAATGTATCTCAGCAAACATGTAAAAATTTACCAAAAAATCACATTTTTCAGAATTAGGATACTTCCAAGTGCAAACCCAAAAAAATCTAAAATTGATATGATGACTCAATCTTATTGGGAAGAAGCTGTTTGAAAGTGTCATGTTGCTACACCAAAGATTAATAATTACTAGCTACAAGGTCATGGAACTAAATTTTGTAATTAACTTATTTTTTGAAAGCTCCATGGAGGCCTGAAAGGTATAAATAGAGCTGCGCTCTTTTTAATTTTCCAAAACATCATGGAACAAGTTTCCACCTTCTAGAATCCCAAAAATCCCTGCAATAGCAGGATATCTAGAGTACTATTAGTGTTTTAATAATGAAAGGGTTAGTAGCCTCTCTCAGTAGCTTGGTATTGAAATAAATAATAGTATAAATGTAGTTAAAAGCCTAGTAGCCTAGTATTGTTGAAAAACAGTAGTAAAAGCTTAGTATAAAACATTTCAGCCTGTATCACAAGCTTATTACTATTAAAGATGAGTATTAATAATTATATTGAAATATAATTAAAAAAATTTATTGATGAATTCTTCTCAGTTTTAAATAAATTAGTCTTATTTTTAGTATTAGTATTGAAAGAGTCATTATAATCAACATATAACCAAAGAAACATATTTTTGACTAGGCTTATTAAATAATTGTGGTCCTTCTCTGATGCTCTTATTCAGCTTAGTGAACCTATATTTCAGAAAAAAATATTAAAACTTCCCTATTTTCCAAAGGATATTCTTATGGCAAGGAAAATTATTAGTCATCATTTTATCAAAAATTAAAGTGTTACATCTGATATTTGACTATAGTGTTATTGATAGGTCTGATTTAGAGACTAATGATAATTCTTCTCTATCTGTTAAAGCCACAAATATTATTACATTTTTTGATTCTCTTTAGGATTAATATTCAGTATTATTTCTTAGGGGAAGTTCATGATTCTGCAACCCATAGTTATTTCAAAATTCTGCAATTCAAAAACAGACTTACCAATACTTTTGCCCTAAAGGCCTTACCTTATTTAATACCACACTAAATGGTGTTCCCAAAATGTAGTAAAACCGTTTCAAAGAGAAGTACTCTTGAATTAAATTGGATATAGTTTTAATATTGAAACCAGGGCTTGCAGTAGACTCATCAGCACTATATTATTATTATAGATCCTTTTAAACTTGGTTTTGAATATTAATTTGATGTTGAACTCATAGTTATAGCCTTTACTCTACTATATCACAGAGTAATCCTGACAGTCGGGGGGCATGGAAGTGTTTTCAACCTATCTTAGATGATTTTTGATCCTATTGGAAAGTTTTTATAAGCTTATCTGGACCTGTTTTAGATATTTTGACGCCTTAAAGGTTAGTAATTTTGTGTTTTTTCCTAAGACTGACCTTTCAACTTCTTTTTGAGGAGAAAATATCCAATACTGAAGGAATATTAAGATAATATATCTTTACTTTCAATTTTTTTAATTTATCAATATATAATTCGTATTTATATCAAATTATAACTACAATTGAAAAATATAAATCAAATTTTTATTAAAGTTCCTTTTTCAAACTTTATAAATGAGATATTTTTTCACTATTTTCTTTTACAAAAATAAGACAAAAACGCTGAAATTTCTTTTCAAGCCCCTTTTTTCACCCAAAATGGCAGGAAAATTTATTAATCTGATTTTTTGTGATGATTCTTAATTGATAATCAAATGTTTTATTTCCTTGAAAAATATAAATAATGTTTTTATTGACTAGTCTTTTTAAAGAATGTTTAAGTTATATTTTTCATTTCCTTGTATGAAAATCCTCTTATGGCTACTTTTAACACCGATTTGGGAATTAAAACTGATTGATATAATCATTTTTGATAATTTGCATTAATAATAATTTTTTTTTCATTGAAAAATATAAATCATATTTTCTTGAATATTGTTTTTTTTCCAAAAACATATACCTTATATTTTCGTATCAATACCCATTATAGCTATTTTTTGCATCCTTTTTGGGTTTTAAATGGAAAAAATGATTATTATTGATAAAATTCACCAATAATTGAATATTTTGAATAAAATATAAACCCCAGCTTAATTTAGAGAAAGATGAATCAAAATATATTACTACATTAATTTCCTTTTTAAAGGTAAAAAGAAGCTTAATCAATATTTTGATAAAATAAAAAGAGACCTAGAAACTCAATTGTAACAGTTTTGCAGGAAACTCCAAGAAGACTATGTAGTTTTTTGAGCTTAAATACAAAATTTGGATTTATTTTATTTATTATCTAGTAGAAATATGAATAATTTTTCATTCAGTTTTCCAAGATGAAATTATTTTCCTTTTATTTCAATAATTTAAATCAATTCATAGTCTTTGTGTCATATTTTGACTGAAATATTTAATTTTTCCATTATTTCATATCTTGCTGACTCCCTATCAAATTGATAAAAATTTTCAAGACCTACACTTAAACTGAAAACTTAATTTCTCAAGTTGAAAAATAGGAATTTAAACTTCTTGTCTTTATTTTGTATAATAAAATTAAACATAAAAAACTCATTAATCCCAAGCTAAATTTAACTTGTAAGTTTAATAATTAAAATCAAACTATTAAAAATCTGAAGTTAATTTTAACTTGCATTTTAAAATTGAATATTTGAATAACCTTTAAAGCAAAAAATCAGGCTTGATTCAGCTTAAGATATCTAGCTTTCAAGTTGGAAAAATTTAGTTTAGTACAAGTAATTGGAAGTAACTCTGTACTTCTTCACATTAGAACTTCATCACAGTAAAAATGAAAATAACAAAAGAAAAACTTGAATCAATTATCCTGAAGAGCAATTTTTTTTTGAGATATTCATTTTTTTAAAATTGAATTATAAATTCTGAATGGCAGAAAGTATTCTAAACACTCAATGATAAATACAGAGAATCTCGTCTGTAACACTTCAATTGGAGTCTGAAAAGTGACCCAAGTGGAAACACATCCAAACCAGCTTCAATCACTTGTAAGGCTCACTATCGAATTTCAAAATGTCATTTTTGAAGAAATGAGAAAAAAAATATTTTGTGGAAATCTTTATTTTTTATCATTAGCTATGAAACCTCCTCAGCTCAGAGATGTTGGACCTCCAAGAAATCAGCTTTTGGAAAAGATAAGGGCTACCAGAAGGTGGGTTCCTAGAGGAAGAGAAGTTGAGAATGGTAAAAGCCATCTAGAAAGAAAAAGCTCCCATTATTATTCAAACAATAGGTTGAAGAAAGATACTCCTACAACAGCATTTCATGGACTAATAAGACATCATTCTTATCCACCAACTCCTGTTATGTCTATCAAAAAGGGGATTTTGAGTCAAAAAACTCATCCAAACAGACACAAAGGTAGATATTGCATTCAACAGAATAATCATAAGTGGCCTAAAAGCTCACAAAACCTTTCCATACTAGGAGGCTTCCAAAAAGATGAGAGGGATACAAGGGAAACAAGCTATTTCCTTAAATCAGAAGAAAGAAAGTTTCAATACAATAATCCAGATATTGATACATTGGTTTAAAGAAGCATGAAAGATCAGAAAGAATCTGTTGCACCAGAAATAAACATTTATTAATCCATCATTGACCCACAGAGTTTTTCAAGAGGTGGTACAACCCCTCAGCTGAAAAACCACCAATATGACTTTCTCCAAGGGTATCCCCCAAGCTGTTGGGAGAAAATTCAGATTTACCTGCAATGGGAAAAGGACTGAATGAATGCTCTTAGAGATGAGATGTGCAACATCAATAATTAAAATAAACTTAGAAGCCAAACTGTGGAAAAAATAGATTTCAGTTTGGGCGGGATATAGAAAGAACTTCAATCCCACATTAAATCTCAAGAGAAGTAGTTTATTGAACAGCAAGAAAACTCAAGAGGCCTGAAGATAGCTCAAGAGGAGGCCTTGAGACTCAAATATGATGTTGAAAGTCTGTAATTGAAGGAGGATGGATAAGTAAGTAACTTTAGAGAACCAAAGATAAGACAAGGAATCAATGTATCAATGGAAAGTGAACCACGGGAGCCACATAATACTGACTTGGAGGTCAAACAAGACAAATGGAAACTAATTATTGATAGAAACACCCCAAGATCTAGATCTGAATCTGTATGCCAAGATGATGAAGATGTGAGACACTCAGAAAAAGGAGCTCTGAGCCAGCTTCCAGATATTAAAAACTAGCCCATTTCCTCAGGAATTGGCAAATGTGACCATATGGAACTGATTGACTATATTGATAGTCTATGTATTGATGTTCTGAGAATTCCAAATTACTAGATTACTACAAGGCTAAATATCGCTTCTAAAAGTAATGCCGATATTTTTAAAGCTATATGAAAATAATACATGGCAAAAAGAGCTGGCCATGGTGGAGAAACAAAATAATCCAAAGATACAGCAATCGAGCTTGTATTTGGAAAAAGACAATTTCTTTGGACAATTACACATATAAATTGGATGAAGATCCATTTTCATTGTGTTTGAGGAATTCAAAAAATTCTGAAGGACATTGATACTGATATGAAAACAGAGATGAGAAATAATAATCTTTTGATAACCCTCCCAGGGGATGTGAAAAATTCAGTAACATCCAGATTTTCAAAGGAATGCACTATTGATGATGTAGCAAATACTTTTCAATACTTTGAGAAGAGAAGATAAATTGAAAGAATTAACTCCTACAAAAATGATTATCAAAGAAAAAAGCAGAATTACCAAATAAGAATACCTTTTATGACTGTGGCTCACCTGATGACTATGAAAATAACTATTCAAAAAAGAAGAAGATATTTGAAATAAAGGAAGGTATAGAAGACCAAAAAAAGACAAGGTCTGAATGTGATAACATGTTTGATGGGATCAGAGATTCTTCAAGCAGTGAATTAGATCCCATAAAGAAATACATAGTGGAATATGAGAAATTATCACCACAAGGGATTAACTCCATTCTTTCTAACCATCATATTTCCCAAATAAGAGGTGATGATGGTTAGAGTACAAGAAAAATAGATGTCCAAATGTTTTTTGTAAATACCAAAATAAGGCATGGAGTTCAGTAATTAAAGTCATAAGAACTGGATCTCTAAATTGAGAAGAAGAAAACTCCCTTTATCATTGACACAGGAGAAACCTTCTCAGTGGTAGCCAAGAAATCGTGGTAGAAACACTTTTCTGACTGGTATGAATGATTACTTCCAACAGAAGCTAGAAATTTCAGAAGTGCCTCAGGGAGGATAATATAACTTGGTAAAGCTCAGAGAGGGATCATAATATCACACTTGAAGGAGAAATCAAGATTAAATATTGAGTTTGTGGTACTTGAAAATGCAGAAATGGATGATTTCCTTCTGGGTACATAATATCAGAAGGTGTATCTTGTAAGCATACAAAATGACAATATAAAGTACATAAAAGTGGGAGAGTCCAGAAAGAGGAAGTACTTTTTAGGACAAAATCAAAAATTGAAACACAAGATATGGCATGCAAAGTAAACCTGATTGAATGAAAATAAATAAAACCAGGTAAAACAACGTGGGAAATGAAAAAAAAAGTACAGATGGAAGGATACATCTGAAAGGACCCAGAGCCTCTATTAAGACAGAAGAGTTTCATCAATTATGAACCTGGGTTTTGGGGAGAGGTTATTTTAACCTGTGACTCAAAACCAGAGCAAAAGCATGAAATTTAAAAGTACCATAAACATGGTACAAACAATGGTATGAAACACACACCTTGAATATTTAGTAATGCAAATAAAGGTACAATACAGCCATAAATACAAAGAGAAGAGCATAAAAAAGTGAGCCTGTAAATCTGATCATTTGAAGGAGGAAAACTTCTCCTTTCAGAAAATAGTATTCTTATGACCAAATAATAAGAATTAGCCAATTTATTGAGGCTGTAAGATCTTTCAAAGAATAATCGTAATCTTCAAATTTTTGTATTCCATAAATTTTTTGCAAGGTTCAAGTCCACTTTTCTACAATAATAGTATTAATAGATAGTAATAGTTTGTATAAAATAATATATACAAATATATTCATAATGAAAATAATAATATAATAGAAAATACTTATTTAGAATATTATAACTAGGTTCAGAAGTCTGAAACTATTTTACCATGAGACTCTACATAAATTTGAACCTAGGTATATATATTGGCACAAAGCCATAGGACAAAAATGGAGAAAGATATCATGAATTTAGTAAATAATCATAGAAATCCTCAGAAGCATACTCACTAAACTTACCATAAGAACATGCTCATAATATGAATGCTAAGATTTCATATTTATTAAAATTAAATTAAATTTACAAAAGAAGTGAATACCAATCTATAAGCTTATGGTAATAATTACTGCTTATTCATATTTCACTAAATAAAATAAATCTGAATGAACTATGGACTTGTATACACCTAACATTATTTGTGAGCCTTGGAGGTATTTTCATATACCCAAAAGACCACAAAGAACAAAACAAGATACAACTATGAATAAAATAGATTTACTTATATTATCAAAACAAAATATAGAATATGAATACAAATTTATACAAAAAAATGAAAATTTTAAGTACAATTTAAAAATAAAATTACATTGAAGATTAAAATTGTGAAAACACACTTTTACTTGAAAAAATTAAGTAAAAATGAATTTTTAACAGAATTACTAAAATTGAAATATTTTTGGAAAAACATTGAATAAAAATTATAGTAACTTTTTATCCAACAAATAAACATATGAAAATTATTTCACCATTGGACTCCTCATAAAAAATAAGGTGGGGTTACCTCTGGGTGAAATTTCTGTAACTCAACTCCAAATAAGCTTAAATTAAGTTTTTTAGTATTTTCCGTACAAAAGTTCAATATCCTCAAAACCTTGATTTAATTCACATCAAATTTGGTGCTAAACATCAATTTTTGTGTTAAAACTGAGGTGTTGTGTGTAGTTTAGAATTTGTCAGGAGCTGAAGTATTTTCAATTGAAATGTCAAAATGTGCACATGTATTACATATGTGAATGCTAGTTTACATATAAGGTATCAATTATTAAAGTTGTGTACTGTAAAAATTCAAATAAGTTACATATGTAAAGTATAAGTATAATACATGAGGAAGAATTAAAGAAAAAATAAATTGGAAAGATTAATTCTGGGGGGGGGGAAAGGAACTTGAGCTCTAAGGGGGAGCTAGACCCCCAAATTCCTTGCTGATAGGCATGAGATGTCAAAATCCACACAAAGGTTCATCAATCTTGGCCTGGAATTGAGTCACAGGGTCTGTGTCTCAATTGATGATGAGGTTTTGATACCAACCAGGGCAGTTTTGACTGTTCCCAAGAGGGAAAAACTACCCTTAAGATAAAACAATCTTAGTAAAAGCAGTTTCAACTGTTTGCTACATCTCTTACACACATTCTGACATGTTTTGAAGGCTTAAAACCAGGTATTATAATAGCAATGGCTAATTTATGGGTCCAAAATGGCTAAAACCAGCCTTTTTTTGGTCTAAACCATGGTTCAATGATTTCATAATTGGATTTTCTATTATAAGAGTGTTTTCCACAACTTAAAAGAGTAAATTTTGCTTTTGGAGTAAAAGAATCGGTGATTATAAAAGAATGTCTTCTTTGCCCCACTTTTCCCTTCATGTTAGAATCTTTTCCTTTTATAATTAGTTTAAACACTGTCAAACCAATCAATAAAAGATTCCAACCACCTTTTTTTAATCATTCTAAAACTTTTAACCACCTGAAAAAAAATTATAATCATTTCTTGTAGCTATTATAATCATTTTTACCCCTGAACCACCCCATAAGTGAACTGAAGCATCTTTCATCACTGTTAGCTTTGTCACTTTGTTTCCAAATTCACTCTGGTAACTGTTAGATGTGTTTTCTCTTTAATAATATTCTCAAAGAATCTGTTCTTAGAGTTCTTTTCTCAATTAATTCCCATTGAAATTGCTCTTGAAGAAATTTCTTTTATAGCCTTAAATGTCTCTTGTAGAGTATTTTTGGATACATTTTTATTGTTTGTAAAACAATAAATCTTTATAAAATCATTTTTTATACTTATAAAGTTAAGAAAAATAAAATTGGTTTGTTTTCTCTTAAAAATCTTATTATATATTATTTTTAATAAATTTTTACCTTATACAAATTTTGAGGACAGGAAAAGTACTTAATTTTCAATAAAGGTTTCATATCCACACCTTATATTAGTAATATCAAAAGCTATAAATTTAGATAAAAGACCATAGAAATTACATAATTAGATCCCCTAACCATAGTATATATTCAACTTTTCCTATGACTTTTTGGACACAAAAATCAACCTGAATTCACCAACTCAGAATCTGATTGGTCAAAAGTGGAAATAATTTAAAGTGCATACTAAGAATTACAACTTGACATGATAGATCAATTTTATTGGTCAGAGAAATGAATTTACATGATGGCTCAATTTTATTGGTCATAAAACACCACACCAGAAATAACTCACCAGCTTAAATGACACAAACTTGGAGAAATTATAAGTCCCTTGTTTTTGAAAGGCTTTATGGAAGACCCAAAAGTTATAACTAGAGGTCCTTCCTCTGACATTTCCCCCATTCTTCTTATTCATGAATTATCCTTTATTATAAATACATCCCTTATCTAGTTGGATAATCTATTATTATATATAAAAGATCAGTAGCCAGGCTGAGTATCTTATAAGAAAGTCTTATCACATGAATTATTAATTCAATATATTGAGAATATTGATGAAAGAGCTTAATATTTAATAAATACTGTTAAAGCTTTAGTTTTGTTGAATTAGTGTTGAAAGGTGTTCTAAATAGCAATCATATCAATATCCCTTATTATCCTTGATTATAGAAATGAAATACCCTCAAATTATACTAGTACTCTTATCCAGAAATCCAAACCCTTATATTTATATAATATTATATCTATATTAATATTTATATTGTTTTATTACTCTTATGAGTATCTAGTATTATATTGCTAAAAGACCCCAAAATTAGCTCTATATTACCCTTATACCAGAATTAAATACCTTGTAACAAGAAAATTACCCTTAAATATCTATTAAAAATCTCCTATTTTATGGGTAATCAAAGCTATTCAGAAGCTGATTAAGCTTTGATTAGTCATAAACTGACTAACCAGAGGCCCTAAGACATGTAATTTACATTTTCTACAATGTAAGAGACACTGGGAAAGTCTGGAAGGTCTGTAGAATTTTCTCTTTCACCTTGTATGGGGTGAAAATGGCAAATTGTGGCCCCAAAACCACATTTCAGCTTAATTCAAGGCTGTATTTAATATGTGTGACCAAGGGTGAGCCACAGGAGTGAAAACTTTCACTCTGTGGCTGTGTGCAAAAGTGGATGACCTTTTACTACCCTGGATTGGAATAAAAAGTTTCCTTCTCCTTACCAAAGGAAGGAATTATCTAGTTTTTTATTGGAACTCTTAAATAGTAAAGTTGTTACAAACAGAACTACTCTTAGGATTCCCTAGATATAACCAGATTATTAATACTTTCTTCAATAATTATAGTAACCAATTAGATAATTGGGGAAGACAGGGCTTCCAGTAAAATCATCTCCACCCAATTATCATATCAGAGCCCTTTTAGCCTATTTTTGGATATAAATTTTGGGAAAAACCCATAGTTATATCTGTTTTGTTACTATATAGTAGATTAATACTGACATAAATACTGCACCTAGGGTCTTCAGTAGCATTCAAAATCACTATTCTTATAGTAAAAGCCCTCGATAATTATTCTAAAAGGGTATTTGTATGTGTCACAGTAATAGTAATACTCTTAAATAGCTTCTACATAGAGTATTACCTGAAACAACCCCAGAAAACACAAAAGATTACTCACTCACTTCCCTGAAAGGGGAAAAGGTAGTAATATATATTTTTCTTAAAACATTATATGAAGATATCCTCATTTTTTTAAAAGAAAGTATCCTATAATTAAGCAGGATTTTTTATTCTATATATTACCCATTAAGAGATTAAATCCGGCCAGTTATTTCTTCCAAATATTAGTTGAATCTGTTTGATGTAAATTTCTTTTGATTAATGTTAAGAATCTCATGAATAAGATGTAGGACCATACAAACCATCTACATATTTCACAACCAAGAATTTCCCAACATACTTGAAAATATTAGCTTGAAATAAGCCTTTCATGTGCAATATTTCCTGAGCCTTCCTTCAACTTTAAGCTCTCTCATAACTAAAGTTCAAAATTTTTAGCCTTTGATACTTACATTGCTAAAATTCAAGGAATATTTGAGCTGTATGCAATGATTTATTTTTCTAGATATACTAACTTTGAAATAATTTTCATATTTTTTTTATCACTGAAGGTTTATCCAGTCTGTGGAAAACATTTATTGAATTTTTTGACATCTCACACTGAAATCTTCTGTAATGGAATATGTAGCAACAGGATTCTTGAAGTTGGTATAAGTCCAAAATAAAGCTATGTTAATCTCACATATTCTGAAAGGAATTATGTAATATCTAACTCTAGAATTCTTAATTCTCGAATATATTTATTCGTTTTTGAAAAGTCAAGCAGGAAGAAATTTTTGATTCTAAACCAGCTGATATTTCCTCAACTACTACTGAAGTAAAGATTTGAAATATTCAAAGCAAAAGAGACTTTCATCAAAGTGGTTTGCATCAGAGGAAGAGTAGCTAGAAAAATGTTTTATTCACATTAGCCAGGACACAAAGATAGGAAACTTCAAACAGGGGATAAGTTCTACACAAATTTAGCTGAAACTTTCAATGGACTCAGTAGCTTTCACTGCCAATTTTCAGAACAAATTTGAACCCAGTAAGATTTACAGGCTACGTATTCATTGCTATAAGAAATACTGTTTTTTATTCAAGTTAGTTGTCACTTGATACCAAAGCTTTGAAGTTCCCATAAATATATAATTATTTTTTAAGCGCCCTCAGGCTATTCTCCTCATTATTTAATGAAGATTATAAAGTAGAATTATCAGCAAAATAACAAAAGATCTCCTTTCAAGATTTTTCTTTCCTGGGAGATACTTTTCTACTCACCAAAATGGGCACAAGAAGGGAAAAAATTAAAAAGAGATTCAGTTTTAAAGATATACTCAAGTAATCATGAAACCAGTTCGAATTAAAAAATGGAAAAAGGAAAGATCTCCTGATAAAGAGGGTCAAAGCCCATTTGAAAAATTTCCAATTTCCATGAAGAATTCAAAGAGATTAAAATATGAGAGTTCCACAGACACTTGTAGGAAAAATCTTGAAGAACAAGAATTCAAATTTTATGAAAGAAACTTTGAAGAAATCTAAATTACTTCAAATTCTACAAATGAGAATTTTTAACTAAAAAGAAAATGCTTGTTCTATGATGAAATGAAAATTCTGAGGAAAAATTGTGATGCAATTTCTGATGAAGAAATTGAATATATTCACAAATTAATTAAAAAAGTAATCAAAAAAAATGAAGATTCAAATATATTCGCAAATTGATTGAAAAATTAATCAAAAAATATGAGGAGTCAATTTAAATGGTAATAATATCATTATTTTATACAAATAACTTATCAATCCAATTAAATTTATTAATAAAAAATATTATTCATCCCATTTTTCAGCCAATTGTAAAATTTTAGTTATTTAATTAGTTTCCGATTCCGTTTCCCATATATTAGAAGTGAATGGCTTTTAAGGAATTTATCAAATGTGGGAAATATAGCTTGATTGTTGTAAGGTGTGGATATGAAGCTTTAATTAAAAATCAAGCACTTTCCCTGTCCTCAAAATTTGTATAAGGTAATAATCAATTAAAAATAGTAAGAAATATTATTTTTAAGAGAAAACACGCCAATTTTATTGTTTATAACTTTATTAGTATCAAACAATAATATTATAAAGATTTATTGTTTTACCAACAATAAAAATTTATCCAAAAAATAATCTACAAGAGATATTTTAAGGCTACAAAAGAAATTTCTTCAAGAGCAATTTCAATTGGAATTAATTGAGCAAAGAACTGCAAGCAATTAATTAAGGAACAAAGTCTTTAAAACGAATATTAAAGAGAAAACACGCCCAAAAGTGACTAGAGTGAATTTGGAAACAAAGTGACAAAGCTTACAGTGATGAAAGATGCTTTAACTCACTTTTGGGGTGGTTCAGGGGTAAAAATGATTATAAAAGTTAAAAACAATGATTATAATAATTTTTGAACGTGGTTAAAAGGTTTGAAATGATTTAATAAAGGTGGTTGGAATCTCTTATTGATTGGTTTAACAATGTTTAAACTAATTATAAAAGGAAAAGATTCTAACATGAAGAGAAAAGTGGGGCAAAGAAGACATTATTTTATAGCCATCAATTCTCTTACTCCAAAAGTGAAATTTACTCTTGTCAATCGTAAAAAACAGTCTGACAACAGAAAAGCCAATTATGGCATCATTGAACCCTGGTTTAGACCAAAAAGGGCTGGTTTAAGCTATTTTTAGCTATTTTTAGCCATTTTAGACCCTTAAATCAGCCATTACTATAGCAATACCTGGCCTAGAGCCTTCAAAACACGTCAGAATGTGTGTAGGAGGCGTAAAAACCAGTTAAAACTGTTTCTACTATGATTGTTTTATCTTAAGGGTAGATTTACCCTCTTGGCAACAGCTAAAACTACCCCAGTTGGTATCAAAACCTCATCATCAATTGAGTCCACAGACCCTGTAAATCAATTCCAGGCCAAAAGTGATGAACTTTTGCATGAATTTTGACATCCCACGCCTGTCAGCAAGGATTTTGGGGGTCTAGCTCCCCCTTAGAGCTGGAGTTCCTTTCCCCCCCAAATTTAATCTTTCCAATTTATTTTTCCTTTAATTCCTCATCATGTATTATACTTATAATTTACATATGTAATTCAATTGAATTGTACAGTACAATACAGTAATAACTGATACCTCATATGCAAATCAAAGTTCACTTATGTAATACATGCGCACATTTTGACATTTCAATTGAATGCAATTGAAAATACTTCAATTCCTCATAACTTCTAAACTAAACACAACACCTCAATTTTAACACAAAAGTTGATGGTTAACACCAAATGTGGTGTGAATTAAATTAAAGCTTTGAGTATTTTCAACTTTTGTATTGAAAATACTAAAAACTTAATTTAAGCTTATTTAGATTTGAGTTACAGAAATTTCATCCAGAGGTGACCCCACCTGATTTTTTATGAGGAATCCAATGGTGAAATAAATTTTATATGTTTATTTATTGGATAGAAAGCTATAATAATTTTTATTTAATTTTTTTCCAAATTTGTTTATTTTTTTACAATTTTGTTAAAAATTAATTTTTACTTAATTTTTTCAAGTATAAATGTAATTTTACAATTTGAAAATTTAATGTAATTTTAATTTTAAATTGTAATTAAATTTTTAATTGTGAATATAATTTTATATTCATATTTTGATTTTTTTTATTTTTAATAATATAAATAAATTTATTTTATTTATATTTATATGTTAATTTTGTATTTGTGGTCTTTTGGGTATATGAAATTACCTCTAAGGCTCACATTCCCTCCCCCTAAAAAAGAATATTACTTTGTAATATTGGTATTTCTAGTTTGTCTGAATCTCCTGAGGAGTTTGGTAGCTTCTGGTATATCTTTTTCTTCGAACCATTCATCTTCACAAGTTGGGTCACTGTACCTAACAAGGTATTCCCTTATTTTCTTGGTTCTTAATTTCCTTTCTTTAAGAACTTTGGTAATTTTCTTAGTACCAGATGATTCAATAGGAGGTATAACTTGGGGAATCTTATTCCTCAAGGGAAATTTCTCAGCATCACTAGATTTATATGGCTTTATCAAGCTCACTGGAAACGTAGGATGCTTATTTCTAAGTTCTTCAGATAACTCTACTTCAACTGCATTTTCTCCATGGAGGGCCTTAATCACAAAAGGTCCTGTAAAGAAGTCTTTCAACTTTCTACATCCTTTGATGTTATTGAAGTTAGTGGTGGATACAAGAACTCAGTCCCCCACTTTGAAATCTGGAGTTGCATGTGATTTATCCCATTTGTCTTTAGCATATGCAAAAGAGTCTTCCATGCACCTTACTGCATGCTTTCTAGCTTTGTCTAGCATTCCTTTGAAGCTAGCATCTGTGGGATGTATTTCAATTAAATCTTTCCTCAAGGAATCTTGGGGTAACTTGGGGTTCCATCCTTTTTCTAGAATAGCGGGAGTCTGATTGGTACTGGCATGGATTGATGTTTTATATGCTAATTCCAGTGCTGGAAACAGAGTACACCAATCATGGGTAAATCCATCACAATCTTTGAATTCAAGGCCATATGCACAAAATATTCTCACCATGTCCTCCAAGGTTTGGATCATCCTTTCAGCCAGGCCATCAGTTTGTGGGTGGTAGGCTGTAGAGAAAGACAGTTTAGTGCCAAATAATTGGTGAAAATTTGTCCATAGTGCTGAAGTGAATTTGGGATCCCTATCACTAATGATATTTGTAAATATCCCAGTCCATGACACTACTCTATTCCATATCAGAAGAGCTGTATCCATGGCTGTATCATCTTTGTGACATGGTAAAAAAATAGGAGTTTTACTGAATCTGTCCACAATTACTAGGCAAGCATTATAACTTCTGTCACCTCCTGGTGGTAGGCCAGTTACCCAATCCATATGGACAATTTTCCAAGGTCTGTTTAGTTCTTGGATTTTTATCATATGTCCAAGTTTCTTGCCAGTGGATTTATTTTCCTTTTGGCATCTGTCACAGGTTTTGCAATACTCTGCAAAATCTTTCTGCCACATTGGCCACCATATGCAGGTCTTTACTTTCTCTCTTGTTCTGTCTTCAGACATATTTCCTGAAAAGGGGCTATCATGGCATTCTTTCAGTACAAGATTGATTAATGACCTGTCTACAACTGTCATGACACATGTGTGCTTGGTTCTATGGTAAATTATACCATCCAGTAGGTGAAATCTTCCTTCATCATAAGATTTTCTCCATATTTCATCCAAGGAAGGTATTAGAGAGTTGTCTTTACAGTATTTGTTAAGTAATTGGCATAAGATGCTACAATTCTTATCTTGAGTGTAACTACGTCTGACTTCCTCAAAGAAGGTGGTGTTCAAGTCTGTAACACTTATTCCTTCTATTGGAATTTGTGGTGAAGCTTCTTCTGGCACATAAGCAGGATTATCAATATTATTTGGTAATGGCCATCTGCTTAGTCCATCTGCATTCTTATGAATGTTCCCATCCTTATGAACAATAGTCATATTTCCTCTGTATTCTTGTATGGCTATTTGCTATCTGAGCATATGTCTGTTGGGTGTTTTCATGTTTAAAAGTGATTTGAAAGCTGTAAAATCTGTTATCACCTCAAAAACACATCCCTTCAAGAAGTAGTTTAATTTTTCCAAGGCCCAGACAAGACATAGACATTTCATTTGACTTGCTCCATATCTGGATTCAGTTGGTTTGATTTGCCTGGATATGAAACATATGGGTCCTTCCACAGGTTTATCATTTATGATCTGAACTTGGTGAAGTGCAGCACCCAGTCCATCCCCTGATGCATCAATATACAGTTTGAAAGGTAATTTAAAGTCTGACATAAGTAAGAGTGGAGCAGTGGTCAAGGCTTCTCTTAGAGACTCAAAAGCTTTGACTCTGTCAACAGTCATTTCAAATACTGTGTCTTTGTCACACAATTTATAAAGTGGTCTTGCTATGGATGCAAAATATTTAATGTGTTGCCTGTAATATCCTACAAAACCTAAGAATGACTGAATTTCCTTCTTATTCTGAGGCATGGGTTTTAGCAATACTGCTGCAACTTTGTTTTTGTCAATTCCAAGGGACAAACCAGATACAACATGTCCTAGTGCTTCAAGTTCTTTAAATCCAAAATGACATTTCTTCAAGGAGATTTTCATGTTTACTGATTGAATTTTTGTCAAACCTCTGGACAATCTGTACATGTGCTCTTCCCAAGTCTTGGAACAGACAATAATGTCATCAATGTAAGTGATTAACCATCCCTCTGAGAGTTCTTCAGGGAAGATTTCATTCATCATTCTTTGGAAGTGTGAAGGTGCATTTTTAATACCAAAGGGCATCCTCAAGTATTCATACACTCCACAATGAACAATAATTCTCAAGTATTTTCTTGCTCTTGGTGTCACCACATTTTGATGGAATCCTTTAAGGGCATCCATAGTGGTTATATACACTGCTTGAGATATTTGAGTAAGGGCAATTTGGATTTTTGGTATTGGGTATCTGTCTGGAACAGTGTAAGTGTTCAGAGCTCTAAAGTCCCCAACCATTCTGGATTTTCCATTATGCCATGCCACTATGACTGGTGTAGTTATTTCTACATCTTCATTGTGGCCTACTTTTCCTATTACACCAAGGTCCAGAAGTTCTTTGATATGAATTTCTAGAGCTTCTCTTGATTTTGGACTTGCTCGATATGCAGGTCTTCTTAAGAGTGGTGGATAAGGTCTCTCAATGTTAAGAATGATGTCAACTTCATGACCAATAATTGCTCCTAGAGGTTCTTAGTCTGAAGCAAATGCTCCTCTGTGGTCATACAAAAGGGAAGAAAGTTCATTTTCTTGTTTATCAGTCAGATGAAGGCTTATTTCAGCCTCATTTAACTGTTCAGACTTGAATTTCTCTAACTCTAAGTTGACTGGTGATACCTTGTTTACTCTAATTTGTCTTTTAAATGGTAAAAAGGCAAATATTTGGCACTTATTGTCTCCAATAGTAAAGTATCTGTCTTTGTTATTATGTAAATCTATCCCATACATGATTAAATAGTCATTTCCCAATATAAAATGGGTACTAGAGCAATTTTTCATAACAACAAATTCAACTGTGATTCTTAAATTCCCATTTATGTGTGGAAATATGACATTGGTCTCAACAATTCCTAATGCTTTCATTGGGTTACTTGCACTGTTGAATTTTATACCATCCATTGGTAACAATTGGTCTTCAAAATTTGGTACACAAGTCTTAAGAAAAGATTTTCCAACACAAGAGCAGAAGGCTCCTGGGTCAAGAAAAGGTTTGGTGGGCTTGTTGTCAATCACCACTTCTGTTATACAGGAGTTACCAGCTGTATAACCTTTCCCTCTGTTTGGTTTTGTTTTCATAAGTTGTGAATCTTGAACTTTTGATAAATCAAGTTGACCATTCCTCAATTGTGGCAAGTAGGAATAAGATTCCATGATGTCAAAAGTGGCATTGACATTTTCTATATCGTTTGAAGATTCAGAAAATATGGATGACTTATCATCTGAATTGTCTTCAATTATGTCTTCTTTTTCAACATCTGGTTCCTTTTCAATGTCAATTTCATTGATTTCCCCCCTTTTTGGACATGTATTGGCTAAATGGGTGGTGCTTTGGCAAATACGGCACTTTCTGACTGTATCTGCAGATTTATACTTAATATGACTAGAATTTTCTTTGGGGTTTTTGTCCACAGAATCTTTCCAAGGTGTATTAAACCTTGTTTTGAGATTAACCCTACTAGAACCAATTTTGGTTCTGGTGGTTACTTCCTCTAATATATTGATAATATCTTCTGCTGAAGATTGTTCAGTAGTCCTGCTTTTGACAGCATGCTCTAAGTCACCTCTACATTGTCTCAGAATCTTTCTATGGATCATAAATTCTGACATGTCTGGATATAATTCTGTTAATCTGTCTTTTTGTTGGCAAAACCATGGTAAAGCTGTGTCTTTATCAGCATTAAATTTGGCAGATTCAAAGGCTTTTTCAAATTTAAACCTCCAAGCATCATTTGCCCATTTGTTAATGATTTGGGTTTTCCACCAAGTCCAACTCTGGTGTCCATGTGCTTGTCTTATTTTGATGTACCATCTGTGAGCTGATTTGGTAAACAAGGTGTTAAATCTTGCTGTTACCAATCTGTCTGGTAATTCAAAATCTTCTTTGATCATGTCAATACCTCTAATGAATTCCATATGGTCATACTCTCCTTCACCATTGAAGTGAGGCCATTATTTAAGTTTTGGAACTTCTTTCAAAAGTGCTTGGCCCATTGATGGTTCCAAGTTATGAAAAGGAGTGGATAATTCATTTTTTAACTGTGAATTATCAGGATCCAATACTTGTGGATTTGGAATTCTTGTGCTCTCATTTTGATTCAGGGGTGTAGACATTTGTGTTAGGGTGTTCAGTATTTGTTCAATATCATTCATTTTACTGTTGCTACACCTTTGGGAATTTCTGTATTCATGTTGGAAGCCTTGTATTAAATTTATTACTTCAATTTTATACATGTCTTCTTTATGTGTCAGTTCTTGCCATAAATATGTCTGTCTTGTATTCTCAGCAGTGACTTGATTCAATTTCATTGATAATTTTGATACTTCTTCTTGTGAAGCATCAAAGCACTTTTTCAAGGCAATGGTATATGTCTTTACTTCAGTAAATGAATTTGAAATGTCATCAAGGACTTTCTTGTTATCTGTTTTGATAGTATTTATGGCTTGTTTAATTCTTGTTTCAATTATGTCATCAATATTGAATTTAGAATATTTATATGTTAATTCTTTAATAATGGCAGATTGTTCATTTATTTTATTTCCAAAAGAATTATCATTATTGGAAATTTTAATTGTTCTTAAAGCTTTTTCAAAACACATAAGTGTTTCATTAATTTGGAACAGACTCAGGTTGTTTGTTTTAATGTTGTTACAAATGGTTTCATTTTTATCAGAAAGATGTTTTTTCACGTCATTTATAGCATCATACAATTCTGGGATGGAATCAAATATATCAGAAATCATATCTGGAATCTTAATCTGGCTTCCTCCTTCTTCTGTAATTCCATCATGGCTCTGGCCATCTGAAATACATTTTCCATGGCATCCTGCTGAATCTTTGGAATTTTGTATCCTTGGCTGTAAGGCTTTGGGGCTGGTGCCTTCCCTTTTCCCTTGTTTGGAGTTTGTGGCTGCTTTTTCACGTTGGAATTGCTGCTGCTGGCCACTGGGCCTGTTTTTGGCACTTGCTTTGGTGGTGGAGGGTTTCTTTTCCTCCATTCTAGTGTCAAAAGCATCATGTTTTTCTTCTCCATCAGTGGATGCCATCCATTGAGAAATTTGCAAGTTTTGGGATGGCCCAGGAATTTTCTCACAGTTAGGTAAGAATTCATGCAATTCTTCCACAGTTCTGCAAGGATCTGGTACTCCTTGAATTGAAGTGCATTGTTGTATGCACTGTGGCTGGCTTTGTATATGTCCACAGAGGCTTGTTGTGGCGGTGTCAGCTCTTTTTGAAGGTAAAATGGTATTATAAGCTTCAGAATGACCCATTTTAGGTGTTTGGAAGTCATCAACTGACCCTTTTCCTTCTGTACCTGATTGGCCTCTGCCATAATCACGTCTATTACCTTTCTGGGAGCTGCTTGAGGGGTTATAGCTGGCTCCTGACCTGGTTGAAGGCATAATTATGTTTAAAAAGGCTTAAAATAGTATTTATATGTCAAAAAAACTTACTATTAGCCAAATTCTTAACTTTCTGGAGGGTATTACTTATGTCCAAGTTAATCAATTCAGAAGGTATTGGTTCAGGTTGGTTATTTTGAGTCACAATAACAGTACTATTATTGTCTGAATTAATAGTACTGGCAGGAATAATGCTGATGACTGTTGAGGCTGTTTCAATGTTTTCTTTTCTTACCACATTTTCAGACACTGAAACGAATGAAAAAACCAATTAATTAAGTAAAAAAAGGATATTTCAAAGAAGAAATAAAAATATAAGCCTCACTTATAATATGAAAAAAAAATATTTTTTATTGATTTTTTGAATTATAAGTATTTTTTATATGTTTTTAAATTTTTCAATATAAGAAAAAAGATTTAAAAAGAGAAAAAAAAATATGTCACAGGTAAAATATCACGGCTGGGCCCCCAAATGTAAGGTGTGGATATGAAACTTTAATTAAAAATCAAGTACTTTTCCTGTCCTCAAAATTTGTATAAGGTAATAATCAATTGAAAATAGTAAGAAATATTATTTTTAAGAGAAAACACACCAATTTTATTGTTTATAACTTTATTAGTATAAAACAATAATATTATAAAGATCTATTGTTTTACCAACAATAAAAATTTATCCAAAAAATAATCTACAAGAGATATTTTAAGGCTACAAAAGAAACTTCTTCAAGAGCAATTTCAATTGGAATTGATTGAGCAAAGAACTGCAAGAAATTAATTAAATAACAAAGTCTTTAAAAAGAATATTAAAGAGAAAACACGCCCAAAAGTGACCAGAGTGAATTTGGAAACAAAGTGACAAAGTTTACAGTGATGAAAGATGCTTTAATTCACTTGTGGGGTGGTTCAGGGGTAAAAATGATTATAAAAGTTACAAAAAATGATTATAATTATTTTTTTCAAGTGGTTGAAAGGTTTATAATGATTTAATAAAGGTGGTTGGAATCTCTTATTGATTGGTTTAACAATGTTTAAACTAATTATAAAAGGAAAAGATTCTAACATGAAGAGAAAAGTGGGGCAAAGAAGACATTCTTTTATAGCCATCAATTCTCTTACTCCAAAAGTAAAATTTACTCTTGTCAATCGTGAAAAACAGTCTGACAACAGAAAAGCCAATTATGGCATCATTGAACCCTGGTTTAGACCAAAAAGGGCTGGTTTAAGCTATTTTTAGCTATTTTTAGCCATTTTAGACCCTTAAATCAGCCATTACTATAGAAATACCTGGCCTAGAGCCTTCAAAACACGTCAGAATGTGTGTAAGAGGCGTAGAAACCAGTTAAAACTGTTTTTACTATGATTGTTTTATCTTAAGGGTAGTTTTACCCTCTTGGCAACAGCTAAAACTACCCCAGTTGGTATCAAAACCTCATTATCAATTGAGTCCACAGACCCTGTAACTCAATTCCAGGCCAAAAGTGATGAAATTTTGCGTGAATTTTGACATCCCATGCCTGTCAGCAAGAAATTTGGGGGTCTAGCTCCCCCTTAGAGCTGGAGTTCCTTTTCACCCCAAATTTAATCTTTCCAATTTATTTTTCCTTTAATTCCTCATCATGTATTATACTTATAATTTACATATGTAATTCAATTGAATTGTACAGTACAATACAGTAATAACTGATACCTCATATGCAAATCAAAGTTCACTTATGTAATACACGCACACATTTTGACATTTCAATTGAATGCAATTGAAAATACTTCAATTCCTCATAACCTCTAAACTAAACACAACACCTCAATTTTAACACAAAAATTGATGGTTAACACCAAATGTAGTGAGAATCAAATTAAAGTTTTGAGGATTTTCAACTGTTGTATTGAAAATACTAAAAACTTAATTTAAGCTTATTTAGAGTTGAGTTACAGAAATTTCATCCAGAGGTGACCCCACCTGATTTTTTATGAGGAATCCAATGGTTAAATAAATTTTATATGTTTATTTATTGGATAAAAAGTTATAATAATTTTTATTTAAATTTTTTCCAAATTTGTGTATTTTTTTACAATTTTGTTAAAAATTAATTTTTACTTAATTTTTTCAAGTATAAATGTAATTTTACAATTTCAAAATTTAATGTAATTTTAATTTTAAATTGTGAATATAATTTTATATTTATATTTTGTTTTTTTTCTTTTTAATAATATAAATAAATATATTTCATTTATATTTTTACATTAATTTTGTATTTGTGGTCTTTTGGGTATATGAAATTACCTCCAAGGCTCACAATTGTAGTGTTTTGTAGTCATCAAATCTGATGAGCTTTATCAAACTTAATATAATTAATTATTGTGATTTCTTATTTTTTCAACAATTATGTTATTCATAATGATACATCAATTCATAATTTTTTTATTTCCTTAAAGTTCTACAAACAAGAAGGTTGCTCAAGGATTCCACACCTTTCCTAAATTACTCCAAATTCTCTCTCAAAACCTTTGAAAGAATTTTCTTTCCATTTTTGTGAAAATCTTCCCCACTTCATACTGAGCATGTGGAAGACCTTTTAATCATTACCAGGTTGATTATATACCATCAAATAGGTAATATCGATGATCGCATGTATTTCCACTTCTCTTTGGATTTGCTTTAACATCATGTCCTAAACTGTAAAAGAGTTAAATAAAACCAATGATACTAAACCTACCTGCTATTCAATCTTGAAAAATTTTGTTTCAATTTAAAATATTTATATCATTCAGTGTCCCTGGGGTACAAAAAAAGGAATTCCAGATACTTAGGTTTTTAGAAGAAACAGCCTGAACAATTATTGTTGTCTTATATTATTTACCATGGATTTTTCCAGCCCATGCCTGGAGAAAGCTTTCCAAGGCCTGTGCATTCAGTCAAGGAATTCAAGTCAGATTGGAAATTCCTATTATTCATATTCAGAGAGTCTTACCTGTAGCTCATTTGGTGAGTTTTATTGTAAATATTCTGTTCCAAGTACCTGGATTATGTAATAGGAAAATGTCTTGAGACATAGTATTGATGTTGCCTCCCCAATTCACAGATATTCATTAGTTTCATTGGCTGTTAATCCATACGCTAACTGCCCCAAAGCTGAAGAAAACTTTTGAAAAGTTGATAATCTAAGTTGGCCACAACAATCACATGCATTGTTTCAAATTAAGACACAGCAGAAAATCTAGTTAAAAAATCTACTTAATTTTTTTTCTGTCCTCAATAAATGCTGTTCTCATTTAATCTCACAGATATCATCAGAAAGTGATTTTTGGGCATATGATAATGTCTTTGCAATTTATATTCTTGATATGTGCAGTTTTTAATGAAATAGTCTTTCATTGATCTATCAGAACCTTCAACAATTTATCTATTCATTCTGCTCCAATCCTCTTTTACTTTATCTTGAGTATCCTGTATTGTAATTTTTATTTCCTCATCTCTGTCATCAAGTACAGTATTTTGAGCTAAGAGTATTTTTTGAGGAATCCCCTCATGATTCTGTACATAATGTTCATGGTTGTGCTAGTGAAGTCTGCAAGATAATTCTTTAGCTGAAGAGAGTCTTTCACAGAAGACAATTGTGTGATTTTATATTTTTGTAAACTTGAGCTAAAGAATGTAAATTCCAGAAATATTTACAGAGATGACTGAGTGATTACAAATATAAGTGAATGAATTTGATATCTCTCAAAATTCTGTGCTCACTATATATCAGTTCTGATCACTATCATTGAAGTTGTTCTCAGGAAAGCTACTGTAACTTTGAAGTATATACTTCTTTGGTACTACCTGTCCAGATTTGAGATTCTCCTAAGGAACTGAGACTTTTTAAGAAATTCTTTTATTCCAATCCTGAGGTTGACAATAAGTTAGAGTGAGTGGTTGTTGAGCTGGAGCTTACTAGGATTAGAACCAATCGGCAATCATAGCTGAAACTTATCCTAGAAAAATTTTGTGCTCATTGGAACTTCCTCAACAATTACAAGAGACCAAGCTAATCATCATTCTTGCCCTGTGCCACATAGCTGGAAACAGTCTTCAGGTTGTACTGCCAGCATGGGCCAGTGAAATAATGATGATTATCTAGAGTGTGTTGAAATATGTGATCTCTCCCAGCGCATAAGCAACTAAATGTTTCCGCATATAGCAGAAACTAGTGATTAGCAAGGACTTAAGAGAAAATCCTAGTGTGTAATTCCTCAGAGATAAGATCATGCATACCTCTTATAAGGAGAATTATCTGAAATTGAATTAGACATCATTTTAAAGCTTCCACTATCATTTTTTAAATAAAATTCTTCATCATACTTAAACGCCTCCTCTAGGAATTAGTGGTTTGTCTTACCTCTGACTGGCTCTACCAGTAATTGTGATTACTGATGTTTACTATCCAGTGTTCTACTACTGAGGTATTACAGATAGTACTTAGATTATACTTGTGTTCTTTATAGCATTAGGTTGGTATCTCACTGTTTTTATGTCTATCATTTTTCTTGACTAACCCATCTGTCTTAAATAGTTGTGTTATAATTTGTGTTGTGCATTGTACCACGCTTATTGAAAGTATTGCTATTTTTTTCACTCTTAGGTACATAGCCATTTATCACTTTTTTCTCTCAGTTGTTTCCTTGCTTTAATACTATACTCTTAGTTTGTTAAAAATTTACAGATTTACAGTCTTGTCCAGCTCAAAGTTATTATCAACAATATTGAACAATCATGCCTGAAAGTTGGTAAATAATATAAAAAAATTGCCGGTACTAGATGGCCAAAGCTACCCTCTTTGGAGTATCTTAATTGATATTGAACTACCTTCTCATGGACTACGGGACATATGCTGCTCAGAAATTCCCCCAAAAACAGATCCTTCTGTTATTAAAAGCTAGAATCAATTAAATGTAGAGGAATTACAGCTTATTCTCAGTAGATTACATTCTGAGATAATTTTCACCATAGTTAATTCTAACACAGCTAAAAATGCTAAACTACTATGGACCAGAATATATGTAAAATTTTCCTCAAAACCAGTTATCAAGGGGGGAAGAACTTGGGTTAGATGGGAATGCCTCTTCTTCAATGGAAAAATTGAAGAGTATGTGAAACGATTATCAAAAATTCTTTTTCGAATTGCAGGAATTGGAATAGTCATGCCTCCTGAAATTATGGCCTATTCAATTCTTGGAAAGATAAGCAGAGACAGTAATGCCTATTACAATGTCATAGAATCAATGGTGCTCACTATGAGCTCATTGATAAATACATGGCAAGTTTTAGATAAACTATCAGAACTCCCACAACACAAAAGCACTAAACACACTTTTAAAGAAGGTATCATAGCTGAAAAAATGGATAGCTCAGCATTACTTACTGACTCTGATTATCCATACAAATTAATATATGTTTGGCACAACAAAAGACATAACCCCAAAAAGACCACACACAAGCCATAGCGTTGCTTGGCTGAGCATCCTGACTTACATCCTCCTCCTAGAGATAAAAACAAGAAAAAAGCATCAGAAGCTGAGTGTCACAGGGACTATTCTAAGTGAAGAGGGCTTGGCACTCAGTAAACTGGGACTCACTTATGGAGGGCTCAGGATAGGGTAAGGAAGAATACACTTAAGAGTGTTAAGAGATGAATTACTAATAAAAGAAATATAATAAAAGCAGCAACAAAAGGATAAGAGTAAGAAATAGAAGAGCCAACCACAAACAAGTCCAAGTCCACTGTTTCAACCTGTCAGAATGAAAATAGAAGGGTTAATAAGGATATGGACACCCAACTCATACTGTACAGGCAAAGAAAGAAATGCAAAGACTAACTTAATACTAAATAAATATAATATCCAAAATAAGGATAACAATATGCATAAAATAATAAATCAACTAAATTAATTAACTGGGGAAAAGTCTCCAGGGGGGAGAAGGTGTCAGCCTGTGACTCAAGACCAGAGCACAAGCATGACAGCCAAAATACCATAAATCAATGGTATAGCCAAGATACCACCAAAACATGGAGCTGAGCAAAATAAGCTCAAAAGGAATAAAAATAAAGAGGAAACTCACCCCTTTCTGAAAATATAAGTCCCATCACCATAGGACAAAGAATAACAAAGTTATTCCTGCTCAAAGTTATTGCTGAGCATAAACCTTAATTTTCACCTCTCATCTAAAGTCCAGAAGGAGAGGCTTAACCGCAGCAAATGGGTATTAAGAATGAAGCTCTAAGCCAGGGCTATCCAATTGTAATAGCCAAACTGAGATAGCACCAGTATTACTTGAGTTATGGCCAAATTCAGGCCAAATAAGGGTGAACAAAACATTCACCTCTCATCTAACTTTTGCAGTTTTAGCGTGAGATACCTAAAGTGGGGTATTTTTGGAAAGGGCACAATCAGGGCTATCTGATGGTGTCATCCATTTCCACATAACCCAACTAGAACAAAAGTTATGGGGCAAATAAGCTCAATACAGCTTTTTGCCTAAACCACACAAATGTAGAAAAATCTTGTACATGGGATAACTTTGCCATATTTAATGATACCGATATCCAATGAGGTACCATTGTGTAGCGCACAGACAGGGCTAGACACTGAACCAATTTTGAGGTTGATATCTCAAGAATTGACAAAGGTATGGCTGTTTTAAGGTCAGATTCCCACCTGCTGTCATATACAGCCTTACCATGGGATAATGTCCCATAATCATTAATATGAGGTGTCAAATAGACAAAGAAGCTTTTTTTGCTTCAATACCTCATATTTCAGTCAATAATGGGGTCCCATACAGTTTCTGTACAGAATTCTGCGCATCATACACGTCACAATCAGGCTGTGAGGTCCCCAGATGAAAATTTTCACCCTGTATTGGTGAAAACTGCCCAGATGTGGTTTCAAAACCACATCCGAGCCCAATACAGGTTAATACAGGTCTTTGCAAAACACAAGCCTGTCCCAGAGAGTGAAAAATCTTCACTTCCTCTATGTGGAAAGGTCTAGCACCCTTTCCACCCCATTTCAGGATTTAAAGGAGGCTTTTCACAGCCAGAATTGTTTCCTCATCCTGCTCTTGAATAACCTACGTAGTAAACTGTCCAAAACAGCTTTACTCTTGGGTAATAATCAGGTATAATTATAATTTTAATTATTGTAGCTCTTATTATAGTAATCAAACTGGTAAGACTGCACCCAGGGTTCTCAATAGCACTCACCACCATTATTCTTTAGTAATAGAACCCGTTAATTTTATTATGAATCTTTATTTTACTTAAAACACTCTAATCTTAAGTCATTTTCTACATTTCACAGTCAAAGTTCTAGTTGTAAATAGCCTAATTACTGCTTCAACATAGACTCAGCCTGACATTTTGGGGCCTGGCCATGTTTTAAGCTTATTCGGACCTTATCAAGTGAGTTTTTTTCTCTAAATTTCCTCATTCTGACAATTGTTTTACTGTTTTTAGGTGTAATTTTTCTTACAAAATATATATTATATATATATTCTCCTTTTTTTGGTATATATACCACTTTATACTCATATTTTAAGACTATCTGTCACGTGGCTAATAACCACAAGACCCGTATTTTTGGCCTGTTTTACATATAAAAACACTTGAGCCATTAATACAGTCTTATTTTTTAATTAAATCAAGACACCCCATACTGATAAACCATCAGTTGAGGTGTGGTTGGGCATATTGTTAACTCAATTGCCCTGTTATACACCACTTTTTACAGATTATACTTGCTAATTACAAGTAATCTATGAGATATTGGTATAAAAACAGTATACCAAATATCAGTAAGCTGTATTTCTGATGTGGAATTGTTGATTCAATTACACTGTCATTGTACAAGGGCATATTGTAGTAATATACAAGCCCACAGGCCATCCTTAGACGTGCAAACAGCATTTTAAGAAGTCTTAACTGACATTAAGACCTCTTTTTCCTCTTTTGATTCAGTGGAAGATAACTTCATACCACTTGAAAGCCAGTCACAGGCCAACACACCAGTGACACCCTCAGAACCAGAGGGCAGCAAAGGCAAAGGGAAGAGGCACAGTGAACGCCTGATAACAGCAAGAAAGTGGAAACCCATTGCCACACAGAAGAGTAGAAAACCACAAACTTCTGCTTCAATACAAGGTAAACCAACCTTGATATCTTGTACAGGGAAAATTACTATAATTAACCCAGTTGTAACCTCTAAAGGTAAATTGCCCAAATCAGCAGACAACAAATTTGTACAAGGCACAGTCAAAGGTAAAGACCCTAAGAAGATAAAGTTTTTGACTGCTTGCAAACACTAACATGTCACCTGTACACCTCAGAGATCTTGGCTTCCAAAGGAACCAACTAGAGGAAAGAGAAGGTTTGTCCAGAACCAGAAGACCTGAAAGAGGACACCTTGGACACAGTAGTGGATGGCAAAACAATGAGGGAGATAATATCAACCTTGCCATTCACACTCCAATTCAATGGAGACCTCAAACCAGAGGACTGGAAAGACATGGAAACAGTTCTTCAGCTCCACCAACTCCTGAAGGACTTATTCCAATGGAGCATGGACAACAAGAGGTTCAACCTGGCATCTCACTGGGCAGAACTGGGATCAAGTTGCCAGAAGATCTGTCTCAAAGAGATAGATTTCAAAGACCTTATGGTAATCACAAAAGGTTGGAATCCTACCAGGAAGTTCAGACTCCTGGAGGCAAGGGCACAGAGGGTAAGGGAGAATCAAGCCACTATCCAAGCTATAGAAGAACAGTTAACCCAGACAGGGCCTACTCAGATTCCTTCAGGCTCACAAGGAGAAGGCCAAATCAGTGCTCCAGTGGCTTCACACCATTCAGAAACCAGCAGATCAGTGGCCAATAGTCACCATTCTTCACAATTCCAGGAAGTTTCCAGGAGAAGACAAGGAAACAAGGGCAAGAACAAAGCCTCCTTCAACCAGAGAAGGAAAGAGTCGGACCCTATGATTCAGAAGCTGTTGGATTTTGTAAAAGAAGTGCACAAGAGCCAGAAGTAACTGTAAACTACTCTAGAATCAGTAGTCCTAGTAATAGAAACATTACCCCCACTCAGACTGAACACAACATTGTAACATCTGAGAGCAACATCGACAGTGATACACTGTGGTTACAAATGTCCCAATATGCTGAGCAATCTTCAAAGCAGTTTGCAGAACTTGAAGCCAGCCATGAGAGGATGAAAAAATTACAAGCCTCCATGGAAAAAATAGTTAAAAATCTTCAAGAAGGACATGCTCAATTGAGCAAAGCCTCTGAAGAAACTAAAAAAAGACTGAATCTAGTCTTTGAAGAACAACACCACAGCAAAAGGGACAGGGATTGTCTGGATCAAGACATAAACAAACTGTTTAATGCCTACCATAACTTGAAGCCCAAACCACAAGGACAAGTTATGGAAAATCCATCTCAACCAGATGACATCAAACCAGATGTCATGTTGATGAACAAGGCGAGATCTCCATCACAATACCAGGATGGAGATAGCATGTCCTATTCAGAGAAGGAAGCCTTAAACAGCTTCCTGAGGCCTCAAGACGGCCCAAAGTCTCTGGATCAGGAGAATATGATCATATGGAGCTCATAGATTACATTGATGGACTCTTCATTGATGTACCAAGCATATCAGATTACTGGATTACTGCTAGACTAAATACAGCATTTAAAGGACATGCTAGTATATGGTACACAGAAATGAAAGAAATCCATTGCAGAAGAAACTGGTCATGGTGGAAGAGTCAAATAATCCAAAAGTACAGCAATGGAACTTGGATATGGCAGAAGACCATGTCATTTGAAAATGACAAATACTCTGTGGCGACAATCCATATGAGTCATGTCTTAGACAGTCCAAGAGACTTAAAGCCATTTATCCTCAGATGAAAATTCAAATGAGGAATCATAAGCTCCTGACACAACTGCCAGGAGAGCTAGAGCATGCAGTAAAATGCAGATGCAGCCAAAATATCACTCTAGATGACATCGCCAACACCTTACAAGAAATAAGGAAAAGGACTAATATAGGGAAGTTCACCCCATATAAGAGCAGTGGTTTCAAATAGAAACAACCTTTCAGGGTAGAGTTTGAAGACAAACCCAAAAAAAGAGTGGCAGAAGTGGCAAAGAAGAGAAATTCTTGTCACAATTGTGGTTCAACAGACCACTATGCCAACAACTGTCCAAATGCAAAGAAAAAATTCTATGCCATTGAGAAAGTCCCAGAGGAGGAATCCCTAACAGAGGATTATGAATCAGACTCTATGGGTGATGCCATCAGAGACCTATCTGATGATGACCAAGACCCAAAGGAAGAATTTCTAGTAGAATACCAAGAGGAAACCCCACTAGAAATACAGGACATACATCTGGAAGCAGGCATGCCACAGGATACTGCCAATAAAAACTTGTGCAAACACACACAAGATGCACAAACATTCCTGGCTACACCAACCAAAGGAATGGCATATATACATGGAACAGCCACTAAAATAACTGTCTGTATTGACAATGCTCAACATCCATTGATCATTGAGAGTGGGGCACACTGCTCCATAGTGGCCAGAAATTATCTGGATAACCACTTCCCAAATTGGAAAAAACAGCTCTTTCTCACCAAAGAAAAGAACTTTAAAAGTGCCCAGGGAAGATGACTTCCATTGGAACAATTATCAAAGAGATAATTATACCCCACAGAAAGGGTAATATCAGACTCAACCCAGAGTTTGTAGTGCTTAATGATGCCCACATCCAAGGGTTCTTACTGGGAACAGACTACCAGAGGGTGTATGGCATAGATATTTATAACAGTAAAAATAGGCACATTACCATTGGTACCAACAAGGAAAAGAAATTTTCACTTGATATATACCATATATCTTCTCAAGATCCACTACAAGAGCTTCTGAATGAATTCAGAGAGGGACAGTTTAGCACTACCCTCACCAGTAAACAAAAACTAAGTTTATTGAATATGCTGAGAAAGAACAGACCAGCATTTACCATTGGAGAAGAACCATTAGGCAAGATCAAAGGCCATGATATAGAACTATATCTGGATATGGAAAGACCTTATCCCCCCATGCTTAGGAGACCTCCTTATCCAGCAAGCCTGGAAACCAGGAAAGAAATTGAGAGACATATCAATGAACGCTTGGACATGGATGTCATCAGGAAGATTGGACATAATGAAATAGTGGATATCACCACCCCTGTCCTAATCACCTGGCATGATGGAAAGTCTAGACTGTGTGGAGACTTCAAAGCTCTGAATAACTACACAAAAGCAGACAGGTACCCTATACCCAGGATACCTCATGCCTTGGATAAACTGGCAAAAGCCAAATACATAACCAAAATGGATTGTATGAAAGGCTTCCGCCAAAATGGAGTTAAACCAAACTCCATGAAATTACTCTGAATAATATGCCATATGGGCATATATGAGTATACCAGGATGCCATTTGGCATCAAAAATGCACCACCCCACTTCCAGAGGATGCTGGACACAATATGTCAGGAAGAAATATTGGAAGGCTGGATGGTGGTATATATTGATGATATCATTATATACTCAGAGACATGGGAAGACCATGTAAATTACATAGACAGAGTGCTAAGCAAATGTACACCCATCAATCTGAAAATTTCACTGAAAAAGTGTAATTTTGGCCAACAAGAGCTACTGGCTCTAGGACAGAAAGTCTCACGTTGTAGTCTGGCAATTGACCAGATTAAAGTAGCAGCAGTACTGCAAACGCCAGTACCAAAGACAATCAAAGAGATGCAATATTTCCTTGGGATTTCTAGCTACTATGGAAACCACATCAAGAATTTTGCACACATAACTAGTAGTTTATACAAGTTGTGTTCAAAAGATGTAGTTTTTGAGATCACCAAGGAAATGAGGGATGCATATGAGAGGATCAAATATGAACTCACAAATGCAGATGTGCTCATCTTACCTGACTTTGAACTACCATTCAAGTTATACATAGATGCAGCATGTAGTCAAAGCCTAGGAGCAGCCCTTCACCAAAGACAAAATGTGGATGGTGAACCAAGAGAGGGAGTAATATGTTACATCTCTAGGCAACTGAAAGATTCAGAGGCCAGGTATGGGGCCACCCAGACTGAATGTCTATGCTTAGTCTGGGCTCTGGAGAAACTCCATTATTATCTGGAGGGTGCAGCTTTTGAAGTCTACACAGATTGCACAGCCTTGAAGTCTTTACTCAACATGAAGACTACAAATAGACACATGCTGAGATGGCCAATAGCCATCCAGGAGTATAAAGGAACATGATCATCATATACAAGAAAGGTAAAGGTCATACCAATGAAGATGGCCTCAGCAGATGGCCACTGGATAATGTCAAGAGCAATCCAGCTTATGACCCTGAATTTGCAGCCAAGATCCCTATCCATTTCATGGAAATAGATAGGAGGAGGAACTTCAGATTTTCTGAATGGACACCAGAAAGTGGTACCCTTGACAGTGGGAACACTTATTCAGAGGAAACAGAAACCCCATATTGGGAATAAGCTCTTCAGAACTGCACAATGAATTTTTTAGGGAAGTACTAAAGTCTTATGCCAAACACAAACAGTGTGGCATATTACTACAACTCCTTCAACAAAAGTAAAGGAGTCCAGAACTGGAATCCCAGCTGGAAGAACCCTGGTTGAGGGCCTATAAGGATAACAAGTTCTTCCTTATAGATGGACTGCTCTACCACAGAGAAAAACACACAAGTGCACTCACAGTGGTAGACAGAGACCACATATCTCTGATCCTGCAGGAATGCCATGGCTGCCCCTATATGGGACACATGAGTGAAGACAGGACCATGGAGAGGGTAGCAAGCACAGCTTGGTGGCCCAAGTGGGAACAAGAGTTGAGTGAATACATCAACACTTGTGAAAGATGCCAAAAATCAAAGAGGAAACATGGGAAGAAGTATGGGTTACTTCAACATATAGAAGAACCCAAACACCCATGGGAAACCATCAACATAGACTGGGTTACAGGACTTGTCCTAGGAGGAAAAGAAAACTACAATGCCTGCTTGATCATAGTTGATAGGTTCAGCAAGAGCATGAGGTGTCTACCATGCCACAAGGAGGACATGGCCATGGATACTGCTCTGTTATTTTGGAATGACATCATATCTACCTGTGGAGTCCCTAAGATCATCATTAGTGATAGGGACCCAAAATTCACATCTGAATTTTGGACCAACTTGTATGACATGCTTGGCACCAAGCTTGCTTTTTCCACAGCTTACCATCCACAAACAGATGGCCTAGCAGAGAGAATGATACAAAAAATGGAGGGCATCCTTAGGAGGTTCTGTGCCTATGGCATGGAATATAAGGACCATGAGGGATATACCCATGACTGGGTTACCCTTCTACCAGCTGTCCAACTGGCTTATAATACAAGTCAGCACTCTACCACAGGAAAAAAACCTGCACTGGTAGAGAAAGGGTGGAATCCCTTGTTTCCTGTGGATCACTTGAAGAAGAATCTTCTGACCATCCACCCACAGCCAAAGACTTCCATGATATGTGGAAGAGAGCTTGTGACACAGCTTCTAAATGCATAGCTGAGGCAAAAGATTATAATAAGCAGAGGTGGGACAAGACACACATGGAACCTGACTTTAAGGAAGGGGACCAGGTGTTAGTGTCTACACTGAACTTCAACAATCTTAAAGGACCCAAGAAGATGAGAGACTCATTTGTAGGGCCCTTCACTATAATTAAGTTGATAGGCAAGAATGCAGTGGAAGTCAAGCTCACAGAGGAGGTTTCCAGGAAACACCCAATCTTTCCAGTGAGTTTGGTCAAGCCATACTTCCAAACTGAAGAGGAAAAATTCCCCTCCAGGAAGAAGAACCTCACACCACCAGAAATAGTGGAAGTAGAGGACTCCCCAGGACCTGTGAGTAAGATCATCAGGGCCAAGAAGATCCGACTTAATGGGAAGGATCAAAGACAATATTTAGTCAGATTCAAGAACCAAACAGCTGATAAAGACAAATGGCTGGCAGGAGATGCCATACCAGATGGGAACCTTCATTTAAGGAGATTCAGAGCCTCTAGGAGGACTGAACAGTCTCATCAATGATAAGCGTTTTTAGAGGGAGGGTATGTCAGCCTGTTACTCAAAACTAGAGCACAAGCATGACAGCCAAAATACCATAAATCAATGTTATAGCCAAGATACCACCAAAACATGGAGCTGAGCCAAATCAGCTCAAAAGGTATCAAATGAAAGAGGAAACTCGCGCCTTTCTGAAAATATAAGTCTCATCACCATAGGACAAAGAATAACAAAGTTATTCCTGCTCAAAGTTATTGCTGAGCCTAAACCTTAATTTTCACCTCTCATCTAAAATCCAGAAGGAGAAGCTTAACCCCATCAAATGTGTATTCAAAATGAAGCTCTAAGCCAGGGCTATCCAATGGTACTAGCCAAACTGAGCTAGCACCAGTATTACTTGAGTTATGGCCAAATAAGGGTGAACAAAACATTCACCTCTCATCTAACTTGTGCAGTTTTAGCGTGAGATACCTAAAGTGGGGTCTTGTTGAAGAGGGAACAATCAGGGATATCTGATGGTGTAATCCATTTCCCCATAGCTCAACTAGAACAAAAGTTATGGGGCAAATAAGCTCAATACAGATTTTTGCCTAAACCATGCAAATGTACAAAAATCTTGTACATGGGATAACTTTGCCATATTTAATGATACCCATATAAAATGAGGTACCATTGTGTAGAGCACAGACAGAGCTACACACCAAACCAACTTTGAGGTTGATATCTCAATAATTGACAAAGTTATGGCTGTTTTAAAGTCAGATTCCCACCTGCTGTCATATACAGCCATACCATGGGATAATGTCCCATAATCATGAATATGAGGTGTCAAATAGACAAAGAAGCTTTTTTTTACTTCAATACCTCATATGTCAGTCAATACTGGGGTCCCATACAGTTTCTGCACAGAATTCTATGCGTCATACACATCAGAATCAGGCTGTGAGGTCCCCAGATGAAACGTTTCACCCCGTATTGGTGAAAACTGGCCAGATGTGGTTTCAAAGCCACGTCTGAGCCCAATACAGGTTGATACAGGTCTTTGCAAAACACAAGCCTGTCCCAGAGAGTGAAAAATCTTTGCTTCCTCTATGTGGAAAGATCTAGCACCCTTTCCACCCCATTTCAGGATAAAAAGGAGGCTTTTCACAGCCAGAATTGTTCCCTCATCCTGCTCTTGAATACCCTACATAGTAAACTGTCCAAAACAGTTTTACTCTTGGGTAATAATCAGGTATAATTATAATTTTAATTATTGTAGCTCTTATTATAGTAATCCAACTGGTAAGACTGTACCCAGGGTTCTCAATAGCACTCACGACAACTATTCTTTAATAGTAGAACCGTTAGTTATATTATAAATCCTTATTTTACTCAAAACACTCTTATCTTCAATCATTTTCTACGTGTCACAGTCAAAGCTTTAGTTGTAGATAGCCTAATTACTGCTTCAACATAGACTCAGACTGACAGAAAGAGGGGCTGGTATATGTGAGAATCACCAGCCCTGATCCAGAGAGAGAATTTTCATGAGAGGATTGAATGATTGAATTGATTCTGGCCAATACAGGTACTGTACAGATGTACAGAACCTGTACAAGAGGTGTGGTGGAGTTGAGTGATCATACAGTTTCATAATGGTGTATCCAAGCTGTATTGGGTGAATCCAGCCTGTACAGATGTTGACAGGCTGTATTGAAGTACCAATCTGTATGCATTTTTCAGCAAGGAAGATTGCTGAAACTGAATGCTGATGCAAATAGTGGATCTGCTGATTTGAGGTGTCTGAGTGGGTGTATGAATGAATACCCTTACCCCTGGTTAGTGGTTGTTACAGTATCCCCCCTTGAAACTGATGGGCTCCTGAACACCATAATACCCTGCCACTGTTGAGTGGCATCTCAATATCCCCACATTTCTTTCAAAAAAATTTCTTTTTAAATTTTCATTTCCTCTTGCCCATGATCCTGAAAATCCTTTTCCAATTCTTCCCTGTCAAATTAATTTGATTCCCCCCTTCTTTCAGCTTGAGTAAGTATTCCACTTCAAAATTATTCTTCTTTTCTTCTGATTAAATAAATCTTTTTGTCCTTGGGGTATGGCCTTGGGTTGTATCCCAAAATGATGGCCAATGAGCTCTTGTGCTCAAACAATGATGCCAAATGAGTATATGAATGTATCTCATTTTTCAAGGCCCAATGGAAAATGTCTTTAGATAAGTCTTCAAGTGGTCCTGTCCCCATTGGCCTTGGAAATGCCCCAAAGTCCCTTCCCATAGTGTTTTTTGGGCTTTGCCCCTTCCTATGGTGATTTGGATATATCTTGATTTTATGGCCTTTTGGGATTTTTTTGGGTCTTGGGTGATTTTATTGATTTTTTTTATATATGGCCATTTCTGGCCATTTTCATGCTTTGGGGTCCTATGGTCCATGGGCCGTGGACCATACACTGCGGTCTGCGGTCCGTGGGGGCTATTGGAGGCCCCTGGGCCCAATTTTTCTGGGGACCATGAATTGGCCCATGACCCAAAATTTCACCTACAAGGCCTGGACCCATTGAGGGGGTCCAGGACCATCAAGATCCTGGCCTCCCCAAAGTTGGAGGGGAGGCCCTGGGTGATGAATTCAGCCCCAAAGGGGTCTTGATTCCTCACCTTAGAGGCTTTGAGGGGGGGAATAAATGAGTTATGGCCCCATTTCCTTGAGGTCAAATTTTTTTTGATTTGGAGTGGACTGATTCTGACGACTTGAATCTTCTGCTTGCATATTCTTCAGTTATGAGTTCCAAACTGACTGAACTCACTGAATCTTCTCCTTCTGCACCGCCACCATCTGTTCTTTGTGGTTCTAGCATCTTCAGTCGATTGTCTTCACCCTCCATGGCTTCTTCTGGTCACTTTGATCCCTCCCAAACATATGATGGATACAGAGCAGTTGAAATTCTTGATCCTCCCTGTACTGAATCTCTGGCCAAGGGTAAGGGTTGTTTTCAACACTACAATACCCAATCTTCAAAGTGCCATTATTGCTTCATTGGAAAGAAACCATGTTGACGTACCGGGGTATCATCTTCTAACATCAGGAGGTATTTATGGAGTAGAAAAGATGGGCCTTTTGGGAAAGAGTTCCCAGTCTCTGAGGCACCTACTCCTGATGGAACTTCAGGAGTTTCTCAATGTGAGTGATTTGAATATACTGATTGAATTGGTACTGATATTTTGATGTAGTGACTGGTTCTAGGCAGAGGGATGTGGCCAGGTGGACTAATGTTGGAGGGCCAATTCCAGTTGGTGGTAGGCCAATATATTCCAGCTCAGAAGTCCCAATCTCCAGGATCAATACTGAAGGGGTAGTGAAAAAAATAAGAAGGATTGCTGATTCCCCAACTGATCCAGATGCTGAAGGTAGTGATGAGTTGGATTGTGAAGAAGTTGAAGTTGTTCCTCATTTGGTTGGCCATCCATCCAGCAATTCCTCTGCTCAGCCTCTTGCCAACAGATTCCAAAGCCAAGTGATTCCCAGTACTCCCAAAACCTTCCAACCAGCTCTTGCTTCCATTCCTACTACAATTTCTCCTTCTTCACCAAGTACTTCCCATGCCAGGCCTGCCTTGAATCCAGCAGTAAGACCATCACCAAGCCAGCAACCCAGGAACTCACTCATAACCACCTCCCAACAGCTCCAACCTATGGCCAGTTTCAGTAGAAGAAGAGATGGATTGTCTCCTTTGCCGTTTACTGCCGCTCAAGTCTTTCAAAGAAGAGATTGCTGGCCTATCCAAATTACCAGAGAAGATCCAAACGCAGAGAGTGAAAACCAACAAGCTGTGGCCAGATTATTCAGGAGAGTTGATAGAAATAGCAGGGAGGTGATTATGTATGCAAATGATAGAACTATTCCGGGTACTGCTTCAGAAGAGATGGCTGCAAAATTTGCCTGGTATGAAGATGAATTTATAAATGACTTTCAGAGAACCTTTGATGATTTAGGTAGAGATAACTAGTTTCCTTATCCTTGTTTGTTTTTGGTTTGACTTCTATCTTCACTCTTATAAATACTAAAAAATGAAAAAATAATGGAACCTCCCAATACATGACTTGGGAGGGGGTGCTGCTGCTTTAAAGAAATAACAGAAAACAAAATTATACAATTAAAGAAAAAGGAAGAAAATGAGAGTAGAGAAAAAGAAATAAAGAAATTCCTGATGGTTTGTCCTTCTTGTAGTGAGTTGCTTGGTTTTGGCCAAGAATGTATGAAAAATGAAAAACAAACATTTGATGCTCACAGAGTGGCCAAGGTAATGTTTTACAAGTTCAACCCTCAGGGATGCATACCAGGAGATGGAACTTACTTTCATAACTCCCACTCCCCACCAAGCACCATAAAGATGAGAAATTTTCCATAAATGACTTGAAGTAATGAATGTCTTGAATTATGATGATTGGCATATATTGAAATAATGATAAAGGGAAAGAAAAGAAAGAAAGAAACATTTGGCCATATCTTGATGGGGTCCAAATTGGAGGGTATTAATGTTGCATGATTCCTGAATCTGTCCAAAGAATTGACAAGTGCTCACAAAGTGGCCAAGGTTATTCTTACAACAACATTTTGGTAGAATACCCCCTTAAAGGTGCATGCCAGGAGAGGAACTTACTTTCATAACTTCTTCTCCCCACCAAGCACCATAAATCACACTCTTGAGGTATTTGGACCAGGCTTGTCTGGATACAAGGAATGGAAATCCTTGACAAGGTCTGGTGAGTTGGTAAGGTTGGAAGCTGGTTCCCAAGTGGTTTTTTCTGGGTCTTCACTGAATCCTTTCCACTATAAAAGATACCATAGTTTACCTCTCTTGAGGTTTGAGTCCAGAACCTGAGCCACTTCCCATTCCTCTTGCTCCTCCACTAAGACTGGTGGTGGTGGCAATTGATGTCAATTTGGGATAGTTGAATGCTTCACTGGTTGTAATAAGGACACATGGAATACAGGGTGAACTGACTTCCATTGCTGAGGCAACTTGAGGTGATATGCATGGCTGCCAATCTTCTTCAGCGCTTCAAAAGGTCCCAACCATCTTTCTGATAATTTATTTGTGAGTCTTGTTGTCTTGATGTTCTTGGAAGCCAGCCATACATTGTCCCCAGGTTGGAAATCAGGTGGAATGGCTATATTTCTATCTGCATACTTCTTGAATATCCTTATTGCTGACTCTAATTCTTCTTTGACAACTTGCTGTACTGATTGGAGTTTTGTTGATAACTTTCCAGCAGGTGATTCTTGAGAAATATGGATTGAGTCAAAGCTGGGATTTCTTCCATAAATGGTGAAAAAGGTGATTTCTTTGTTGATGAATGCTCTGAATTATTATAGGCAAATTCAGCCAGAGGGAGCCAGGTGTACCAGTCAACTTGATGATAGCTGACATACATCTGAAGATACCGTTCTAGAATCTGATTTACCCTCTCTGTCTGTCCATCTGTTTCAGGGTGGAAAGAAGTTGAAAGATCCCTTGATATCTTGAGCTTCTGACACAATTGAAATTAAAATGATGAAACAAATAAAGATCCTCTATCACTAATAATACTGACTGGAAGGCCATGCTTGGAAAATACATGACTAATGAAGATTTGAGCTAAGTCCAGGGCAGTGATTGTTTCATAAGCTGGAATGAAGATTGCCATTTTTGAGAATCTGTCCACAACTACTGAAATTGAATCAAAGTTGTTTGACAGTGGCAATTGAGTGATAAAGTCCATTGATAATCAATTCCAAGGACCAGATGGAATTGAGAGAGGCTTGAGTAATCCAAACCTCTTGTGATGAATGTTCTTGTTTCTTGAACATTTCTGACATGAGGACACATAGTACTTGATTAATTGATTCATGCCAGCCAATAAAAATCCCTCTTGATGAGCTTGAGGGCCTTCTCCTGGCCAGGATGGCCAGCCAATTGTGAGTCATGACCCTTTTGAAGAATGTTTAACTGAAGTTCTTCATTGCTTGGGATTACCACTCTGTCTTTGAATAATAACAACTTGGCTTTAGGTTCAAGAGAATAATCTGGAACGGATTCACCTCTTGCTAGTTGCTTGATTATTTCTTTATAGTCTTTGTCTTGCCATACTTCTTTTTGAATCTTGTCAACTAAATCTGAGAATATTTCAACCTTGATTGAGAAGAATCTTTACTCTTGGATTCCATCTTGCTTGATTACTTGATGAAAATTTTGAGGACTCTTGCTGATGAAGTCCACCCCCCTCTCTGGGTACACGTTGTCCCAACATGACAAGGCATCTGGTAAAGTGGCCAGCCTGCCTGGGCGGTAAGTGATGGTGAAATTAAATTCAGAACGAAACTCAGCCCAATGGGCCTGACAAAAAGTAAGAACTTTGGAAGACATAAAGTACTGCAGGGAAGAGTGGTCTGTCAAGACTTCAAAAGAATTGGAAAGAAAGAGAAGAAATGCTCTCCAGCACTTGAGAGGCCAAACTATGCCAAGAAGTTCCTTGTCATGAATTTCATAGTTCAGCTCAGCTGGGAGAAGCTTGCGACTATCAAATGCAATGGGATGCTTTCCTGAGTCATTTACCTGGCTCAGTACATCACCCAAGGCATAATCAGAAGCATCAGTCTCTACAATAGTAGGTAGAGAAGGATTGAAATCAGATAAGATAGGAGCAGTGGTGAAAGCTTCTTTGAGTACTTAAAGCTGACTAAGAGCTTCCTCATTGAAGATAAAGGGAGAATCTTTTTTGAGAAGGGAAGTGAGAGCAGTGATTTTTTTAGAATAATTCTTTATGAAACAATGATAAAAATTGGCAAAGCCAAGAAAAGATTGAAGAGCCTTGATGGTTTTGGGCTGAGGCCAATTGAGGATTTGCTGAACCTTTGCAGAATCCATCTTGAGGCCATCACTTGAAACAACATAGCCCAAGTATTCCACACTTGAGGCATGGAATATGCACTTGGAGGCTTTGGCAAACAGATTATTGTCCCTCAGTCTTTGGAGGACAGAGGCCACATGTTTGACATGTTCCTCGTCAGAACTGGAGAAGATCATAATATCATCTAAATAAACTACAACAAACACATCCAAAGAATATGCAAATATATCATTCACAAGATTTTAGAAAGAAGCTGGAGCATTGGTAAGGCCAAATGGCATAACTAAATACTCATAACTACCATATTTGGTTCTAAAGGCAGTTAAGTGCTCATCCCCCTCTTTGATTCTCAGGAGATTATATGCACCACGCAGGTCTATCTTGGAGAAGATAGTGGAACCTTTGAATACGGTAAGGAGCTGGTTCATAGGAGGAACAGGATACCTGTTCTTCCTAGTGACAGCATTGAGTTTGGGGTATTCAACACACAAACAAAGACCTCAATCCTTTTTCTTAACAAAAAGGACAGGTGCTCCTGTTGAAGAGGAGCTTGGCCTTATTCAACCTTTCTCTACATTCTCTGAAATGTAGGCCCATAGTGTTTCTGACTCTTGGTTTGATAATGAGTAGATAACACCAATTGGAGGTAGAAGACCCTACAATTTGATATGATGATCACAGGCGCGGTGTGGAGGAAGTTTCTCTGCTTTCACCTTGGAGAATATATTCAAATATTGGTGATAAGCAGGAGGGACTACCTTCACCACAGTTTCAATTTCTTCTGGCTCTTCCTCCTCATACCACTGCTCCTCCAGGGAGGCAGGTCCATATCCCCTTGAAAGAGATGAAGTGAAGATATAGCAACATCTTCTCCAACAGATTTTATCTCTTTGAAGACTTCATCTCTTAATGGAAGTAATGACTGAGATGGAATGATGGAAGGGATATGGACAGAAGAAGGAAGGGAAGGTGTCTTAAGTTCACCAACCAGAGCAACACTGTTGACAGCAGTGGCAAAGTCATTACTAGTAGAAGGAATAATGCCACTAGAATCCTTATGTCTATAATCATAGGTGATCAATCCATTTTTCCAATCAATAATGGGATTGAAATGGTAAAGGAATTCATAGCCCAATATTAGGTCTTCTCCTTTGGGTGAATCCATGATAAAAAAGTCCCATTCAAAGCTTGGGAAGAAAGGCAAGTCAACTACCCACTTGGTATAATGGGTGATGAACAACGCAGGGGATTCATTAGAATCCAGAATGAAAAGAGGAATCTTTTCAGGGAGCTCTGAAATAGTCAATGAGTACTTGAGAACAAAATTCTTTGCAATAAAAGAGTTTGTAGCACCCGAATCAATGCAAATACTATAAAAAATATCAGAGACAGAAGAAAAAATAAGAAACTTTAAGGATTTCTTGACACTAGTATTCAGAGTGCACAATTGTGCTCTTGAAGGAAATAAGTGAGAACCATTGAACACATCATGATCCCCACTCAGGCTTTTCCCTGCTTGCTAGGGAAGCCTCTTGATGATGACCCAGGCTTGGTCTGAGGTCTTGTGAAGCATTTTTCAATTGGGTGCTTTAAACCACAATAAGTACACAACCCTTCTTTGATCCTCCTCTCCTTTTCAGAGCCAATTAATTTATTGTTCTTATTGAGGAGAGCAGCATGGGGCTTGTCCTTTGAGGATTGAAATTGTTTTCCCTTATTATTCTTCTTTTGGTGAGGCCTCTTTGAAGATGAGTTCTGAGAAGGCCTACATTGATTAGAACCAGTAGCAGGAGGCCTCTTCTCTTGATTGCCACCCTTTTATGTTTTGCCTCTCATGATATCTTGTGTCTAATTCTAAAGTGGCATCCATAAGTTCTTGAAGAGTGTCAAAGGTTCCAAGGTGAGAAGCCAACTGATCCAATAATCTTGATGCCAATCCTCTTCTGTAGACATGGATATAAGCTCTTTCCCCCCAATCTCCAATTCTTGACATTAAGATTCTGAAATCAGCAATATACAAGGATACATGACCACTTTTCTTCATCCTCAAATTTTCCAACTCTTGTTCAGCTTTCCTAACTTCATTGAGGTCACCAAACAGATTGAATAGTTGAGAATAAAATAATGGCCAATTATTGAGGAGATAAGAAGGGTCTTCATTGGAAATATTTGAGAGATAGGTTTCAATCCACTTTCCAGCTCTACCAGTGAGAAAAGAAGTTGAGTAAAGAACTTTCTTCCTGTCAGAGAAGAAATTTTCTGGATCATTATGGAAGATTAACTGACAGTATTGGATAAATCCTCTCAATTTATGAGCTTTAGTACCATAAAAAGAGTCGGGTGCCTTCATGGATGGAGTCTTGAAAGCAGGGGCTTTGGAATTGTCCCTGGGGGTAACTGCTTTAGTGAGTTGCCCCATGAATTGAGTCATTTGCTCCATCATCTTAAGGAGAGTTGGTTCAGTTTGACAGACAAGAGATTGACTAGAAAGGGCTAGATTAGAACCCTGAGGAACCTCTGGAGCATTTGCCAAAGCATCTGCCACTTCAGTCTCCCCAGAATCTTCCTCTTCCACAGACTCTTCCCCCTCTTCATCTTCAACTTCCCCTAATCTTGCTCTTGCACCTTCAGACATGCCAGGGTAGCCACCCAAAAGTCCAGAGAAGGATCTTGATCTTCTAGATTTCATTCCACCTCTTCTTGAGGGTGCTGCTCCTTCCATTGGTGGTCCTCTCTCCAAGGATGCACTCAGTTGATGAACTGATGGTGTGCGTTCAAGAGGAGCCCTTGCTGTAGGAGTGAGAACAGCTGGAATTCTTTGGGATCTAGTGTTCTTGGCTGGGGGACCAAGATGAACTGGCATTATGAAGAATTAGAATAATAACTTGATGGTATGAAAAACAGAGATCAAAGATTGGCCAAATCAATCACAATAAAGGTCTTGATGAGTCTTGAGGAATCAATTCAAATCTTGAGTTGAAGTCAAATTCAATCAATAATCAAATCAAATCAATCAATAATCAACAATTAATTCAATTAAATATCAATAATCTTGAAGAATTCAATAAAAAATCAGTCAATCAATCAATCAATGTCTTCAAGGTCAATCCAAGGTCTTGAGGAATCAATCAGTCAATCAATATCAATCAATAATCAATAATAAATTCTTGAGGATAAATCAGTTATCTTGAGGAATTCAAAAGTCAATCAAATCAATCCAAATAAAATCCTGAATTGCTGAATCAATAACCCAAATGAATCCCAAACAATCAAACAATCAATAACCAATCAATAACTAATGAATAACTCCTGATAAGACTTGAATAAACAAACAAAGAGAAGTTTGATTGAAGTAAAATGAAGTGAAATGAGATGGTCAGCAATGATTAAGGAAAATAGAAAGAGTCAATTTTCATATGAATGAAATGAATGAGATGAAAATTGATGAGAGAAAAATCATAATCATGAAAAAGCATAAGATCATTAAAGAGTCATAATTGATGAATGAGAGAAATTAATATAAATGAAATAAAAGAAAGAATCAAATATGAGTTAATTAATTTAATGTCACAGGTGCTCTTCTAAGTGAAGAGGGCCTAGCACTCAGTAAGCTGGGACTCACGTATGGAGGGATCAGGATGTGGTAAGGAAGAATACACTTAGGAGTGTTAAGAGATGAACTACTAATAAAAGAAATATAATAAAAGCAGAAAAAAAAGAATAAGAGTAAGAAATAGAAGAGCCAACCACAAGCAAGTACAAGTCCACTATTTCAACCTGTCAGAATGAAAAGAGAAGGGTTAATAAGGATATGGCCACCCAACTCATACTGTACAGGCGAAGAAAGAAATGCAAAGACTAACTTAATACTAAATAAATATAATATCCAAAATAAGGATAAGAATATTCATAAAATAATAAATCAACTAAATTAATTAACTGGGGAAAAGTCCCCAGGGGGAGAAAGAGGGGCTGGTATATGTGAGAATCACCAGCCCTGATCCAGAGAGAGAATTTTCATGAGAGGATTGAATGATTGAATTGAGTCTGGCCAATACAGGTACTGTACAGTTGTGCAGAACCTGTACAAGAGGTGTGGTGGAGTTGAGTGATCATACAGTCTCATAATGGTGTATCCAAACTGCATTGGGTGAATACAACCTGTACAGATGTTGACAGGCTGTATTGAAGTACCAAGCTCTATGCATGTTTCAGCAAGGAAGATTGCTGAAACTGAATGCTGATGCAAAGAGTGGATCTGCTGATTTGAGGTGTTTGAGTGGGTTTATGAATGAATACCTTTACCCCTGGTAAGTGGTTAGTACACTGAGACTCACCAAACTGGTATTGAAGCCCTATTAACACATAAAGAATTTCCTATTACCTCTTCATCTACCCCAGTAATAGATTGTGGTGCTACTCACCACATGTTTAGAAAAAAATTTAGTTGCAAAATTAGTCCTCACTTCTGAGGAGAAAATATCCACAAGTGATCCTAGGAGCAACTTAACCTGAAAAGGACAAGGCACTGTTAAAATAGGAGTCAGTGATGAACCACTTACTTTATACAATTTTTTCTATGTAACAGGTATAACTGAGAACTTGGTCAGTTTGTTGGAGTTATGCATGAAATCTATTACCATTATAAAGACAGGTGCAAATTTTAAGCTACTGAATGATCATCAAGTTCTTTCAAAAGGACAAATTTTAAATAAATGAATGTATGTAATATTCAATTAACCAGGAGCTCTTTTATTGAAACTCGCCAGTTATTTACTTTGGCATCTTAGGTTTGGAAACCCAGGGAATTAAGTACTAAAGTAAGTAGGCTTGAAATCTTTCAAGAACAAGCCCTTTGACACATGTGTAAAAGCCAAAATGAATCATCTCCCATTTAAGAGTCATTTTGCCCCAATAATCAAACCACTTGATTGTTTACACATGGACTTAATTGGTCCAATTTCACCTTCTTCAAATTGTGGAAATTGTTAAATTTTGACTATCATAGCTCAGCACACTTCTTTCAAGATCACTAGCTTTTTAAAGAATCAGTCTGATACTTATGAATAATTTGTCAAACAACAAAAACTAATTAAAAACATTCATGATCAAAATATCAAGAAATTGGTGACCAATGGAGGTGGAGAGTGTGTAAATAAACAATTCAATGATCTGGCTAATCAACATGCGTTCACTGGCATTATAACTCCACCATTGTGGTATGCCATACCAATTATACCAGTTTCAAGATTACCAAATATTATACTAAAAAAGATTGGCATTAACTTCAGGGGCAATAAAATGAAAATTCAGGATGATTTCAGAAAATAGGAATTAGGGAATAACTAGGGAGATGTAAATAGGAATTAAGGAATAACTCCCAACAAGAGAGTCAAATTGGAGAACAACTTGATAGAAAGAGGATTGTGGAATTATAGAAAAATATGTGAATAAATATAAGGAATAAAAATATAACTGTGGAATAATTTCTGAAATTGAATAAAACTATTGAATTTTTGAAGAAGAAATAGGAATAAAATGCTGCAATTTTGTAAAAGAAACAGGAATAAAATTTCAGAATAGCTTCAGACATGGAAAGAATATTTAGGAATTAAGGAATAAATCCAGAAATGGAAATAGGAATCAGGGAATAACTTTTAAAATGGAAATAGGAATTAGGGAATAATTTAAAGATGGAAATAGGAGTTAGGGAATAACTCTGGAGACAGGAATAAATTTGGGAATTTTTGAGAATAAATGGGAGTTAAATTGTGGAATCTTGGAGAAAGAATTTGAATAACATTGAGGAACTTGGGAGGAATTAGGGAAAGATTCTGGAATTATGGAAAATTCCTGAATAGCTCTGAGTAATAAAGATAAAGCTGGGGAATAATTTCAGATATGGAAATACAATTGATTAATTATTCCAGAGATTGAAAAACAATTGCCAAATAATATCTGAAATGGAATGAAACTATGGAATTTTTTGAAGAAGGAAAATGAATAAAATTCCAGAATAGCTTCAGAAATGGAAAGAAGACTCAGGAAGCTTGGAAGGAATTAGGTAATAACTCCAGAAATGGAAATAGGAATTAGGGAGTAACTCAGAAGATGGAAATAGGAACTAGGGCATAACTTCAGAGATGGAAATAGGAATTAGGAAATAACTCCAGAAATGGTAATAGGAATTATGGCAAAAGATTGCAAAATTATGAAAAATTCTTGAATAGCTTTGAGGAATGAAAAAAAAAGCTGCGGAATAGTTTCAGATATGGAGATACAATTGCTGATATATTCCAGAGTTTGAAAAACAACTGTGGAATAATTCTTCAATGGAATAAAACTATGGAATTTTCAAAGAAGAAATAGGAATGAAGTTGTGTAATTTTGGAGAAAAAACAGGAAGAAAATTTCAGAATAGCTTTAGACATGGAAAGAATACTTAAGAATTATGGAAGGAATTGGAGAATAACTCTGGAAATGAAAATATGAATTAGGGGATAGCTCCAGGAATGGAAATAGGAATTAGGGAATAACTCTGAAGATGGAAATAGGAATTAGAGAACAACCCCAGAAATGGAAATAGTAAGTAGGGGATAACTCTCAATATGGAAATAGGAATTACGGAATAACTCTGAATATGTAGATAGGAATTAGGGAATAACCCTGAATATGGAAATAGGAATTTGGGAATAACTCTGGAGATGGAAATAGGAGTTAGGGTATAGCTCTGCAGATGGAATGAGGAATTAGGGAATAACTCCAGAGATGGAAATCAAGTTTCAACACACTGGAACTAGGTAAATTAAACTGTATAGAATTCCTGGGGCATGATAAAGAAGATTAAATCTTCAACCAGAAAAATTTTAATTGAAATATAAAATACCAATTTCCCACATTTATTCAAATATAATGGCAGTGCACTCAGGAACATATTCTATATTTTCCCCACTTTCTCCACTTTCAAGAAAAGTCTCACCAGCTAAATTCTTTCAAAGATATCATATGACTAGAAGAAGGTTCAATTGTCAGAACCTGTATTTTCTCCACTTTCTTGGCAAAAAGAATAATCTAACCAACCAAATTATCTCAATGGCCTCACATGATTTTGAAAAGAAAAAAACACCACCAGAAAAGTTCTTGCAGCAAACACATAACAAAGTCACCAAAAAGAAGAATGTCTCCAGCTAAATTCTCTCATAGATATCATATGCCTAGAAAGAATTTCAATTGTCAGAAGCTGTATTTTCTCCAATTCCTTGGCAGAATTAAACTCTCACCAGCCAAATTATCGCAATGACATCACATGATTTTGATAAGAAAAAACATCACCATAAAAATTCTCTCAGAAAGCACATAACAAAGACACTAAAACTACATCTCTCACCAGCCAAAACATCTCAACTATGATTTTTCTAAGTCCCCTGTTTTGAGAAGCTCTATGAAGGCCCAAAAGGTGTAAATAGAGGTCTTCTCTCCCTCATTCTTCAAGAAAATGGAAATAGCTCCTACTCTTGACGATCCCAACCATCCCAGTACTAGCAGAATATCCAGAGTAGTAGTGTTTTGGTTGTCAAAAGCTCAGTAGCCTTGCTCAGAAGCTTAGTATTAGTAAAGAATAGTAGTATAACTGTAGTTAAAAGCTCAGTAGCCTTTCTCAGGAGCTTAGTATTAGTGAAGAATAGTAGAATAACCGTAGTGAAAGGCTCAGTGTCCTTTCTCAGAAGCATGGTAGTAGTGATATAAATGGAGTATAAAAAATATTTATTGAAGAATCTTTATTAGTATTAAGCCCCATAGTCCTATTATTAGTATTCCTATTGAAAAAAGTATCATAATTAAAAAAATCAAACACAAAAAAAAAGGTTTATTTGTCTCATTAACATAAAATCAAGTAGTAGTCTTTAGTTTATTATATTATTACATCAGAGTTCTAGCTATAAGATTATTGATAGGTCTGATTTAGAGACTAATGATAAGTATTATCTACCTGTTTAAGCCAAGAATCATATTTCCTTTTTGTGATTCTTTGTAGGCTGACTATTTAGTATTATTTAGAGGGGCAGCTAATACACCTTAGCACCCATGGTTATTGGACAATTCTGAAATTCAAAACAGAATTAACAATCATTCCCCCCTAAAGGTACTGCCTTATTTCATCCCAAACCAGAAGGAGTTCCCACACTTGGTGTCCCAACAGTGGCCTACAGCTTCAAAAATCAATAATCCATCAATTATCAAAAAAAACCTGAAAATCAAATTAGTAAAAATACCTTTAACAACCAGGAAAGCTCACAAGACTATCAGTTCAATCTGGAATCAGAGAACAAAGAAAACTTTAAATTATCATCACCATAAAATTCTTCAACAAAATTCTTTCATTATTATTATCCAAAAAGAGGAGAAACACCACCTGGAGAAAAATCACCTATAGATTATAGTATACCCTTTGGTACACCCAGAACCAAGAAGAAAGATCAAAAGATGGTTACAGATTATTTTTAAAAATTACTCAAGGATATATTTAAAATTAAAAAGAAAAGTGAATAACAGAAAATCAACAAAGAAGATATCTATATAGAATCAGAATTGTCATCAAAGATCCCACTTAATCCCCATGAATCCAAAGAAGAAATTATCAATAAAGAGACCATGAAAGGACAAGAAGATATTTCTGATGTAGAATGACTTCATCAAAGAATGTTGGAAGTGCCACAAGAATTAATTGAACTCCTTAAAAAATAAGGGAAAAGAAAAGAGTCAAGTTTTACCACAGAAAACATCCTAATGGAAGAAGCTACAACCATGCCCAGAATTGTTAGACAAGAAGGCTCACCATCACCATTTTGAAGGCCTGGGGCCTCCTCAACTTTATTCACTTAACAAAGACCAAGTACTCTACCAAAGAGGGTTAATATTGATGCACAAGATTCAATCCCATTAAAACAAGAAATTCCAAGAAATAGCACACCAATTGTCAAGATTAGGCCAAAGGATTTTGGCTTATGGTTTGATGGAAAGGAAGTAGAAAGATTCATTGAAAGAGTGGAAAATTTATCAGAAATTGAAGGAGAAAGCAGAAGCTATATTGCAAGACAGATATCCTTTTGGACTAAAGCTCAAGAAATTAGCTACCATATTGAAGGAATTCCTGGATCTGAGACTGGGGATTAGGAGAAATTAAAATTGGATATGAAGAGAAGATGGGGAAAAATATAACCTGAAAGACAATACAAGCTCTCATCAATAACTCAGCTATTTACAAATATTCAACAAGAAGGAGGAATTAGAAACCTGACTAAATATAAAACATTCATTGGGGAATATGAATCCATCATTAATTATCTCAAAAGCTATCAATAGATACAAGGAGATATTAATCACAATGAAGAAATTTTGGCTTGTCTTTCCTCAAGTGCTCAAGAATCTATTGATAAAGAAATGATAAACAATAAGGCCATGGTGCAAGCTTTGGATGGTGGGTATATCATTCCAAGATTGCAAATCTTAAAGCTATATATTGAACAGGACTTAGAAGCCAGATTCTTAACTCAAGAGAAGGAATTTTCACAAGCAAAGTAACAAAAAAAGAAAGCTAGGTTTCAATTTTAAAGTTGGATATACTTCCAAAAGAAAATGAAAGATATTACACAAAAAATTCAAAATTCCCAGCAAAAGGAACATCAATCAAAGGATCCCAGGGAAGAATCAGTTAAGGAAGTATTGAATCAGCTAAAACACCTTTCAGAAGTAGTTTAACGTCCAAAGAAAACCCAAACAAGAAATAATCAAGATCAGAAAATTACACAAAACTTTCAGCCATTCAGGACAAGATATCCCTTACCACCAATATCTTCAAGTTATCAACCATATGTCCCAGCTCAAATGGCTCCATGACAGCCACTAAAGTGTTATTACTGCTTAGAAGAAGGACATTATGCAATAATATGTACTAATCTCATAGAAGACTTGGAGAAAAGAATTGTATTGAAGCATGGAGGAACAGATCTTTTTCCAAATTTTCAAAGAGTACCCACAGAAGGCCCTATGTTTTCAAGAGAATTGGTCAGAAACCTTGCCAAGGAACTGGAGGAATTAACTAAAAATATGATAGAAAAATAAAATCCACCCCCAAAACAGCAAGAAACAACAGTAACTGATGATTTTAAATATGAGAATTAATCCTCTATAGCTCAAATAGAAGGATGGGGAATCTGGAAAACTCCTCAAATATCACCAGCAAATCAAAATCTTCAAGTAAATGTTTGACTTAGGCATACAAGACAGGAAACTCAAAGCCAAGCTCTGCAAGAGCATAAGAATGAAACACAAAAATCCCTTAAAAAGAAGATAAAATGTGCCGACAATGAGGAAGATGAGGCAAAAGAGAAAATAAGAGTTTTAATTCCAACAAAATACAAGAAAAACCAAAAAGTAAAGGAATGAGATAATGAGAATATTGAAATTATTTTTAAGGACAGGAATAAGGATATACCAAAAAAGGATTCACAAAAGATGGAATTAAAGAACAAAGTAAAATCTACAGTCAATACCTCAAAGCCAATAATTGAACATTTGATGAAGAAGATACTTGAACAAAAGATAAATCTTACTCTTGGACAAATATTATCAATGTAACCAACCTTTATTGACAAATTTCAAAACTCAACTAACCAAGAAAAAGGCATGATAAAATCAGTTAATTCATGAAATATTCAAGAAATACTACTTTCATTAAAGCCAAGGGACTATGATTCACCAATATTACACTATGCATTCCCACTTCAATTTATGGAAGTATTTATTAAAAGGGAAGAGTATGCTACAATGGCATTAGTTGTTACTGGATCATAAATTAACATAATACTGGAGGAAACTGCAATTAAAGCCTCACTAAATATGAACCTCAGAGGAATCAGTGGACATATAACATATTTGGTTGGAACTTCAGAATTTACACCAATTACTATGATAAAAATAGAAGAAAAAGAAATTCATTTGTTCATACCAAAAGGAACTGTACCCACCATACTTAGAAGACCATTTTTATCAGATAACCATGTTAAATTAGAATTTTCACAAAAGCAAGGGAAAATATTTAGTTATCCAGAAGAAGATTGAAGAAGATTATGTTTACCAATATGTAACCCTCAATCTTTGAGCTGGAAAATCTCTCCACCAAGAGGTATGGAGCTTTGTGCTTCTTTAGAAATTGGAAAATGGTCAATAGATCAAGTAGAATAGTCCAAAAGAAAAGAAACAGAGGAAAAATAAAATCAGTCTTCAACTAGAATGAAAAAATATTCCCTGGAACAAGAAAAATACCTTTCTAAGCTATTTTGATGCAAAAAATGAATTGAATATCATAATTTGGAAATAGCCATGATAGCAGAATTAAAGATCAGCCCTTACACATTATAATAACTGGATAACTCTTTGAAGCCAATTGATCAAATTAAAAAACATGAAGTCACTTTTTGTAACAAATAAAAAATGTACATGAGCTTTCTAGTATCTGAAAATTTCAATCAAATAGTAGTTAAAGAAAATCCTACAATATCATCTTCATCAAAAGAACATATCCTCCATGAACCTGATAGAAATTCCAAAGGAAAGGATCCAGAAGAAGATAAACTGGAGGTAGAGGATAGTGAAGAAATGAAAAAATCAAAAAGTAGCTGAAAATGATGAGCCGAAATTTGCACATGGCCATGGAAGACCCAGAGAAATGGCTAACACATGAGCTAAGTGGGATGAATGAAGCAGATTAATGAGAAAGCCTATGGAAGAAATTTAAAATGGATCTCAGGCCACCTGAAGCAAATTCATCAGGAATCACGGCAGATTATTTCAATTTATTTCAGGAAGAAAAAGGGGACATTAGTGATATTGAAAACAATTTAATCAATAAAGAACCAAAATATGACACAATCCAGCCATTGAAAAAAAGAAAATCTGAAGAATCTGATAACAAAAGTTCCAGAATTCCTGAAGACAGCATGGATCAAGTTCAGGATAAAGGTATGACAAGTAGGATCAAAAGAAGAATGGAAAAAGTGTTAGAAGGAAAATTGGTAGAATTAGAAGATGAATTGATTTTATATCAACAAAAGAATGGAAGTTGGAAAGATAAATTTAAGAAAGAATGGAGATTTGAAGACCTAGAGGAAGGAGAGTTATCAGAAAATACACAAAGGCTATCTGGACTTACCATTCTGGAACAAAATCTTCAAAACAAAATTAGAAATGAATTTCAGGATGCCTATGAGCAATTATTCTGTTTTTCCAATATCTCACTTTCAAACACAACTTATTTATCTCATAAAAATGAAGAAATGACATTCAGATGAGCAAATTAAATCCAGAATAAAAATGACATGCAACCAAACATACTAGAGAATGAGGAAGAGGAATATTATGTAATGCTTCCAATGATAACATTTCAAGAGTTGTGTGATTATGAGCTAGATTAACCAATAAGTCAAACCAAATATCTTTCAGAACCTCCTGGATCCAATCTTAAAAATGTTTATTTCTTGGAATTATTAACCACTATTGGAATCAAAGGAAATTTACAGAATTCTTATTGGAAAAACCCTTATGGACATTTTCAAATGACAATAGATGGAATTTATTTCAAAATTCTATGGGCTCCAGAAGACTTGAATCTAGATGGTTTGGAAATATTGGGAGGAACTATTTACTGGTGTGACTTTGGGTATATGTTTTTTCATGAAGTCAAAGGTTTTGTTTCAGAATGGAAAGGATATACACAAAGAGAACAATGAAACAAGATATTTGGAGAGATATTGAAAGACATATATGTTTTTCAGTAATTCAAAAAAGTAGATTTTGGCACTCTCAATAATAAATCAAAAAGTCCATTTTTAATCACCAATAAAAAAAGAAAATACCATAAAAAAAATTGTAAAATTATAAAATTCATTTAAAAAAAATATTTTCTTATATGTATTAGTATCAAGGGCAGTGACCTTCTGCCTTATCAAGGAGGAACTTCAATTTATTAAAATCACTCCTCACACCAACACCTCATCCAACAAATTTCAAAATTTTTCCCAAACAAAAAAACAAAAAGAAATTTTTTTTCAAAATAAAAAAAATTCCAACATAAAATAAAAAAGTTTTTTCAACATAAAAATAATTCTTTCAATATAAAAAAAAATTCCAAAATAAAAAAAAAAATTCAACATGAAAAAAAAATTTCAACATAAAAAACAAAATTTCAACATAAAACATTTTTTCCAACATAAAAAAAAATTTTAACAAAGTTTTTTTTCCAACATAAAAAAGATTATTTTCTTTTAACATGAAGACTTTTTCCAACATAAAATTAAAAAATAAATATAAAAAAAAAACATAAATAATCAAAGAACAGGGGAAGATGTAAATGAAAGTAAAAATAATTATTTTGATGAAGAGGAATAATGGATCAAACCTCATCCAGGATTTGGCCTAAAAGAAGTAAACACAAGAAAAGTGGGAAAATTCCCAAGAAATAAAACAAACACTATTGAAATTCCAATAAAACAAGAAGAATTTGGAAAACATCTCCCAGAATATTTCAGTAGTTTGAAAGAGCCTCTAAGTATTGAGGAAGAATACTTCAAGAAAATTAAAAGAAGGTCAGTAAATTTTTATCTAGAAGGAGGGCAGCTGAAAAGGAGAAATCAGTAGAATTCACAAATAGATTTATATAATGAAAAAGCTCAGGGACAGATTCTAAAGAAAATGTACAAAGAATTGGTTCATAAAGGCAAAAATTAAACATATAGAGGAATAAAGAAAAGTTACTGGTGGGAAGGAATTAAAAAGATAATCAAGAAATGTGTTAAATTATGTCAAGAATGTCAGCAAAGGAGTCATTTGCAACAAAAAGAAGAAGGAAAGATATCTTTCATTTCCACCTTATTTGAAAGAGTAAGAATGTATGAAGTGCATATTAAGGCAGGAAGATGGAAATATTTAGTTGTAGAAAGAGATTACTTTTCAGGATAGCCTGAAGCTGTGGCATTGAATAGGATAATGGCAAACTCAGTCTTGGAATTGTTTGATTCAGAATTGATTTGTAGATATGGAGCACTCAAAGAAGTCACAGTAGACTGAGGAGAAGAATTTGGAAAAGAACTACAAGAATAAGTCAGAAGGGAAGGATCAAGAATCAGAATAACTACACATTACTACCCAGAATCACAAGGAATGGTTGAAAGAGGCCATAAGCAACTAAAGGATGCATTTGTGAAAATGTGTGGTTAAAATGGATCTAAATGGAAAGAATACTTACCAATTGTGACCTTGGCAGATAGAATTTCAGTTAAAAGAACAACAGTATACTCACAATTTGAACTTTTGTCTGGTCAGCAGGCTGTCTTACCAATTGACATAGAAACAAACACATACCTAGCCATAGAATGGAATTAAATCTCAACAACAGAAGATCTATTGGATGCAAGGGAAATAAAGATTTCAGCAAAAGAAGAAACAAGAATGAAAACAGAAGATAAATTGAGATATTCAGGAAGCAAATCAGTTTGATACTTGGACAAAAAGATGGCACACAAACTGAGAAATCCACTTCAACCTGGGGATTTGGTATTAGTTAAAAATAAAGCACTGGAGTAGCAGTGGGGATTACTCTTTAAAAGCTATTGGAATAGGCCCTTCAAAGCTATAAGTCAGGTTAATAATGGACCTTATGAAGTGGAAGTGCTCAATGGTACTAAATGTACAAGGAAATTTGCAGAAAGTCATACCAAGAGATTTTATCAAAGGGGAAAGATAGTTCACATAAATTCAGAGTTGGGAAATGAAATTAGTGAAGAAAATGAAGTTGAAGATTCAATATTAGAGGAAGAAGAAATTGAAAATACTGCAGAATATTATTGATATTGGCAAGCTTTTAACTGCAACTCTGGGTGTAGCATTAAATTGAGGGGGGATGTGGTATTCCATACCAATTTTTCCAGTTTCAAGCTTACCAAATATGATAATAAAAAAATTCAGAGTAATTCAGGGGCAAGAAAATGAAAATGTGGACCAATTTCAGAAAATAGGAATTAGGGAATAAGTAGGGTGATGGAAATAGGAATTAAGTAATAACTCCCAAGAAGAAAGTCAAACTGGAGAAATATTTTATGGAAAGATGATTGTGGAATTATGGAAAAATCCCTGAACAAATGTGAGGAATAAAAATAAAACTGCAGAATAATTTGTGAAATGGAATAAGACTATGGAATTTTTTGAAGAGGAAATAGGAATGAAATTATGGAATTTTTGAGAATAAACAGGAATCAAATCTCATAATATCTTTCGACATGGAAAGAATATTTAGGAATTATGGAAGGAATTAGGGAATAACTCTGGAAATGGAGATAGAAATTAGAGAATAACTTCAGAAATGGAAATAGAAATGAGGGAATAAATCTGAATATGGAGATAGAATTTAGGGAATAACTTTGAAGATAGAAATAGAAATTAGGGAATAACTCTGAAGAAGGAAATAGGAATTAGGGAATAACTTTAGAGATGGAAATCAAATTTCAACACACTGGAAATAGGTAAACTAAACTATATAGAGCTCCTAGGGAATAGTAAAGAATATTAAAGCTTCAGCCAGAAGAATTTTAATTAAAATAGAAAGTACCAATTTCCCCACCTTTTCTCAAGCATAATGGCAGGGCACTCAAGAACATATTGTATATTTTACCCACTTTTTCCACTTCCAAGAAAAATCTCACCAGCTAAATTCTCTCAATAATATTATATGACTAGAGGAAGGTTCAATTGTCAGAACCTGTATTTTCTCCACTTTCTTGGAAAAAAGGAATCATCTCACCAGCCAAATTATCTCAATGGAATCACATGATTTTGATAAGAAAAAAACACCACCATCAAAATTATCTCACAAAACATGTAACAAAGTCACCAAAAAGAAGAATGTCACCAACTAAGTTCTCTCAAAGATATCATATGAATAAAACAACATTCAATTGTCAGAAGGTGTATTTTCTCCACTTTCTTGCCAGAAATAAACTCTCACCAGCCAGATTATCTCAATTTCATCACATGATTTTGATAAGAAAAGACACCACCAGCGAAATTATCTCAGCAAACACATAACAATGACACCAAAACTACATGTCTCACCAGCTAAAAAATCTCAACTATGATTTTTCTAAGTCCCCTGTTTTGAGAAGCTCTATGGAGGCCCAAAAGGTATAAATAGAGGGCTTTGCTCCCTAATTTTCTAAGACAATGGAAAAAGTTCCTACTCTTGAGAATCTCAACCATCCCTGAGCTAGCAGGATATCTAGTGTAGTAGTAGTTCTTTAGCTGTGAAAAGCTCAGTAGCCTTGCTCAGAAGCTTAGTATTAGTGGAGAGTAGTAGTATAACCATATTGAAAAGCTCAATAGCCTTTCTCAGGAGCTTAGTCTTAGTGAAGAATAGTAGAATAACAATAGTGAAATGCTCAGTAGCCCTACTCAGAAACATAGTAATAGTGATATAAACATTGTATAGAAAAGAATTTTTTGAAGAATCTTTATTAGTATTAAATCCCATTGTCTTATTATCAGTATTTATATTAAAAAAAACATCATCATCAAAAAAAAACACAAAAAAAAAATTAATCAGTTTTATCAACATAAAATCAAGTAGTAGTCTTTAGTCTATTATAGTGTTACATCAGAGTTTTGGCTATAAAATTATTCATAGGTCTGATTTAGAGACTACTGATAAGTCTTCTCTATTTGTTCAAGCCAAAAATCATATTTTGTTTTTGTGATTCTCTGTAGGCTGACTATTCAGTATTATTTAGAGGGGCATCTAATAAACCTTAGCACCCATGGTTATTGGACAATTTTGAAATTCAAAACAGATTTACCAATAATTCCCCCCTCAAGACACTGCCTTATTTCATCCCACATGGTACACACTAGAGCATAATGGAATAGCTAAAAGGGAAAAGAGAACCATTCTGCACAAATGCCAATTTCTACTGATCACCTCTAACCTTCCAAATCAGTATTGTGTAGAGGAAATAAACAATGCAACCTTTATCACCAACATATTACCTACACCTTCAAAGAAAAATCTATTGCCTTATTTCTTATGGATAAATCAATCACCAAAAATCAAAAGGATTTGTACCCTTTGTTGTAATTTAATATTCCTTATTCCTAAACAGAAAAGATCCTGGAAGCTGAGGCCCTTGGGAGAAGAAGGGGTGTTTCTAGGCTTGAATAACGACTCCTCCTACAGAATACTGAAATGCAGCAATGGAAAAGTGTACTATAGTAGGCTTGTCGTATTCTTTGAGAAAGAATTTACAATGCTAAGGAAACACAAATAATCTGATTCACCTCTCTTTATTACTAGTTGGGACAATCCAGAAGAAAACAAATTCTTTGATTGTCAAGAAGAAATAGGCAAGGAAGAAACTCAAAATGAAGGAAGCTTGATCTCAAACAAAGAAGACAGCTTCAGTGATGATGATTAACATTAAAGCTTAGAAAGCTTCCTGCCTCCAATAGTTACAAAAAAACAAAGTCATTGGACCTTGAAGTTCCACATTGATCAACTCTTAAATATGAGAAGGGAATATTCTACCATATTCTTAATCTCCAACCACTCTTTTATCAGAAACCAATCCATTGACCTCCAACCAAACAACCAGTTCTAATTATTGTTAATACTGGATGAATTAAATAAGAAAGTAATTGCAAGCTATGTCTAACCTCAACTTCTGGGACAAAGTTGCTATCAAAGAAAATTATAAATTAATAGGCACCACATGGGTTTTCAAAACAAAAAGAGATGAACTCAACCACATCATTGAGCAAAAGGCTTGTCTCTGTGCTCAGGGATTTTCTCAGACACAAGGAAAAGATTACTCTAAAGCCTTCACACCTGCTGGACAATTAAATTCCCATGGGGCTCTAATATAATATGCTGCAGCTAGTAATTTAAAATTTGAGAAATTAGGTATCAAGAGCACATTCCTTAATGCACCATTAGAAGAATATGTGTAAATGAAAATCCCACAAGGTCTCAAAAGAGATAAAAAGAAAATCTGTCTCGAGCTTGAAAAGCTATCTATGGTCTCAAACAAGCCCCTCTGGCTTAGTACCGGCATCTCTCCTTGTGGTTGGTCAACTTTGGATTCAGCATCTCCAATGCCAACTTGTGTGTTTTCTAACTTAAAATCAATGAGCCAATCTGGATTTTTCTTCATGTTTATAACATAGGCAGGAATTTTTGGAAAAAAACTGATAAGCTTCAAAAATGCAAGAGAATGTGAATTTTAAACAAAATTCATAGGTTCAGCTGATCTCATGTTGGGTATAAAAATCATTCATCAACCAAATCCCATCACTTTAATCCAGAGCCATTACATTGGCTCATTACTTGAAACCTATGGGATGTCCAATTGCAACACACAGAAACACCACTCATCCCAAATATGCATCTTGAAGCTGCCTTAAAAGCATACCAAGAGGAATTCTTATCCTTAAAGATTAATTATTGAAGTGCTTTAGCAAGTCTTAGCTAACTAAGAACAGCAACTAGACCTGACTTGTCTTACTCTGTGAGTGCCTTATCTCAGTCTCTAGAAAATCCAGGCATGCAACATTGGAAAGCCTTTTTGCATGTCCTTAAATAACTAAAAGGAACCAATTATATTGGATTAACGTATGAAAAGGACATTGCAAAACTTCCAGTCACCTATTCTGACATTGATTGGGGAAACTTTAGAATAACAAGACAATCCACCACAGAATATCTAATTTTATTCCATAACAATCTTGTCATTTGGAAGAAAAGAAAGCAACCCACAGTTTCAATTTCCTCTTCTCAAGCTGAGTACATATCACTGACAGATCTCATCAGTGAGCTTCTGTGGTTCAAGAAATTCATTGAAGAAATTAACATTCTAACCATGACAAGAGCAATCCTGGTTCATGAAGACAACCAAGGATGCATCAACACTGCCAATAGTAACTGCAATACTAACATATGCCACATGAAAAACATTGATATTCAACTGCACTTTATCCAAGATGTAATAGAAGAAGAGATAATCAAGCTTGTTTACACACCAACTACAAACATGCTGGCCAACTTTCTTACAAAGTCAGTCATTTTTCCTGCCATCAGTTGAGCTATGAAGGAACTATGGTTACCCACAACAGGAGACAAGGGGGGTGTTTAGATATGTGATCTCTCCCAGTTTGTGAGCAACTAAATGTTTCCACTTATAGCCAAAACTAGTGATTAATAAGGACTTAAGAGTGAATCCTACTGTGCCATGCCTTGGAGATAAGATCATGCCTACCTCTTATAACAAGCATGTTCTGACCTTGAATTAGATGTCATTCTAAACATTTTACTATCATTTTCTTAAATAAAATTTATCATCATACTAAAACACCTCCTCTAGGAATTAGGCTTGTCTTACCTTTGACTGGCTCTACCAGTAATCATGATTACTGATATTTACTATCTAGTTTTTCACTACTGATTCATTACAGATATTAATTGGATTATACTTACTTTATACTTGTGTTCTTTATAGAATTAGGTTGGTATGTCGCTATTTTTATGTTTATCATTTTTCTTGACTAACCCATATATCTTAAATAGTTGTGTTGTGCATTGTACCAGGCTTATTAGAAGTATTGCTATTATTGTTTACTCTTAGGTACATAATAATTTCTCACTGTTTTGTCTCGGTTGTTTCCTTGCATTAATACTATACTCTTAGTTTGTTAAGAATTTACAGATTGCTCCAGCTTCTCTCTACACTATCCTTGGTCTTGAGCTTCAAATAGTGAGAAATGCCCCTGATGGTGGAGGGTGCTGAGCAACAGGGTAGTGTCTATCACGCCAAAGCTCAAAGCATTCATCTCCGTCATAAAAGTTTTATCTTCTGAATTTTCACCTCCTGGATGGTGGAATCGGTGTACCAATGAGGAATAATTATTGACTGAGCTTGACAACATGCACTGTACAGTGGGATACAGGAAACACCCAAACACTGTAGATAAATTCTCAACCTCTGGGCCTGTGTACCCCTGATATTTCTCACTTTCTTTTTTTTCAGTTCATCCAAGTATCAACATACTTGGTTTTTTTTCATTTTATTGATTCATCACCATTTCAAACCTTGAACAACATGCTTAATCACAAAAATGATTCTTCCTTCTGTTTCTAATCAAACTACTCATCTGTTTGACATATTTTCCAATTGTTTTGACTTCTATTCAATCAAAAATAATTACTTCCACCTGGAAATCAACTCCATTCATTTTGCTTATTGTCTATAATGACAATGATCACTCAAGATTAGTTATTTCTTCCTTTTCAAAGTCTTGGCTTACATTTAACTGAACCATTGACTATCATTTTTTTAAAGGCATATGAATTCCTTATATAAAATTGGCAATGATGTCTTCAAAGATCATTGCCATTTGTTGCTCAAGATACTGTATAGTTTATTTCAATCATTGTAGGTTTTTTTATATTTAAAATGGTCTATCAAACTGATTTTTTTTATAATTTCATTTTCAATTTATAATTAAATAGGATGCCATGGCACTTGTGGACAGATTATAGGGTTACACAAAGCAGGCCTATCAATTTGTGCCGTTAGTCAAAAGCTTGACATTGCTCCAACAACAATACATGATACAATTAAAAATTACAATGAACAACAAAGTTTTAAAACCTTAACTATACCTGGATGACCTCAAAAACTCAATGATAAAGACAAATGCCAGCTTTTGAGAGTCATAAACCAACACCCATGCAAAAAGCTTGCAAACATCAAAGAGATGATTACAGCTGAGGTCAGCATTGGAACAGTTGGTAAAGCCATACATGAAGTAGGCAAATGTTCATGTATAGCAGTGAAGAAAGCTTACCTTACTGAAAACCACATGGCTTGCTGACTCCAATTTGCCAGGGACCAACAGTATTGGACAGTCAATGATTGGCGAGTGGTTATTTGGACTGACAAATTGGTTTTTGAATTGGGCAAGAAATTGATGCAAACAAGAGTGTGGCAATTACCAAACAAGAAATATAATATTGATTTCATGCAGGTCAACCATTGCTTGGGTTGTTGGTGATTATGATATGAGGCCCCTTTTGTGGACAATTCCAATCTAACTTGATAATACCGCCAACACAACATCAAACAGCACAAAATTTCATCAATAATGTTTACATACCAGGATTGATACCTTTCATTGAAGAACTTGAAGAACTTGGGCTTTACAAACAAGAAAACCTCATCCTCATGGAGGATGGGGCACCAATCCATTCAGCTTGAATCAGCACTGAATGGCAAGTGAACAATAACATTCAAAAGCTCGTTTGGCCAGCCAACTCACCCAGTCTCAACCCCATCAAGAACCTCTGGTTCAAGATGAAATATACAGCTACAACTCCTTACAATCTGAGAACCATGGACAAACTCCAAGAGGCAATTCGTATGGCCTGGGATTCAATCCCAGTGTCTCATCTGGATGCACTGCTGGTGCAATAGTAGGTGCTGTAAAAATCTCATTGATTAAAACCTCAACACGCTTTTGTCATTTTCTCATTCTCTGAGTTTTAGTACCTTTTCGTAAATCTAAAAAACTCATCCTTCATTCTCTTTATATCATATTATGTTTCTTTTCCTTTACTTATCAATAAAATACAAAATCAAGATCAAACAATAATCTGCGTATATTTCCTGATCGATTTCTTTTTTATTATTATATGCTTCTGTGTGATTGGTAAGATCATTTTCTTGACACATACAAAGATCACCTCTTAACTCACGATTATTTCAATATCTAGTAACTCATCTTTCTTCTAAAAACATAGTGCTATTGTTGTCATAGAATTTATGATATAGGCTTGTTTTCTAGGTATAATATACATTCTTTTTTCTTTTATTTCACTGTTCTGTAAATACAAGCAAAGTATTGAAATAAAATTCTAGTTTTTTTGTCTGAAAATTTAACAGGAGCGACCAAATTTCTTACTTTATTCTTATTTTTCATATAAAAAAAATTATTATTAAATTAAACAAGATTATTATTATTTTGTTATGAATTATCTAGCGTATTATTAACATGAAATACAAATTTATTATTGCAATGCTACTTAAACATTAAAAAATTGTGAGAAAAAATTGTGCGAAAAAAATAAACACAAAAAAACAGTGCCCCAAGAAAGTGTTCGGATCTTTCTTAGGGCACTGTACTTAGGACCACGCATTGACAGTCGCAGATTATCAAAGAAAGAAACCTGAGACACTTCGTTCGCAGTATCCGAAAGGCACTTTCTTAATCTTCAAAACAAACCTGCTCCGGGAAAGCTCCTTGAAGGCTAGCTTCCACCCGCTCTAGGAAAGTTCCTTTCATCCGAGGCTATATCATCCAGGTCTTTCCTAGGTACGTTTCATTGTTTTAGATTCAGCCAGCTGTCTGCGTATGCGTTGGGAAGTGTTACCAGGAGCACTGGTTCGTAATCAAAATCAGACAGTTTCCAATGAAAACATCCAAGGATAGTGATTTCTCAAAAATTCTAATGAAACATTCCATCCATCAAAGTAAGCAATTCATATCCTATTCGAGCCTTGTTTTTTTACCTCAGTCTTGACAAAATTTTCATCACCACCAGCTTGGCGACGTTCGTTCAAGAAGCAAGCAGAAATATGAAGGCAGACTATAAAACCTCTATTCAATCAATCATCTTGACTTCTCAGCTCATTCAAAGTGGCTTGGCCCATCCAGCATTGGGACCGAGTTCTTTGCAGGAGGAAGCAGATCTTGGTTTATCCTTTCTAGAGCACTTTCATCATTCTATTCGCTTGCAACCTCAACATGATGTCCTGCTTCCCAACGTCTTTCCAAGCTCCAATCAGCTTGCAAAGCATTCCACCCTCAGGCCTCTCCAAGCGCCAATTGGGTTGCAGTCTGAGAGCCAGCTATATCACCCTTCTGGTTTGACTCAGTCTTTGCAACAACCTCAGCACATTGGCCGAGAAGGGGCGCCAGGAGCTTTTCTTTCTAGTCAACCGTTTGGTGACCCCAGTCTTGCAATTCAAGCTCCATATGAGATCCCATCTTCCCACCTTTCTCGAAGCCAAGAAGGCTTTACGTACGAGCAATTGGGTGAAAACCCTTTTAGTAGATTGGGCCCATCTCCTCAGCCACAGCCATACAATTTTGTCCAATCTTTGCCTCACTATCCTTGGCTTCCCTCTCCATATGGCCCCTTACGAGTTTGTTCTTTTGAGCTTTGCTCCAAGACTCTAGTCAAGATTTAGCCCCACTCACTCACCATTCACTGTCCAATTGGTTTAATCCTTATAGGAAAACCCTCAACGTGCTAGAAAATCCAAATCTCGAAATCGAAATTACCAAGCTTCAAGAGATGAAAGTGAAAATGATCACCAGGCTCAATTCACTTCCAGTAAAAAGATCAAAAATACTCATTTTTCTGAAGAGGCTCAACAATCGTCCACAATTTCCAACTCCGAGCCCAGTGTAAGTGGAATAACAACTGAATCACCTATCAGCTCAATCAGATCGCAAAAACAGTCACAAACGCTGGCACAAACAGGCTATCAGAACCTCAATCACTTGAATTGGCTTGAACACCCTTTCGAGCTTCATGCCCAAGTCTTTTCCAGTAAAGAGCTTCAACAGAAAGCTCTTTCCTCAACCCTCCAGCCCATACCAGGAATTCTCCATCCTCACCTTAGCCCAAGCCAGCTACACCATCCACCAACTAAAGATGTGTTGGGTAGGTCTATGCTTTATATTGAGGGTTGATTCTCTTGGCTAAACAATGTTTTTAAATATTTCATCTCCCTGTGATGTTCTACGGTTTTTTTCTAAACCATTCAACATGAGACAGAAAAACTACTTGAAGAGGTTTACAAGATTCCAACACAACCTATCTATCAGAAAGTCATACCAGTCATTTTTGCCGACAATGACTTCTCACCATACATTCACATTGCGAGCTTGCAATCTCGCTTGAGTTGCAATTACAAATACTTCACTGAGCTTGTGTCGAACGTAATTAACGCTCAACTCGTTTATTATCAGAAACCGCAAGGTCTTTCAGCATTTTCTGATTCCTTCGACCTAATTTCTCTCTCTTCAGATGGCTTTTTTATCATATGCTCTCAAACAACACCATCGATCATACCAGTATCTTACGAGGATCTTCAAGCCAAAATCAAGATGATGGTTCATCAAGTATGGTTCCTTCAACACAATTTCTTCAGCTCCCTCCAAATATCCTATTCGAGCCCATGTTATAAGACTGAACAAAAACAACTGATGAATTGGCTCTTATGTGAGCTATTTTCACCCAAAGGGAGCCTGCCTGTCTTCGGAAAGCAACCTACTTCACAGAGCAGTCGAGACCGCCCAGACTTCGCTCCTTTTCAAAAAAGCATCATAAAGTTTATTAGTGAACCCAAAAAGACCGCTGTTCAGTCTGCAGAAGTTGCTAGACTCGGTTCCCTTTCATGGTCTGAAGAGGATGCAGCATCACTGAAACTAGGACTTGAAATTCTTGCCTCTTACTATGTTACAGTCAAGTCTGAAAAATGGAACTCAGCCTTTCGCACTCAACAAATTTTTTTGAGAAAAATGTCTACGGTTATTTCAAGCTTGATCAATGACAAGATAATCATTGGCAGAGGGGATAACATGAGAGATTTTTGGCTGGATACGCCACCGAAACAAGCCCGAGCGAAGAATAGTTCCATTAGCAAAGCACAAGAATCGATGTAAAATATGTAGTGAACGCTCTGTTATTTAGTATGTATGCAAAATGACTAATAGGAATAGATAATGCAAAACAACTTTTGTAATGTACCTGTGGTCACATGGTCTGGTGCGCACTGCTCAGCTACGACACCCCAAGACCAGGCTATGTAGCCTAGCTAAGACTCTGAATGAATACCTGCCTAAAGGCACGAGAAACCTACCTCAAGTGCTGCGCCCTTTTTCAGCGTAGCTGAGGTGTACATTTCACATTTGTTCATTTTATTACATCCTTTTTTCTTTTCTGTATCTTATTCTTTTTTCCTCTTTTTTTCCTTTTTCTGCCTTCATCTTCATATATATATCAAGCCTGCATGCTCGAAATATTTTCAACCATAATAACCAAAAACTACTAAAAAAAAGCCAGAAAAACTTTGATTTTTTACTTATTTATAAATCATCTGAATAATTATAATGATAGAGAAAGGAAAATTAATGAATTTTGAATTCTATAAAAAGATTTTTTTTTTTGAAAACAAATAATTTCTATGTCAAAATAATCCTTTTTTTTGGATTGAAATGTTTTTTTTAGATGTGACCATGAAAGATCTTTTCATGATTTTCTTTTTGTTTTTTCTAAACCAAAAGAGCTTAGAGCTTTCACATTTAATCCTCCACTATATATATATATATACCAATATACACCAAATTACTTGACCAACTTATCTGAAGAAAAGTTCAAGAAAACAATTTATGTAAAATTTGTAAAGATTAACCAAGTCAACCACTCCAAACTGTGCAGTTTTAAGATCACAATCACCTAAGCTGATCATGATCTTCATAGACAGCATTTGTAACAAAATAACTTCATTTGTAAATAATTGACCTAAATGTGGAGAATGTGAAAGATAACGTGTGCACTTTTGATAACAAGACAAGAGTGATGTGTGCCTTAAATAGAACCTTGTCTATTTACTTTGTTGCACTTTTCTTCATCTTTCTATGACTGTTATTTTCTATTATCTAACACAAATTATCTTCACAGGTTATGATCCCAGTTTCCACTTGAAGGATAAACATAAAAAGAACATTTCCTTTTTGAAATATGACAGTATCAGTATAGCAAAATCTCATTTTTGGAATAAAAAAGAGGTACTCTTATTTTTTCTCTTTATTATTCTGGAAAAATGTGTGCATTTGTTCATATTTGTACAATGTGTCTATGAAATTGTTGATAATATTACTATTAATCAACAATACTATGACTGTTCTTATGAAATATAATAATAAAATTATTATGGCCACAATTTAATTAATTAATTAATTCATTCACTTTTTATACACTACTAGTGAATATAACAGTAAGTAGTAATTTTCTACAAGAATCAATTACAAGAAGAATTTAAATGATAAAACTTCTTTATTAACATAATAAAAGTATTTCAATATTTAATTATCTTTCGAAAGAATAATTATAATTATAATTCTTGAAGAAAGAAAAATACTAGAGAAAAACTTAAAGAATTGATAATAAATCACTCACTAATATTCAGTGGACCTTGCAAATAATATGGTAGAGAGACTTGGCAGATAAATTGTGGATTTATGGGATCAAAATTGATTTAAAATATTATTACAGAAATATATAGTTAATTTATATGACTTAAAGTCTTTCTTGATAAATTCTGAAAAAATAAAACACTTAAAGAAAGTTTTAACTAATACTTATTTGTTGGTAACAATGATATAATTGGATAATAAGAGATGATTTGGAAAAACAGAAAGAAGAGGCCTCTCTTAAGTCAAAGAAAGCTCACAGAGGCATTACATGGAGTAAAATGAAAAACCAGTGAGTGAGAAAACAATAATCCTTTTTGGATTATTGATTCCATTATTTGTTGTCACATAAAATTATCAGAATTACTTAATTGATGCTTTTATGTGACTACCAAGCCACATATGGTTATGAATAAAAAGAATAACAATTGTGAATATTATTTTATTTAAAAATAAAAATTAATTTATCAAATTTATAAAGGTTATTGGAAATTTTATCACAGGTTGTATTTTCTGTGAATTTTTGAAGATTCAGTGTTTCATGTGGAATCATCAAAAATGGACTATGGGTAAAAGTTTGAATTTTACTTATGAAACCATAATCATTTTTGGTTTCTTCATGAGTCATACAATTAATCATTTGTCCTAAAAGCTTAAGAAAGATTCATCAAGAATTGTATTTTAAATGAATTTTTTAAGTTTTTACCTCATTTCTATGTAGAATTCCAAATATCACAGTATGGCAGGTTGCTATGAGGTAAATCAATGAATAATAGTCCAAAAAAAGGTTTTAATTAATCTTTTAAGGTTCATAAATTGAAATTAATTAAGAATTGACATGGCTAAAGGAGTCTAAGTTGCTCTTTACCTCTCTGTCACATCAAAATAGTAGCTTATTTGCAATTTTCTTATGATTTAATGAGATTTTAACTTGGTAACTAGGTTCTAAAAAGGTGTTAGTATAATAATTGGGCCATTTTCAGCCATGAATACAAAATTTTAGAGCTATCCACACCTCAGAGGCCTCAGAAGCTGGGTATCCTGTGTAAGGTTTGATTATGAAACAATAAGTAAATATTACAAATATTTCACTTATTATACTCTGAATGTCCTTATTAAATGAATAAAATAAATAATAATCATAATAATAAAGAATTATTATAATTATGGAATAAAATTATTATATTATTAAATGAGTATAATAATGGAATTTATGTCATAAAAATATAATATAATAACAAAAAATATATTAATATATAATAATTAATATATTTAAAGCTCTTTATTATTGTTACCAACAAGTAAGAAAGGCATAAAAAATTGATTTTTAATAATAAAAAACAATTAATAAAACTAATATTACCAATATTAAAGTTAGATATTAATATAAATACTATTTATATTAATAAAACAATTATTAAGAGTAATAATAGAGAGAAATTATTATAAAAGAGAAAATAACCTACTTTTAACACTCAATATGATAACTTTGAAAGATTTTATGCCAAAATATTTGAATACAACTTATTGAAGTTGTATTTACAAAATAAAATAATAGAAATTACAAATATTCTTGATTTTATGTATAAATAAGATTTGTAGATAAATATAACAAAAAACAATTAAAAAATGGAGTAATCACATCAATTTTTATGATTATAATAAAGATCACCTTTGGTATTTGATAATAACCCTATAAATTATTTATATATAAAGAATAAAGATTTTACCTTTTTATTTAATATTTTATTGTTTTTGATGTTTCTGGGGGGGAAATAGAGTAAAAAGAGCTTTATTCATAGTAAATTCATCCCTTCTATAGTCCAGTAGGCTTCCAGCAGATGTGTAATGATAGTATCCACTGGAAATGATAAGTATTTCAAGGTTTGGTGATGATTACATCATGATAAAACCATCATATCTCATTATTATTCCATTATTTAGAGTTATCACTATAACTCTAAGTTTGATGACATCACAGGCTTGGAAGAAGCCTAAGATTAGTGTATTTTATTAGTATTAATCATAATCTAATAGTATTCACCAGTTTTATCACTTATATAACTGTTAATCTTAAAATAAGATTACAGTAGGTGATCATCAATGATGAATTTTAAGCTTAAATTTTGATCATTAATAAACTTTAAGCTATACACACTACAGCCATTCAGAGAGTGAATTCTGATAGATTTTCATATCCTATTAAACTTCCAAGAGAATTTTATCACATCATCAAAACTCTATTTTTGATGATTTTTCTTGTATCTCATCTTTTCTGTCAAAATTCAATATTTTAAACTTCAAACCATGATTTCAGGGGGTTTTACCTTGCATATTATGCTAAAAAAACATCATTCTTCACATAGGACCTAGTACAACCTGAATATTCACTTTGTTCCAAGTTTGGACCACTTTCACAACAAAGTGATCAACAGCTCTAGCAATTTTGTTCCATAAACCCTTATAAGTTATAAGCTTGTTTATGGCTTGTCAAAAAAAGTTCATATATATGTTTTTACAGCAATTACCTGTTAATTTTATTTTTGGTTTAACTCTCTAACATGTATATTTCAAGGGATATTAGCTAAAAACCATGAATGTATGCACTAACCCAAAAAGTGCATATATTCAGCTTAATTCCTTAAGTATTGACTTTAGAGAAATGAAACAAAGTTGTTTTATGTGTAGAATTTCATGGGGCATTCAATGGTGCAATTTATTAAAAATTTTGTTCCATTGGTTTCTGAGATAAATAACAACTTATGTCTTTTTATGTCATTTTTGATTTATTACTCATTAGTTATTGACTTTACAGATATGCCATAAAAATGATATATTTATGTTTTATCATTGGTAATCTTATTTTGTAATCTATTCCACATTTTTATTCATCAGATTCTATGTTAATTCAGCATTTATGCTTTTTTGTGGTATTTTTACTTAGTTTAAGATAATTGTTTGGAGGAATAATTATTGTAAAGTTTTCTTGTGACCTTTTTGGATATGTGGTCATATCTAAATGGCTCACATTCCCTGCCACCAAAAAATATTGTACTACAATATGATATAGTTAATTAGGGTATCATCCACTGTCCTACCTCTTCATTAGAATTTCTTAGTCTTGAAGCTCAATAATGCTTAACTCTTGATTCTTTAGGTCTTCTTTCATTTCTGAACCTTTTAGTAGCTCATCAGAATTAGTTATATCTTTCTCAAGTTTCCATTCATCTTCTTGGGTTGGTTTTCTATACCTTACAAAGTATTCCCTTTCTTTTTTGTTTCTTGTCCTTCTTTCTTTAAGGAATTTTACAATTTTCTTTTCTTCTCCTTCTTCTAGAGGGGGGATTTCAAATAGGGCTTTATTTCTTAGTGGAAATCAATCTTTGACACTTGAGCTGTAAGATTTCATCATACTTACAGGGAAATTTGGGTGTTTGTTCATTAGTTCACCTGTTAGCTCTAATTGCACAGCATTAGGTCCATGTATTGCTTTTATCATAAATGGTCCTTCAAAGGAATCTTTCAATTTCTTTGGGCCTTTGGTATTATTAAAAGTCAGAGTTGATACTAAGACCAAGTTTCCTATTTTAAAGTCAGGTGGTTTATGATTTTTATCCCATCTTTGTTTTACATGTTTGAAAGAGTCTGGCATACATCTGTTTTAATGATGTCTTGCTTTGTCAAGAATTATTTTAGAAATTCTTGCTGTTGGATTTATATAAACTAAATAATGTTTGAGGGCATCATAAGGAAGTCTTGGATTCCAACCTTTTTCTAACATCTTTTGTGTTTTTCCAGTTTAAGGATGGATTGATGTTTTATATGCCAGTTGAAGAGCTGGTATTGAGGTACACCAAACATTGGTAAAGCCATCAGAGTCTTTGAATTCTAGTCTATAAGCACAGAATCTTCTGATCATCTCTTCTGAGGTCTATATCATTGTTTCTACTAGACCATCAGTTTGAGGGTGGTAAGCTGTTTAGAATGATAAGTTTGTTCCAAAAACATTATGGAGGTTTTTCCAGAATGCTGAAGTGAATTTTGGGTCTCTGTCACTTATGATATTTTGGAATAAGACTGTGTGGCTAACAACTTTATTCCATATCATTATGGCTGTGTCCATAGCTGTGTAATCTTTATGACATGGTAAGAACATTGGATTTTTGCTGTATCTGTCAACCAGTACTAGGAATGCATTATAACTCCTGTCTCATCCTGGAGGTAAGGCTGTTACCCAATCCATGTGAACTATTTCCCATGGGGATCTTTGTTCTTGGATTTGGATCATCATTCCAAATTTCTTTTCTGTGGCTCTGTTTGCTTTTTGACATTTTTCACAGGTTTGGCAGTATTCTGCAACATCTTTTCTCCAAGTTGGCCACCAAGAGCAGGTTTTATATCTGTCCAGTGTCCTATCTTCTGAGAGATGTCCAGATGAAGCACTATCATGACATTCATGTAATATAGTATTTATAAAGGTTCTATCTGTTAAGGTCATGACACATGTGTGTTTTGTCCTATGATACAGTATTCCATCAAGGAGGTGGGATCTTCCTTCATCATATGCTTTTTTCTATATTTCATCTAGTTTGGATGAGAGTGATGGTTCTTTGCAGTCTTTCATCAGAATTTGGCATAGGATATGACATTTCTTATCCATCTTATAGCTTTCTTTAGCTTTATTAAAGAATTCTGTGCCAATGTCTGTTACACATATTCCTTCTATATGGTGCTCTTCCTGTGGTACCCATGCTGGGTTTTCAGGTGTATTTGATAAAGCCCAACTACTAATACCATCTGCATTTTTATGAATATTTCAAGATTTATGAACTATAGTCATATTTCCTCTCTATTTTTGGATATAAATTTGCCCTATTAGCATATGTCTATTGGGTGTTTTCATGTTCAACAAACATGTTACAGCATTACAGTCTGTAATAACATCAAACACTGTACCATCCAAATAATAATGTAATTTTTCTAAGGCCCACACCAACCAAAGACATTCCATTTGGCTTTCTCCATACCTTGCTTTTGTTGGCTTAATTTGTCTTGAAATGAAGCAAATTGGTCCTTCAACAGGTTTATCATTGATGATTTGTGTCTGGTTTAGTGGAGCACCTAAGCTTTCTCCAAAAGCATCAATGTATAGCTTGAAAGGTAGCTTCCAATCTTTCATTAGAAGAAATGGGGAATTTGTGAGGGCATTTTTAAATTCCCCATATTCCTTGACTCTTTCTTCAGTCATTTTATAAACTGTCTGTTGCTCACAGAGTCTATACAAGGATGTGGAAACTCTTGCAATGTCCTTTATATGCTGTCTGTATTGGTCATAAAGTCCTAGAAATGATTGCATCTTTTTAGTTTGGAGCATTGGTTTCATTATTACTGATTCTACTTTGTCTTTATATATTCCCAAGCATAGTCCAGATACAACATGTCCTAGTGCTTTTAGCTCACTCTATTCAAAATGAGACTTTTTGAGGGAAATTTCCATATTTACTTGGACTATCTTTTTTAGTACTCTTTCTAGTCTTGTTAAGTGAATTTCCCAATTTTCTGAGAAGACTATGATATCATCAATATAGATAATTAACCATCCTTCTGACAATTCTTCAGGAAATATTGTGTTCAGAATACTTTGATAATGGGAAAGTGCATTTTTTATACCAAATGGCATTCTGAAATATTCATATATCCCACAGTGATCTATGATACTCAGTAGTTTCTTAGCATTGTCTGTTAAGACATTTTGATGAAATCACTTTAGAGCATCCATGGATGTAATGAACTTAGCCTGTGACAATTGTGTCAATTTCTCATGGATTCTGGGTATTATATATCTGTAAGGGATAGTGTAGGTATTTAGATCTCCAAGGTTCCCTAACATCCTTAATTTTGCATCATGCCAAGTAATAATGACAGGTGTAGTTACCTCTACCTGTTAATTATGTCCTACTTTCCTGAATACCCCAAGGTCCATTAACTATTTAATGTGTACCTCTAAGGCTTCTCTAGCTCTTGGGCCTTCTGGGTAAGCTGGTCTCCTTAACAGAGGTGGATACGTTTTTTCTACATTGAGGATAATGTCCAATCAATGTACAATAATGGCACCAAGTGGCTCTTTTTCAGCTGCAAAGGCATCTTTATATTTGAATAAGAGGTCAATCAATCTTTCTTTTATTTTTTTCTGTTAGGTCTTGATTGTATTCTGCCTCTTTAAATTGTTCCCCTAGGAAAAAATCTTTTTCTGGGCTTTTCTCTTCATTTTTTATGACTTTAATTTAAATTTATGTTTTGAAACCCCAATTTTTGCCTCTTAGCTTTCAGCCATGATGATGGTTATACTTGAACTTCCAGCTTTATATCCCATTACTTTTGCTGGTTTGGTTCTATACATTTTGGAATCTTGTATGTTTGTCAGGCTTGTATCAGATGTTCCAACTTGTGGTAAGTTTAGGTTAACATCTAATACTTCAAATATTAAATCAATACTATTAATTTTATCACTTGCAAAAGCTTCTGATTATTCAATGTCTTGTTCATAATCTGATTCTTCTTCTTTGTAATTGTGGTCCTCTGTTTTCCAAATTTCACTCATCTTTTCCTTTTTGATGAAATTATTGACTAAGTGTCCAATACCTCCACATTTATGGCATTTTCTTTGCTCATTACTGTTGGGTGTATTGGGCTTGAGAGGTTCTCTTGATTTATCTTTCTTGATAAATGATTTATTTGGAATTTTTATGTCCACTTTTTTCAAAGTTTTGCACATATTAGTTTTTGTCACTATATCTTCTAGTGCATTGATATATTCTTCTGTGGAGCATTTTTCTATTCACCTGGTTCTCAGGGCATGTTCTAAGTCACCTCCACATTTCTTAAGTATCTTCATGTGCACCATGTTTTGTGACATTTCTGGGTACAGTTAATTCAATCTTTCAACTTGTTTTAAGAACCAAGTCAAAGGTTTATCCCTATATGGATCAAAGAAGGAATTTTCAAATGCATTTTCTATTTTGTACCTCCAGGCATCATTTGCCCATTTGGTGATTATTTCATATTTCCACCAAGACCAGGGTATTTTTACCATTTTCTTGTCTTATGCCATAATACCATCTTTTTGCAAATTTTTCAAATAATTAATGTAATCTTGCAGTTATTAATTCATCTGGTGTTGCATAATATTCTTGTAAAATATCAATTGTTTTAATGAATTACATATGGTCATATTCACCTTCACCTGTGAATGTTGGCCATTCTTTCAATTGAGGTGCTTCCTTCATTAAGACTTGGTTATTGTCTTCATGACTCAAGTATTTCATTAATGGATTTGGTATTTCCTCTTTTTGCTTAACAGGACTTCTTATTTGAGAAAATAGGGTTGATAGCTTTGGAATATTTGAGTTAGCCTCATTTATTTTATCCATTTTTTCTGTAATAATTCTTATTTCACTTTGAATGTCATCTTTAAGATTGATTCTTAATTAATCACTCTTTTCTACATGGTGTAAAAGAAATTTTTGGTGTTATGAAGTCTTTTCTTCAAATTATTCAACAGAAATACTCAATTTGTTTAATTTTTCTGTTAAATTGTCAATTCTCACATCAGAATTGATTGTTGAAGTTTTTTCTTTAATGTATTTTATGTATCTATACAATTATTTTTTTCCTTGTATTAATTTTTGAGTATTGTCAATTAAAATATTTGGTTTATTATTTTCAACCATAAATTTAATGTTATCAATTTCTTTTTTATTTTGTACAACAATTTTTGTTAAAGATGATAAGCTATTCTTTATTTCTTGTAAGGATAATAGACTATTTTTAATGTTTTCAAGAGGTAAGATACTATTTTGAATTTCAGTTAAAGTATTTAAGACATCAGGAGACAAAGTTCTATCTTTGGGAAATGAGGTTTCCTCATTCTTTGTTCCTCTTTTTCCTTTAATTCCATCAAGGTTCTGGCTATGTTGAAGACATTTTGCATGGCATCTTTCTGGATTTTTGGGATCCTGTAACTTGTGGAATATGGTTTCCTCCAATTATTTTCCTTATTCTTCTTCCCTTCTTGGGGAAGTTGGCTGGCTTGAAGCTTTCTGGTAGAAGCTACAGGGGCTTCTTCCTTTTTTGCCTCTTTCCTTTTGAAATGACATTACTTTATCTTATTTATTTGAGGCTTGGATGATAGTGGATTCCATCCGTTGGAGTCTCTCACTATTTCCTCCTCTCTGAGGAATTTGTTCAGGATATGCCAGGAGTTCATCACTCCTTGGTGGATTTGTGAAAACATCCCCAATCTTTGTCCTTGTACACCATTTAATACTGCTTTTACTGGCTCATATAAATGTGTATTTGAGCCCTCTGAATGTGGTTTGTCCCAGTTAAAATTACTCATATTGAATTCCAATTATTGTTCAGAAATCATGGGCATATCTGGGACTTGCCTTTTGGATATGGCACTTCCTTTTGTGGATTCTATTCCACTTGGAATTTTTCCCTTTCTTTTCCCTTTTGAGGAATCAACTCTACTTCTGAGTCCACCTCAATCTTATTGGATGGAGTATTGGGATCCTCTTCTAGTAGTCATAGTAAAAACAAGAGATTTAAGAACACAAAAAAATCTTTTTATGGAAATTAAAATGGAGGTACTCACCTTCAGAGTCCTGAATAATGGGTCATGGAAAGAATAAATTCTTAGCTTTATTCTTCTTATTGACAATTTGTGTTGGAAAACTTGGACAAGTTTCTTCCACCAATCTCTCAACAGTGGGTTTATTATCCTCTGCTGGGTTGTCTGCAAACACTAAAACGACAAATAAATATAAGTCTTTTCTTAAAAAGTGTTATTTTTGATAAGATATGGAAATTTCCACATAGGAGCTGCTTTGATATCTTTTGAAAGAATAAAATGAAGAAAAGAAATGAAAAAAAAAGAACAAAAGTACTTGTTTATTGGTTTTTTTATATATATTTTTTTATTATTTTCCATATTTTTATTTTTTGAAGAATATAATAAAATTAAGATGATTAATTTATAAATATTTTTCTTAATCACTAGAGTCACTCAAAGAAAGTTCTTGAAAGTCTAAGGATGTGAAAAACCACATCTAAGACGGTACAATTGCTTTCCAAATGCCTCAATAGCTCTTAAAAACAATAAATATAGATTTATTATACAACTTTATAGTTATAAAGTAATTTATTATTGGATAAACCCAAAATGAATCTTTTTTAGAGGTCTTTAGGTAAAAATCATGGCCAGGAACTCAAATGTAAGGTTTGACTATGAACCAAAGAGTAACTATTACAAATATTTCACTTATTTTACTATGAATGTCCTTATCAAATGAATAAAATAAATAATAATTATAATAATAAAGAATTATTATAATTATGGCATAAAATTATTGCATTATTAAATAATTATAAGAATATAATATAATAACAATAAATATATTAATATATAATAATTACTATATTCAAAGCTCTTTATTATTGCTAGCAACAAGTAAGGAAGGTGTCAAAAATTGATTTTGAATAATAAAAAAACAATTAATAACAATAATATTACCAATAACAAAGTTATATATCAATATAAATACTATTTATATTAATAAAACAATTTTTAAGAGTAATAATAGAGAGGAATCATTATAAATGAGAAAATAACCTACTTTTAACACTTAATATAATCACTTTAAAGGAATTTGATCCAAAATATGTAAATAAAACTAATTTAACTTGTATTTACAAAATAAGATAAGAGAGATTACAAATATTCTTAATTTTAAATGGAAATAAGATTTATGGAGAAATATAACGTATGGAGTAATCAACGTCAATATTTATGATTAATTAAATATCAAACTTTGGTCATTGATAATATAAATTATTTATATATAAAGAATAAAGATTTTACCTTTCTATTTAATTTTTGATTGTTTTGATGAGTCTGGGGGTGTAAGGTGTGGATATGAAACTTTGATTAAAAAGCAAGTACTTTTCCTGTCCTCAAAATTTGTATAAGGTAAAAATCAATTAAAAATATTAAAGAATATTATTTTTAAAAGAAAATACACCAATTTTATTTTTTATAACTTTATTAGTATAAAACAATAATATTATAAAAATTTATTGTTTTACCAACAATAAAAATTTATCCAAAAAATACTCTACAAGAGATATTTTAAGGATACAAAAGAAATTTCTTCAAGAGCAATTTCAATTGGAATTAATTGAGCAAAGAACTGCAAGCAATTAATTAAAGAAAAAAGTCTTTAAAAAGAATATTGAAGAGGAAAACACGCCCAAAAGTGACCAGAGTGAATTTGGAAACAAAGTGACAAAGTTTACAGTGATGAAAGATGCTTGAATTCACTTTTGGGGTGGTTCCAGGGTAAAAAAGATTATAAAAGTTACAAAAAATGATTATAATAATTTTTTCACGTGGTTAAAAGGATTAAAATGATTTAAAAATGGTGGTTGGAATCTTTGATTGAATGGGTTAACAGTGTTTAAACTAATTAATAAAAGGAAAGATTCTAACATCAAGAGAAAAGTGGGGCAAAGAAGGACATTCTTTTATAGCCATCAATTCTCTTACTCCAAAAGTAAAATTTACTCTGTCAGTTGTGAAAAAACAGTCTGACAACAGAAAAGCCAATTATGGCATCATTGAACCCTGGTTTAGACCAAAAGGCTGGTTTAAGCCATTTTTAGCCATTTTAGACCCTTAAATCAGCCATTACTATTAGCAATACCAGGCCTAGAACCTTCAAAACACGTCAGAATGTGTGTCAGAGACGTAGAAAACCAGTTAAAACTGTTTTTACTATGATGGTTTTATCTTGAGGTAGTTTTTACCCTCTTGGCCAACAGCTAAAATACCCCAGTTGGTATCAAAACCTCATCATCAATTGAGTCCACAGACCCTGTAACTCAATTCCAGGCCAAAAGTGATGAACTTTTGCATGAATTTGACATCCCCACGCCTGTCAGCAAGGATTTTGGGGGGTCTAGCTCCCCCTTAGAGCTGGAGTTCCTTTCCCCCCCCAATTTAATCTTTCCAGTTTATTTTTCCTTTAATTCCTCATCATGTATTATACTTATAATTTACATATGTAATTCAATTCAATTGTACAGTACAATACAGTAATAATTGACACCTCATATGTAAATCAAAGTTCACTTATGTAATACACGCGCACATTTTGACATTTCAATTGAATTCAATTGAAAATACTTCAATTCCTCATAACTTCTAAACTAAACACAACACCTCAATTTTAACACAAAAATTGATGGTTAACACCACATGTGGTGTGAATTAAATAAGGTTTTGAGGATTTTCAACTTTTGTATTGAAAATACTAAAAACTTAATTTAAGCTTATTTAGAGTTGAGTTACAAGAATTTCACTCAGAGGTAACCCCACCTGATTTTTTATGAGGAATCCAATGGTGAAAATAATTTTTGTGTATTATTTATTGGATAAAAATTTATAATAATTTTTATTTTAACTTTTTTACAAACTTATTTATTTTTTCACAATTTTGTTAAAATTTCATTTTTATTTAATTTTTTCAAGTACAAATGTAATTTTATACTTACAAAATTTGATGTATTTTTATTTTTAAATTGTAATTAATTTTTATTTTTAATATAATTTTATATTTATATTTTGATTTTTATTTTAATAATATAAATAAATTTACTTTATTATATTAATATGTTATTTTTATATTTGTGGTCTTTTGGGTATATGAAATTACCTCTAAGGCTCACAGGGGGGATGTAGAGTAAAAAGAGCTCTATTTATAGTAAATTCCTCCCTTCAAGAGTCCAGTAGGCTTCTAGTAGACGTTTTAATGATTGTATCCACTGGAAATGATCAGTATTCTAAGGTTTAGTGATGATCACATCATGATAAAACCATCTTATCTCATTATTACGCTGTTATTTAGAATTATCACTATAACTCTAAGTTTGATGACATCATAGGCTTTTCCAAAGCCTAAATTTTGTGAATTTTATTATTATTAATAATAATTTAAGAGTATTCACCAGTTTTATCACTTATATAACTGTTAAGCTTAAAATAAGATTACAGTGAGTGATCATAAAATTGTCAATTTTAAGCTTAAACTTTGATCATTAATTACTTTGAAGTTATATACCCTACAGATCTTTGGAGAGTGAATTGTGATAGCTTGACATGTACTCAATAAATTTCCAAGAGAATTTTATTACATCATCAAAACTCTATTTTTGATGATTTTTCTTGTATTTCATCTTTTCTGTCAAGATTCAATATTTTAAACTTCAAACCATGATTTCAGGGGGTTTTACCTTGAATATTATGATAACAAACACATCATTATTCAATTATGAGCTAGTAGAGTCTGAATATCCACTTTTTGCTGAGTTTGGACCACTTTCACAACAAAGTGATCAACAGCTCTAGCAGTTTTGTTCAATAAACCCTTACAAGCTATAACCTTGTTTAAAACTTGTCAAATAAGGTTCATATCTATGTTCTTACAGTAACTACTTGTCAAATTTATGTTTGGCTTATCTCTGTATCATTTATATTTCAAGAGATATTAGCTAAAAACCATGAATGTATGCACTGACCAAAAAAGTGCATATATTGAGCTTAATTCCTTAAGTATTGACTTTAGGGAAATGACATAAACATTTTCTATGTGTAGGGCTTCATCGGGAATATAATGGTTCAATTTATTTCACATTTTGTTTCATTGGTTTCTGACATAAATAAGAATTTATGTCTTCTTATGGCATTTTTAGCTTATTACTCATTAGTTATTGACTTTACAGATATGCCATGAAAATTATATATATGTGTTTTATCATGGGGAATCTAATGGGGTAATTTGTTTTCCATTTTTACTCACCAGATTCCAATTTAATTCTGCATTTATGCTTTTTTCTGGTATTTTTACTTATTTTAAGATAATTATTGTAAAGTTTTTATTGTGCCCTTTTTGGATATACGGTCATATCCCAAAGGCTCACACCCTAACTCTCTTTGATTTCTTTTGTCCCCCTTGCTGTTTTCACATCAAAAATAGAAATTCAGGCTTAAAGACTGATATACACTATAGGTTTATCAAGACTCTATGTAAGAATACTGTAATTTTAAGTGCCACAAAAATGCATAACACTCTTCTTAGTGTATATGTAACATGGGATTTCTCAAATTCCCATTATTTTGGCATGAAATTGGGAAAAATGAAACTTTCTAAAATTCTTTTTTATGGTATTGAAGTATTTTCCATATTACCACTACATAGAGTTAATTTGAGCTTATCCACTCTATGGAGCTACTATACGTGATTTTTTGTGTAGACTTCAAATCTGGCCTTAAAACAATGGATTTACTTACTCACAAAAAAATTATTCATCTTGTCTGAAATCAAAAAATGAAGAATTTTGAATATATGCATGACTTATGGGCTATGCATAGTTCAGAATTTAATTTTAAGATAATTGTGACCTCTTTTGGTATGTAAAATATACTTCAAGGCTCACATTCCCTCCCACCAAAAAATAAAATTGTACTGCAATTTTATTAATTATTTGAAAAAGAAATAGGCCCCAAAGGGGGTTAATGTCCAATGTCCAACCTCTTTGCATTACTAAGATCAAGCAAATTAAAGCACCTTTACAGACATATTCAGGCTTGTGGCCTTCTTTCCTGTCTAAATCTTCTCAAGAGTTTATCTAATTCAGGTATTTCTGATTCCGCCAGCCATTCATTTTCATGTACTCAATTTCTATATATGACAAGATATTTTCTTTGCTTCTTACCCCTAAGTCTTCTTTCTTTAACTAATTTACTTGTCTTTTTGTCTTCACTTTGTTCCACTGGTGGTACAGCTAAGGGAGTTGGGTTCCTTAAAGGAAAAAATTCTTTGTCAGCTGGCTGATAAGCTTTATCAAGCTTGCTGGAAAAGTGGGATGTTTAGTTTCTAATTCACCATTCAATTCCACTTGAACTGCATTGATTCCATGTAATGCAGCAATAACAAAAAGTCCTACATAAGAATCTTTGAGTTTCTTTGGGACTTTGATATTATTGAAATTCAAGGTTGAAACTAAAACTAAGTTCCATACCTTGAAGTCTGGTATTTTATGACTCTTGTCCCATTTATGTTTTGCATATTCAAAGGCAACATACATGCTTTTTTTGCATGGTGTTTCACTTTATCAAGAATTATTTTTAAGGTGGAAGCTGTAGGATGGTTTTCAATTAAGTCTTTCCTCAGTGTGTCTGCTGGGAGTCTTGGATTCCATCCTTTTTCTAACATCTACCTGTGGAAGAATGGACTGATGTCTCCTATGCCAATTATAATGCTGGTATTAGAGTGCACCAGTAATGGGTAAAGCCATCTGAGTCTTTCAATTCTAATCCATAAGCACATAATTTCCTGATCATGTCCTCTGAATTTCAAATCATTTTCTCTGCAAGCCTATCAGTTTGAGGATGGTATGCTGTGGAAAATGATAAATTGGTCCCAAAAAATCTATGAATATTGGTCCAAAGTGAAGATGGGAGTTTGGGATCTCTGTCACATATTATATTCCTAAATAGCCCTGTATGAGAAATAACTCTATTACATAGAAGAAGAGCTGTATCCATAGAAGTGTCATCTTTATGACATGCTCAGAATATGGGTGTTTTGCTCTATCTGTCTGTCTACAATTACTAAACAAGCACTATAATTTCTGTCACTACCTGGAGGGAGTTCTGTCATCAATGTGAAAAACTTCTCAAGCAAATTTGGCTCTTGAATAAGAATCATAAGTCCAAATTTCTTGCCTTTACTCCTGTTTTCCTTTTGCCATCTGTCACAGGTGTGGCAATATTCAATGGTTTCTTTTCTCCAAGATGCCTACCATGCACAGTTTTTGGCTTTTTCAAGTGTTCTGTATTATGAAGGGTTTCCAGAGTAAATGCTATCATGAAACTCTTTAAGAATGTTATTGATAAGTAATATACTGCATAATGCCATTACACAGGAATTGTAAGGTTTGACTATGAAACAATAAGTAAAAATTACTAATTTATTACTTATTGTACTCTGAATGTCCTTATGAATTGAATAAATAAGATTAAAAATATAATAATAATAAATAATTATTATTATTATGGCATAAAATAATTATATTATTAAATAAATATAATAATATAATTTATATTATGAAAATATAATATAATAAATAAATATATTAGTATAAAATAATTAATATATTTAAAAAGCTCTTTATTATTGTTACCAACAAATAATAAAGGCGTAAAAAATTGCTTTTTATTAATAAAAAACAATTAATAACAATAATATTACTAATATTAAAGTTATGAATTAATATAAATACTATTTATATTAATTAAAGAATTATTAAAAGAGTAATAATAGAGAAATTATTATAATAAGAGAAAATAACCTACTTTTAACACTTAATATAATAATTTTGAAATATTTTATGCCAAAATATATAAATACAACTTTTTTAAATTGTATTTACAATAAAAATAAAGAAAATTACAAATTATTCTGGATTTTTACATAGAAAAGAGTTTTTAGAGAGATTTTTAACAAAAACAATTAAATAAATGATTTAATCACGTCAAAATAGATGATTATAGCAAGGTGGTCTTTGGTCTTTAATAATATAATGGCTTTATATATAAAGAATAAAGAAATTACCTTTTGATTTAATTGATTTAATGTTTTTGATGCGTCTGAGGGGAAAATAGAGTAAAAAGAGCTCTATTTATAGTAAATACCTCCCTCCTAGAGTCTAACAGGCTTCTAGTAGACGTGTACTGATCATATCCACTGGAATTGATCAATATTTTAAGGTTTGGAGATGATTACATCATTATCAAACCATATTACATCATTATTACACCATTATTTAGAGTTATCACTATAACTCTAAAGTTGATGACATCAGAGGCTTGGCAGAACCCCAAATTTCGTGGATTTTATTAGTTTTAATCATAGACTAATAGTATTCACCAATTTTATCACTCTTAAGACTGTTAAACTTAAATTAAGGTTACTGTGAGTGATCATAACTGCTCAAATTAAGCTCAAACTTTGAACCTCAATAACCTTTAAAATTTACACGCTACAGCAATTCAGAGAGTGAATTCTAATAGCCTGGCATAACCTTATTATGCTTCCAAGAGCTTTTCATTACATCATCAAAACTCTAATTTTGATGATTTTTCTTGTAACTCATCTTTTCTGTCGAAATTCAATATTTTAAACTTCAAACCTTGATTTCAGGGGGTTATACCCTGGATTTAATAATAAAAATTACATCATTCTTCACAAATGAACTAGTAGAATCCAACTGTATACTTTTTTCTAAGTTTGGAACACTTTCACAACAAAGTGGTCAACAGCTCTGTTGATTTTTATCAATATTTCATCATAGGTTTTAACCTTGTTTATAATTTGTAAAATAAAGTTCATATCTGTGTTCTTACAGTAATTACGTGGTAACTTTATTTTTGGTTCATCATTCTATCATGTATAGTTTAGAAGATATTAGCCATGATCCTTGAATATATGTGTTGACCAAAAAAGTGCATATATTCCGGTTAATTCCTCAAGTATTAACTTTGGAAATTAGCTTATTAACTGTTTTATGTGTGGAATTTCATGGGGAATCCACTGGTACAATTTATTTCACATGTTGTTTCATTAGTTCTTGAGATAAATAAGGTTTTATGGTTTTTATAAGGTATTATACCTTATAATTCCTTAAATATTGACTTTACAGATATGCCATAAAAATGGTATATGTGTATTTTTCCATGGGGAATCCAATGGTATAATTTATTTTACATGTTGATTAATTGGTTTTTAAGTTAAACTAATTTTTGTACCAATTTATGGTATTTTTTGTATATTTAAGTAATTATTTTTAATGTATAATTATTCTAAGTACTTTTAATATAATTATATTAAAGGTATAATTATTCTGAGTCTTTTTTGTGACCTTATTGGGTATGTGGTCATATCTCAAAGGCTCACATTCCCTACCACCAAAAAAGATTGTACCACAATCTTATATGTGTGATTAGGGTATCATCCACTGTCCTACCTCTTCATTAGACTTTATCAGTCCTGAAGCTCAATAATGCTTGATTTTGTTATTCTTTAGGTTTTCTTTCATGTCTAAACCTCCTCAGTAGTTTATCAGCATTTGTTATATCTTTCTCAAGTAGCCATTCATCTTCTTGAGTTGGATTTCTATACCTTACAAGGTATTCTCTTTCTTTTTTGTTCCTTGTCCTTCTTTCTTTAAGGACTTTTACAATTCTTTTTTCCTCTCCTTCTTCCAAAGGGGGAATTTCAAGTGGGGGTTTATTTCTTAGTGGAAATAATTCCTTGTCACTTGAGCTGTAAGGTTTCATAAGACCTACAGGGAAAGTTGGGTGTTTATTCATTAAATCACCTGTAAGTTCCAATTGTACAGCATTGGGTCCATGAAGTGCTTTTACCATAAATGGTCCTGCAAAGGAATCTTTCAATTTCTTTGGTCCTTTTATGTTATTAAAGTTAAGAGTTGATACTAATACCAATTCTCCTATTTTGAAGTCAGGTGGTTTATGACTTTTGTCCCATCTTTCTTTTGCATATTTGAAAGAGTCTTGCATGCATCTGTTTGCATGGTGTCTTGCTTTGTCAACCATTATCTTAAAACTGCTTGCTGTTGGATGTATGTCCACTAAGTCCTTTTTGAGGGTGTCATAAGGAAGTCTTGGATTACAACCTTTCTCTAGCATTGCTGGTGTTTTACCAGTAGAAGAATGGATTGATGTCTTATATGCCAGTTCAAGTGCTGGTATTAGTGTACACCAATCATGGGTAAAACCATCAGAATCTTTGAATTCTAGCCCATAAGAACAGAATCTTCTGATCATGTCCTCTAAGGTCTGTATCATTCTTTCTGCTAAACCATCAGTTTGGGGATGGTAAGCTGTTGAGAATGATAGTTTTGTCCCAAATAAGTTATGGAGATTTGTCCATAATGCTGAAGTGAACTTTGGGTCTCTGTCACTTATAATATTTTGGAATAAGCCTGTATGGCTAATAGCTTTATTCCATATCATTATGGCTGTGTCCATAGCTGTGTCATCTTTGTGACATGGTAAGAACATTGGAGTTTTACTGTACCTGTCCACTAACACTAGGCATGCATTATAACTCATGTCTCCTCCTGGAGGTAATGCTGTCACCCAATCCATATGAACTATTTCCCATGGGGATTTTGGTTCTTGGATTTGGATCATCATTCCAAATTTCTTTCCTGTGGCTCTGTTGGCTTTTTGACATCTGTCACAGGTTTGGCAGTACTCTGAAACATCTTTCTTCCAATTTGGCCACCAAGAGCAGGTTTTCACCCTCTCTAGTGTCCTATCTTCTGAGAGATGTCCAGATGCAACACTATCATGAAACTCATGTAGAATAGTGTTTATTAGTGTTCTATCTGTTAAGGCCATAACACATGTGTGTTTTGTTCTATGGTAAAGGATTCCATCAAGGAGGTGGAATCTTCCTTCATCATATGCTTTTTTCCATATTTCATCTAGTTTTGATGAAAGTGATGGATCTTTGCAGTCTTTCATTAGAAGTTGGCTTAAGATATGGCAATTTTTGTCTGTCTTATAGCTTTCTTTAACTTGGTTAAAGAATTCTGTGCCAATGTCTGTAACACATATTCCTTCTATATGGTGTTCTTCTTGTGGTACCCATGCTGGATTGTCAGGGGTATTTGCTAGAGCCCATCTGCTGAGACCATCTGCATTTTTATGAATATTTCCAGATTTATGAGCAATAGTAATATTTCCTCTATATTCTTGGATAGCAATTTGCCATCTCAGCATATGTCTATTTGGAGTTTTCATATTTAATAGTGATTTCACAGCATTACAGTCTGTGATTACATCAAATACTGTGCCATCCAAATAATAATGCAGTTTTTCTAAAGCCCACACTAGGCATAAGCATTCCATTTGGCTTGCTCCATACCTTGCTTCTGTTGGCTTTATTTGCCTTGAAATGAAACAAATTGGTCCTTCCACTGGTTTATCATTGATAATTTGTGTTTGGTGAAGTGCAGCACCTAGTCCTTCTCCACAAGCATTAATGTACAGTTTGAAGGGTAGTTTCGAATCTGGCATTAGAAGAAATGGGGCATTTGTTAGTGAATTTTTCAATTCTTCATATGCCTTGACCCTTTCTTCAGTCATTTCATAAACTGTTTGTTGGTCACATAATTTATATAAGGATTTGGAAATTTTTGCAAAGTCCTTTATATGCTGTCTATAGTAACCAGCAAATCCTAAAAATGATTGCATTTCTTTTTTGGTTTGAGGCATTGGTTTAAGTAGTACTGCTGCTACTTTATTTTTGTCTATGCCTAGACTAAGTCCAGATACAACATATCCTAGTGCTTTTAATTCACTATATGCAAAATGACACTTTTTCAAGGAAATTTTCATATTTACTTGGACTATTTTCTGTAGTACCCTTTCTAGTCTTGTAAGGTGATTTTCCCAAGTTTCTGAGCAAACTATGATATCATCAATATAGATAATTAACCATCCTTCTGATAATTCTTCAGGGAATATGGTATTCATCATTCTTTGATAATGGGAAGGTGCATTTTTTATCCCAAATGGCATTCTTAAGTATTCAAAAATTCCACAATGGACTATTATTCTTAGTAGTTTCTTGGCATTGTCAGTTAAGACATTTTGATGGAAACCCTTAAGAGCATCCATAGCTGTGATGAACTTAGCTTGTGACAATTGGGTCAATGTCTCATGGATTCTAGGTATTGGATATCTGTCTGGGATGGTATAGGTGTTCAGGGCTCTGAAGTCTCCTACCATCCTTGATTTTCCATTATGCCAAGTTATAATGACAGGTGTAGTAACTTCTACTTGTTCATTATGTCCAACCTTTCTTAATACTCCAAGGTCCATTAATTCTTTAATGTGCACCTCTAAGGCTTCTCTAGCCCTTGGACTGGCTGGATAAGCAGGTCTTTTTAATAAAGGTGGGTAAGGCTTTTCTACATTAAGAATTATATCCACTTCATGTCCAATTATGGCACCTAGTGGCTCTTTGTCAGTTGCAAAGGCATTTTTATACTTAAATAAGAGGTCAATCAATTTTTCTTTCATTTTTTCTGTTAATTCTTGATTGAATTCTGCCTCTTTAAGTTGTTCAGATATAAAAAGTTCCTTTTCTGGAATTTTTTCTTCCTTCTTAATAACTGTGATTTGTTTTTTGTTATTTAAGAAGCCAAACTTTTGTCTTTTGTTATCTCCTATGGTAAAATATCTATCTTTTTGGTTGGAGATATCTATACCATAGATTGATAAGTAGTCATTCCCAAGTATGAAATGATTACTAGTACAGTTGTCCATTACTACAAACTCTACTTTAATTCTGACACATTGTGAGGGATGAGGAAAAATTAGTGTTAAATCAATTACTCCAAGGGGCTTCATGCTCTCACTTGCACTACTAAATTTGACACCTTGTATTGGCATAAGTTTTTCTTGCCAGTCTGGGACAATGGTTGTTAAATAACCTTTGCCAACACAAGTGCAATATGCTCTTGTATCCAAGTTAACTTTTACTTCTTGGTTATCAACCATAACAATACTTATACTTGATTTTCCAGCTGTATATCCCATTCCTCTTGCAGGTTTGGTTCTATACATTTTGGCATCTTGTATGTTTGTCAGGTTTGTGTCAGATGTTCCAACTTGTGGTAAATTTGAATTAACATCCGGTACTTCATAAATTATATCAATATTATTAATTTGTGCATTAATTATATTGATTTCATCACTTTCAGAGCTTTCTGACTCTTCTGTCTCTTTTTCAGAGTCAGATTCCTCTTCTTTGTCATTGTGGTTTTCTGTTTCCACAATTTCATTAATCTTTGCTTTCTTAAGGAAATTATTGGCTAAGTGTCCAATACCTCCACATTTATGGCATTTTCTTTGTTCATTATTGTTGGATGTATTGGGCTTAAAGGATTCTTTTGATTTATATTTTTTGATAAATGGTTTATTTGGGCTTTTAATGTCCAATTTTTTCCAAGTCCTGCCAATTTTTGTTCTTGTCACTTTATCTTCTAGTGCATTTATATACTCTTCTGTGGAGCATGGTTCTATACACCTGCTTCTTAGGGCATGTTCTAGTTCCCCTCCACATTTTTTAAGTATTTTCATGTGCACCATCTTTTGTGACATTTCTGGGTACAGTGTATTAAGCCTTTCAACTTGTTTCAAGAACCAAGTTAAAGGTTTGTCTTTCTCTGGGTCAAAGAAAGAGTTTTCAAATGCATTTTCTATCTTATACCTCCAGGCATCATTTGCCCACTTGGTGATTATTTCTTGTTTCCACCAAGACCAGGTATTTTTACCATTTGTTTGTCTTATGCCATAATACCATCTTTTTGCAGATTTCTCAAACAATGAATGTAATCTTGCAGTGATTAATTCATCTGGTATGGCATAGTATTCTTGTAACATGTCAATTGTTTTAATAAATGACATGTGGTCATATTCACCTTCTCCTGTGAATGTTGGCCATTCTTTCAATTGAGGTGCTTCCTTCATTAAGACTTGGTTATTATCTTGATGACTCAAGTCTGTTATGAAAGGATTTGACAATTCCTCTTTTGTTTTAACAGGGCTTCTTATATGAGAAAATGGTGTTGATAACTTTGGCATATTTAAATTAGCCTCATTAATTTTATCCATTTTTTCTGTAATAAGCCTTATTTCACTTTGAATATCATCTTTCAGATGCATTCTTGCTTCATCACTTTTTTCCACATGGTCCAAAAGTAATTTTTGGTGTGATGAAGTCTTTTCTTCAAATTGTTCTACAGAAATACTTAATTTATTTAATTTTTCTGTAAGATTGTCAATACTCACATCATAATTGATTGTCAAAGTCTTGTCTTTGATATCTTTTATGTATTTATACAATTCTTGTTGTCCTTGTATTAATTTTTGAGTATTGTCAATTAAATTCTTTGGTTTATTATTTTTAACAATAAACTTAATGTTGTCAATTTCTTTCTTGTTTTGCACAACAATTTTTGTTAAAGAAGATAAATTGTTATTGATTTCTTGTAGTGATAATAAACTATCTTTAATTTCTTTTAGAGGTAATATACTATTTTTAATTTCTGTTAAAGTATTTACAACATCATTGGACAAGGTTATTTCTTTGGGAAATGAGGTTGTCTCATTCTTTTCTCTTCCTTGTCCTTGAATTCCATCAAGGTTCTGGTCATGTTGAAAACATTGTCCATGGCATCCTTTTGAATTATTGGGATCCTGTAGCTTGGGGAATATGGTTTCCTCCAATGCTTTTTCTTGTTCTTCTTCCCTTCTTGGGGAAGTGGGCTGGCTTGGGGCTTGCTGGTAGAAGCTACTGGGGCTTCTTCCTTGGTTGCCTCCCTCTTTTTGGCGTGGTAATCCTTGATTTTTTTGATTTGAGGTTTGGATGACAGTGGATTCCATCCATTGGAGTATTTCACTATCTCCTCCTCTTTGAGGAACTTTTTCAGGATGTGCCAGGAGTTCATCACTCCTTGGTGTATTTGAGGCAGCATTTCCCAATCTTTGTCCTTGTACACTGTGTAATACTGCTTGTACTGGCTCATGTAGATGTCTATTTGAGCCCTCTGAATGTGATTTGTACCTATTTGAGTTACTCATACTTAGTTCCAATTCAGGCTCAGATATCATGGGCATTTCTGGGACTTGCCTTTGGGATAAGGCACTTCCTTGTGTGGATTCTGTTCCACTGGGGATATTGCCCTTTCTTTTCCCTTTTGAGGGATCAGTTCTACCTCTGAGTCCAGCTCCATCTTATTGGATGGAGTATTGGGAACCTCTTCTGGTAGTCATAATTTAAGAAAATAAGAAAAATAAAAGTATTTTAGAATAAAAATTCTTTTTATGGCAATTATAAAAGAGGTGCTCACCTTCAGAGTCTTGAATGGTGGGTCCTGGAAAGTCTAATTTCTTAGCTTTCTTTCTTTTGGTGATAACTGGTGTTGGAGAACTTTGACAAGTTTCTTCCACCAATCTCTCAACAGTAGTTTGGTTATCTTCTGTTGGCTTATCTTCAAACACTAAAAAAGAAAAATAAATATAAGTCTTTTTATAAGAAGTGTTGTTTTTTGGAAAGATATGGCAATTTTCCATGTAGAAATTGCTTATACATCTTTAAAAAATTGAAATGAATAAAGAAATAAATAAAAATGAATAAAAATAACTTTTTTATTGGTTTTTTAAAATTTTTTAATATTTTTAATATTTTTATTTTTAAAGAATAAAATAAAAAATGAATATGATTCTTTTACAAAATTAAATTGTAAAAAATTATTTTTAATTTATAAATTATCTTTTTTAATCACTAGAGTCACTCAAAGAAAGTTCTTGCAAGTCTAAGGATGTGAAAAACCACGTGTAAGACAGTACAATTGCTTTCCAAATGCCTCAATAGCTTTTAAAATCAATAAAATATAAAATTATTATAGAATTTTATGATTATAAATATAATTTATTATTGGATAAACCCAATTAGAATCTTTTTAAAGGTCTTTTAAGTAAATATCATGGCCAGGCCCCCAAATGTAAGGTTTGACTATGAAACAATAAGTAAAAATTACTAATTTATTACTTATTGTACTCTGAATGTCCTTATGAATTGAATAAATAAGATTAAAAATATAATAATAATAAATAATTATTATTATTATGGCGTAAAATAATTATATTATTAAATAAATATAATAATATAATTTATATTATGAAAATATAATATAATAAATAAATATATTAATATAAAATAATTAATATATTTAAAAAGCTCTTTATTATTGTTACCAACAAATAATAAAGGCGTAAAAAATTGCTTTTTATTAATAAAAAACAATTAATAACAATAATATTACTAATATTCAAGTTATGAATTAATATAAATACTATTTATATTAATTAAAGAATTATTAAGAGAGTAATAATAGAGAAATTATTATAATAAGAGAAAATAACCTACTTTTAACACTTAATATAATACTTTTGAAATATTTTACGCCAAAATATATAAATACAACTTTTTTAAATTGTATTTACAATAAAAATGAAGAAAATTACAAATTATTCTGAATTTTTACGTGGAAAAGAGTTTTTAGAGAGATTTTTAACAAAAACAATTAAATAAATGATTTAATCATGTCAAAATAGATGATTATAGCAAGGTGGTCTTTGGTCTTTAGTAATATAATGGTTTTATATATAAAGAATAAAGAAATTACCTTTTGATTTAATTGATTTAATGTTTTTGATGCGTCTGAGGGGAAAATAGAGTAAAAAGAGCTCTATTTATAGTAAATACCTCCCTCCTAGAGTCCAACAGGCTTCTAGTAGACGTGTACTGATCATATCCACTGGAATTGATCAATATTTTAAGGTTTGGAGATGATTACATCATTATCAAACCATATTACATCATTATTACACCATTATTTAGAGTTATCACTATAACTCTAAAGTTGATGACATCAGAGGCTTGGCAGAACCCCAAATTTCGTGGATTTTATTAGTTTTAATCATAGACTAATAGTATTCACCAATTGTATCACTCTTAAGACTGTTAAACTTAAATTAAGGTTACTGTGAGTGATCATAACTGCTCAAATTAAGCTCAAACTTTGAACCTCAATAACTTTTAAGATTTACACTCTACAGCAATTCAGAGAGTGAATTCTGATAGCCTGGCATAAACTTATTATTCTTCAAGAGCTTTTCATTAAATCATCAAAACTCTAATTTTGATGATTTTTCTTGTAACTCATCTTTTCTGTCGAAATTCAATATTTTAAACTTCAAACCTTGATTTCAGGGGGTTATACCCTGAATTTAATAATAAAAATTACATCATTCTTCACGAATGAACTAGTAGAATCTAACTGTATACTTCTTTTTAAGTTTGGAACACTTTTACAACAAAGTGGTCAACAGCTCTGTTGATTTTTATCAATATTTCATCATAGGTTTTAACCTTGTTTATAATTTGTAAAATAAAGTTCATATCTGTGTTCTTACAGTAATTACGTGGTAGCTTTATTTTTGGTTCATCATTCTATCATGTATAGTTTAGAAGATATTAGCCATGATCCTTGAATATATGCGTTGACCAAAAAAGTGCATATATTCAGGTTAATTCCTTAAGTATTAACTTTGGAAATTAGCTTATTAATTGTTTTATGTGTGGAATTTGATGGGGAATCCACTGGTACAATTTCTTTCACATGTTGTTTCATTAGTTCTTGAGATAAATGAGGTTTTATGGTTTTTATAAGGTATTATACCTTATAATTCCTTAAATATTGACTTTACAGATATGCCATAAAAATGGTATATGTGTATTTTTCCACGCGGAATCCAATGGTATAATTTATTTTACATGTTGATTGATTGGAGTTTAAGTTAAACCAATTTTTGTACCAATTTATGGTATTTTTTGTATATTTAAGTAATTATTTTTAATGTATAATTATTCTAAGTACTTTTAATATAATTATATTAAAGGTATAATTATTCTGAGTCTTTTTTGTGACCTTATTGGGTATGTGGTCATATCTCAAAGGCTCACAGGAATGCTTGGTTCTGTCGTACATTATGACGTCAAACAAGTGGAATCTCCCTTCAGAATAGGAATTTCTACATAATTAATCTAATGAACTAGCCAAATCTGTATCTTTGAAGTCTTTATCTAGTAAGGATGTCAAGATATGCCAATTATTTTCCTTTTTATAAGATTTTCTGACTTCCTCAACAAATTCAGTCCCAATATCAGTTATTTTTATTCCTTCAATTGGAATTTGTGGTTCTGCTTCCAAAGCCACATCAGCTGGGTTATTAGGAGTATTGGCTAGAGCCCACCTACTCAGTTCATCAGCATTCTTATGAGTATTCCCTGCTTTATGGACTATAGTCATGTTTCCTCTATATTCTTGGATGACTATCTGCCATCTCAACATATGCCTGTTGGGCTTCTTCATATTAAGAAGTGATTTCACTGCATTACAGTCAGTTATCACTTCAAAGAAACTGCCATCAAGATAATAATGTAATTTCTCAAGTGCCCATACCAAAAATACGTGCTCCATTTGGCTTGCACCATATCTGTCTTCTGTTGGTTTAATTTTCCTTGAGATATAAAAAATTGGTCCTTCTGTAGGTTTGTCATCAATGATTAGGAGTTGATGTAGGGTTTCCCCTAATTCATGTCCACATGCATCAATGTACAATTTGAAAGGTAAATTACAGTCTGAAATGAGGAGTAAAGGTGCTTCTGTAAGAGCTTTCCTTATCTTCTCATAAGCTTTAATTCTTTCTTGTGTCATCTCAAATAATTTCTTTTTTTTTCACAAATTCTATAGAGTGACTTGACTAGAATTGCAAAATCTTTCAGATGTTTCCTGTAATAACTTGCAAATCCAAGAAAAGAAATCATTTATTTCTTATTATGGGGTATTGATTTTAGTAATAATGCTGCTACTTCATTGTTGTCAATACCCAAGCTTAAACCAGAGACAATATATCCTAGAGCTTTAAGTTCTTCAAAGTGAAAATTGTGCTTCTTGAGTGAAAAATTCATATTTACTCTTGAAGCTTTGTCACGTACTCTTTTAATTATTTCAAGGTGCAAAGACCATGAGTCTGAAAATATTATTATATCATCAATATAAATCATGAGCCATCCTTCAGATAATTATGTGGGGAATATGGTATTCATCATTCTTTGATAATGGGATGGATCATTTTTAATCCCAAATGGCATTCTAAGATAATCATCAGTATCACGGTGGGTGATAATTCTAAGTAATTGTTTGGTTTTGGGCATCAAAAAAATCAGATTAAAGCCTTTTAATGCATCCATTGATGTTATACACTTATCTTTAGACAATTTGGTTAATGTTTCATGGATTCTAGGAATTGGATACCTATTTGGAACTGTATAGGTATTAAATGCTCTAAAATCTCCAACCATCCTTGATTTATCATTATGCCAAGCAATAATAACAGGAGTTTTCACTTCAACTTCCTCATTATGGCCTACTTTTCTTAGTACACCAAGTTATATCAACTCTTGGATTTGGTTTTCCAAGGCTTCTATAGCTCTGGGACTTTCTGGATAAGCTGATCCTCTAAGGACTGGAGGATATGGTCTGTCAATATCAAGAGTAATATGAACTTCATGTCCTTTAATAGCTACTAGTGGTTCATTATCTGAGGCAAATGCATTTTTATCTTTGTAAAGCACATGAACATGTCATGCCTTGCTTTTGGTGATAATGATGGACTAGCCTTTGCTTCAATAAGTTGATTATTCACAAATTTAGCCTTATGAGTATCTTTATTTGAAGATACTATTGATATTTGTTTGGTCATATCAGAAAAAGAAAATTTTTGTCTTTTATTTTCTCCAATTGGAAAATATCTGTCCTCATAGTTATTGATATCAACACCATAAATATCCAAATAATCATTTCCAAGAATGATATGTTGAGATGTACAATTTTCCATTAATGCTATCTCTGTCTTCATTATTATACTTCCTGCAGGGTGTGAAAATACAAGATTAGTGTCTAGTATGCCCAAATGGTACATATTATTACTGCCACTATTAAATTGCACATCTTCTATTGGTAATAGATGGCTCTTCCATTCAGGGAGTATAATTTGAAGATAATCTTTGCCTATAAAAGTGCAAATTTCCCCTGTGTGTAAATTGACTTTGGATTCAAAATCATTCATCAGAACTAATGTGATACAAGATGCTCCAGCAGTGTATCCCTTCCCTCTAGCAGGTTTAGCCTTACACATTCCAGCGTCTTGTATATTGATCAGGTTATAGAAATCTTCACTATACCGTGGCAAGTGAATATGGGCTTCATTCACTGCAAAGAAAGCTGTAATGTTCTCAATAGAATAATACCCTACTGGTGTGTCTTCAGAGACTGAAGAATATTGGTCAGATTCATCTTTCTCTTCAGCACACTGAACATCTTCAAGGACTTGAACTTCATTGATTTTAGTCTTTTTTATGAAGCTATTGGCTAAATGTGAGGTGCTCCCTTATTTATGGAACTTCAAGACAGGTTTCTTATCTTCTATGGAAATCTTTGGTATCATTTTGGATTCCATAAGGTCTTTAATCCAGGTTTTACCAATTCTTGTGCTAGTAATTATATCTTCCATGACATTAATTTATTCTTCTGTTGAACAGGAATCCACACATCTACACTTGATAGAATGTTTCAGTTCTCCTCCACATTTCCTTAATATTTTCATATTAAGCATTGATTCAGATATATCTGGGTGTAAAGAAGATAATCTGTCTTTCTGTTTGAGGAGCCAATTAAGTGGTTTATCTCTTTCTGAGTTAAAAATGGCACTTCCAAAATCATTTTCCATCTTAAAACTCCAACAATTATTTTCCCACTTGGTGATTATTTCTGATTTCCACCAAGAAAAATCATGTATTCCATGTTCTTGTCTCATTTTGTAATACCATCTCTTTGCAGTTCTGGTAAACAAAGAGTGCAATTTACTCACTACAATTCAATCAGCTATATGAAAATATTCCTGAAACATATCAATTGTTCTGATGAACTAAATATGATTATCTTCACCTTCACCAGATAATGTTGGCCATTCTTCTAATTTGGGAATATCTTTTGCAGATATTGCATTTTTTCCTAGAAAAGGGGTGAAACTTCCTTTCACAGAAAATTTCTCTTCAGTCAAAGGTGTGGAATGTTGGGGCATATGTGAGTTTGGTTCATAATTCTTGTGAATTGGTTCCACATGTGCAATTATCTCCTCCTCTAATTTCTGCCTCTCACTGTCACTTCTTTCTCAGTGTGTGGCAAAATATTGATATTATCAACTATCTCTAAAACATGATTTTTTATAATTTCAAGCTGGTAATTGATTTTTGAAATGGAAAGATCTTCCATGTCATCAATTTGGAGTTGATATCTGCTCTCAATTCTGTCACATGCATTGGAACTTAAGTCAAGTTTGGTAGTTGTTAATTTATGCCAATCAGCAGAGATTCTGTCATTATTTCTCAGCTCATTGATATATGATGTTATTTTATTCAATTTTGCATCAAATCTACCAATTTCTACATCAATACTAGATTGGAAAAACGTATTTCATCTATTCTTTGCATGAAAAAGTCCTGTTCATCCTTTCCTGCTCCTTTTCTGTGAAAAATATAAGAGGTTTGGCCATATTGAAAGCACTTTCCACTGCTGATGGTTCCAATTTGGTGATCCTGTACCCTTGTGGGTAATGTCTGTGCCAATTGGCTTTGCATTTGCCCTTGCCCTGATGGTTCTTAGGACCTTTCTGCGTCTTCTGAGGTCCTTTGGGCTTGTCTTTTGACGTTTCTGGAGCTGGTTCAGAGCTGGTAGATGCCACTGGGCCTTTTTTCTCCAAAGCTGGGGTAATTTCCAACTCTTTCTTCTGGTCTATGGATAAAAGACTTTGGTTCTTCAACCAATTATTTATCTTTTTAATATTTTCTTCAAAAGACAATGGGATCCACCCTCTTAAGAGTTCCATGGTCTTCTCCTGACCCAGAAAGCTCTTTATGTGTAAGTACAAGTTCATGGCCCCCTGAAAAACGCTTGGGCATATTTCCCACTCATCATCCTCGGCTGCTCTGTAGCAGGTTTCATACTTGGACTGATATATTTCTATTTCTGCCACTTGGAAATGGTTCAACCCTTAAAATATTAACTTCCATAAGTTCAGGCTCAGAGTTCACATCAAAGCTTGTAGGCACAGAAATTTGGAAATTGGGAGCAACTCTGGTATCCTCCAGACATGTCTTTCTTGAGGAAGACTTTCCAGATCTATCCCTGGTCTTGCCTCTTCCTTGTCCAGATCTATCTGGTTGGGCTTAGTATTTTCTTCTATTTCTGATCTGCATCAGTTTCACATCAATTTAAGAGAAAATAAGAGGTAAATACAGAAAGTACACACCTGCTGGTGGTTGTTTGGCTTGTTTTTCTCTAAATAAAATGCCTATTTTGGAAATTTTCACTTCAATTCTTTCTTCAGATTCTGGACTGGTAATATATCTCTTACTGAGCTTACTACCAGATGCATTATACTGGATTAAAGACACTAGGGAGAAAGCATATTGATAAAAGAAAAATCATTTTTTATACTTTAACAATATTTTCAAGATTTTTTATAAGTTCTTTCTTTTTTAATATTAAAAAAATGATTCTTTTTAAAGAAGAAAATCAAAATTTAAGGTTTTGATTCAAAATTAATTCAGAGTAACGCAAAGAATAATTTTATAAGTTTTTGGATGTGAAAAAGCCACATGTAAAAACAGTATTAAATTAAACCAAATGCCTCAATGAAAATGATTTCAAAGACAATTTCAAAATAAAAATAAATGCAACTTCAAATTTAAAGAAGAAAAATTATCAAATTAATATATTTTAAAGCTTAAAAATAGGGTATTGGTAAAGATATGTAAACAAATTGGTAAGAACATGTAAGAGCTTATGTGTTTTGGCCATAAATTGGTAAAAACATGTAAGGGATTCCCTGGGCCCATTTTTAAATTGAAAATGAAACATAACCATGCCTGTATTGGGCCAAAACATGCCCAAAAAAGGGTTTTTCTCCCCAAAATCCCTCTAACTCCCAATTGTCTCAGATTTTGTTGCCCAGCCCCCCAAAAAAAGACCAAACACCCCAAAAAATCCACATGATCCCCACCCCAAACAATTTCTTTTGAAAAACAGCATTACCAAAGCAATTTTGCAAAGCTTTTCACACTTTTCTTTCTTTTTTCCCCAAATACTGCATTTTCCCCCACAACAAACTGCTTTCAAGCCTCTAAATTTCCAATCTTTTACCTTCCTTCATCCATTAATCCCACAATCAAACCACTTTTTTTCACTCTTAACCACATATTTTCATTTTTCATACCTTTTTTCACTTCTTTTTCACCTTTCAAAGGGTTTTTAACACATTCCAAATCCCCAAATCCCCCTTTTTTGAAAATTTATACATCTTTTTCACTCAAAAATGCTGAAACCCCCCACCGAAGGTGAATTTCAGACCCTTGAGTTTCTTTGGAAGCATGTGCATAATATTTCCAGGGCTCAGGGGTATGCTATGTTCACCTTGAGGTCCAATATGACCCACAACCAAATTGAAATAGGTTGTGACAGGTCTGGGACCCCAAATTCCAACAAAAACCCCTCCAAAACAGTCACTTCAAGAAAGCTTGACTATCCTTTTAGACTTTATGCCAGAAAATATTTCAAGAGGACCACTTGGACTCTTAAAGTCAAAAATCATGAACATAGCCATGATGCCACTGAAAATATCATGGCACATCCTGCTTTCAGGAAATTCAATGAGAAAGAGACATCCCAAATTTCTCAAATTTCTGAATCACTGCTCATGCTAAGGCAAATTCAGGCCCAATTATGCAGCCAGAGGGAACCTGACAGGCCTGTAATCCTTCAAGACATTTACAATCAGGTCAAAAAAATCAATAAAGACAAACTGCAAGAAAGCGGGCCCAATTATGCTCTTATTGACACCCTCAAAGAAGAACATTTTGTTTGGTCCCCTGCAAGGGATGCTAAGGGACACATTACCTACTTGTTTTTCACTCACCCCCTTGCCATAAAACTCCTTCATGGCATTCCTCATGTCATTCTTATGGATTGTACTTATAAAACCAATAAGTACAACATGTCCCTTTTCATATTGTTGGATTTGGGCTCAGCCAATAAGACCTTTTCTGGGGCTTTTCGTTTGATGAAGAATGAAACTGAACTCTCATATACTTGGGCATTAAATCAATACATGGAAAGGGTCCTCAAAAACACCAATCTTATTCCCTATCCAGTCATTGTTATTGACAGGGATCTGGCCTTGAAAAACTCCCTTAAGAAGCTCTTCCCACACTCCAAAGTCATGTTATGCAATTGGCACATCAATAAAGATGTATCTGCTCATTGCATGAAGAAAATTGGTCATGGAACTGATTTTTAAAATTCTATGGGCCTTTGGAAGCAAGTAATATACTTTTATTTTTCACTTTTTTTCACTTTTTTCTTATTTTCTTATTAATGAATTTGGGATTCATTTCTCAGGTCATGTATTCATCCACTGAAAAGTCTTTCAAAGACAACTGGAAGAAGATTCAAAAGCAAGTCAAAAATCCTGAAGTCTTGCAATATTTGGAAAATACCTGGCTTCCTCTAAAGGAGTATTATGTGCCATCCTGGACCAACTACCATTGCCACCTGGGTGTGGGCTCCACCTCCATAGTTGAAGGTGCCCATGCCATGGTCAAACGTTGGCTCCAAAATTCCACTGGTACTCTCCTTGAGGTAGTCAGGGCTCTCCAAATGGCATTCAAAAAACAATTTATTGAAATCATCAACAGAATCTCCAAAGAAATTATTGTCCATGTCAAGAATTCTCCTCCACACATCTGTGCTCTCAATGACAAGGTGTCTCATTATGCTCATCAGATGGCCTTTGAAAATTTTAAAACCAAATTTACTCCCAATGAAAAATGCACCAACAAATACAACAATTATCAAGGAATTAATTGCAAGCGTAAGATCTAAAAGGCATTTTCCATGTGCCAAAGGCTTGAGATATCAGACTTCCATCCTTAATGGCATTTGAATTTTCCTGTGAGGGTTCCTTAACTTCAAATTCTTACTTTTTTCCTTATTGAATGAGTTTCTTTGTCATATTCTTCTCAGACTGGTTTTCAAGGTGATGATCAAATTGTTGAGAAATAAAGGAAGAATGAGGCTAAGAACATATTTGAAGATATTGAAGAAGACATTTTTCAAAGAGAAATGGCAGAAATCACCCCAATTCTTTAACATTTTCAAGATGTTTTGACTGGAAAAGTTCCATTTGATCAAATTTCCAAGAGTCAAGAGGATGATAAATATTATAAAGACCCGTGTGAACCTTTGAGATATGACCACATACCCAAAAAGGTCAGAAGTAATATTTAATATAATTATACATTAAAAATAAGTACCTTAAAACTACAAAAATACCATAAATTGGTATAAAACTTGGTTTAAATTAAAAACCAATGAATAAACATGTAAAATAAATTATACCATTGGATTCCCCATGGTAAAATACACATATACCATTTTATGGCATATCTGTAAAGTCAATATTTAATAAGTTATAAGTAGTAATACCTTATAAAAACCACAAATCCTTATTTATTTCAAACCCGAATGAAACAACATGTGAAATAAATGGTAACATTGGATTCTCCATAAGAATCCACACATAAAACAATTAATAAGCTAAGCTTCAAAATAAATACTTAAGGAATTAACCTGAATATATGCACTTTTTTGGTCAACACATATATTCAAAGATTTTGGCTAATATCTCTTGAACTATGCATGATACAGTGATGAACCAAAAATAAAGTCATCACGTAGTTACTGTAGGAATACAGAAATGAAATTTATTTCACAAGCTATAAAAAAGGTTAAAATCTGTAAGGAATTATTGATTAAAATCAGCAGAGCTGTTGACCACTTTGTTGTGAAAGTGGTCCAAACTTAGAAAAGAGTGGACAGGTGGATTCTACTAGCTCATTTGTAAAGAATTATGTATTTTTTATTGTAATATTCAAAGTATAACCCCTTGAAATCATAGCTTGAAGTTTAAAATATTAAATTTCGACAGAAAAGATGAGTTACAAGAAAAATCATCAAAAATAGAGTTTTGATGATGTAATTAAATTCTCTTGGCAGCATAATGAGGTTATGCCAAGCTATCAGAATTCACTCTCTGAATTGATTTAGCGTGTAAATCTTAAAAGTTTTTAAGGATCAAAGCTTGAGCTTAATTTGATCATTTATGATCACTCACTGTAACCTTAAATTAAGTTTAACAGTCATATAAGTGATACAATTGGTGAATACTATTAGTTTATGATGAAAACCAATAAAATACACGAAATTTGGGGTTCTGCCAAGCCTTTTACGTCATCAAACCCAGAGTTATAGTGATAACTCTTCATAATGGCGTAATAATGATGTAATGAGGTTTGATCATGATGTAATCATCACCAAACCTTGAAATATTGATCAATTCCAGTGGATATGATCAGTACACGTCTACTAGAAGCCTGTTGGACTCTAGGAGGGAGGTATTTACTATAAATAGAGCTTCTTTTGCTCTGTTTTCCCCTCAGACGCATCAAAAACATTAAATCAATACAAATAAAAAGGTAATATCTTTATTCTTTATATATAAAACCTTTACATTATTCAAGGCCAAATTTCATCTTATTATAATCATCAATTTTGACGTAATTAAATAATTTGTTTAATTGTTTTTGTTAAAAATCTCTCTAAAAAAACTCATTTCCACGTAAAAATCAAGAATATTTGAAATTTCTCTATTTTTTATTGTAAATAAAATTTGTATGAGTTTTATTTACATTATTTGGCCTAAAATATCTCAAAAGTATTATATTATGTGTTAAAAATAGGTTATTTTCTCTTATTATAATAATTTTCTCTTTATTATTGTATTAATAATTCTTTAATTAATATAAATAGTATTTATATTAATTTATAAGTTTAATATTGGTAATATTATTGTTATTAATTGTTTTTTATTAATAAAAAACAATTTTTTACGCCTTTATTATTTGTTTGTAAAAATAATAAAATGCTGTTAAATATATTAATTATTTTATATTAATATATTTATTTTATTATATTATATTTTATAATATAAGTTATATTATCATATTTTATTAATAATATAATTATTTTTACGCCATAATTATAATAATTCTTTATTATTATAATTATTTTTATCTTATTTATTTCATTTATAAGGAAATTCATAGTACAATAAGTAAAATATTAGTAATTTTTACTTATTGTTTCATAGTCAAACCTTACAACCCGCTAGAATGCAATAATAACTGAGGAAGACCTCAAGGAGCCAAGAATAAAAATAAAAATACAAACAAAAGGGAATCATCAAGATTTGAAATTATTGAAAGTCAATTCAAGAGAAGAGGAAAACCCCCATAAAAAGCAACCAGTACAAAAACATCAAGATCACAGTCAAATGTCCCCTCTACAATTATGGAAGTGCAATCAACTGAAGATTCTGAAGATTCTGAGGCCTCATTATCACAATCAATCAGCTCATCAGATCCACCACCCTTAGAAACCGAATTCAATAAATCAGAAGTCACCCTTAGAAGGTCCAGAAGATTGGCAATTGGAGGCAAGCCCTCACAAAGAAAATCACACAGGCCTTCCACCAGTTTGAAGATATATGATGTGATTTACTTGACCTGTGAGCATTGTCAAAGCAATTATCACACAAGTGATGAATGCTGAAGCTGTTTGTGAGTTTCTGATTCTTTTTAATGTATATTTCTCTTGTTTATTTTGATATTTATTCATCTTTTGACCTAAATATTTCAGATACCTGGCTCAGAAGACTTTCCCAAGTTTATATTGAAATAAACCCTCAAGCCCATCAATTTCCAGGGTGATGGAAACTGTGGCTACAGAACAGTATCCCACTATATTTACAAGAATCAAGGGCAAAGGGCTGATTTCAGAGGTGACTTGCCTGAAGGAATTCAACAAAATCAAGACCTTTATGAAGCCATGAACACTTTCATTCCCTCAGTATCCTCTTATTTGGAAAGAATTGAATGGTATGAAGATGTTGGCCAGGCTCCAAAAAGCAAGTGGATGTCCATGCCTGACATGGGGGATCCAATTGCAAATAAGTATAAAAGACCAGTTTTCTTTTATTCCACAGTCCAATCTTTTTCTTTTTTTCTCTTATTTCTGTCCTTCAAATGATCATCAGCCCATTTTCATCTGCTTCTTGGATAGCTGTTCTCATTTTTTTCCTTTGGATATAATCATTTCGAAGATTTATCCAGTCCCCCCCATTACTGTAAACTGGGAATTTCATGCCCAACCACAAGCCATGGGGTGGGCTGTTAAATTTAAGAAACACAGGATGTTATATTTGTCAAATCTTCCCCCCCTCAGAAGAGATCAACTATTTTGGAGGTTGATTCAGATTGAGTAATTTTTGTATATACAATTTATGCCAATTATCCCCCTCCTCAGTCCTATTTCTTGCTTAAATCCCACCTCATTCACCTTTTTTTATCAAACATGTGGCACTTTTGTACTTAAAAAAAGTCATATTACAAACAAGAAAAAAAACAGTTGACAAAAACACTTATTGCGCCTTCACTTGTTGTCCCACCAAAATAATTTCACCAATTCATGGGCTTCTGGTTCTGTATTTTCCAGATTAAACCCTTCATTTTTAAAAGAAATTGAAGGAAATTCACAAGTGGGAAGTTTTTATATTCATTTTTTAAAAATAGGCATATTATAAAGACAGGAAAAAAACATCTGAAAAAAAAACACTTTTTGTGCCTTCACTTGTCCCACAAAAAAGAATTCCCAACATTATGGGCTTCTGGTTCTTTATTCTCCATATTGAACCCTTCATTTCAAAAGAATGAAGGAAGTTCATAGGTTCAAAGACTTCAAATGAATTTTCTAAAAATATGCCATTTTGTCATATTAGCCAAAAAAAAATATGAAAAAATTTGTGGTTATTGACATCCCATGTCAGGAAAAATATGGCAAAAAAAATAAAAAAACCTCAAAACTGATCCTGAGGAATTATTTTTGAAAAATGAGGTCACCTACGTGTTTTTACCATAAACTTATGTTTTTTGACCATAAATTGGTAAAAACATGTAAGCTTTTGGTAAAAACACATAAGAGCTTATGTTTTTTTACTAAAAGCCTATGTGTGTTTACCAACAACCTCAAAATATATTAATCAAGGGTGCAAGGTTCAAAAACATGGCCAGGCCCCCAAATGTAAGATGTGTCTATGAAATTGTTGATAATATTACTATTAATCAACAGTACTATGACTGTTCTTATGAAATATAATAATAAAATTATTATGACCAAAATCTAATTAATTAATTAATTAATTAATTCTTTTACTTTTTATTAACTACTAGTGAATATAACAGTCAGCAGTAATTGTCTACAAGTATTCAAATAATAGAACTTCTTTATTAAAATAATAAAACATTTTAATATATAATTATCTTTTGCAAGAATAATGACAATTATAGTTCTTGAAGAAAATAAATACCAGAGAAAAAATTTAAGAATTGATAACAAATCACTCACTAATATTCAGTGAGCCTTGGAAAGAATATGGTAGAGAGATTTGGATGATAAATTGTGGATTTATGGGATCAAGATTGATTTTTAATAGTATTAGAACAATATATAGTTGATTTTTATTATTTCAAGTATTTTTTGATTGATTCTGAAATAATGAAACACTTAAGAAAAGCTCTAACTAATACTCACTTGTTGGTAACAATGATATAATTGGATAATAAGAGATGATTTGGAAAAACAGCAAGAGGAGGCCTCTTTCAAGTCAAGGACAGCTCACAGAGGCGTGCCATGTAGAAATCTGAAAAACAAGTGAGTGAGATCACAATAATCCTTTTTTGGATTATTGATTGCATCATTTGTTGTCACATAAGATTATCATGATTACTTTATTAATGCTTTTGGGTGACTACCACCCCATTGATGGTTAAGAATAAAAAGAGTGAAAACCCAAAAATCTTCTTTCATTTCAACATAAAAATGAATTTATTCAAGTTATCAATGCTATTGTAAATTTGATGACAGGTTATATTTTCTGTGAATTTTTGAAGATTCAATATTTCATATGGAATCATCAAAAATGGACTGTAAGTAAAGCTTTTAATTTTACTTATGAAACCACAATTTGTTTTTGGTTTTTTATGATTCATACTATTCTCCATTGGTTCTTAAATATTCAGACAGATTAATGCAGAGTTGTATTTTTAATTAATTTTTGAAGTTTTTACCTCATTTCTATGTAGAATTTTAAATATCACAGTATGGCAGGTTGCTATGAGGTAAATCAATGGATACTAGACCAAAAAGGGTTTTAATTACTCTTTTGAAATTTGTTCATAAACAATCATTAATAATTGACATGGTTACAGGAGCCTAAGCCGCTCTTTACCTCTCTGTCACATCAAAATACTAGCTTATTTGCAGTTTTCCTATTATTTAATGAGATTTTAGCTTGTTAACTAGGTTCCCAAAAGGTTTTAGTATATTAATTGAAAAAAGATCAGCCATGGATTAAAGCTTTAGAGCTATCCACACCTCAGAGTCCCTTGAAGCTGGGTACCCTGACTCTCTTTGATGTCTTTTGTCGCCCTTAGCTATTTTTATGTCAAAAATAGAAATTCAGACTTAGAGACCAATATCCACTATGGGTGTATCAAGCCTCTATGTAGGAATACCATGATATTAAGTTCCGCAAACATGCATAACACTATTCTTAGTTTGTATGTAACATGGGATTTCTCACATTCCCATTATTTTGGCATGAAATTGAGAAAAACAAAAAATGTCACAATTCTTTTACATGTTATTTATGATGTGGTATTGAAGTCTTTTCCATATTACCAACTCATAGAGTTGATATATTTTTATTTACTCTATGGATCTACTATAAGTGAATTTTTGTGTTGAATCTAAATCTGGCCTTAAATCCATTGATTTACCTACTCACAAAGAGGTTATTCATCTTTTAGGAAATAAAGAATGATGAATTTTGAATATATGCATGACTTGTGGGTTATGCATATTTCAGAATTCATTTTTAAGATAATTGTGGCCTCTTTGGGTATGTAAAATATACTACAAGGCTCACAATATTAAACCAATTCTCCCTCAAAATCTGGAAAATCCTTCCAATGTAGACCCTCTCAACTCACCCAACTACTTAAAGTGACATGGTGGTTTCACCCTGGCGTTTTTTATGAGAAGCATTGACTTCTTTCTCAATGAAGAATTGGTTAGCTCTTTCCCAAAAGACAGACTCAGTGAAGAGGAGTTTTACATTTTTCATGAAGGGTAGAGTCAGGTGTACTTCTAGATGGTTTCTCAGATGGACCAAGAAAACCAGGATAAATTATAAAACCAGGAAGGTGGCACTGACAACCCTTCTGGTCTCTGGGAAAGAATATGCTAGCACTATGCTTCTCCCTTGATGGAAAACTGTGCAAATATTATAATGAAAATCTTTAATCTCAACATGGAAGAGAGCAGTGCGCTCTCAACCATGAATGAGTTTTGACATATCCTCAACCTGCTTTTAATTATAGGCCCTGAATATATCAAAGAAAAAATTCTCCTCCATGTAATTTCATTCTATGCGCTCAAGCTTCTGACACCCTCTTGTCAAAATGTTCCAACCAACATCTATCATTCCACCAAAATATCAAAGGAAATTTCAATGTTGGATGAGGTTTTTTCCAAGGTTAAACTGGCAACATTGTGTAGAAATGATAACCTGTAAGCTGTCAGCTGATGCCCATGCATTCTATATTCAAGGAAAGAAACCAAAGTGTTTTGGAGGAAATCATAATCCACTGGCACCACACTTGGAGTCAGAACCTTTCCAGTTATATCCAGAGAAAATAGAAGTGTACCACACTTGATTTAAAGGGAAGGCCCGGGATCAAAAGCATTAAACTCAGACACTTTCAGTGTATTCTGAATTCCCATTAGAGCTGACTGAAAGTCTTGACAATGGGGTGTTGCTTTCACTTTTTAAGGATAGTAGTAATTTTGTGTATTTATGGGAAACTAAGATTCCACTTTTTCTTGCTGATGGGGGGTGCATTAAAGCGATTGTAATAGGGACAGCAGAAGTTGTCTCTGAGGATGGCACAGTGATGCATCTTAAGGACTCACTTTAAATTCCATCCAGAACTACATCCCTGATATCCTTATCCCCTTTTATGAGGAAAGGGTTCTTTTTTATTGGGTTAAATAATGGCATGGAGCTCAATAATAAAAATATTTCTGTATTAATAACTGGAAAGCTTCAAAAAATGCTGTAACAGTTAGGCTTGGACAGTCTGTTATCCTTAATGGCGTTGAGGCTATTGACCCAATAATCAAGCACAAGGCTCTAAGGCCCTCACGTCTCAGGTATGTTGATTTGATGGAACCTTTGGTAAGCTTTGAAGACCTCATAGGCGAACTCTGTGCTTTAGAAAGATCTTACAAGCTCTCTTTTAATGTTACTCTGCCTGCCCCATTGGGTCCACTGGAGGTTGTCCACATGGATTTATGTGGCCCAATCAGGCCTGTGTTGCAGGAAGGAAACTTGTATGCTATACAGATTATAAAAGCTTAAAGAAGGTTTAGGTTCACTTATTGTATTTCGAAAAAATCCAACATCTTTGGAGTTTTCAAAATTCTCAAGCGCGGGGTGGAGAAGTGGAGCGGTTCCGTAATCAAGACCATAGTTTCCAACAATGGAGGGGAATTTGTTAGAAAGGAGTTTCCGGAATACCTCAAAGGTCAAGGAACTCTCTGTGTCTTGACATCAGAATCCGGTTTCTGAAAGGGAAGATAAGATCTTTATGGAGAGAACAAAGTGGTCTTCCCCTTGACTCTGGTTTATTAAACTCTTTGTGGGGAGAAGCTCTGGCTATGGTCACCTACTTGCTAAATCGAACACCGGTGTTGGTCCTGAATTTTGAAACGCCCATCAAAAGGATGTTTGGTGATATGCCAGATTTTGATAATGCACATCTTTTCGGATGCAGGGTGTACATTAATGTTCCAAAGGGACAGTCTGGGTAGAAGCTGAATTCATGGGCACAAAAGGGTGTGTTTCTGGGTTACACCAAGGGGTAGAGAACTATAAGGTGTGAAAATTGGTAACGAGTAAGCTAAAAATTACTCATAATTGTATATTTCATGACAAGATGGTGGGAAGTTCTTTTTCTTCTTTTCTTGCGTGAGAAATATTCAATGTGCCTTTGGGGCCTGCGGTTGTTTTTAAAGAATCATCTCTTTCTGATACGGTCATTCGGGCTACCAGCCCTATTTGTCAAAATCTCACATTCTCTGCTCTTCCTTCTTTAAATGCTTCTGTTTCCTCTCTTAGATTACATTCCTTTTGAAAATAATACTTCTGAAAAGTTTCTGCCTTGCACTTCATCCAGCAAGTAGAAGTAAGAAATTATTTAATAATTATTGATCCACGATCCTTGCTACAATTCCTCTCTTCTTCTGGGAAATGGTTTTTATTCAGAGGAAGAACTGTCTGAACCCAGAAAGACAGTTGAAAACTCAGATATTGTTGACCTGAGAAACTCTCTTGAAAAAGGAGTTCCAAAAGAGTGGAGGAAGGAGATGGTTCCTGAGGTGGGTTGTAAGAATGTATCCAGTGCTATTGATCCAGGAAATATAATTCTCCATTAGTGAAAGTTGTCACATGGTGGAATGTGATCTACAACTGGCCAGTATTACTTGGTCTTTCAACTGGTTTAATAGCCTTTTCAGCAAGAGTTCCTTTGCTGAGGTCTGGCAGACAGCATTGTGACAGAAGCATGGAAGAGGAAATGCATGGCTATTTGAAGAATTCTACTTGAACTATTCGAAAAATTTGTTTTTGAATTGGAATTTTCAACCTCTAGATGGAATACATAAAACTCAAATTTTTTATTGAAGAAAGCAGTTATTTGAAAAATTCAAGTTGAACTATTTGAAGAATTTGTTTTCAAATTTCAATTTTTTTTACCTCTAGATGGAATGCAAAAAATTCAAATCTTTTATTGAAAAAAGGAGTCATGTGTGAAATTAAGTTTGAAAGATTTGAAAAATTCAGTAAAGTGAATTCAAATTAACTTAAAATTAATTGAAATCAATACCAAGTAATAAAAAATAAGTAAAAATGGTTTTAAGTGATGTTAATTAAGGAAAATTGACTCCAAATAATGAGCATTAATTCTAATTGGAATTGATTATAATTGACTAAAATGAATTAAAATCAAAAAAATAAGAAATAATTATCATTAATTTTAAATAATTATAATTAATTGATACTAAATGAATTCAGTTAAGATAAATGAAAGACAATTATAATGAATTAAAAAAATCAATTAAATTACTTGAAATTAATCAAGATTTGATAGAAATTCATTACAATTGAGAAAAAGTGATTCAAACGATTGAATACTTAATAATATTTATTTAAATAAAATTAAATTGATTCAAATTAATTTGAGCCCACTAAGATTTTTGAAGACTAAATAAACTCACTTGAAATTAATTAAAATAACTTGAGATTAATTAAAATTTATTATAATTGATTGATTGAAAATAATGGACATTACTTGAAATTAATTGCAATGAAGAAAAATCCATTGAGATTAATTGAAATCAATTATAATAAATTGAAAATCACAAAAATTAATTAAAATTAAGTAAAATCAATTTGAATTAATTTAAAATAATTGAAAATAACGTAAAATAATTGAAAATAATTCAAATTAATTCTAAATTCTATCAAAAAAATTAAACTCAATTACAATTAATTAACATTAATAAAGATTAAGTGAAAGAAACCAAAAAAAAAGTGAATTAGTCAAACTTAATGTTTTGAAATTCCTATTATCAATTAAAATTGACAAAAATTATCAAAAATAAAAGTTAATTAGAGTTTTTGGAAAATTTATTGAACTCTATTTAAAAGAAAAACAAATTAAGATTCATTTTATTTAAATAAAATGAAATAAGCTGAATAGAATCAAAGAAAATTGATTTAACCAAAAAGAATTGAAATTATTTGAAACTAATTAACATTTTGTGAAAGAAATCAAAATTGATTGAAATTAATTAAAATTAATTTAAAATTAATTAAAATTAATTTAAAATTAATTAAAATTAATTTAGAATTAATTAAAATTAATTAAAATTAATTAAAGCTAATTAAAAATTAATTAAAATTAATTAAAATTAATTAAAATTAATTAAAATTAATTAAAACTAATTAAAATTAATTAAAATTAATTAAAATTAATTAAAATTAATTAAAATTAATTAAAAATTAATTAAAATTAATTAAAATTAATTAAAATTAATTAAAATTAATTAAAATTAATTAAAATTAATTAAAATTAATTAAAATTAATTAAAATTAATTAAAATTAATTAAAATTAATGAAAATTAATTAAAATTAATTAAAATTAATTAAAATTAATTAAAATTAATTAAAATTAATTAAAATTAATTAAAATTAATTAAAATTAATTAAAATTAATTAAAATTAATTAAAATTAATTAAAATTAATTAAAATTAATTAAAATTAATTAAAATTAATGAAAATTAATTAAAATTAATTAAAATTAATTAAAATTAATTAAAATTAATTAAAATTAATTAAAATTAATTAAAATTAATGAAAATTAATTAAAATTAATTAAAATTAATTAAAATTAATGAAAATTAATTAAAATTAATGAAAATTAATTAAAATTAATTAAAATTAATTAAAATTAATGAAAATTAATTAAAATTAATTAAAATTAATTAAAATTAATTAAAATTAATTAAAATTAATTAAAAATTAATTAAAATTCATTAAAATTAATTAAAATTCATTAAAATTAATTAAAATTCATTAAAATTAATTAAAATTCATTAAAATTAATTAAAATTCATTAAAATTAATTAAAATTAATTAAAAATTAATTAAAATTCATTAAAATTAATTAAAATTCATTAAAATTAATTAAAATTCATTAAAATTAATTAAAATTCATTAAAATTAATTAAAATTCATTGAAATTAATTAAAATTCATTAAAATTAATTAAAATTCATTAAAATTAATTAAAATTCATTGAAATTAATTAAAATTCATTAAAATTAATTAAAATTCATTAAAATTAATTAAAATTAATTAAAATTAATTAAAATTAATTAAAATTAATTAAAATTAATTAAAATTAATTAAAATTAATTAAAATTAATTAAAATTAATTAAAATTAATTAAAATTAATTAAAATTAATTAAAATTAATTAAAATTAATTAAAATTAATTAAAATTAATTAAAATTAATTAAAATTAATTAAAATTAATTAAAATTAATTAAAATTAATTAAAATTAATTAAAATTAATTAAAATTAATTAAAATTAATTAAAATTAATTAAAATTAATTAAAATTAATTAAAATTAATTAAAATTAATTAAAATTAATTAAAATTAATTAAAATTAATTAAAATTAATTAAATTAATTAAAATTAATTAAAATTAATTAAAATTAATTAAAATTAATTAAAATTAATTAAAATTAATTAAATTAATTAAAATTAATTAAAATTAATTAAAATTAATTAAAATTAATTAAAATTAATTTAAAATTAATTAAAATTAATTAAAATTAATTAAAATTAATTAAAATTAATTAAAATTAATTAAAATTAATTAAAATTAATTAAAATTAATTAAAATTAATTAAAATTAATTAAAATTAATTAAAATTAATTAAAATTAATTAAAATTAATTAAATTAATTAAATTAATAAAATTAATTAAAATTAATTAAAATTAATTAAAATTAATTAAAATTAATTAAAATTAATTAAAAATTAATTAAAATTAATTAAAATTCATTAAAATTAATTAAAATTAATTAAAATTAATTAAAATTAATTAAAATTAATTAAAATTAATTAAAATTCATTAAAATTCATTAAAATTAATTAAAATTAATTAAAATTAATTAAAATTAATTAAAATTAATTAAAATTAATTAAAATTCATTAAAATTAATTAAAATTAATTAAAATTAATTAAAATTAATTAAAATTAATTAAAATTAATTAAAATTAATTAAAATTAATTAAAATTAATTAAAATTAATTAAAATTAATTAAAATTAATTAAAATTAATTAAAATTAATTAAAATTAATTAAAATTAATTAAAATTATTAAAATTAATTAAAAAATTAATTAAAATTAATTAAAATTAATTAAAAAATAAAATTAATTAAAATTAATTAAAATTAATTAAAATTAATTAAAATTAATTAAAATTAATTAAAATTAATTAAAATTAATTAAAATTAATTAAAATTAATTAAATTAATTAAAATTAATTAAAATTAATTAAAATTAATTAAAATTAATTAAAATTAATTAAAATTAATTAAAATTAATTAAAATTAATTAAAATTAATTAAAATTAATTAAAATTAATTAAAATTAATTAAAATTAATTAAAATTAATTAAAATTAATTAAAATTAATTAAAATTAATTAAAATTAATTAAAATTAATTAAAATTAATTAAAATTAATTAAAATTAATTAAAATTAATTAAAATTAATTAAAATTAATTAAAATTAATTAAAATTAATTAAAATTAATTAAAATTAATTAAAATTAATTAAAATTAATTAAAATTAATTAAAATTAATTAAAATTAATTAAAATTAATTAAAATTAATTAAAATTAATTAAAATTAATTAAAATTAATTAAAATTAATTAAAATTAATTAAAATTAATTAAAATTAATTAAAATTAATTAAAATTAATTAAAATTAATTAAAATTAATTAAAATTAATTAAAATTAATTAAAATTAATTAAAATTAATTAAAATTAATTAAAATTAATTAAAATTAATTAAAATTAATTAAAATTAATTAAAATTAATTAAAATTAATTAAAATTAATTAAAATTAATTAAAATTAATTAAAATTAATTAAAATTAATTAAAATTAATTAAAATTAATTAAAATTAATTAAAATTAATTAAAATTAATTAAAATTAATTAAAATTAATTAAAATTAATTAAAATTAATTAAAATTAATTAAAATTAATTAAAATTAATTAAAATTATTAAAATTAATTAAAATTAATTAAAATTAATTAAAATTAATTAAAATTAATTAAAATTAATTAAAATTAATTAAAATTAATTAAAATTAATTAAAATTAATTAAATTAATTAAAATTAATTAAAATTAATTAAAATTAATTAAAATTAATTAAAATTAATTAAAATTAATTAAAATTAATTAAAATTAATTAAAATTAATTAAAATTAATTAAAATTAATTAAAATTAATTAAAATTAATTAAAATTAATTAAAATTAATTAAAATTAATTAAAATTAATTAAAATTAATTAAAATTAATTAAAATTAATTAAAATTAATTAAAATTAATTAAAATTAATTAAAATTAATTAAAATTAATTAAAATTAATTAAAATTAATTAAAATTAATTAAAATTAATTAAAATTAATTAAAATTAATTAAAATTAATTAAAAATTAATTAAAATTAATTAAAATTAATTAAAATTAATTAAAATTAATTAAAATTAATTAAAATTAATTAAATTAATTAAAATTAATTAAAATTAATTAAAATTAATTAAAATTAATTAAAATTAATTAAAATTAATTAAAATTAATTAAAATTAATTAAAATTAATTAAAATTAATTAAAATTAATTAAAATTAATTAAAATTAATTAAAATTAATTAAAAATAATTAAAATTAATTAAAATTAATTAAAATTAATTAAAATTAATTAAAATTAATTAAAATTAATTAAAATTAATTAAAATTAATTAAAATTAATTAAAATTAATTAAAATTAATTAAAATTAATTAAAATTAATTAAAATTAATTAAAATTAATTAAAATTAATTAAAATTAATTAAAATTAATTAAAATTAATTAAAATTAATTAAAATTAATTAAAATTAATTAAAATTAATTAAAATTAATTAAAATTAATTAAAATTAATTAAAATTAATTAAAATTAATTAAAATTAATTAAAATTAATTAAAATTAATTAAAATTAATTAAAATTAATTAAATTAATTAAAATTAATTAAAATTAATTAAAATTAATTAAAATTAATTAAAATTAATTAAAATTAATTAAAATTAATTAAAATTAATTAAAATTAATTAAAATTAATAAAATTAATTAAAATTAATTAAAATTAATTAAAATTAATTAAATAATTAAAATTAATTAAAATTAATTAAAATTAATTAAAATTAATTAAAATTAATTAAAATTAATTAAAATTAATTAAAATTAATTAAAATTAATTAAAATTAATTAAAATTAATTAAAATTAATTAAATTAATTAAAATTAATTAAAATTAATTAAAATTAATTAAAATTAATTAAAATTAATTAAAATTAATTAAAATTAATTAAATTAATTAAAATTAATTAAAATTAATTAAAATTAATTAAAATTAATTAAAATTAATTAAAATTAATTAAAATTAATTAAAATTAATTAAAATTAATTAAAATTAATTAAAATTAATTAAATTAATTAAAATTAATTAAAATTAATTAAAATTAATTAAAATTAATTAAAATTAATTAAAATTAATTAAAATTAATTAAAATTAATTAAAATTAATTAAAATTAATTAAAATTAATTAAAATTAATTAAAATTAATTAAAATTAATTAAAATTAATTAAAATTAATTAAAATTAATTAAAATTAATTAAAATTAATTAAAATTAATTAAAATAATTAAAATTAATTAAAATTAATTAAAATTAATTAAAATTAATTAAAATTAATTAAAATTAATTAAAATTAATTAAAATTAATTAAAATTAATTAAAATTAATTAAAATTAATTAAAATTAATTAAAATTAATTAAAATTAATTAAAATTAATTAAAATTAATTAAAATTAATTAAAATTAATTAAAATTAATTAAAATTAATTAAAATTAATTAAAATTAATTAAAATTAATTAAAATTAATTAAAATTAATTAAAATTAATTAAAATTAATTAAAATTAATTAAAATTAATTAAAATTAATTAAAATTAATTAAGATTAATTAAAATTAATTAAAATTAATTAAAATTCATTAAAATTAATTAAAATTAATTAAAATTAATTAAAATTAATTAAAATTAATTAAAATTCATTAAATTAATTAAAATTAATTAAAATTAATTAAAATTAATTAAAATTAATTAAAATTAATTAAAATTAATTAAAATTAATTAAAATTAATTAAAATTAATTAAAATTAATTAAAATTAATTAAAATTAATTAAAATTAATTAAAATTAATTAAAATTAATTAAAATTAATTAAAATTAATTAAAATTAATTAAAATTAATTAAAATTAATTAAAATTAATTAAAATTAATTAAAAATTAATTAAAATTAATTAAAATTAATTAAAATTAATTAAAATTAATTAAAATTAATTAAAATTAATTAAAATAATTAAAATTAATTAAAATTAATTAAAATTAATTAAAATTAATTAAAATTAATTAAAATTAATTAAAATTAATTAAAAATTAATTAAAATTAATTAAAATTAATTAAAATTAATTAAAATTAATTAAAATTAATTAAAATTAATTAAAATTAATTAAAATTAATTAAAATTAATTAAAATTAATTAAAATTAATTAAAATTAATTAAAATTAATTAAAATTAAATTAAATTAATTAAAATTAATTAAAATTAATTAAAATTAATTAAAATTAATTAAAATTAATTAAAATTAATTAAAATTAATTAAAATTAATTAAAAATTAATTAAAATTAATTAAAATTAATTAAAATTAATTAAAATTAATTAAAATTAATTAAAATTAATTAAAATTAATTAAAATTAATTAAAATTAATTAAAATTAATTAAAATTAATTAAAATTAATTAAAATTAATTAAAATCAATTAAAATTAATTAAAATTAATGAAAATTAATTAAAATTAATTAAAATTAATTAAAATTAATTAAAATCAATTAAAATTAATTAAAATTAATTAAAATTAATTAAAATTAATTAAAATTAATTAAAATTAATTAAAATTAATTAAAATTAATTAAAATTAATTAAAATTGAAATATATGTACAACTCCTCCTTGTACTAATACTACTATTACTCTAACTCCTTTGAATCTTTTACAATTCTTGCATCTACTACTTAAAGCTAAATCTAATCAAATTTACTTGTAAGTTCAGCTTTGTAACTCTTTTTTACAATAACAAATTGAACTAAAACCCAAAATTTCTGAAGTTGAATCTACTATAAATTTCTTTGATAATAATAATTGAAACTCAACACATCACACCTTTATCTCATTGTCCAAGTGGTCTCATTATAATCACTTCAGTTTGTCAGAAAATCCCACTTACTAACAGAATATATAAACATAAAACACAAATCACTCTCTCATGCTCAATGATACCTGGTCTGCCTCAAATCATCCACTGTTGCATTCTCTCCAATTTATTCAAATTTCTAAAACTGGATTGTCTTTTTGTCACTTTTCCATTGGATGCAGTCAAGACAAGGCTACACCCACAAGGCGGCTGTATTAATTCTAATTCAACTTTGGTTTAATACAAAGGCTTAACTGATGTGTAAACACTTTGATCTTGCATATTTAAGTATGAGGTGAACCAACACTCACACCACTTTCTTTTGTACTACTTCCTTTGTAAGATGTGTCTATGAAACTGATGATAATATTATTATTAATCAACAGTACTATTATTGTTCTTATGAAATACAATAACAAAGTGTTATTATAGCCACAATTGAATAATTAAAGAATTATTTCTATCACGTGTTATGCACGACTAGTGACTTTAACAGTGTGAGCCTTGAGGTATATTTTACATACCCAAATAGGCCACAATTATCTTAAAAAGAAATTGTGAATTATACATAACTCATAAATCATGCATATATTCAAAATTCATCATTTTTGATTTCAGAAAAGATGAATAACTTTTTATTGAGTAAGTAAATCCATGGATTTAAGGCCAGATTTGGATTCTAAACAAAAATTCACCTAGGGTAGCTCCATATAGTGAATAAGCTCAAATTAACTCTTTGAGGTGGTAAGATGGAAAATGCTTCAATACCACATCATCAATACCACATAAAAGATCCGAGAAAATTTTTGTTTTTCTTAATTTCACACCAAAATAATGGGAAAGTGAGAAATCCCAAGTTACATATACACTAAGAATAGTGTTATGCATGTTTTGAGCACTTAATATCATGGTATTCTTACATGGACGTTTGGTACACCCATAGTGGATATCTCACTTTAAGCTTAAATTACTATTTTGACGTAAAAATAGGCAAGGGGGACAAAAGACATCAAAGAGAGCCAGGGTACCCAACTTCTGAGGACTCAGAGGCGTGGATAGCTCCAAAGATTGGTTCCATGGCTGATATTGACCCAATTGGTAAACTAAACCTCTTTGGGAACTTGGTTACCATGTCACAACTACTGTAAATCTTAAGAAAATAGCAAATAACCTGCTATTTTGACGTGCCAAGGAGGTAAAGAGCTACTTAGACTCCTGTAACCACGTCAATTCTTAATGACTTTCCATGGATAAACCCCAAAAGAGTAATTAAAACCCTTTTTGGACTTGTATCCATTGATTTACCTCATAGCAACCAGTGAAACACTGATATTTGCAATTCTACGTAGAAATGAGGTAAAAACATCAAAAATTCATTAAAAATACAATTCTTAATGAATCCTTCTGAAACCTTCAGGACCAATGGAGAACTGTATTATCTATGGTACAACCAAAAAGAATTACAGTTTTACTAGTAAAATTAAAAGGTTTACTTACAGTCCATTTTTGACCATTCTATGTGAAACACTGAATCTTCAAAAATTCACAGTAATTAAAACCTGTGATAAAATTGGCAATAACATTGATAACTTTGAGAAATCAATGATTATTTTGGAACAAAAGAAGATTTACTGATGTTACTCCTTTATTCTTAACCATATTGGGGTTGGTAGTCACGTAAAAGCATCAATTAAGTAATTATGATAATCTTACGTGACAACAGATGATGCAATCATTAATCCAAAAAGGTTTATTGTTTTCTCACTCACTGGTTTTTCAGTTTGCTCCATGGCATGCCTCTGTGAGCTGTTGTTGACTTAAAAGAGGCCTTCTCTTGCTGTTTTTTCCGTATCATCATCATCTTATTATCATTTTATATCATTGTTACCAACAAGTAAGTATTAGTTAAACTATTCTTAAGTGTTTTAAATCTTTCAGAATCAACCAGAAAGACGTGAAATCATAGAATCCAACTATATATTGATGTAATCTTGCTATAAATCATTTTGATCTCTTAAAATCCACAATTCTACGTCAAATTTCTCTACTTTTATCTATCAATAAGTTCTTTGGAGTATTAGTGAGTCATTTATCTTTAATTCTTAAAGTTTTTCTCTAGTAATAGTTTTCTTCAAGAATTAGCTTTATAATTATTCTTGCAAAAGATAATTATATATTCAAATAATTTATTATTTTAATAAAAGAAGTTTTTATGATTAAATTCTTCCTGTAATTGATTCTTGTAGACAATTACTTGCTCACTGTTGAAATCACTAGTAGTGTTTAACACGTGAAAGAAATAATGTTTAATTATTTAATTGTGGCTATAATAATATTTTATTATTATATTTCATAAGAACAGACATAGTACTGTTGATTAATAGTAATATTATCATCAGTTTCATAGTCCACATCTTACATTTGGGGGCCTGGCCGTGTTTTTTGAACCTTGTACCCTTAATTAATATATTTTTAAGTTCTAAAATATATTAATTTAATATTTCTTTTTCAATTTAAGGAAAAATTATTTTTATTTTTGAAATTGTCTTAAAATCTTATTTCATTGAGGAATTTGGTTTAATTTTGTACTGTTTTTACACATGGCTTTTTCACATCCAAAAACTTATAAAATTATCCTTTGAGTTGCTCTGGCTTAATTTTTTATTCAAATTCTTAAATTTTAATACCTTTTTCTTTGAAAAGAATATTTTTTTTATATCAAAAAATAATAAAACTTATAAAAAATCTTTTAAAAATATCTTAAATCATAAAAATAATTTCTTTTATCATATTTTCTCTTTAAGTGTCTTTAATCAAATACTGTGCAGCTGGCAACAGACTCAGTAAAAGATACATCAATAGTCCTGAATCTTCAGAAGCAGAATCTGAAGAAAGTATTGAGGTGCAAATTGCTAAAAGAGGCACCTTATTTAACTCAGAAAAAGCTAAATTACCACCAAAAGGTGTGTATTTTATCTTATATTTTCACTTTTTATCTTTAAATTGACGTGAAAATGGTGCATACCAGAAATGGAAGCAACTATTCAGTCCAACCAGATGGATTTTGACAAGGAAGAGGCAAGACCAAATCCAGAAGTGCCAAATCTTCCACAAGAAAGACACATCTGGAGGATGCCAGAGTTGCCCCCCATTCCCCAAGGTCTGTACCAACAGATTTTGATGTGAATTCTGAGCCTGAACTAATTCATGATATTATTTCCAGGGCTGAATCATTTTCAAGTGGCAGCAATAGAAATATATCAATGCCAGTACAAAAATTGGTTTAGAGCAGCCAAGGAAGAGGAGTGGGAAATATGCCCAAGCCTTTGGCAGGGGGCCATGAACTGCTACTTCCACATCAAGAGCTTTCTGGGTCAGGAGAAGACCATAGAACTCTTAGGAGGATGGAGCCCCCTGTCTTGCAAAGACAAGGTCAAGAAGATAAAGAATTGGTTGAAGAACCAAAGTCTTTTATCTATAGACCAGAAGAAAGAGTTGGAAATGACTCCAGCTTTGGAGACAGAGGCACCAGTGGCATCTACCAGCTCCAAACCAGCTCCAGAAGTGTCCAAGGACAAGCCCAAGGGACCTCAGAAGAAGAAGAAAGGTCCCAAGAACCATCAAGGCAAAGGAAAAGGCAAAGCCAATTGGCACAGACCTTACCCACAAGGGTACAGGATCCCCAAATTGGAGCCTTCAGCCGTGGACAGTGTCTTCAATATGGCCAGGACTCTGATGGAATTCACAGCCAAGGAGCAGGAAAGGATGAACAGAAACTTTCCATGCAAATAATTGGTGTACAGACTAGTATTAATGTAGAGATTGGTAAACTTGATAGAAAGTTAACTAAAATTGCATCAGATATAGTTAAATTAAAGAAAAATGACAAGACATACATTGAATTGCACCAAGTGACACATGCCAGACTTGACTCAACTACCAATTCTTGCAAAAGAATTGAAAACATGTGCCAAGTTCAGCATGATGAGATGGAAGAACTTTCCATTTTTAAGGTGAATAATCAAGTTACAATTTTACAAGACCAAGTCTTAAAAATAGCTGAGAATACCAACCAATTTGCTATACACTTAGGAAAAAGTGACAGTGAAAGGCAGAAGTTGAAGAATGAAATAATTGCAAGTGTGGAAAAAATTCATAAGAATCATGAACCACATATGCCAAGACATTCTACACCTTTAACTGAAGAAAAACTTTCTGTTAAAGAAAGTCTCACCCCATTCTTGGGAGAAAATGCCTACTCTGCAAGAGATATTCCCAAAATAGAAGAATGGCCAACATTCTCTGGTGAAGGAGAATACAACCATATTTAATTCATCAGGACTATTGATATGTTGCAAGAAGACTTTAATATACCTGATGAAATCATAGTGGGAAAATTACACTGTCTGTTTACCAGAACTGCAAAGAAATGGTATTACAAAATGAGGATTGATCATGGTAAACATGATTGGTCTTGGTGGAAATCTGAAATGATTACAAAATGGGCCAATAATTCTTGGAGGTTTAAAATAGAAAATGCCTTTGAAAATGCCATTTTTAACTCAGAGAAAGATAAACCACTTACTTGGTTCTTCAAACAAAAAGACAGATTATCTGCTTTACAACCAGATATGTCTGACACTATGATTAATATGAAAATATCAAGAAAGTGTGGAGGAGAATTAGAACATGCTATCAAAAGCAGATGTGTAGAACCCTGTTCAACAGAAGACTACATCAATGCTATGGAAGATATCATTACCAGAACAAGAATTGGTAAAACTTGGTCTAAAATCCCAACAGAATCCAAGATTACCTCTAAGATTCCCAGAGAGGATAAGAGACCAGAAAAACCTGTCTTAAAGTGTCATAAATGTGGAAGCACTTCACATTTAGCCAACACTTGCACAAAAAAGACAAAAATCAATGAAGTTCAAGTCATTGAAGAAATTCAGTGTACTGAAGAGAAAGAAGAGTCTGATCAAGATTCTGCAGTCTCTGAAGACACACCAGTAGAGGACTATCCCATTGAAAACATCACAGCTTTCTTTGAAGTCACAGAAGCCCATACCCACTTGCCACAGTACAGTGAGGATTGCTGCAACCTGACCAATATCCAAGATGCCAGAATGTGTAAAACAAAACCTGCTAGGGGAAAGGGTTATACTTCTGGAGCATCCTGTATCACATCAGTTTTGATGAGTGATATTGAAGCCAAAGTAAATTTGGATACAGGGGCATTTTGCACTTGTGTGGGCAAAGATTATCTCCAAATTATACTTCCTGGATGGAAGAACCATCTATTACCAATAGAAGGTGTATAATTTAGTAGTGCCAGTAACAATATGTACCCCTTGGGTATATTAGACACTAATCTTGTATTCCGACACCCAGCAGGAAGTGTAAGGATGAAAACTGAGATTGTTGTAATGGATAATTGCACATCTCAGCACATCATTCTTGGAAATGATTACTTGAATATATATGGTATTGACATCAATAACCATAAAGACAGATATTTCACAATTGGGGATAACAAAAGACAATAATTTGCCTTTTGCAATATGCCAAAACAAATATCTGTGGTATCTTCTGTCAAAGATACTTATAAAGATGAATTTGTGTCTAATCAACTTGTTGAAGCAGAGATTAATCCATCTTTGTCACCAAAAATGAGGAATGAACTTATTGACATGTTATACACATACAATACTGCATTTGCCTCTGATAATGAACCATTAGGTGCTATAAGAGGACATGAAGTTGATATTACCCTTAATATTGACAGACCATATCCCCCAGTACTTAGAAGACCAGCTTATCCAGCCAGTCCCAGAGCTAGAGACTCCTTGGAGAAACATATCCAAGAGTTAATTCAACTTGGTGTACTAAGGAAAGTAGGCCATAATGAGGAGGTTGAAGTGACAACACCTGTTATCATTCCTTGGCATAATGATAAGTCAAGAATGGTTGGAGATTTTAGAGCTTTGAATACCTACACAGTTCCAGATAGGTATCCAATCCCTAGAATCCAAGAAACCTTGACGCAACTGTCTAAATCCAATTATATAACATCAATGGATGCATTAAAAGGCTTCCATCAAAATGTTTTGACGCCTAAAGCTAAGAAATTACTTAGAATCATCACTCACTGTGGTATTTTTGAGTATCTTAGAATGCCATTTGGCATTAAAAATGCTCCATCTCATTATCAAAGGATGATGAATACCATCTTCCCCACAGAATTTTCTGAAGTATGGCTTATCATCTATATTGATGATATTATCATATGTTCTGACTCATGGTCTTTGCACCTTGAAAGACTTGCAAAAGTATTTCACAAAGTTGCAGAAGTGAATATGAAAATTTCACTTAAGAAATGCAACTTTGGTTTAGAAGAACTTAAAGCATTAAGACATGTTGTTTCTGGTTTAAGCTTGGGTATTGACAAAAATAAAGTGGCAGCAGGACTACTTAAGCCAATACCCCAGAATAAAAAAGAAATGATGTCTTTCCTTGCATTTGCTAGTTACTATAGGCAACATTTAAAAGACTTTGCAATTCTAGCCAAATCACTCTATAGAATCTGTGATCAACAGACTGTATTTGAGATGACACAGGAAAGAATTAAAGCTTATGAGAAGATAAAGAAAGCCCTTACAGAAGCACCTTTACTCCTCATGCCTGACTGGAATATTCCTTTTAAGTTGTACATTGATGCCTGTGGAGATGGATTAGGGGCAGCCCTACATCAAGTCCAAATTATTGATGACAAACCTACAGAAGGACCAGTTTGTTATATCTCAAGGCAAATCAAACCAACAGAAGCCAGATATGGTGCAAGCCAAATGGAGTGCTTATGTTTGGTATGGGCACTTGAGAAATAACACTATTACCTTGATGGCAGTGTTTTTGAAGTGATAACTGACTGTAATGCTGTAAAATCACTTCTTAACATGAAAACTCCCAACAGACACATGTTGAGATGGCAAATAGCCATTCAGGAATATAGGGGAAACATGACTATAGTTCATAAAGCAGGAAACATTCACAAGAATGCTGATGGACTTAGTAGATGGGCTTTAGCCAACACTCCTGATAACCCAGCTTATGTACCTTTGGAAGCTGAACCACAGATTCCAATTGAAGGAATTAACATAACTGATATTGGAACTGAATTCTTTGAGGAGGTCAGAGAATCTTATAAACAAGACAAGAATTGCCATATCTTGACTTCTTTATTAGATAAAGACTGGAAAGATACATCTTTAGTTAATGCACTTGATGAAGTTTGGAAAAATTCCTATTCTGAAGGAAGATTTCACTTGTTTGATGGAATCATTTACCACAGAACAAAACATTCTTGTGTTATGACATTGTGCAGTAGATTACTTATCAATACCATTCTTCATGAATGTCATGATAGTATCTACGCTGGACACCTGTCAGAAGACAGAACACTTGAAAAAAGTGAAGAACTGTGCATGGTGGCCATCTTGGAGAAAAGAAACCATTGAATATTGCCATACCTGTGACAGATGCCAAAAAGCAAACAGGAGTACAGGCAAGAAATTTGGATTAATGATCCATATTCAAGAACAAAAATCCCCTTGGGAAGTTGTTCACATGGATTGGGTCACAGCACTCCCTCCAAGTGGTGACAGAAGTTATAATGCTTGTTTAGTCATTGTAGACAGATATAGCAAAACTCCCATATTCCTACCATGTCATAAAGATGTCACTGCTATGGATACAGCTCTTCTTTTATGGAGTAGAGTTATTTCTCATACAGGATTATTTAAGAATATCATAAGTGACAGAGATCCCAAGTTCACAACTGCACTTTCACTTTGGACCAATCTTCATAGATTGTTTGGGACTAAGTTATCATTCTCTACAGCATATCACCCTCAAACAGATGGGCTAGCAGAGAGGATGATTCAAACTTTAGAAGACATGATCAGGAGATTCTGTGCTTATGGATTAGAATTCAAAGACTCAGATGGCTTTACCCATGACTGGTGCACTCTGATTCCTGCATTAGAATTGGCATACAAGACATCAGTCCATTCTTCCACAGGACAAACTCCTGCTATGTTAGAAAAAGGATGGAATCCAAGACTCCCAGCAGACACACTGAGGAAAGACTTGATTGACATTCATCCTACAGCTTCCAGCTTCAAGATAATGCTTGATAAATTAAAACACCACTCAAAACAAAGTATGGATGATGCTTTTGATTATGCAAAACAGAAGTGGGACAAGAGTCATAAAGTACCAGACTTCAAAGTAGGGGACTTAGTTTTAGTTTCAACCTTGAATTTTAATAATATCGAAGGCCCAAAGAAACTTAAAGATTCTTATGTAGGACCTTTTGTTATTGTTTCTTTACATGGAACCAATGCAGTTCAAGTGGAATTGAGTGGTGAATTGGAAAATAAACACCCCACCTTTCCAGTCAGCTTGATAAAGCCTTATCAACCAGCTGACAAAGAATTTTTTCCTTTAAGAAACCCAACTCCTTTAACTGTACCACCTGTGGAACAGAATGAAGACAAAAAGATAAAGAAAGTCATTAAAGAAAGGAGACTTAGGGGTAAAAATTAAAGAGAATATCTTGTCAGATATAGAAATGCAGTACATGAAGATGAATGGATGGCAGAATCAGAAATACCTGACTCAGATAAACTCTTAAGAAGATTTAGACATGAAAGAAGGCCACAAGCCTGAATATGTCTATAAATGTGCTTTAAATTACTTGATATGAGTAATTTAAAGAGGTTGGACAGTGGACATTAACCCCCTTTGGGGCCTTATTCTTTTATCACTAATAAAATTGTAGTACAATTTTATTTTTTGGTGGGAGGGAATGTGAGCCTTGAGGTATATTTTACATACCCAAATAGGCCACAATTATCTTAAAAAGAAATTTTGAATTATACATAACTCATAAATCATGCATATATTCAAAATTCATCATTTTTGATTTCAGAAAAGATGAATAACCTTTTCTTGAGTAAGTAAATCCATGGATTTAAGGCCAGATTTGGATTCTACACAAAAATTCACCTAGGGTAGCTCCATAGAGTGAATAAGCTCAAATTAACTCTTTGAGGTGGTAAAATGGAAAATACTTCAATACCACATCATCAATACCACATAAAAGATCCGAGAAAATTTTTGTTTTTCTTAATTTCACACCAAAATAATGGGAAAGTGAGAAATCCCATGTTACATATACACTAAGAATAGCGTTATGCATGTTTTGAGAACTTAATATCATGGTATTCTTACATGGACGTTTGGTACACCCATAGTGGATATCTCACTTTAAGCTTAAATTACTATTTTGACGTAAAAAATAGGCAAGGGGGACAAAAGACATCAAAGAGAGCCAGGGTACCCAACTTCTGAGGACTCAGAGGCGTGGATAGCTCCAAAGCTTGGTTCCATGGCTGATCTTGACCCAATTGGTAAACTAAACCTCTTTGGGAACTTGGTTACCATGTCACAACTACTGTAAATCTTAAGAAAATAGCAAATAACCTGCTATTTTGACGCACCAAGGAGGTAAAGAGCTACTTAGACTCCTGTAACCACGTCAATTCTTAATGACTTTCCATGGATAAACCCCAAAAGAGTAATTAAAACCCTTTTTGGACTTGTATCCATTGATTTACCTCATAGCAACCAGTGAAACACTGATATTTGCAATTCTACGTAGAAATGAGGTAAAAACATCAAAAATTCATTAAAAATACAATTCGTTATGAATCCTTCTGAAACCTTCAGGACCAATGGAGAACTGTATTATCTATGGTAAAACCAAAAAGAATTATAGTTTTACTAGTAAAATTAAAAGTTTTACTTACAGTCCATTTTTGAGCATTCTACGTGAAACACTGAATCTTCAAAAATTCACAGTAATTAAAACCTGTGATAAAATTGGCAATAACATTGATAGCTTTGAGAAATCAATGATTATTTTGGAACAAAAGAAGATTTACTGATGTTACTCCTTTTATTCTTAACCATATTGGGGTTGGTAGTCACATAAAAGCATCAATTAAGTAATTATGATAATCTTACGTGACAACAGATGATGCAATCATTAATCCAAAAAGGTTTATTGTTTTCTCACTCACTGGTTTTTCAGTTTGCTCCATGGCACGCCTCTGTGAGCTGTTGTTGACTTAAAAGAGGCCTTCTCTTGCTGTTTTTTCCGTATCATCATCATCTTATTATCATTTTATATCATTGTTACCAACAAGTAAGTATTAGTTAAACTATTCTTAAGTGTTTTAAATCTTTCAGAATCAATCAGAAACACGTGAAAACATAGAATCCAACTATATATGTGTGTAATCTTGCTATAAATCATTTTGATCTCTTAAAATCCACAATTCTACATCAAATTTCTCTACTTTTATCTATCAATAAGTTCTTTGGAGTATTAGTGAGTCATTTATCTTTAATTCTTAAAGTTTTTCTCTAGTAATAGTTTTCTTCAAGAATTAGCTTTATAATTATTCTTGCAAAAGATGATTATATATTAAAATAATTTATTATTTTAATAAAAGAAGTTTTTATTATTAAATTCTTCTTGTAATTGATTCTTGTAGACAATTACTTGCTTACTGTTAAAATCACTAGTAGTGCTTAACACGTGAAAGAAATGATTTTTAATTATTTAATTGTGGTTATAATAATATTTTATTATTATATTTCATAAGAACAGACATAGTACTGTTGATTAATAGTAATATTATCATCAGTTTCATAGTCACATCTTACAAACAGTGAGAAAGTAATTATCTACAAGAATCAATTACAAGAAGATTTTAATAATAAAACTTCTTCTTACTAAAATAATATAAGTATTTTAATATATGATTATCTTTGGCAAGATTAATTATAATGGTAATTCTTGAAGAAAACTAATTTTAGAGAAAAAATCTAAGAATTAAAGATAAATCACTCACTAATATTCCAAAGAACTTATGGAAAGATAAGACAGAGAGATTTGACATAGAAGTGTGGATTTAAAGGATCAAAATGAATTTATAAGACTATTACAAAAACTTATAGTTGGATTCTATGATTTCACGTCTTTCTGATTGATTCTGAAAGAATTAAAACACTTAAGAATAGCTTTCAACTAATACTTACTTGTTGGGAACAATGTTATAAATGATAATAAGATGATGATGTGGAAAAAACAGCAAGAGGAGGCCTCTTTTAAGTCAACAACAGCTCACGGAGGCGTGCCATGGAGCAGACTAAAAAACCAGTGACTGAGAAAACTATAAACCCTTTTGGATTATTGATTGCATCATCTGTTGTCACATAAGATTATCATAATTACTTAATTGATGCTTTTATGTGACTACCAACCCCAATATGGTTAAGCATAAAAGGAGTAAAATATGTAAATCTTCTTTTATTTCAAAATAATCATTTATTTCTCAAAGTTATCAATGTTATTGGTAATTTCATCACAGGTTATAATTACTGTGAATTTTTGAAGATTCAGTGTTTCACGTAGAATAATCAAAAATGGACTGGAAGTAAAACTTTTAATTTTACTAGTAAAACCATAATTATTTTTGGTTGTAGCATTGATAATACAGTTCTCCATTGGTCTTGAAAGGTCCAGAGAGATCTATTAAGAATTGTATTTTTAATGAATTTTTGAAGTTTTTACCTCATTTCTATGTAGAATTGCAAATATCAGTGTTTTAATGGTTGCTATACATCTTAAAATAAACATGATAGATAGTCAAGCCAAATATGAAGTTACCACATAATTACCATATAAATACAGATCTAAACTTCATTTGACAAATCATAAACAAGGTTATAACTAGTAACGGTTTATTGAATAAAATTGCTATAGCTGTTGACCACTTTGTGTGAAGTTAGTACAAACTTAAAATAAAGTGTATATTCAGGTTCTAGTAGTTCATAAGTGAATAATTATTATTTTTTTTATTATATTCAAGGTAAAACCCCTTGAAATCATGGTTTGAAGTTTAAAATAGTCAATTTTGACAGAAAAGATGAGTTACAAGAATAATCATCAAAAATGGTTTTTTGATAACTTAATGAAATGCTCTTGGAATTTTAATTGTAACATTTTACACTATCAGAATCCACTACCTGATTGGCTTTAGCATATATAACTGAAACGTTATAAATGATCAAAACTCAAGCTTAAAATTGATGACATAGGATCACTCACTGTAATTCTATTTTAAATTTAACAGTTATATAAGTAATAAAACTTGTTAATACTATTATATTACGATTAATGCTAATGAAATATACAAATATTAGGATTCTGACAAGCCTATGATGTCAGAAAACTTAGACTTATAGTGATAACACTAAATAATGGTGTAATAATGAGACAAGATGGTTTAATCATGATGTAGTCATTACTAAACCTTAAAATACTGATCAATTCCAGTTGATACCATCAGTAACTTTCTACTAGACACCATCTGAACTCTAGGAGGGAGGACTTTACTATATATAGAGCTTTTTTTCCCTCTATTTCCCCCTCAGATGCAAAAAAAACATTACATCATTAAAACAATGGTGGAAGCTTTCTTATTTTTATTAAAAACTATTATATATTCAAAGAATAAAGTACACCTTTATTATAATCATCAATTTTTACGTGATTCCATTGACTTTTCATTGTTTTTGTTAAATTTCTCTAAAAATCTCTAATTCCATGTAAAAGCAAGAATATTTGTAATTTATTTGAATTTTTATTGTAAATAAAATTTAAATAATTTGTATTTAGATTCTTTGGCATAAACGTATTCAAAATTATTATATTAATTGTCAAAAGTATGTTATTTTATCTTCATTATTACCCTTTAATAATTCTTAAATTAATATAAATAGTATTTATATCAATTCATAACTTTAATGTTAGTAATATTATTGTTATAATTATTTTTTATTATTGAAAAAAAATCTTTTAAGCCTTTATTTTTTTTGTGACAATAATAAAGTTCCATAAATATATTAATTATCATATATTAATATATTGATTTATTTTATTAATCTTTTTAATATATAATCTATACTATTATATTCACTGAATAATATAAATATTATAAAGCATAGTTATAATAATTCTTGATTATTATAATTATGTTTTATCTTACTATTTAAATTTCATAAGGACATTCAGAGTACAATAAGTGTCAGGATGAGTCTATGATGGAGGTGTAATAGCGCTATTTACAGCTTCAACCATGACTGTGACATGGTAAAATTAATTAAAAGTGGTTGGATTATAGATAACAAATGTTAATATAGAGTAATAAGGGATTTGCTATTATAAAATAGTGGTGGTGAGCACGGTTGAAAGCCCTGGGTGCAGTCTTACCAGTTGGGTTACTATAATAAGAGCTACAATACTAAATTTTAAAGTATAAACTTTATTTTACAAGAGTATAGCTTCTTTTGACAGTTTTACTATGTAGAAATTCAATAGAAGGATGAGGAAACCTTTTATGGTGAAGAAAAGGCCCCTTTTGATCCTAAACTTGGGTGAAAAGTCTTATAGACCTTTCCACATAGAGGAAGTGAAGATTTTACACTTCCAAGGACTGGCTTGTGGTTTTCACAAGGCCTGTATAGCCTTTATTGGGCTCAGATGTGCCTTTAAAGCCACATCTGAGCAGTTTTCACTAATAAAGGGTGAAAAGTTTCATCTGGGGACCACATAGTCCTCTTCTGATGTGTATGACGTGTAGAATGCTGTACAGAACCTGTACAGAACACCAGTATTGCCCAAAATATGAGGTATTGAAGTATAAACAAGCTTCTTTGTCTGTTTGACACCTCATAATCATAGTTATGGGAAATTATCCCACAGTAAGGCTGTATTAGTCTAGCTGTGGGATTCTATCTTAAAAGTGCCATAACTTTGTCAGTTTTTGAGATATCAAGCTCAAAGTTGGTTCATTGTGTATATCTGGATGTCTTCTACACAATTATACCTCATTTGATATGGCTATCATTAAATATGGAAAAGCTATGCCATGTAAAAGTTCTTTTGTACATAGGTATGATTTGCTTAAAATCTGTATGGAGCTTGTTTGCCCCATAACTTTTGTTCTAGGCAAGATATGGGGGAATGGATGGCAACATAAGATAGCCCTTATTGTGCTCTTTTCAAAAAGACCCCACTTGAGGTATCTCACACTAAAGCTGTAGAAGTGAGATTAGAGGTGAGTATTTTATTCACCCTTATTTGACCTTGTGTTGGCCATAACTTGTGTAGTTCTGGTGCTAGCTCAATTTGGCTAGTGCCATTGGATATCCCTGACTTAGATATTCAATTTAAATACCCATTTTATGGGGTTGAGCCTTTTCCTCTGGATTTCAGATGAGAGTTGAAAAATAAGGTTTATGCTCAGCAACAACTTTGCGCAGGAATGACTTTGTTATTTGTTGTCCTATCATGGTGGGACTTGTGTATTTGGAAATTGGTGGGTTTCCTCTATCTTTTGATACCTTTTGAGCTGATTTGGCTCAACTCCATGTTTTGGTGGTATCTTGCCTTTAGCATTGGTTTATGGTAACTGGCTGTCATGCATGTTCTCTGGTTTTGAGTCACAGGCTGACAATAAGTAAAATATTAGTAACTTTTACTTATTGTTTCATAGTCAAGCCTTACAATCTATGATGCCACTAAAGCCAGGATGGCTAGTTTGTGTCCTATCAAGTTAATCATTTGTAAGAATTAGTTTTTTCTATTGATGTATTCATTGCCTCTGAGATACTGATTCAATTTCTTCCTCTCATTCTCAGATCATCAGGAAACCATCCGCTCACACACTTTGGCCACCATGATATCACATCCAGAGCAATTTCAACTACAGAAACTAATGAACTCTTTCTCATAAACACTTTTTTCATTGTATGTCCTTTGGATACATTAGTTTACATATCTTTTCTCTTACCTTTTGGTTTTTTCTTCCATTGATTAGGTGAAGCACACTAATTGAAATCCTACTGAATAGTATTTCCGCCACACCTTTGATACTTTTGGTAGGATATATGAGAAAAAAGGTCTGAAATACTTTTACTGTGGTCTGGTGTCTGGTTTTCTTGTTATCACACATGTTTCAATTCAATTTCCCTCATATGAACAGATTCAATTATATTATTGTTAGTCAAGCATTTCTTTTGTTTCATATTGTCATCATGCTCATCCTGATCATTTTTACTTGAAGGGCTGGATGAACCATGGTGTTTGGTTTTGTCCAAAATCAAAGTTATGAACGGTAAATTACATACTTGACTTCCTTGACTATATCTTCCTAAAAGTCTCACCTTTCTCTATGAAAAAAGCAATAAGGCTTTGTGTTACATCACATTATATAATCTGCCTTTTTATTTTTAGAATACCGTTCTGCTTCAAAATATGCACCAGAAGCCCTCATTGAACTTGGTTGAAGCAGAGTGTTACTTAAGGCTTTGCCTCTCTATGTGGTTGCACATGTATATGGATTCTTTGAGGCTGTAACACCTTGAGGCAACTGATAAATCAAGAGCTTGAGTCACCAGATCTACAAACAAGGAGAAGTCCAGGCCAATATGGCCAATGCATCTTTTGAAAGTGTCCTGCACAATAAAGAGTGAAACCCCACTGTAACATTAGATGAAGTAAACATTTTAATAAAATGTATTTTCTTTTTGTTTTTAATAATTTCATTAATTTACGATTTTTTCAAGTCATGGTGGGGGCCTGCACCATGAGTAGTTTTTGTATTTCTTTATAATTATCAGATTTGCGGCAATTGCTGCCCAATTTTTGTAAATTGACAATATACTTTCAATATATAGTGAATAAATCAATGAATCATGAATAAAAATTGAATATTAAATAATTGATATATAGATAAATCAAAAAGTAATTTTGATTTATTCATCATAATTTTTAAATAAAGAAAGAATCACCAAATAAAAAATTAGGAACTAAAAAATTCAATAAACAAATAGTAAATTGATAAAGAATATTCAATCAAAAAGACTAAATGATAATCAATAAAGAATAAAAAGTTATAAATACATGAATAAATAATATGTAGTAAATGAAAAAGATAATGAATTGAGAATAGAAAAATAATAGATTAATACTGGGGAGATAATACACAAATAATCAATAAATTAAAAATCATAAATAAATCATAAAATAAATAAATTAATGAAAGATAAATAATTTTTTGAAATTGAAATGAAAGATTAATAATAAATAATAAATAAATGAATAAAAAAAGCAGAAAATAAAGCAATAACTGATAAAAAATAAAGATATACCAAAACAATGAAAGATAAGTAATCAATAAAAAAAGCTGAAAAATTAATTTCAATTAAGCTCCACTGATTCTCATTAGTTTTACTTTGAGCCTGTGAGATATGCATTACATATCCATGAGGCTACAAATAACTTTTTATGCAGTTGACTTAGTGTTAAAAATCCTTATAATTTGAATTCAAAATAAAGAATAACAAAAAATAATTATAGCTCTTTTTGGATAAAAAAAGTTATGATTTTTATATCATTTTGGGATTCTACAACACAAATAGTCTAGGGAAGACCCATAGGATGTTATACCAAAAAATGGTTATTTCTCATGTTATTAGAAGATTTTAAAATATGATGGTACAATTGCAGATTTTTTAACAAGTTTTGAAAAGTTGTTAAATTTAAGCTTATTTAAGCTTAAATTTGAAGTTGCATAAGGTTTATGCAAACTTAACAATATTTTAGTTAAAATTGAGGCGTTGTGTATATCTACTGAATTGGCTAAGGATTTTCCATAAAGAATTTAAATCCTGCATGAGCTCAATTCAATAGGGTTTAAGGCCACAGTATGGCTTTGAATACATAAAAGGTCAAAATCCACACAGAAAAGTGGGACAAAGGAAAAAGCCAAAACAGATCTGGGGTACCAAGATTTTTGGATCTGAAAGGATTAAATTAAGGTTTTTCACCTTTATTGGAGGATTTTCAACCTTATTTAAACTTTAATATTATACTTTTATCCAACATTAAAGTTTGAACTGGTTTTATCCAATTTGGACAGGAATTCCAAGCTGCCAAAGGGTAAATCCCAATATGCAAGCTTGAAATTAAGGTTTTAAGAAAATTAAAAGCTTAATTAAGTTTAAAAAGTCAAAATAATCTTAGCGCTTCAAATTTAAAGGTATCAAAACCTTATCGAAAGCTAAGGTTTGGTGTGTATTGCTATTTTAGTGGAAAAATAGAAATAACTTCAAAAATTCATTAAAAATTCAATTCTTCATGCAATTGCTTGAAAGCTTCACACATCTTACAAAATAATTTTATCTGTGTATAAATCATGTCTTAATTATCCTTTTTAAACAGGTTTAACCTCTAATTAGCCTTGAAATCAAAAATTTTAATTATTCTTAAAGAAAATTGAGATTTCTTTGAAAATTAATTAAAAGTTCAGCTCAAAAGATTTTTGCTTGAAGCTTTATTTTTAAGTTTCTTGTATGATGAAATTTAATATAAATACAATTATCTTATATTGAAACTTAAATTAATTAATCCAAAATAGGATTAAAGCTACTTGGAGTTAAGAATAACAATGGTAACTCTAAATTGGAATTACAAATAAGCTACCTTAGGTTGAGAGCCTTATTTTTAAGTGTAAGGTTTGACTATGAAACCACAAGTAAAACTTCCTACTCTTTTACTTATTGTACTATGAATGTCTTCATAAGTAAAATAAAATAAGATATAAATAATTATTATAATTAAGGCGTAAAAATGATTATATTATTAAATAAATATAATAATATAATTTATATTATAAGAAAATAATATAAGAAATAATATATTAATATAAGATAATCAATATATTTAAAAGCACTTTATTATTGTTACCAACAAATAATAAAGGCATAAAAAATTGGTTTTTATTAATAAAAAACAATTAATAACAATAATATTACTAATATTAACGTTATAAATTAATATAAATACTATTTATATTAATTAAAGAATTATTAAAGTGATAATAGAGAGAAAATTATTATAATAGGAAGAAATAGCTTACTTTTAACACTTAATATAATAATTTTGAATGATTTTATGCCAAATAATATAAATAAAACTTATTTAAATTATACTTACAAGAAAATTAAGAGAAATTACAAATTATCTTAATTTTACGTGGACTTGAGATGTTTTAAGAGAAATTTAACAAAAACAATTAAATAATTGAAGTAATCACACATCCAGATTGATGATTATAATGAAGATTATCTTTGGTCTTTAATAATATAAAAGTTTCATATATAAAGAATCAAGAATTTACCATTGTGATTTAATTATTTAGTGTTTTTGTTGCATCTGAGAGGAAAATAGAGTAAAAAGAGCTCTACTTATAGTAAATACCTCCCTTCTAGAGTCCATCAGGCTTCTAGTAGACGTATACTGATGCTTTCTACTAGAATTGATCAATATTTCAAGGTTTAGTGATGATTACATCATGATCAAACCATCTTACCTCATTATTACACCATTATTTAGAGTTATCACTGAAACTCTAAGCTTAATGACGTCATAGGCTTTGCAGAAGCCTAAAATTTGTGGATTTTACTAGTATGAATCATAATCTAATAGTATCCATGAGCTTTATCACTTATACGACTGTTAAGCTTAAAATAAGATTACAGTGAGTGATCATAAATAATCAAATTTAAGGTTAAGCTTTGATCCTTAATAACGTTTAAGTTATACACGCTACAGCTATTCTGGAAATGTATTCTGATAGCTTGGCATTTTCTTATCAAACTTCCAAGAGCATTTTATTAAATCATCAAAACTCTATTTTTGATGATTTTTCTTGTAACTCATCTTTTCTGTTGAAATTTAATGTTTTAAACTTCAAGCCATGATTTCAAGGGGTTATACCTTGAATATTATAATAAAACTTACATCATTCTTCACAAATGAACTAGTAGAATCTGACTGTTCAATTTTTTAAGTTTGGAACACTTTCACCAAAAAGTGGTCAACAGCTCTGTTGATTTTATTCAATAATCCATTACAAGCTTTAACCTTGTTTATAGCTTGTGAAATAAAGCTCATATCTGTATGCCTACAGTAATTATGTGGTGATTTAATTTTTGGTTTATCTCTCTATCTTGTATATTTCAAGAGATATTGGCTAAAAACAATGAAAATATGTGTTGACCCAAAAAGTGCATATATTCAGCTTAATTCCTTAATTATTAACTTTAGAGATTAGATTTATAATTGTTTTATGTGTAAATCTTTATGGAAAATCCAATGGTACAATTTCTTCTACACGTTGTTTCATTGGTTTCTGCAATAAGTGATGTTTTGTACCTTTTTTAAGATATTATTACTTATATGTCAGTAATTATTGACTTTTCAGATATGCCATAAAAGTGACATACGTGTATTTTACCATGAGGAATCTAATGGTGTAATTAATTTCAAATTTTTGTTCATTCTATTCAGCTTTAATTTGGATTTTGTACTTATTTATGGCATTTTACTAATTTTTGAGATAATTATCATAAGTATAATTATTACAGAAATTTTTCTGTGACCTTTTTGGATATGAGTTCATATCTCAAAGGCTCACATTAAGCCTGGTTTCTCAGTTTTTACCTTTAAACGCTCTTTATATTCATTATTAATCATGAGAGCTGCTCTGGAGCCATAAAAAGAGCCTGTTTTTTCCAATAACCAATAATCATTCGAATTATATTAGACATTTAAACAGATAAAGCTTTATTAATTATAAAATATTATTATTAAATTATTTAATTCCTTATCAATCTTAATTTAGAGAATTGAAATCATAAAAATCAGATTATTGTTATAATAACCAATAATATATCTTATTATATAAAATTGTTGTCTTAAATATCTTTTAAATCCACAAATTCCTCTTAAAAACTCTTAAGTCTTATTTTATCATAAAGAAGTTATTTTTACTTTTTGAAATATTGATTTTTGGTATGTTTCAACTTATAAACATTATTTAATATAATAACTGTTGTTTTTTGACTTGTTGTATTGAATAAGTATCATAAGTAAGTTTTCTCTAAAATTGTATATCTTTTTTATCTGTTATTAGTTATTTTATATATAATTTTTCCACAAGATTTATCTCTGAACACTGTGTGTGATAATTTCTTTATTAGGTAATATTCATATAGTATTTATAAGTGGTTAAAGATTATTATTTTCCATGTGTAATTGTCTCATTACGAGTTTGACACTTCTTATTGTTATAATTGTCAGTGAGTATCAAAATAATAGAGTAATTATACTTTTTTAAAATTATTGAGATTTTTTATTATTAAATTCTTTTTTATGTATAATTATTTTTGATTATTATATCAATTTTCGGTTAAAATATTTCAATATATTATATTTTCTACTGAGGAAAGTCATAGTAATCTTGATATTTGATACTACCATCAAGAGTCTCATAGACAAACCTTACATTTCACTAATTTTAATTAATTATAATTAGTCTTTATCTCATTGAACTTAGCTAATTTTATCTTATTTGAACTAATTTGATGGAATATTAATTAAAATTAGTTCAGGTTTATGCATTTTTATTGAAAATCTTAATTAACATTAAATAATTTTGTTAGATTTTAAATTAATATCAGTTCATAATTAAGTTGAAATAATTTTAATAGATCTGAGTAAATCTCATTTAACTTTAATCAATTTCAATGCATTCTGATTTTTTTGATGTAACTTCAATTATGTTGAATGAATTATAATTAATTATAAATATTTTTAATTATTCTTGAGTAATATTACTTTAACTTATTTGCATAATCAATACATGGCTTATAGTTGAAATCAATGAAAAAAAGAAATAAATCAATAATAATCAAAATTTTCAAGTAATATTACTCATTGAGTATAATATGAAATAAAGAAATCTCAAATCCAGAACAAATAAATAATAAAAAGTAATATCTGAACAAAAAATAGGAAATGCATAAATAATAAGTAAAGAGTAAATATATGTAATTGGTTATAATCAAATTCATGAATCAATTATAATTCATAAGCTCAATACATAAGTCACAATAGTCAATTGAAGAATAGAAAATTCACCCATAAATTATGAAAGATGAAAGCTTAAAAATACATACATGTTAAAAAGGAAGACATTGATAAATTAATTGATAATAAGTATACAATCAATAAAAGAAATATGAATTATAAACAGCCAATGAATCATTTTTGAATTATTCCATTATAATAGTAATTTCTTGATAAGCTATTTTCAATTTCATGCATCATTTCTAATTTACAAGTGCAAATAATAAGTCATAATGAAAATATAAATAATTCATAAACAATGAATAATAAATCAATAATAAAAACAAATAAAAAACTATGAACCCATCATTAATAACAGATGAAGAAATAATCAATCAAAAATAGAAAATATTAATCAAAATAAATAATAATTAAATTATGAGAATATAAAAATTATTCATAAATAAGTTATATCAAAATTCCCAAGTTATGATTAATAAGCTCAATAAAGAAGTCATTATAGAAATCTAAGTAAATAATAAACAGCAGATAAATAATAAAAAGAAATAGTAAACTATCAATCCATCAATAATAAAAAATAGAAAATAATAAATAATGAATAATGAATGATAAATAATATATAATAGATAGTGAATAATAAATAATAAATAATAAATAACAAATAATAAATAATAAATAATAAATAATAAATAATAAATAATAAATAATAAATAATAAATAATAAATAATAAATAATAAATAATAAATAATAAATAATAAATAATAAATAATAAATAATAAATAATAAATAATAAATAATAAATAATAAATAATAAATAATAAATAATAAATAATAAATAATAAATAATAAATAATAAATAATAAATAATAAATAATAAATAATAAATAATAAATAATAAATAATAAATAATAAATAATAAATAATAAATAATAAATAATAAATAATAAATAATAAATAATAAATAATGATTAGTAAAAATAAATAATAAATAATAATCAGTAAATAATAAATATTAAGTAATAAATTAGTGAAATTATGAAAGTAATCAGTAAATTAATAAATCAGAAAATAATAAATAAGTGATAAATAAATGATAAAGAAATAAAAGATAAATAATAAAAAGCCCAGGAATCATTGTTAAATCATTCAATTATGATTGTGTTTAACCAATTAGTTATATAAACGTTCATGCATAATCTATGATTAATAATCTCAATAAATGAGTCATTATAATCATTAATTTAGTCCTTTTAAATATAATCAAACACCCAGTGATTAAATATTCATGAATTATTCAAACTCAGCGCCATTCATGATTGATAATTAGTAATCTCAATAGATAACTCATCATAATAATATATGAATTCCTTATCAGGAATATCATTATTCATGATGAAAATTAATAAATTAATTAGTATGCTAATTATTAATGCTCCAAAATAATAATCCATTACTTAATCATAATAATAATAAATTAATTAATAATAATAATATATGAATTGCTTACTTATTCAGGAAAATCATAATATAGAGTTGAATGCCGTTTCCCATCATTATATAACCAATTTCACATCAAAAGTTGTAATAATAATTCTTGATATCATAGCTTCAAAAATTACAAAGCCACTAAAGACCCGAAATATCTCCAAAAATCAATAATTTGTTGATATTTTAAGCTATTGTGACTAATTGAAAGAGCATATCCCTATAACATAATGTATTATATTTTAAAAGATAACTTGAATCATATTTCAAAAATCAACCTGCTTAATAAAAATCACTAGGGAGTGGTATGCTATCATTATTTTTAATTTCTGAATCTAAATCCCCACAAAGTATTGTACTTGCCTCCTAATTTATTATAAGACTGGTAACAGAGGACATTAATGTTAAATTTTTCTTTCATATTCATTGTATTCTTCTTACTAATGGAAATTACTTAATGTGATATAGGTGATATTGAGAGATTTAATATATAAGTCTTAATCAAAATCAATGCATAATAAGTGAATCATTTAATTTGTGAAGATCCATTCTATTTTTTTGTAAATATTTTTCTTCTAATTTGAATTACCATCTGTTAAAGAAAAATCCAAGGAATTTATCTTCAATTTACTTCAAAATTCGAAGTAAATTGTAAATTCCATTTATGACATTAATGAAGTTAAAAATGTAATTTATTGCATCAAGAAGAAATAACAATTCCATAAATGGCATCAAAAATTAAATTAACAATCCCATAAATGGGCTTCTGTCAAATACATGTTTCTTTAGCTTAATTTTAATTTGAAAACACCATTTATGTGTTTTTACCAATTAATGGAAAAACCTTTTAACAGCCTATGTGGGTTTGTTAGAGCATTTCACCGTTGAAACGGTGCTTTCTCTTTTTTCCTTTTACAATTTATTTCTACTTTTATTATTTGTACTTTTGTATTGAACACAAGAATACTACGCTTATTACTTGCCTTATTGTATATTTATTCTGTACCAATGCTGTACTCTTGAGTATTTAAAGAGGCAGTAGCTTGTTGTCATTTAAAGTATAAAATTAACAAATAAAAAATAAAATAAAAATGATAAGATATGATAAAAAAAATATAATAATATAAAATAATGAAAAAATAATAAATTATATCATCATCGTCGTCGTCGTCGCTTCCCTATCGTATACTCAACAGGGTTTACTAAACCCTACATATAAATGAAAGTTTTCATGTAAAAACACCTCTCATTATTTCAAGAAACTGAATCAAAAAATTGATTTTTAATATTTGAAAATTTGAAATTCAGTCTCAAATATTCAAAGGTATCTCAAATTTAATTCTGAATATCTTGTAAAAAGCTATGAATCGGGAAAAGGTGGTATACATTTTGGTTGGTGCTTGGGTGTTCCTGGGCCATATTCACAAGCAATGGCTTGCAAAAAGAGTGAGCTTTGGGAAAATTCAATTAAGGAGTAGTTTGAAATCATTTCCAAACATGGTTTCTAGAAGGTTGTTCCCAAAGAACCAGGCTCAAGCTTACTTGGGTTGACATGGGTATTCAAGCAGAAAGAAGACTCCAATAGAAAAATCAAAAGGTAGAAGGCTTGGCTCGGTGTTTAGGGGTTCTCTCAGGTTGAGGGTCTGAATTACAATGAAACGTTTGCACCTACAGGATTAATCAGTACCCTATGCTTTCTTCTATCCTAATTTGTAGTTAATGCTGTAGAGCTTCATCAAATGGATGTTGAAATGTCATTATTGCATGGTAGCCAAGAGTAATATGTATTTATGAAGTTTGCTTATGGGTACCCGCATGAAAAATATTAAGGAAACTTCCTGAAACTAGTAAAATCTCTCTATGGGATAAAGAATATCCCCAGATTCTGGTAGAAGAATATGTCAAACATCTTTAGCTCTTTTTATTTTTACCCAAGTGGAGCTGACGCATGTTTCTTTGTCAAAAAAGGACAGGAATGTTTTTTTGTTTTTGTACATGTTGATTGTCAGGATGAAACTATGAAAGAGTGGTAACGTAGGCTATTTACAACTCAAACTATGTTTGTGACATGGTAAAAATGCTTTAAGAAGGTTTTGAGATGATTAAGAATAAATTTTAAAGGGCTTTACTATAGTGTTTATAGTGGTGGTGAGCGCTGTTGAAAGCCCTGGGTGCAGCTTTATCTGTTGGGTTACAAGAATAAAAGACTACAATAATTAAAACTTATAATTATACCTGATTATTAACCAAGAGTAAAGCTGTTTTTGACAGTTTACTACGTAGGTTATTCAAGAGCAGGATGAGGAAAGGCTTTTGACTGTGAAAAGCCCTCCTTTTATCCTGAAATTGAGGTGGAAAGGCTGCTAGACCTTTCCACGTAGAGGAAGTGAAGATTTTTCAATCTCTATGACAGGCTTGTGGTTTGCAAACAACCTTTATACCCTTTATTGGGCTCAGATGTGGTTTTGAAACCACATCTGGGCGGTTTTCACCAATACAGGGTGAAAATTTTCATCTGGGGACCTCACAGCCTGATTCTGACGTGTATGACGCGTAGAATGCTGTACAGAAACTGTATGGGACCCCAGTATTGACTGACATATGAGGTATTGAAGTAAAAACATGCTTCTTTGTCTATTTGACACCTCATATTCATGGTTATGGGATATTATCCCATGGTAAGGCTGTATATGACAGCAGGTGGGATTTTGACCATAAAATGGTCATAACTCTGTCAGTTTTTGAGATATCAAGCTCAAAATTGGTTCATTGAATAGCTCTGTATGAGCTCTACACAATGGTACCCAACTTGAGATGGTTATCATTAAATATGACAAAGTTATCCCATGTACAAGTATTTTTGTACATTGGCGTGGTCTGGGCAAAAGCTGTATTATGCTTGTTTGGCCAATACCTTCTGTTGTAGTTGAGCTATGAGGAAATTGATGGCACCATCAGATAGCCCTGAATTTGCTCTTTCCAAAAAGACCCCACTTTAAGTATCTCACACTAAAACTGTAAAAGTTAGATGAGAGGTGAATGTTTTGTTCACCCTTATTTGGTCTGAATTTGACTGTAACTCAAGTAATACTGGTGCTATCTCAGTTTGGCTAGCACCATTAGATAGCCCTGGCTTAGAGCTTCATTTTGAATACCCATTTGATGGGGTTAAGCCTCTCCTTCTAGATTTTAGATGAGAGGTGAAAATTAAGGTTTATGCTCAGCAATAACTTTGAGCAGGAATAACTTTGTTATTTCTTGTCCTATGGTGATGCGACTTATATTTTCAGAAAGGGGTGAGTTTCCTCTTTCTTTTGATACCTTTTGAGCTAATTTGGCTCAGCTCCATGTTTTGGTGGTATCTTGGCTATACCATTGGTTTATGGTATTTTGGCTGTCATGCTTGTGCTCTGGTTTTGAGTCACAGGCTGACATTGATGACATGGTGATAGGAGGAGAGAAGGAAATGAGGCAATTGTTCAAGGAAAAAATTGAAGAGCACTTAACCATGGAGGACCTGTGTGAAGCAGACTATGTATTGGGAATCTATTTGTGCCGTGATAGGGTGCAGAAGACAATCTCACTCTCTCAGAAACTATATGTTTATAAACTTTTGCACAAATATGGGATGAGTGGCCGCAAGTCAGTCACCACACCCATGGTCCCAAGCTCACACCTTACACAAGTGGAGGAGGGTTGTGAAGTTACTGATTTCAATTACAGAAAAGCCGTTGGGCTATTGAAATATCTTACCTCGTGTAGTCAACCAGACATTGCCTATGTTAATTCTGCACTTTCTCAGTTCTTAGAAAAACTGCCTGTCAAACGTGTTATAAACTTCAACAGGGTGTTATGCTACTTACAGGGGACTCAGTATTATCTGTTGAATCTAGGAGAAAATGGAAAGATTGAATATATTAAAGGCTAATAAAATTCTGACTGGGGAAGAAACGTTTTTGGGAAATCTTTTTTGGGGTATGGGATTTTGTTGGGTGGACTCATCTAATGAAAAATGAATAAAAGACCTACAGCTCCACTATCCACCACTGAGGCAGAACTCAGGAAAATTTTGGAATTAATGAAAGATGTGATATGGATCAATAATCTCCTTTCGGACTTCAATCTAACGCCAACAACCAAGTTCAAATGTGAAAATCAGGGGGAGATTTCTTTATGTCGAAATAAGTTGTATCATCATTGCACGCGGCATATAAATATTTGGGTCAATTTTCTAAGGGACATGGTAGAAGAACACAGTGTGCAGATTACATTCATCCGTACCTCAACTATGTGGGCTGATATTCTCCCTGAGAGTCTCAGTAGGGTTAAGCAAGAAGAATTCTCAAATTACATTAAACTTATTACACATTCAAACATGAGGGCATGGAAAGATTAACCAAGTCAACCACTTCAAACTACGCGGTTTTGAGATCACGATCAATTAAGCTGATCATGATCTGAATAGACAGAATTCGTAGCGAAATAACTTAATTTGTAAATAAGTAACCTAAATGTAGGGATTGTGAAAGATAATGTGTGAACCTGTGGTCACAAGACAAGATTGATTTGTGCCTTAAATAGAACCTTGTATTTTTATTTCTTTCCTCTTTTCTTCATCTTGCTGTGACTGTTCTTTTCTATCATCTAACGCACATTATCTTCACAGAATTAGAATAAACTAAATTTGAAATTTAATATCTATCCTTCAAGTAAAATAGTTAGGAGGTTTTTTCTATCTTCATATTCTTATACAAATTAAAATAATTAAATGAACCTGTGAGACCAACCTTTAATGAAAAAGTTTTTTGTTTATGTCCCACAAAATTTGGATTGAAATTGTGCAGCTGATTTCAAACTTATAAACAAGTTGAATTAATTCATTACCAGTAATTCTAATTATGATTTTTTGATATAAAGCTTCCATATATAAAAGAAAGCACTATAATCCTAAAATTAATCAATATATCACTTTAAATTCATATTATTACAGTTCTCAATATGTATTGTTCTTGAGTATAAGGAATTTATGGCTTCAAATGAGAAAAAAAAGCTCATTTAACCTGTATCTAGAAATATCAAGAGTTTCAATTAAACATAAAATTGGAAACCCCAAATTACATTGTACTTCATTAAGGGAAGTTTTCAATGATAATGAAGCTGAGAAACAGATTTTCTGAATTGAATAGGTGGATGTTTCATATTCCATAATTTGTTTGCAAAAATTTGGAATCAATTAGGGGAGATTTTTGAAGATGAAAATAATATTGAGTTAAAAAATATTCAATAATATAAAAAATTTGATAGAGCTTTGAAAATGAGGGAAGAGTCAAATTTTACAATAGTTTAAGTATTAATAAAATGAAATCTGATACAGGTTAAACAAAAAATACATTTATAGAAATACAAGAAATGAAATTGTACTTAAAATTTAATCAATTTCAAAATATGGCATTGTAAGACTACATAAAGAGTATCTATAATTATATCTTGGCCATTTTGGAGAATACTAAATGTTGTTCATTTATACTGGCTTCTTGATAAAAAGGTTTGTTTTGTTACCTTTTAAGGTATCATCGAAAGAAAACATTTACCAAAATTCAATAGTTTTCTATTGATATGAAAAAGAATCCGAAATTAGTAATTAGTTTAGTATTGATTAGAAATTTTCATGTCTTTGTGGTTTTATATGATATCTTTTATGTCATTTGAAAGGACTTCCATTATTTCTGGCTGTATAGAAAAATCAAATTTTAACTTAAGGCTATGAAGATTTAAGCCATGATCACGGTATTTTAATGGACTTTGAATTAATTTAAAGCTTTCTTTTTTAAATATATAAGAGTATATCATAAGTACAAGAAGTGATATAACTTTTCTCAATATCTAGCTTATGATGAAAGCCATTTTTTGGTAATGATAAAATTTAGAAAAATGTTGGTAAGGAGCATTATTATTGAGTTAGGTTTGACCGAAATATGGAAGGTTGTTTTATTTTATTATTTGTTCATTTTACTTGATAGAAAATTTGGATAAAAAGGTGGTTTTTGATTTAATTCAATGCTCAAGTTATTTCAGTGTATTCCATTCTTAATGATCTTCTTAGATTGTTTTGAGTTAAAACTCCTTTTAGTAGATAAAATTCAGTTAGTTTTTCCATATTTTATTCCTTTCTAAATCAAAAACACCTCATCATTTCACCCAAGAAGCTGTATTTGTGTATCTCTTTTCAATTATATTCCATATTATTGAAAGAAAGAAAAAATTTTGAGATCTCAAAGAATACATGATATATTATGAAAGGAATGTATTGGTTGGATAAGAAAATTCAATTTTAAAGGTTAATTCTCTTGAATTTGAATATATTGGTGATGATTTGGTGTTTGAAATGGGAGAGTAAGCCATGATCCAGAATTCATCTTGGGTGTTAAATTTGTTACTGGATTGAATTCAACTTTGTGCTTCTTTGACTCTGTCTGCCTCAAAGCATCTTTAATGCTATTAATTATTCATCTTTTTTTCTTTTGATTGTTGGATAGGAGGATGTAATTAGTTCTCTCAGATTGAAAGTCATAAGGATAGAGTGACCCTGTTTCTAAAAAAATCATGTCATCTTGAGATTCACTTAACCAAAGATTTTTCAAAGATGAGTTTGGTAAAAGCTTAATTCTATTGTTATGGAATTACCTTTGTTCTGGAATATAATTAACTTATCCAAAGGACATGCCATAAGCTGAGTGTTTATGAGCAACATTTGATTAGTTTTTATAGTTGAAGGTGCTCTGGCTGTGCTGTCACGGCGGCCAAAAAATGTGAGAGAATAGTTTCCTGATTATCTGAGAACAAGAGGAATAAATTGCATCAATATCTGAGAGGCAATGAATACATCAATAGAAACAACTAATTCTTAAAAGTAATTGACTTAATAGGACGCAAGCTAGCAATCCTGGATTTAGTGGCATTATTGATGGTGAAATAAATAGCCCAAGTTGGCAGATAACCAATAATTGTTGGCCCCAAGCCCCAATAGAGTCCACGTTGTCTATCTTCTCTAGAAATTTTTGTTCCAAGATCCTAAAAGATGATCATTTATAATTTTAGGAAGGAAGTAGTACAACAGCAATTGGTGTAAGCGTTGGTCACCTCATATTTGAATAGGGAAAATCCAAGTATTTACGCACCAGTTAAGCCTTTGTATGAAGCCAAAGTTGAATTGGTATTGATAAAGCTGACTTGTGGGTATAGCTTTGTCTTTACTACATCCAATGGAAATTGACAAAAAGTCAATCCAGTTTGAGAAATTTGAATAAAGTGGAGATAGTGAAAAAGTGGATTATTTGAAGCAGACCAGATAGCATTGAGCATGAGAGAGTGATTTAAGTTTTTTGTCTGAAGATTTTGTTAGTAGGCGGGTTTTTCTGACTAACTGAAGTGATTGGAATAAGACCATTTGGACTATGAGATGAAGGTATGATGTTCTGATTTTGAATGATTATTATCAAATAAATTTGTAGGAGTTTCAGGTTCAGAAATTTTGAATTTGGGTTCAACTTGTTGTTCTAAAAAAGAGCTACAAAGTTGACCTTCCAAGTTGGTTTCATGAGGCTTAGCTTGAGGTAATTGATATAAACATTGTAAAAGATTTTGAGTAATTACAGTAATAGTAGTAAGAGTAGGAGTAGCAATGCTAGATATATTTAACCTTGAAGTTGAAATTAAGGAAATTTTAAATGTTTAGATTATTAGATTTATTTTGCAAGAAATAGTCAGTCGAACTGGATGGAATTTAAACCTAATCAGTTAGGTTTAATATCCCTAGGGTTGTGCTTCGCCGCACATAATCTACCCAGAAGTAAATAGTGCGAAATTTAATATAAGTAACACTGTTCGTACTGTAAAATTAAGAAACAAAATATAATTAATGAGAATAAATTAAATATAAAATATAATTAATAATCATAAATAAGAAAAAGAAATTGAATATGAATCATGTGAGCCTTGAGGTATATTTTACATACCCAAATAGGCCACAATTATCTTAAAAAGAAATTTTGAATTATGCATAACTCATAAGTCATGCATATATCCAAAATTCATCATTTTTGATTTCAGAAAAGATGAATAACTTTTTATTGAGTAAGTAAATCCATGGATTTAAGGCCAGATTTGGATTCTACACAAAAATTCACCTAGGGTAGCTCCATAGAGTGAATAAACTCAAATTAACTCTTTGAGGTGGTAAAATGGAAAATAATTCAATACCACATCATCAATACCACATAAAAGATCCGTGAAAACGTTTGTTTTTCTTAATTTCATGCCAAAATAATGGGAATGTGAGAAATCCCATGTTACATATACAGTAAGAATAGTGTTATGCATGTTTTGAGCACTTAATATCATGGTATTCTTACATGGACTTTTGGTACACCCATAGTGGATATCTCACTTGAAGCTTATAATTCTATTTTGACGTAAAAAATAAGCAAGGAGGACAAAAGACATCAAAGAGAGCCAGGGTACCCAACTTCTGAGGCCTCAGAGGCGTTGACAGCTCCAAAGCTTGGATCCATGGCTGATCTTGGCTTAATTGGTAAACTAAAACCTTGTGGGAACTTGGTTAACATGTTACAACTACTGTAAATCTTAAGAAAATAGCAAAAAACCTGCTATTTTGACGTGCCAAGGAGGTAAAAAGCTACTTAGACTCCTGTAACCATGTCAATTCTTGATTATTTTCCATGGATAAACCCCAAAGGAGTCATTAAAACCCTTTTTGGACTTGTATCCATTGAATTACCTCATAGCAACCAGTGAAACACTGATATTTGCAATTCTACATAGAAATGAGGTAAAAACATCAAAAATTCATTAAAAATACAATTCTTAATGAATATTTCTGAAACGTTCAGGACTAATAGAGAACTGTATTATCTATGGTACACCCAAAAAGAATTACAGTTTTACTAGTAAAATTAAAAGTGTTACCTACAGTCCAGTTTTGACTATTCTACGTGAAACACTGAATCTTCAAAAATTCACAGTAATTACACCCTGTGATGAAATTGCCAATAGCATTTATAAATTTGAGAAATCAACCATTATTTTGAAATGAAAGAAGATTTACAGATGTTACTCCTTTTATTCTTAACCATATTGGGGTTGGTAGTCACGTAAAAGCATCAATTAAGTAATTATGATAATCTTACGTGACAACAGATGATGCAATCAATAATCCAAAAAGGTTTATTGTTTTTTCACTCACTGGTTTTTCAGTTTGCTCCATGGAATGCCTCTGAGAGCTGTTGTTGACTTAAAAAAGGCCTCCTCTTGCTGTTTTTTCCACATCATCATCTTATTATCATTTAAACCATTATTACCAACAAGTAAGTATTAGTTATAGCTATTCTTAAGTGTTTTAAATCTTTAATAATCAATCAGAAAGACGTGAAATAATAGAATCCAACTATAGATTGTTGCAATACTGTTATAAATTCATTTTGATTGTTAAAATCCACAATTCTATGTCAAATCTCTCTATCTTATCTTTCAATAAGCTCTTTGGAATATTAGTGAGTGATTTATTTTTAATTCTTAAAGTGTTTCTCTAAAATTAGTTTTCTTCAAGAATTATCATTATAGTTATTCTTGCAAAAGATAATTATATATTAAAATAATTTTATTATTTTAATAAAAGAAGTTTTATTATGAAAATCTTCTTGTAATTGATTCTTGTAGACAATTACTTGCTCACTGTTAAAATCACTAGTAGTGTTTAACACGTGAAAGAAATAATTCTTTAATTATTTAATTGTGGTTATAATAACATTTTGTTATTATATTTCATAAGAACAGTCATAGTACTGTTGATTAATAGTAATATTATCATCAGTTTCATAGACAAATCTTACAAATCATAAGAATAAATGATAAACAAGTTATAAATCATAATTAATGAAAATAAATGATGAATAAAATATAAAATATAATTTTTCAAAAGAAAGGATAAGTAAAATATAAAAAGTTATTAATAAGAATACATAATTAAAATATAAATCATAATTCAAGTATATGAAAGATGATTAATAAAGATAAATGATGAATAACCTATAAAACATGATCAATAACAATAAATAATAAATAACATATAAAATATAATTTATGAAAAATAAGTTGTAACTTAATTATAAAATATGATTATTTAAAATAAATAATACAAAAATATAAAATATAATTTAAATAAATGAATTATGATTGATAAAAATGAATAATAAATAAAATAAATAATAAATAAAATATAATTTATAGTTTGTAGAGAAAATTAATAGAAAAGATAGAAAAAATGATCAATAAAAATACATAATGAATAACATAAAATATAGGTAATAAAATAAAAAATGTACTTTTTAAAGATAAATTATGAATGAAAGAATTGATAAAATCTTAAATATAAAATAAATAATAAATACTGAAAGTTAAAAATCACATATCTAATAGACAAGCCATTAATAATAAACAATACAGGGAGATAATAATAAGTAATAGAATTTAAATAATTTTCTTTACTTTGAATTAAATTCAATTAATTTCAATTAATGGTCATTAAGCTTCCTTAATTTTGATTTATTTCCGATAATTATAATTATTCTTAAATAATTTTAATTATTTTTGGTTAAATTCATTTTATTTGATTTTACTTATCTTATTTCATTTTATTTAAATATAACAATTTTCATTTATTTCTCTTTTTAATAGAGGTCAATTAATTTTAAGGAGCTTTAATGAACTTTCATTTGTAATAATTTTCATAAATTTTACTGAATAATCTGAATTGAAAAATATTAACTATAACTAATTCAAATTATTTCTGGTTTCTTTCAATGAATATTGATTAATGTTAATTAATTTTAATTAATTTTAATTATTTTTAATAAATCTTAGAACTAATTTGAATTATTGTCAATTAATTTACATTGTTTTCAATTCTTTTCAATTGATTCAAATTAATCTTATTGATTTTTGATTTATTATCATCCTTTCAAATTGATTATAATTAATTTCCAGTAATTTCCATTATTTTTAATCAGTTAATTATGATACAGTTTTACTGAATCCTCATTAATTTTGATTAATTGTAACTAAGTTTGTTTAATTTTGATAAATCTGAGTAGGCTCAAATTAATTTTAATCAATTTAAATCTATTTCGATAAATCTTAGTAGATATTTAATAATTTGAATTTATTTTGCTTACTTTTAATGAATTTTTATTAAATATTGATTAATTTTGAGTAATTTCATTTCTTTGTTAGTTCATTATAATTGTTTTTAATGTATCTTAATTTAAAATAAACTAATATTAATCAATTCTAATTCTTTAAAATAAATGGTAATTAAATTTCTTGTTGTTAATTTTAATTCATTTTAGTCAATTATAATCAGTTCAAATTGGATTTAATTCTTATTTTTTGGAATCAATCTTAATTAATTACCATCACTTGAAACAATTTTTACTTATTTTTTGTTACTTGTTATCAATTTAAAATAATTTCGATTTAATTTCAGTTTAATTTACTCAATTCTTCAAATAGTTCAAACTTAATTTCACACATAAATCCTTTTTTCAATAAAAAATTTGAATTTTTTAGATATCATCAGAGGTAGAAAAATTCAAATTCGCAAAAAATCCTTCAAATAGTTCAGCTTGAATTTTTTGAATAACTATTGCTTTGTTCAATAAAAAATTTGAATTTTGTGCATTCCATGTAGAGGTTGAAAAATTTGAATTAAAAAACAAATTTTTCCAATAGTTCAAATCACATTTTTTGAATAGCCATGCATTGTTTTTCAATAAACTAAAATTATAAAATTACCCAAATTTTTTGGAAATAAATCTCAAGCATACCTTAGAAAATAATTTTCAATATTTGTTTCATTTTTTTTATATTTCTAATATTAAAAGGTTAGTTAAAAACATGGAAAGTTTTTAAATTGATAAAATGGATACCTGAAGGCTTCTCTATTTTACAAAACTAATAAAAAATTATAATTTCAAAGGTTTGTAGTGGAAGCCAATCTTATTATTTATTTATAAATCTCTTTATCATAAAAAACAAATAATAACTGAAATATTAATCAATAGTTTCATTCATTGAAGATCGATTCTCAACTTAAATAGAGAATATTTAATATTAATATAAGGAGTCATACCTCTTTCAAGTAGGTGTTTATACTTGTAGCTTACTCAGAGAGTTTCTTTAAGATACGTTTGAAAATTCTCACCAATTCTGTTAATAAGTCTATCATTACCTCCTTCTCTGATTTAACAATTCATAACTCAAACATTTATTAGAAGAACTTTTTTACATTACTCAGAATTTAGATATAGTAATTAATGATTAATAAGGCTGATAGATTATAAAAATGGAATTCAACTCTGGAACCCATATTACATCTTTGTTCATCTTGTGTGGAATATCTTTTCTTTTCCTCAATAGCAATAATATTTCTGTTGTAATGTCAATTTCATATTTTAAATTTTCCCTATGAAACTCTTTTTAATATCACTAGTAATTAAGGTTACTATGACTGTTATTATTAAATATGATAGATAGTCCTATTATAGCCACAAATAACTGATTCTTTATCTTTTTATACACTACCAGTAATTATAACATTAAGAAGTATTTTTTTACTACAATCCCTTAAAAAAATATTAAATAATACGGCTTCCTATTAAAGTAATATTAAATCATTTTTATGAATAATTATCTCTTTCAAAAGTAATTATTATAAATCGTTTTAATAAAAGCAATTTAGTGACCTGATTGTTAAAACAAAATTATTCAGGCCTAGTTGTGAGGAAATCTTTTTTTGGCCATATTTTTTTTGTGGGATGTTAAGATCCCCAAATTTTTTCATAGATTTTTTTTCCAAATTTCTCTGAGTTGGCCAGTTTGTCAAAATGGCCAATTCTTTTTCAAAAGATAATTGAAGAACTTGCCACTTATGAATTTCCTTATTTTTTTAAAAAAATGAAAGGGTAAATATTGAGAATCAAAAACTAGAAGACAATATTCTTGGGAGTTTTTTTGGGTAGGAAAAGTGTAGGTGAAAAAAGTGATTTTTTTTGAAATTATTTTTGTTCACATTTGTAATATTACTGTTTTTCACTACAAAATTGCCATATTTCTTCATAAAAAAACTGACTTAGGTGATATTTATGCAATAATTAATACTGAGAAGGGGGAAGACTGTGATAACTTGTATATAGAAGAAAATAATTATAATTTCAATCTGACTCAACCTCTAAAATAGTGGGTTTTCTGTGAAAAGGGGAGGAATATTGGAAAATGGAAAATTCCCTTATTCTTGAATTCATCTGTTTCAGACCTATCAAAAACTATTGCAATTTGATTTTGGGTCATATTAGACCTCTGGGTGGGCACAGCATACCCCTGTCCCCTGAAAACATTATGAACATGCTTCCAAATAATCTCGAGGGTCTGAAATTCACCTTCAGTAGGGGTTTAGAAATTTTTAATGACAAAGGTGGGATTTGGGAATCATGAAATTAGGAAAGAGCTACTCAAAATATGAAAACCAGGGGATAATAGCTATTAAAAGTGAAACAAGTTAGGTGAAAGTTATAGTTAATTGAATAGGGAAAGGAAGAAATTGTGAATCGGATTACTGGTGAAGTAAGAAGAGGTTAAAGATATTTTTTAGGCACTTTATTTTGAGAAAAAAAGAAAGAAAATTGTTTTGGAATGGGGTTTTTGAAAAAAATATTTTGGGGCAGAAAATATGTGGGATTATTTGTGTGTATTTTTTTGGGGATGGGAAAGCTTGGGGATTATTTGTTTGTGTTTTTTTGTGGGGGATGTGAAATAATGTATGACAAAAAAGGGTTAAGGGGTTTTTTTGGGGAGGATATTTGGAAGTTTTTTTCCCAAAACACTTTTTTGTTTTAAAAGGGGCCTAGGGAATTCATTTTGTGTTTTTGTTAAAAGGCTTATGTGCTTTCACCAATTTTCATAGTAAATTCTTGAAGAAATGAAAATTTTAATGAAAAAAATTGAAGAATCTAATAAATTAGTCATTAGTACTCCAAGAATATGTTGAAAATATCTTTTAGAGTGCTTTGATAGATTATTTGTGGATTTAAATAATGAAAAGTTGAATTTAAACAATAATATACCAGTTAATAGTTAAATACTATTTTCAATAGTAATATTCTGTGATTTAATGTCTTCATTCTTTATTTGAAAATTGAAAATTCTTGATTTGAAATATTAAGATACTTAAGAACAATTTTGATAGCTAATACCTACCAGTTTTATTGATTACTTAATGATTTAACTCAAATATAATAATGATTTCTGGAAAAAAATCAATAGAAAGCTCCTTTTAAGTCTAAGCAATATCAAATAGGCACACAATGGAGAAAACTAAATTATTGGTGAATGAGAAACCAATGATCTCTTTTTGATTTATGATTACATCACTTTTTGTTAGCTAGAATTGTCATAATTACCTAATTTAATGATTTTATGTGGCCACCAACCCATTTATGGTTAAGAAATAATTAAGTAACTACTTTAATTAATAATTTCTTTCAAGGTAAAAATTTCTCTCTCAAAGTTATTATATTAGAAATTTCATCACAGTTTGTATTTTATGTGAATTTTGGGGATTTGGTATTTCAAATGAAATCATCGAAAATGTACTGTAAGTCAAACTTTAAATTCTAATTATTAATTAATTTTTATCTTTGGTTTTAGCTTGGTTCTTCCATTTTCCCATTTACTTTTAAAAATTTTCATAAGGGTTAATTAACAATTTTATTTTGAATTAATTTTAGAATTTTTACTTCATTTTCTATTTAGTACACATAAATAGTATAATGACAACTGGTTGTCATGAGGTGATACAATTGAAACTATTATCCAAACAGCTTTAATCACTATTATTGGGCTTATTCATGGAAAATAATGAATAATATACATGGTTACAGGAGTAAAAGCTGCTCATTACCTCCTTTTCAAATCAAAATAGCAGCTTATTTTCCAGTTTGTCATGATTCAATGGGACTTGGCCTTAAGAAAAAGCTTCCCAAACTTTTTTAGTAGACAAATTAGACTAAGATCAGAAGAAAATCACATATTTTGAGCTTTTCACTCCACAGAGGCCTCAGAAGCTGGCTACCCTGGCTCTCTGTGATCTCTTTTGGCCCTCTTAGTTATTTTTACATCAAAAATAGTAATTCAGGCTGAAAGACTGATATCCACTATGGGTGTGTCAAATCTTTAGGTAAAATAAAGTAACCTTAAGTTTCATGAAAGATAATAAAACTAATATTAATTTATATTTAATATGGGAAGCTTAAAAATTCCATTTGTTTTTGTGTGAATATTCTAAAAACACAAGTTTTCACAATTTTTTTTATGTGGTGTTGATGATGTGATGTTAGATTTTTTTACATATTGCCACCCCATAAAGTTGCTTTAAGCATATTCACAATATTGAGTTACCCCAGATGAAATTTTGTGTAGAATAGAAATGTAAGGTTTGATTATGAAACAATAAGTAAATATTACAAATATTTAACCTATTATACTATTAATATCCTCATTAATAAGTAAAATAAAAATAATTATAATAATAAAGAATTATTATAGTTAGGGTGTAAAATTATTATATTATTGAATAAATATAATAATATAGTTTATATTTGAAAAATGAATATATTAATATATTTAAAGCTCTTTATTATTGTTACAAACCAATAATAAAGGGGTAAAAAATTGTTTTTAAAAATAAAATCAATTAATAACAATAATATTACCAATATTTATGTTATATATTAATATAAATACTATTTATAACAATAAAATAATTATTGAAAGTAATAATAGAGAAGAATTATTATAAAAGAGAAAATAACCTAATTTTGACACTTAATATAATAATTTTGATAGATTGTATGCCAAAAAATGTAAATACAATCAATTTAAGTTGTATGTAAAAAAAAAAATAAGAGAAATTACAAATATTCTTAATTTTATATGGAAAATAAGATTTATAGAGAAATATAACAAAAACACTTGAACAGATTGGGTAATCACATGAATATTGATTAACTTTGGTCTTTAATAATAGAAATCATTTATATATAAAGAATAAAGATTTCAACTTTTCAATTAGTGTTTCATTGTTTTTGATGCGCCTGAGAGGGAAATATATTAAAAAGAGCTCCATTTATAGTGAATTCCTCCCTTCTAGAGTCTAACAGGCTTCTAGTAGACGTGTACTGATGGTATACACTGGAATTTATCAGTATCTTAAGGCTTAGTGATGATTACATCATAATCAAACCATATTATCTTATTATTACACCATGATTTAGAGTTATCACTAGGACTCTAAGTTTGATGACATCATAGGCTTGGGAGAAGCCTAAGCTTTGTGGATATTATTATTATTAATCAAAATAATAGTATTCACCAGCTTTATCACTTATATAACTGTTAACTGTAATATAAGATTACAGTGAGTGATCATGAATGATCAATTTTAAGCTTATACTTTGATCATTAATATATTTTAAGTTATATCTGCTACAGCCATTTAGAGAGTGAACTCTGATAGCTTGGAATGTCCTCATTAAACTGTCAAGATTATTCTATTACATAATTGAAACGCTATTTTTGATGATTTTTCTTGTATCTCACCTTTTCTGTCAAAATTCAATATTTTAAATTTCAAACCATGATTTCAGGGGCTGTACCATGAATATTATGATATAAAATACATAATTATTCACTCACGAACTAGTGGAGCTTTAATATCTACTTTATTGCAAGTTTGGACCACTTTCACAACAAAGTGGTCAACACCTCTAACAATTTTGTTCAATAAACCCTTACAAGTTATAAACTTGTTTATAGCTTGTCAATTAAAGTTCATATCTGTATTTTTACTTTCATTATGTGTTAAGTTTATTTTTGTTTTAACTCTCTATCACTTATATTTCAGGAGATATTAGCTAAAGACCATGAATGAATGTGCTGATTATAAAAGTGCATATATTCAGCTTAGTTTCTTAAGAATTAACTTGAGAGAAATAAAATAAAACTATTTTATGTATAGTTTTTTATGGGGAATCCAAGGGTGCAATTTATTTCACATTTTTCTTCCTTGGCTTCTGAGATAAATAAGAATTTATATCTTTTTATGGCATTTTTGCTTATTACCCATTAGTTATTGACTTTACAGATATGCCATAAAGATGATATATTTGTGTTTCATCATGTGGAATCTAATGGTGAAATTTATTTCACATGTTTATTCATCAGATTCTAATTCAATTTAGCATTTATGCTGTTTTATGGTATTTTTACTTATTTTAGGGTAATTTCTTGGAGGAATAACTATTGTAAAGTTTTTCTTGTGAACCTTTTGGATATGTGGTAATATCTCAAAGGCTAACAATTCCTACCACCAAAAAAGATTTTACTACATTCTGATATAGCTAATTAAGGTATCATCCACTGTCCTACCTCTTCCTTAGACTTACTAGTGCTGAAGCTCAATGATGCTCAACTCTTCTATTATTTAGGTCTTCCTTAATGTCTGAACCTTCTCATTAGTCTATCAGAATGAGCTGTATCTTTCTCAAGTAGTCATTCATCTTCTTGAGTTGGGTTTCTATAAATTACAAGGTCTTCCCTTTCTTTTTTGTTTCTTGTCTTTCTTTCTTTAAGGACTTTTACAATTTTCTTTTCTTCTCCTTCTTCTAGAGGAGGGATTTCAAGTGGGGGTTTATTTCTTAGTGGAAATAATTCTTTGTCAATTGAGCTTTAATTTTTCATCAGACTTACAGGTAGAGTTGGGTGTTTGTTCATAAGCTAACCTGTAAGCTCCAATTGCAGAGTATTAGGTCCATGTGGTGCTTTTATCATAAATGGTCCTGCAAAGGAATCTTTCAATTTCTTTGGGCCTTTGATATTATTAAAATTTAGATTTGATACCAAGACCAAGTCTCCTAATTTCAAGTCAGGTGGTTTATGAATTTTATCCCATCTCTCTTTTGCATATTTGAAGGAGTCTTGCATACATCTGGTTGCATGATGTCTTGCTTTTTCAAGAATTATTTTAAAACTGCTTGCTGTTGGACTTATATCCACTAGATCCTTTTTGTGGGTATCATAAGAAAGTCTTGGATTACAACCTTTTTCTAACATTTCTGGTGTTTTGCCATTTGAAGAATGGATTGATGTTTTATATACCAGTTCAAGAGCTGGTATCAAGGTACACCAATCATGAGTAAATCCATCAGGATCTTTGAGTTCTAGTCCATAAGCACAGAATCTTCTGATCATGTCCTCTAAGGTCTGTATCATTCTTTCTGCTAGACCATCAGTTTGAGGGTGGTAAGCTGTTGAGAATGATAACTTTGTTCCAAACAAGTTACAGAGGTTTGTCCATAATGCTGAAGTGAATTTTGGGTCTCTGTCACTTATGAACTTTTGGAATAAGACTGCGTGGCTAACAACTTTATTCCATATCATTATTGCTGTGTCCATAGCTGTGTCATCTTTATGACATGGTAAGAACATTGGATTTTGGCTGTATCTGTCAACCAGTACTAGGAATGCATTATAACTCCTGTCTCCTCCTGGAGGTAAGGCTGTTACCCAATCCATGTGAACTATTTCCCATGCGGATTTTAGTTTGTGGATTTGGATCATCATTCCAAATTTCTTTCCCGCAGCTCTGTTTTCTTTTTGACATCTGTCACAGGTTTGGCAGTATTCTGCAACATCGTTTCTCCAAGTTGGCCACCAAGAGCAGGTTTTAACCCTTTCCAGTGTCCTATGTTCTGAGAGATGTCCAGATGCAACACTATCATATAGTTCATGTAATATAGTATTTATAAAGGTTCTATCTTTTAAGGTCATGGCACATGTTTGTTTTGTCCTATGATACATTATTCCATCAAGGAGGTGGAATCTTCCTTCATGATATGCTTTTTTCCATATTTTATCTAGTTTGGATGAGAGTGGCGGGTCTTTGCAGTCTTTCATCAGAAATTGGCACAGGATATGACAGTACGTATCCATCTTATAGCTTTCTTTAACTTGATTGAATAATTCTGTGCCAATGTCTGTTCTACATATGCCTTCTATATGGTGCTCTTCCTGTGGTACCCATGCTGGGTTTTCAGGTGTATTTGCTAAATCACATGTACTAATACCATCTGCATTTTTACAAATATCTCCAGATTTATGAGCTATACTTATATTTCCTCTATATTATTGGATATAAATTTGCCATCTTATCATATGTCTATTTGGTGTTTTCATGTTTTAAAAATATTTTACAGCATTACAGTCTGTAATAGCATAAAACACTGCACCATCCAGATAATAATGTAATTTTTCTAACGACCACACTAAGCAAAGACATTCCATTGGGCTTGCTCCAAACCTTGCTTCTGTTGACTTAATTTGTCATGAAATGAAGCAAATTGGTCCTTCAACAGGTTTATCATTGATGATTTGTGTCTGGTGTAGTGAAGCACCTAATTCCCCTCCACAAGCATCAGTATATAGTTTGAAAAGTAGTTTCAAATCTGAAATTAGAAGAAATGCAGTATTTGTCAGGGCATTTTTCAATTCCTCATATGCTTTGACTCTTTCTTGAGTCACTTTATATACTGTCTGTTGGTCACAGAGTTTATACAAGGATTTGGCAATTCTTGAAAAGTCCTTTATATGCTGTCTGTGGTAACAAGAAAATCCTAGAAATGATTGCATTTCTTTTTTTGGTTTGGGGCATTGGTTTCACTAGTATTTCTGCTACTTTGTTTTCATATATTCCCAAGCTTAGTCCAGATACAACATGTCCCAGTGCTTTTAGCTCACTACATTCAAATGACACTTTTTGAGGTAAATTTTCATGTTTACTTGGAATATCTTTTTTAGTACTCCGTCTAGTCTTGTTAAGTGACTTTCCCAGTTTTCTGAGCAAGCTATGATATCATCAATATAGATAATTAACCATCCTTCTGACAACTCTTCAGGAAATATGATGTTCATCATCCTTTGATAGTGGGAAGGTGCATTTTTTATAGCAAATGGCATGCTTAAATATTCATATATCCCACAGTGAACTATTATCCTTAGTAGTTTCTTAGCATTGTCTGTTAAGAAATTTTGATTAAATCCCTTTAGAGAATCCATAGATGTGATGAGCTAACCCTCTTACAATTGTGTCAATGTCTCATGGATTCTGGGTATTGGATATCTTTCAGGGATAGTGTAGGTATTTAGAGCTCTAAAATACCCTACCATCCTTGATTTTCCATTATTCCAAGTGATAATGACAGGTGTAGTAACCTCTACCTGTTCATTATGTCCTACTTTCCTTAATACCCCAAGCTCCATTACTTCTTTATTGTGTACCTCTAAGGCTTCTCTAGCTCTTGGGATAGCTGGGTAAGCTGGTCTTCTTAACTGGGGTGGATAAGGACTTCCTGCATTAAGGATAATGTCTACTCCATGTCCAATAATTGCACCTAGTGGCTCTTTGTCAGTTGCAAGGGAATTTTTATATTTTAATAAGACATTAATCAGTTTTTCTTTCATTTTTTCTGTTAAACCTTGATTGAATTCTGCATCTTTAAGCTGGTCCCTTATGAAAAAATCTTTTTCTGGATTTTCTCTTCATTTTTTATGACTGTAATTTGTTTTTTATGATTTGAAACCCCAATTTTTGGCTCTTGGTTTTCAACCATGACAATGTTTATAATTGACTTTACAGCTGTATATCCCATTCCTTTTTCTGGTTTTTTTCTATACAGTCTGGCATCACGTATGCTTGTCAGGCTTGTATCAGATGTTTGAACTTGTGGTAAGTTTGAGTTGACATCTAATACTTCATATATTAAATCAATATTATTGATTTGTGAATTAATTATATTAATTTCATAACTTTAAGAAGCTTCTGACTTGTCAGTTTCTTTTTCAGAACTTGATTCTTCTTCTTTGTCATTGTGGTCCTCTGTTTCCACAATTTTGTTGATCTTTGCTTTTTTAAGGCAATTATTGGCTAATTGTCCAATACCTCCACATTTATGGCATTTTACTTGCTCATTACTGTTGGGTGTATTGATTTTGGAAGGTTCTATTGGTTTATCTTCTTTTCATAAATGGTTTATTTGAAATTTTTATGTCCACTTTTTTCCAAGCTCTACCAATCATAGTTCTTGTCACTATATCTTTAATTGCATTGATATATTCTTCTGTGGAGCATGGTTCTATGCACCTGGTTCTCAGGGAATGTTCTAATTCCCCTCCACATTTCTCAAGTATCTTCATGTGCGCAATTGTTTGTGACATTTCTGGGTACAGTTCATTTAAACTTCCAACTTGTTTTAAGAACCAAGTCTAAGGTTTATCCTTATCTTGTCAAAGAAGGAATTTTCAAATGAATTTTCTACCTTGTACCTCGAGGAATCATTTTCCCATTTGGTGATTATTTCATTTTTCCACCAAGACCAGGTATTTTTACCATTAGTTTGTCTTATGCCATAATACCATATTTTTGCATATTTTTCAAATAATGAATCTAATCTTGCAGTGATTAATTCATTGGTTTTGGCATAATCTTCTTTTAACATATCAATTTTTTTGATGAATGAAATATGGTCCTATTCACCTTCACCTGTGAATGTTGGCCATTCTTTTAATTGGGGTGCTTCCTTCATTAAGACTTGGTTATTGTCTTGATACTTCAAGTCTGTCATGAATTTATTTGTTAATTCCTCTTTTGCTTTAACAGGACTTCTTATATGAGAAAACAGGATTGATAGCTTTGGCATATTTAACCTAGCCTCAATTATTTTACCCATTTTTTCAGTAATAAGTCTTATTTCACTTTTAATGTCATCCCTAAGATTCATTCTTGCATCATAACTATTTTCTACATGGTCTGGAAGTAATGTTTTATGTGATGAAGTCTTTTGTTCAAATTTTTCAACAGAAATACTTAATTTTTTTAGCTTTTCTGTTAAATTGTCAATGATCACATCATAATTGATTGTCAAAGTGTTTTTAATCTCTTTTATGTATTGATACAGTTCTTGTTTTCCTTGTATTAATTTTTGAGTACTGTCAATTAAAATTTTTAGTTTATCATTTTCAACCATAAATTTAATTTTATCAATTTCTTTTTTATTTTGTATAACAGTTTGTGAAAAAGAGGAGAAGCTTTTATTTATTTCCTGGAACAATAGTAGACTATCTTTAATGTCTTTGAGAGGTAAGATACTATTTTTACTTTCAGTTAAAGTATTTACAACATCAAGAGACAAAGATATCTCTTTGGGAAATGAGGTTGTTAGATTCTTTGTTCTTCCTTGTCCTTGAATTCCATCAAGGCTCTGGCCATGTTGAAGACAATGTCCATGGCATCTTTTTGGATTTTTGGGATCCTGTAACTTTGGGAATATGTTTTCCTCCAAATCTTTTTCTTGTTCTTCTTCCCTTCTTGGGGAAGTTGGTTGGCTTGATGATTGCTGGTAGAAGCTACTGGGGCTTCTTCCTTTATTGCCTCTTTATTTTTGGAATGGTATTCCTTTATCTTATTGATTTGGGGCTTGGATGATATTGGATTCCATCCATTGGAGTATACCACTATCTCCTCCTCTGTGAGGAACCTTTTGAGGATGTACCAGGAGTTCATCACTCCTTGCTGGAATTGTGGAAACATTTCCCAATCTTTTTCCTTGTACACCATGTAATACTGCTTGTACTGGCTCATATAAATGTGTATTTGAGCCCTCTGAATGTGATTTGTCCCTGTTGTAGTTACTCATACTTAGTTCCAATTCTGGTTCAGAAATGATGGGCATATCTGGGACTTGCCTTTTGGATATGGCACTTCCTTGTGTGTATTCTGTTCCACTGGGTATTTTTCCCTTTCTTTTCTGTTTCTTTTCCCTTTTCAGGGATCAACTCTACTTCTGAGCTCATCTCCATCTTATTGGATGGAGTTTTGGAATCCTCTTCCAGTTGTCATAGTAAAAACTTAATAAAACAAAAAGATTTCAGAACACAAAAAAAATCTTTTATGGCAATTACAAGGAGGCACTCACCTTCAGAGTCCTGAATAGTGGGTCCTGGAAAGACTTATTTCTTAGCTTTCCTGTTTTTATTGACAATTGGGGTTGAAGAACTTGCAAAGTTTTCTTCCACCAATCTCTAAACAGTGGTTTGATTATCCTCTGCTGGGTTGTCTTCAAACCCTAAAAAGACAAATAAATATGAGTCTTTTTTCAAAGGTGTTCTTTTTGATAAGATATCAAAATTTCCAGGTAAAAATTTCTTTTTTATCTTTGAATGAATAACATTAATAAAATAAATGATCAAAAAAGAATAAAAACAATTTTCTTTATTGGTTTTTTTGAAAATATTTTTTATTATTTTATCATTTTTATTTTTAGATAATGAAATAAAATTAAGCTGATTATTTTGAAATTAATTTATAATATAAATTTATTTTTAATATATAAATATTTTTCTTAATGACTAGAGTAACTCAAAGGAAGTTCTTTCAAGTCTAAGGATGTGAAAGACCATGTGTAAGACAGTACAATTGCTTTCCAAATGCCAAAATTGCTCTTAAGATCAATAAACATAAAATTATTATATAACATTATAATTATAAATATAAAATTATGATATAATCTTATAATTCTAAATATACTTTATTATTGCATAAACCCAATTGGAAACATAATAAAGGTCTTTAAGTAAGTATCAAGGCCAGGCCACCAAATGCAAGGTTTGACTATTAAACAGTAAGTAAATATAACAAATATTTAGCTTATTTTATTATGAATGTTCATATTAATAAATAAAATAAAGAGCTATTCTAATTATGCTGTAGAATTATTATATTATTAAATAAATAGAATAATATAATTTATATTATAAAAATATAATATAATAAAAAAAAATATGTGAATATTTTTAAAGCTCTTTATTATTGCTACCAACAAATAATAAAGGCATAAAACTTTGTTTTTTAATAATAATAAAAATTAATAACAATAATATTACCAATATTAATGTTATATATCAATATAAATACTATTTAAATTAATAAATGAGTTATTAAAAGTAATAATAGAGAGAAATTATTATAAAAGAGAAAATGACCTACTTTCAACACTTAATATAATAACTTTGACATATTTTACACCAAAGAATGTAAATACAACTCATTTAAATTGTATTTACAAAATGAAATAAGAGAAATTACAAATGTTATTAATTTTACATGGAAAATAAGATTTATAGAGAAAAATAACAAAAAACAATTGAACAAATGAAGTAATCACTTAAATATTGATGTTTATAATAAATATTATCTTTGTTCTTTGATAATATAAATTATCTATATATGAAGAATAAAGATTTTACCTTTTTGTTTAGTGTTTTATTGTTTTCAATGCATCTCAGGGAGAAATAGAGTAGAAAGAGCTCTATTTATAGTAAGGTCTTCCCTCCTAGAGTCAAACAGGCTTCTAGTAGATGTTTAACTATGGTATCCACTGGAATTAATCAGTATTTTAAGCTTTAGTGATGACTACATCATAATTAAACCATCTTATCTTATTCTTACACCATTATTTAGAGTTATCACTATAGCTCTAAGTTTGATGACATCATAGGATTTGAAAAATCCTAAACTTTGTGTATTGTATTAGTATTAATCATAATATAATAGTATTCACCAGTTTTATCACTTATATAACTGCTAAGCTTAATATAGGATTACAATGACTGATCATAAATCATCAATTTTAAACTTGAACTTTGATCATTAATAAATTTTAAGTTATGCCTGCTACAGCCATTTAGAGAGTGAATTCTGATAGATTGGAATTTCCTCATTGGACTTCCACAAGCATTTTATTACATCATCAAAACTCTATTTTAGATGATTTTTCTTGTATCTCATCTTTTCTGTTGAAATTTAATATTTAAAACTTCAAACCATGATTTCAGGGGGATGTGCCATGAATATTATGATAAAACATACATCATTCTTTACTTATGCGCTAGTAGAGCTTGGATATCCACTTTATTATAAATTTGGACCACTTTCATGACAAAGTCGTCAACAGATCTAACAATTTTGTTCAATAAACCCTTACAAGTTATAACCTTGTTCATAACTTGTCAAATAAATTTCATATCTGAATTCTTCATTAGTTAATTCTTTACTTTATTTCAATCCAGCTCTCTATGATGTATATTCCAGTAGGTATTAGCTAAAAACAATGAAAGTATGTGCTGATCGTAACAGTACATATATTCAGCTTAATTCCTTAAGTATTAACTTGAGAGAAATGACACAAAATTCTTTTATGTGTAGGTTTTCATGGGGAATTTAACGGTCCCATTTTTTTCAAATGTTTTTGCATTGAATTCCGAGATAAATAAGATTTTATGGAATTTTTGCTTATTACTAATTAGTTATTGACTTTACAGATATGCTATAGAAATGATATGTGTGTGTTTTATAATGAGGAATCTAATGGTGTAATTAACTTCACATGTTTATTAATCATATCATAAGTTAATTCATAATTTATGCCTTCTCATGGTGTTTTTAATTCTTTTAAGGTAATTATTTGGAGGGATAATTATTGTAAAGTTTTTCTTGTGAACTTTTTGGAGATGTGGTCATATCTCAAAGGCTCACAATAAATATGGCCTCAAATCCATGGATCTACCTATGCAGAAACAAATTATCCATACTTTCATGTATTAAAAATAATTAACTTTGAGTATGCACATGATTTATGGGTTTTGAGTAACTCAAAATTTATTCCAAAGTTGTTTTTTTGGCCTATTTAGGTATGTAAGATATACCTCAAGGATTGCATATCTTATTATAGTTCCTATCATATTAGCTTAATAAAAGTTTCCAATAGAATTCTACATTAATTCAAACTTTTTACTGTTTTTTACAGGCCTCATTAGAATTTCTATTTCAATAGATATTTCCTCATTTAAAATATAAAGATATTTCTGTCAACCTTTGATTTAAATTATTATTATTGTTTAGTAATTTTTTCACATTTATATTATTGAAATTTATATTTAGCTTCTATATGAATTATATTTTAATATTATTTAATATCCTATTCTTTTCAAATTGAAATTATTTCAAGAAAAATAATATAAATTTTTTCGTTAGATAAAATCAATTCAAATGTAATTCTATTTAAAAAAACCAAATTTTCTAAAAATCATAATTCTAAATGCTTTTTAAAATAATCATTAAAGAAAATTTCCACAAAATTATTGTTTAAATTTAAAATTCTCATTTAACGTTAAGTTACTGCATAGTCAATTGTCCTTTTTACTTTGTTTAAAACTCTATTTTTTTGTTTTATATTTAATAATTATCGATCCAATCTTTTAATCAATTTTGTGAATAAAAAATAGGGCTTTGGTAAGACAAAAGATTAAAATAGGTAAAAAATCATGCATGATTAAATGGAACTGTAATTAATTGAACATAACCTTTCTTAAGACAAAGCCACCCCACAAAAAATAACAGATCTTATTAATCCATGGCGTTTTAGAAGAAATTTTAGAGCCAAATATTAGGGGTTTATTAAGGTTAAAATCCTTTGTTATTTATTTTCAATACAATTTATATTCTGCAATAAGTTTTCTTACTCTTTTTGAAGAAACGTTTTTACTCAGTAAGGTATGTGATGTACCTTTTTGTATTGAAAACAAACAATTTTGGCCTTTCAAATGTACAAATTCCATAAACAAAGAGAAATTCTTGCCAACATATTTTGGAATATTGATATAAACATTACATCTTTCACCTCAAATTTGCACCCCAAAGGGCAAAAAGATTTTGATATTTGGCGCAGAGCACATTTCAAAACTCCCCTTTTTTTAAAAAAATTCTTAAATAAATAATCTGGGAGTTTTATAATATTTTTCTTTGGGGGGAATATAAATTATTATTTGAAATATTGTTGAAAGTCTCATTATTTCAGTAAAATTAAAATGGAATTTATATTTTATCTCATTTCTTATTTATTATTGAGTATGAAATGAAATGGAATATATTTCTTTTGAGATATGAAGTTTTAATCTCTATATTCTTAATGGTACCAAAACTAATCATTTGAGATTTTCATGAAGGAGCTACATATCAGAAAATACCATCCTTGGCCATTAGACAGCACCAAAAAAAACTCTTTTGGAAGCCAAAAAATTAGTTACAACCAAATTAATTACTGTCTTTTGAAACCACCAATTTATTGGGGTGATTTGCTTTTCCAGTTCCCTTTAAGCCCAATTTCTGGGGGCTCTTTTTGGGGGGAAATAGCCCTTTTGGGCTAATATGTCAATTGAAAAAAAAATCTAGGGGATTTTAGAGCCCCATATCACTGGGAAAAAAGTAAAAAAAAAGCCAATTTCCCCCAATTTTGTTTTTTAGGCCAAAATGGCCTTTTGCCATTGATTCAGAAATTTGAAGTGTCTATTTAGCACCTAGAGTTACTAAATTGAGGCCAGGTATCAATTTAACAAAAGCTTTGTGTTCATTTAGCAACCCCATGATAATAATAAGAATAATTACTTAATTCTCCAAAAAAACAAATAGCACATGCTCTTTTTCTCTGTAATAGGTTGATTTTTTCCCTTTTTCCAAAAAGGAATTGATTTAATAAGTTTACATAATAATCTCTTTTTCTTTTTCTCAAAAAAAAGACTTTTTTGTAAAATCAATAAAATCCTCAAGATTCAACCTTGTTATTAAGTTTTCTTTTTCAAAAAGTAATCTTTTTATATTTTCCTTGGCTTTTCTTTTTTATTCATTCTATACTTCTAAGCTTTTCAATGAATTCATATCTTTTCTTCATTCAAGTTGAGCTATTTTGTTTTATTTTATTTAAAAAAAAGTTTTATCTCTAATTAATTTTGAACTTATCATTACTAATAAAATAATAATGAACAAAATAATTTTGAATTAAGAGAAATGTTTTGACAATTAAAAGAGTTAAAAAACTTGTTACAAGCAAAAGACACAAATTGAAAACTTTTTTTTTGTTTTAAAATTATGAAATAGGAGAGTTTGCTTTTTATAGATTAATGAATAGAGTAAATAGAATAATAAGAATTTGAGAAATTAACTTAGTATAGTAAACTGTAACAACCACTAGCCAGGGGTAAGGGTATTGATACTTACACCCACTCAAGCACCTCAAACCAGAAAATCTACTGTGTGTAACAACATTCAGTTTTAGCAATCTTCCTTGCTGAAACATGCATATGGCCTGCTGGCCTGAGACTCAAAACCAGAGCACAAGCATGACAGCCAATACCACAAATCAATGGTATAGCCAAGATACCAACAAAACATTGAGCTGAGCCAAATAAGCTCAAAAGGTATCAAAGGAAAGAGGAAACTAGCCCCTTTCCAAATATGCAAGTCCCATCACCATAGGACAAAGGATAACAAAGTTATTCCTGTGCAAAGCTGTTGCTGAGCATAAACCTTAATTTTCACCTCTCATCTGAAATACAGAGCAAGAGGCTTAACCCCATCAAATGGGTATTCAAAATGAAGCTGTAAGTCAGGGCTGTCCAATGGTACCAGCCAAATTGAGCTAGCACCAGTATTACAGAAGTGAAGGTCAAATTCAGGCCAAATAAGGGTGAATAAAACATTCACCTGTCATATAGCTTCTAAAGTTTTAGTGTGAGATACCTAAAGGGGGGTCTTTTTGGAAAGAGAACAATAAGGGCTATCTGATAGTGCCATTCATTTCCCCATATCTCATCTAGAACAAAAGCTATAAGGCAAACAAGCCCAATACAGCTTTTTGCCTAAAACATGCATATGTACAAAAAACTTGCACATGGGATAGCTTTGCCATATTTAATGATAGCTATATCAAGAAGGTACCATAGTGTAGAAACCTTACAGGGCTACAAACTGAACCAATTTTGAGGTTGATATCGCAAAAACTGACAAAGGTATGGTTGCTTTAAGGTAAAAATCCCACAGTTTGGCAAATACAGCCTTACCATGGGGTAATATCCCATAACCATGATTATGAGGTGTCAAAATGACGAAGAAGCCTGTTTTTACTTCAATACTGGGGACCCATACAGGTTCTGTACAGAATTCTATGCATCATACATGTCAGAATCAAGGTGTGTGGTCCCCAGATGAAAATTTTCACCCGGTATTGGTGAAACCTGCCCAGATGTGGTTTCAAAACCACATCTAAGCCCAATACAGGCTATACAGGCCTTTTGCAAACCACAAGCCTGTCTTTGAGAGTGAAAAATCTTTACTTCCTCTATGTGAAAAGGTCTAGCAGCCTTTTCACCCCATTTCAGGATGAAAGGAGGCCTTTTCACTGCCAGGAAAGGAATCCCCCTCCTGCTCTTGAGTTCCTACGTAGTAAAACTGTCAAAAACAGTTATACTATTGAAAAATAAACAGGTTATACTATAAATTTTAGTATTGTAGTCATTATTATTGTAAACCAACAGGTAAAGCTGCACCCAGGGCTTTCAATAGTGCTCACCACCACTAATCCACATTAGTAAAGCCCTTTATATCTTTAATCAAACCTTTCTTAAAACACTCTTATCTGTGTCACAGTCATAATTAAAGCTGTAAATAGCTTTGTTTCATCTTTATCATAGACTCAGCCTGACACAGCCTGTCAGCTTCTATACAGGTTGGAATTTCCCAATACAGTGTGGATACACCATCCTGAAACTGTGTGTTCACTCAAGACCATCACACCTCTTGTACAGTTTCTATACAGCCCTACAGGACCTGTATTGTCCAGACTCAATTCCATAATAAATTATTTTCATGAAAACTCTCTGTCTGGATCAGGGCTGGTGATTCTCACATATATCAGCCCCTCTTTCTCCCCCCTGGGGACTTTTCCCCAGTTAAATAATTTAGTTGATTTATTATTTTATAAATATTCTTATCCTTATTTTGGGTATTATCTTTATTTAACTTTAAGTTAGTCTTTGCATTTTCTTTCTTCACTTTTACAGTGTAAGTTGGGTGGCCATATCCTTATTAACCCTTCTCTTTCCATTCTGACAGGTTGAAACAGTGTACTTGGAATTTTTTGTGGTTGTCTCTTTTATTCTTACTCTTATTATTTTTGTTGCTGCTTTCTTATATCTCTTTATTTAGCAATTTCATCTTACTCCACTCTTAAGTGTGTTTTCCATTTACCATATCCTGAGCCCCCCTTAAGTCCCAGTTTACTGAGTGCCAGGCCCTCTCCATTTAGAAGAGCCCCTGGAACATTAAATTAATTAAATCATATTTGCTTCTTTATTTTCATTCATTTGGATTCATTTATCTCATTCTTAAAATTATTACTCTTTACAATTTCATGATTCTTTGTGATTATGATTTCTCTATCATCACTTTTCATCTCATTAATTTTATTCAAATGAAAATTGATTCCTCTCATTCCTTAATCATTTCTGACCATCTCAACTTCACTCTCAATTTTTTTTATCAAATCAAATTTTCCTTTTGTTTGCTTATTCATGTCTTTCTAGGAATTGTTATTGATTGTTTGATTGATTGCAGATTATTTTGGTTATTGATTCAGAAATTCAGGATTCTGTTTGAATTGGATTGATTGACTTATTGAATTCCTCAAGATAACTCATTATCATCAAGAATTGATTTTATTATTGATTGACTTTATTCATCAAGATATTGAACTTATTCCTGAAGATGTTGATTGACTCATTGATTCCTCAAGACATTGATTTATTATTGATTATTGAATTCTTCAAGATCCATTGATATTTGATTTGAATTGACTTTTGATATTGACTGAATTGATTGATTTATTGATTGATTTTTATTTCACCTCAACACTTTTGATAGATTCTCAATATTCATCAAGGATCTCATTGATATTGATTTGGCCAAGCTTTTGATTCCTTATTTGCAATTAACATCAAGTTCCTTTCTTATTCTTTCATAATTCCAGTTCAGCATAGCCCCCCAGCCAAGAATACAAGATCCCAGAGACATCAAGCTTTTCTTACTCCTACAGCAAGGGCTCCTCTTGACTGCACACCATCAGTTCATCGACTGAGTGCAAATTTGGACAGAGGGCCACAAATGGAAGGAGCAGCACCCTCCAAAAGAGGAGGTTTGAATTCAAGAAGATCAAGATAATTCTCTGGCTTGTTGGGTGGTTATTCAAGCAATTCTCAAGAACCTAGAAGTATATTGGGGGAAGCTGAAGATGAAGAGGGCAAGGAGTCTGAGGAAACTGAACTGGAAGGTGCCCCTGAGGCTTCTGAAGCTTCAAATTCAGCCCATTTTAATCAACCTCTTGTCTCTTAAGCTGAACCAAATTTCCTCAATATGATGGAGCAGATGACTCAATTGATGGGGAAAATCACTCAAGCGGTTGCTCCCATGGACAATTCCAATACCCCTGAATTAAGGACTTGAAAAATGAAGGCACCTGATTCTTTCAATGGTACTAAAGCCCATAAATTGAGAGGATTTATCCAATCCTGTCAATTGATTTTCCATAATGATCCAGAAAATTTATTCTCTGACAGGAAGAAAGTTCTTTATTCAACTTCTTTTCTCACTGGTGGAGCTGGAAAATGGATTGAACCCTACCTTTCAAATATTTCCAATGAAGATCCTTTCTACCTCCTCAATAAATGGCAGTTATTTGAAACCCAATTATTCACTCTGTTTGGAGATCCCAATCAAGTCAGGAAAGCTGAACAAGAGCTTGACAATTCCAGGATGAAGGAAAGTGGTCATGTCTCCTTGTACATTGCATATTTCAGATGTTTAAATTCAAGTATTGGATATTGGGGAGAAAGGGCTTATATTCATGCTTATAGAAGAGGATTGGCATCAATGTTATTAGATCAGTTGGCTTCTCACCCTGAAAATTTTGACACTCTTCAAGAACTCATGGATGTCAGCTTGGAATTGGATACCAGATACTATGAGAGGAAGAAGGAAAACAAATGTCCTGTCATTGGACCCAATCTCTCAAGGCCTCCTCAAGGATCTTCTTCAAAAATGCCTCACCATAAGAAGAATAAGAAAGGCAAGCAATTTCAATCTTCAAAGGATAAGCCTCATGCTGCTCTCCTCAATAAGGACAAAAAAATAATTGGTTCTGAAAAGGAGAGGAGGATTAAAGAAGGCTTATGTACTTCTTGTGGGGGAAAACACCCAATTGAAAAATGCTTCAAGAGACCCCAGAACAAGCCTGGATCATCAAGAGGCTTCCCTAGCAAGCAGGGAAGATCCCGATTGGGGATCATAATGTGTTCAATGGTTCTCACCTATTTCCTTCAAGAGCGCAATTGTGCACTCTGAATACTAGTGTCAAGAAATCTTTGAAATTTCTTATTTTCTCTTCTGTCTCTTATATCTTTTATAGTATTCTCATTTATTCTGGTACTACAAACTCTTTCATTTCAAAGAATTTTGTTCTCAAGTACTCATTGACTGTGTCAGAGCTCCCTGAAAAGATTCCCCTTTTCATTCTGGATTATAATGAATTCCCTGCCTTGTTCATCACTCATTATACCAAGTGGGTAGCTGACTTGCCTTCCTTTCCAAGCTTTGAATGGGACTTTTTTTATCATAGATTCACCCAAGGGAGAAGACCTAATATTGGGCTATGATTTCCTATACCATTTTAATCCCATTATTGATTGGAAAAATGGATTGATCACCTATGATTCTAGTAATAAGGATTCTAGTGGTATTAATTCTTCTACTAGTAGTGACTTGGCCACTGCTGTCAACAGCGTTGCTCTGGTTGGTGAACTTAAGACACCTTCCCTTCCTTCTTCTGTCCATATCCCTTCCATAATGCCCTCTCAGTCATTACTTCTATAGAGGTATGAATTTTTAAAAGAGATAAAAGTTGTTGGAGAAGATCTGGCTATATCTTCACTTCATCTCTTTCAAGGGGATATGGACCTTCCTCTTTTATCCTTTCATTCCTCCCTGGAGGAGCAGTGGAGTGAGGAGGAAGAGCCAGAAGAAATTGAAACTTTTTTGAAGGTAGTCACTCCTGCTTATCACCAATATTTGGATGTATTCTCCAAGGTGAAAGTAGAGCAACTCCCTCCACACCGCGCCTTTAATCATCATATCAAACTGGAGGGTCTTCTACCTCCAGTTGGTGCTATCTACTCATTATCAAATCAAGATTCAGAAACACTATGGACCTACATTTCAGAGAATGTAGAGAAAAGTTTCATAAGGCCAAGCTCCTCTTCAACAGGAGCACCTGTCCTTTTTGTTAAGAAAAATGATGGTGGCCTTTGTTTGTGTGTTGACTACCGCAAACTCAATGCTGTCACTAGGAGAAACAGGTATTCTGTTCCTCCTATGAACCATCTTCTTACTGTATTCAACGGTTCCACTATCTTCTACAAGATAGATCTGCATGGTGCATATAATCACCTAAGAATCAAAGAGGGGGATGAGAACTTAACTGCCTTGAAAGCCAAATATGGTAGTTATGAGTATTTGGTCATGCCATTTGGTCTCACAAATGCTCATTCTTCTTTCCAGAATCTTGTGAATGATATATTTGCAGATTTCTTGGACATTTTTGTTGTAGTTTATTTATATAATATTATTTTCTTTTATAGTTCTGAGGAGGAACATGTCAGGCATGTGGCCTCTGTCCTCCAAAGACTGAGGGACAATAATTTGTTTTTCAAAGCCTCAAAGTGTGTATTCCATGCCTCAAGTGTGGAATACTTGGGCTAGATTGTTTCAAGTGATGGCCTCAAGATCAACTCTTCAAAATTTCAGCCAATTTTCAATTGGCCACAGCCCAGGAAAATCAAAGCCCTTCAATGGTTTCTTGGATTTTCCAATTTCTATTGTTGCTTCATTAAAAATTACTCTAAAAAAATCACTTCTCTCACTTCCCTCCTCAAAAAAGACTCTACTTTTATCTTCAATGAGGAAGCTCTTAGTCAGTTTCAAATACTCAAAAATGCTTTCACCACTGATCCTATCCTTTCCCATTTCAATCTCTCTCTACCAACCACTGTAGAGACTGATGATTCTGATTATTCCTTGGGTGCTGTACTTAGTCAGGTTAATGACTCAGGAAAGCATCCCATTGCATTTGATAGTCACAAGCTTCCCCCAGCTGAGCTGAAATTTGAAATTTATGACAATGAACTCCTTGGAATAGCTTGGGCTCTCAAGAAATGGAGAGCTTTCCTTCTTTCTCTCTCCAATCCTTTTGAGGTCTTGACAGACCATTATTCCCTTCAGTATTTCATGTCTTCCAAAGTTCTTACTTGTCGTCAGGCCTGTTGGGCTGAATTTCTTTCTGAGTTTCATTTCACTATCACTTACTGCTCAGGAAGGCTGGCCACTTTACCAGATGCCTTGTCACATCAGGACAATGTGTACCCAGAGAGGGGGTGGACTTCATCAGCAAGAATCCTCAGAATTTTCATCAAGTAATCAAGCAATATGGAATTCAAGAGTCAAGATTCTTCTAAATCAAGTTTAAAATATTCTCAGATTTAAAAATAATTATTGCAAGACAAAGACTAAAATTAAATACTCAAGAAACTAGCAAAAGGTAAATTAGTCTCAGATTATTCTCTTAAACCTGAATCCAAGTCACTTTTATTCAAAGATAGAGTGTTAATCCCAAGAAATGAAGAAATCCAACTCAATATTCTTCAGAAGTGTCATGACTCACCATTGGCTGGCCATCCTGGCCAGGAGAATACCCTCAATCTCATCAAGAGGAATTTTTATTGGGCTGGCATGAATCAATTAATTAAGAACTATGTTTCCTCATTCAATCAATGTTCAAGAAACAAGAAAACTCATTATAAGAAGCTTGGATTACTCAAGCCTCTTCAAATTCCATCTGGTCCTTGGAATTTATTATCAATTGACTTTATCACCCAATTGCCCTTGTCAAAAAATCTTGATTCAATTTTAGTAGTTGTGGACAGATTCCCAAAAATGGCAATCTTCATTCCAGCTTATGGAACAATTAATTCCCTGGAATTAGCGCAAAACTTCATTAACCATGTCTTTTCCAAACATGGTCTCCTAGCCAGTATTGTTAGTGATGGAGGATCTTTATTTGTTTCATCACTTTGGATCAATTTATGTCAGAAGCTCAAGATATCAAGAGATCTTTTAACTTCTTTTCATCCTGAAACATATAGACAGAAAGAGAGGGTAAATCAGATTCTAGAACATTATATTTGGATTCATGTTAGTTACTATCAATATGACTGGCACACCTGGCTCCCTCTGGCTGAATTTGCCTAAAATAATGCCAAACACTCATCAACAAAGCAATCACCTTTTTTTACCATACATGGAATAAATCCCAGCTTTGACTGAATCCATATTTCTCAAGACTCACCTTCTGGAAGGTTATTAACAAAACTCCAATCAGTACAGGAAGTAGTCAAAGAATAGTTAGAGTTAGCAATAAGGAGATCCAAGAAGTATGCAGATAGAAATATGAAAATTCCACCTGATTTCCAACCTGGGGAAAAATTATGTCTAGCCTCCAAGAATATCAATACTGCAAGAACCACCAAGAAGCTTGCAGAAAGATGTTTGGGACCTTTTGAAGTCTTAAAGAAAGCTTGAAGCCATGCATATCATGTCAAGTTGCCTTTGCAATGGAAGTCAGTTCACCCTGTCTTCCATGTGTCATTAATAGAACCAGTCAAGCATTCAAGTATCCCAAATCAAAATCAATCACCACCACCACCAATCCTAGTGGGGGAGCAAGAAGAATGGGAAGTGGTTCAGGTTTTGCACTCAAAGCTCAAAAGAGGTAAACTATGGTATCTTGTAGTGTGGAAAGGATTGAGTGAAGACCCAGAAATACCAGCTTGAAAACCAGCTTCCCGCCTTACCAACTCACCAGAGCTTGTCAAAGGTTTCCACTCATTGTATCCTGACCAGCCTGGCCCAAATACCTAAGATTTTGATTTCATGGCGCTTGGTGGGGATTGGATTTTATGAAAGTAAGTTCCTCTCCTGAAATGCACATTTAAGTGGGTATTCTACCCACATATGTTGTAAGGATTACCTTTGATACTTTTTGAGCAATTTTCAATTCTTTGGACAGATCCAGAAGGCCTTGCAGCATCAATACCCTCAGATTTGGACCTCTAATTAAGATGTGGCCAAATTCTTCCTTTTCTTTGTATTCTTTCTGTTACAGCTTACACCAATTATTATCATTCAAGACATTCTTTACTTCAAAGTCAATTATGGAAGAATTATTTTTTATGGTGCTTGGTGGGGAGTGGAAGTTATTAAAGTAAGTTCCATCTCCTAGTATGCACCCCTGAGGGTTCTACTTCTTTTAAAACATCACCTTGGCCACTCTGTGAGCATCAAATTCTTGGTTTTTTATGTTTCAGAAAAGTATTGGCCAAAATCCAGAAACTCACCACAAGGAGGACAAACCTCAGGAATCTCTTTATTCTTTTTGTTACTTTCTTTTTTTCTCTCAATTTCTTTTCTTTATTTACTTGTATAATTTTATTTCCTCTATTTCTTCAAAGCAGCAGCATTCCCTCCCATATCATGTATTGGGAGGTTCCATTTAAATTTTTTTTAGTATTTTATAAGAGTGGGGATAGAAGTCAAACAACACACAAACAAGGAAAATGAAACTAGTTATCTCTACCCAAATGGTCAAAAGCTCTCTGGAAATCATTCTAAGTTCATCTTCATACCAGGAAATGTTTGCAGCCAATTCCTTGGAGTAAATTCCCAGGAATGGTCCTATCATTAGGATACTCAATCACCTCCCTACTATTTCTATCAACCTCTCTAAACAACCTGGCCACAGTAGCTTGATTTTCACTAACCATATTTGGATCTTTTCTGGTAACTTGGATGGTCCAATGCCCTCTTTGTTGAAAGACTTGAGCAGCAGGAAATGGAAAAGGAGAAAGCTGTTCTCTTCTACTGGAGCTGGATACAGGTTGAAGTTGTTGAGAAGTGACTATGGGGGAATTTCTGGACTGAGGGATGGGGGATGGTCTTACTTCTGGAATCAAGGCAGGCCTGGCGGTGGAAGACCTTGATGGAGCTGGAGAAAGAGTAGTGGGAATGGTAGCAGGAGTTTGTTGGAAAGTTCTGGGAGTTCTGGGAATAATGTGACTTTGAAATATTTTGGCAGGAGGATGAGAAGGGGAATGTAAGGTGTGGATATGAAACTTTGATTGAAAATCAAGCACTCTTCCTGTCCTCAAGCTTTTTATAAGGTAAAACTCAATTAAAAATAGTAAGAAATATTATTTTCAAGAGAAAACACACCAATTTTATTTGTAATAGCTTTATTAGTATAAAACAATAATATTATAAAGATTTATTGTTTTACCAACAATAAAAATTTATCCAAAAATACTCTACTATTTATGGCTACAAAAGAAATTTCTTCAAGAGCAATTTCAATTGGAATTAATTGAGCAAAGCACTGCAGGCAATTAATTGAAGAACAAAGTCTTTGAAAATAATATTAAAGAGAAAACACACCCAAAAGTGACCAGAGTGAATTGGGAAACAAAGTGACAAAGCTAACAGTGATGAAAGATGCTTTAATTCACTTTTTGGGATGGTTCAGGGGTAAAAATGATTATAAGAGTTACAAACAATGACTATAATAATTTTTTCATGTGTTTAAAAGGTTTAAATGGATTTAAGAAAGGTGGTTGGAATATTTTATTGATTGGTTTAACAGTGTTTAAACTAATTATAAAAGGAAAAGATTCTAACATGAAGAAAAAAGTGGGGCAAAGAAGACATTCTTTTATAGCCATCCATTTTCTTACTCCAAAAGTAAAATTTACTCTTGTCAGTCGTGAAAAACAGTCTGACAACAGAAAAGCAAATTATGGCATAATTGAACCCTGGTTTAGACCAAAAGAGGGCTGGTTTAAGCCACTTTTAGCCATTTTAGACCCTTAAATCAGCCATTAGTATAGCAATACCTAGTCTAGAGGCTTCAAAACACGTCAGAATGTGTGTAAGAGGCTTAGAAGCCAGGTAAAGCTGCTTTTACTAACATTGTTTTAACTTGAGGGTAGTTTTACCCTCTTGGCAGCAGTTAAAACCACCCTGGTGGGTATCAAAATCTCATCATCAATTGAGTCACAGACCCTGTGACTCAATTCCAGGCCAAAAGTAATGAACTTTTGCATGGATTTTGACATCCCACGCCAGTCAGCAAGGAGTTTGGGGGTCTGGCTCCCCCTTAGAGCTAGAGTTCCTTTTCCCCGCAATTTTAATCTTTCCAATTTATTTTTTCCTTTAATTCCTCATCCTGTATTATACTTGTAATTTACATATGTAATTCAATTGAATTGTACAGTGAAATACAGTAATAATTGATACCTCATATGTAAATCAAAGTTCACTTATGTAATACACGCGCACATTTTGACATTCCAATTGAATTCAATTGAAAATACTTCAATTCCTCATAACTTCTAAAGTAAACACAACACCTCAATTTTAACACAAAAATTGATGGTTAACACCACATGTGGTGTGAATTAAATTAGAATTTTTAGGATTTTCAATTTTTGTATTGAAAATACTAAAAACTTAATTTAAGCTTATTTAGAGTTGAGTTACAGAAATTTCATCCAGAGGTGACCCCACTTTATTTTTCATGAGGAATCTAATGGTGTGATAATTCCTTTATGTTTATTTATTTGATAGAGAGTTATAATATATTTTATATAAAGTTTTACCAAAAATATTTTAATTTCACAATTTTTATTAAAAATTCATTTTTACTTAATTTTTACAAGTAAAAATATAATTTCATAATTTTCAAATTTTATTGTGATTTTTTTTTTAAATTAAAATTAAATTTTGATTTTTACATATAAATTTGTATTTATATTGAAATTTTTATTTTTATAATATAAATAAATTTATTTTATTTATATTTATATCTTAATTTATCTTTTGTGGTCTTTTGGGTATATAAAAATACTTCTAAGGCTCACAGGGAATTCCTGGATTGATGGCCAATGGAATTATCAACCACCTCAACTTCTTCACCATCCAATTCATTCATACCTTCAGAATCAGGATCAGGTGGGGAATTGGGAATATTTCTTATCATTTTCACTACACCTTCAGTATTGATCCTGGATATGAGGACTTATGAGCTGGAATAGATTTCCCTACCTCCAAAATCAGTCCACCTGGCCACATCCCTTTGCCTAGAACCAGTCACTATACCCAGATGTCAGTATTCAATTCAATCAAGAAATTCACAAGACTCACAATCAGAATACCCTGAAGTATCATCAGGAGTAGGGGCCTCAGAAACTGGGAACTCCTTCCCAAAAGGCCCATCCTTCTTACTCCATAAATATCTTCAGAAGCTGGAAGCCAACAGATTAGTACAACAACATGGCTTCTTCCCAACAAAGCAGAAATGGCACTTTGAAGACTGTGGATTGTAATTTTGAAAAAATACTTTCCTTTGGCCAAACACTTGGTACAAGCAGGATCAAGAACCTCAACTGCCTTTTAGCCATAATAGGTTTTGGCAGGATTAAAGTTACCAGATGACACCATTGACCAAGGTGAAGCCAATCAACTGTGGATGCCAGAATCACAAATCACAGAAGCTGGCAGTGCAGAAGGAGAAGATTTGGTGAGTTCAGTCCGTTTGGAGCTCATTACTAAATATTTATGCAAGCAGAAGAATTCAAGGTGATAGAATAATGCACTTCAAGCCTGAAAAAAATTCATTAAGGAAGTGGGGCCATAACTCAATTATGGCCCCCCTCAAAGTACTCAAAAAATGAAGATCCAAGGTCCTCCCACTTGGTTTCAAATCACTAACCAGGACCTCCCCTTCAACTTTGGGGAGGTCAGGTTCTTGATGGTCCTGGACCCTTTTAATCGGCCCAGTCCATGTGGTGGAAGGCTTGGTCTATGGGCCAGAAGGTTGGTCCCATATGCCCCCTGGAACCCCAGAGTAATTGGGTCCAAGGGGCCTCCAATAGCCCCCATGGACCATGGACTGCAGACTGTAGGACACCAAAACACCAAATGAACGCAAAAAGGCCAGAAATGGACTTTAATCAAGAAATCTTAAGATTGGCCATGGTGATTTCCAAGACCAAGAATCACCAGAATGGTCCAAAATGGCCCCAAAGCCATTCTTGGGACAATACCCCTCTTTTTAGTTTTGAAGAATTTTCAATCAAGGCATGAAGGACCCAAAATATCAAGCTATCCAAATCACAATGAGATATAGGTGCATGTACCCATTGGCACTTATTTTTTGAGAAGGTGAGCTTTATGGCATTTGTTTTGGGATACAACCCAAGAGCCATGCATGAAAAGAGGATACTGATGGAATTCAAAGAAAAACATATTTCAAAAGTCAAAAAAGACTTACTCAATGTAGAAAAATGGGGTGGAGATAAATTAAATCAAGTATGACAATGAAAAAGGGAGATTGCATTTTAAGGATGATGGTCAAGAGGAAAAGATAAATTGAAAGGAAAATTTTTGAAAAAATTGTGGGGATATTGAGATGCCGCCCAAAAGTGGCGGGTGTTATGGTATTCAGGAGACCACCAGTTTCAAGAGGGGGATACTGTAACAATCACTAGCCATTGGTAAGGGTATTAATACTTATGCCCACTCAAACACCTCAAGCCAGAGGATCCACTGTGTGCATCAGCAATCAGTTTCAGCAATCTTCCTTTCTGAAACATGCATACAGTCTGGCTCATCAATACAGCCTGTCAACTTCTATACAATTTGGAATTACCCAATACAGCTTGGATACACCATCCTGAAGCTGTATGATCACTCAAGACCACCACACCTCTTTTAAAGTTTCTGTACAGCCATACAGGACCTGTATTCACCAGAGTCAATCCAATCATCAATCATTCTCATGTAAATTCTCTGTCTGGATCAGGGCTGGTGATTCTCACATATACCAGCCCCTCTTTCTCCCCCCTGGGGACTTTTCCCCAGTTAATTAATTTACTTTTTTTATTTTTTTATATAAATTCTTATCCTTATTTTGGGTATTATATTTATTTAATTTTAAGTTAGTCCTTGCATTTTCTTTCTTTGCCTGTACAGTGTAAGTTGGGTGGCCATATCCTTATAAACCCTTCTCTTTCCATTCTGACAGGTTGAAACAGTGTACTTGGACTTGTTTGTGGTTGTCTCTTTTATTCTTACTCTTATTATTTTTGTTTCTGCTTTCTTATATTTATTTATTTAGTAATTTCATCTTACTACACTCTTAAGTGTGTTTTCCATTTACCATATCCTGAGCCCTCCATAAGTAAGTCCCAGTTTACTGAGTGCCAGGCCCTCTTCATTTAGAAGAGCCCCTGTGACATAAACTGTTAATATAATCTATCATTTTTCTATTTGATAACTAATCTTCAGCATTCTGTTCTTCAAATCAAGCTCCACATAATCATCATCAAAGAGGGCTACAGGATTTTAGAAATAGCATTCATTATTTGGTGACTGATTTAGATGTTTTTATATGGCGCAATGATGGAATTTAGTAGCAAAGAAGTATGCAGTTCTACTGGAATAATATGTAAATTCAGTGCATATGCAATTGACGTGTCAAATGTACAGAATGTAACTGCATTCAGTTTCATACTGATAATTCAGTCAGCTTTGCAGTTATTTCATGTTAGAACAGTTGAATGGGACTACTTCACATACTGCAGACATTTTATAAAGTCACCACAAATCCTTTACTTATGATCAATCCCCTTGAGAGCATGTCAAGTTAGAAAAACCATCTGTAATCATGGAAAACTCTTATTTAACCCAAAAATATAATATAATCTACAAGCTCAAAATTTCTTTGAGGCTACATATTCAAAGAATCAAAAACCACTCAAAGGGCCTTTGGGTACTTTCACCCATTCTTTGAGGCAAGTAAGATGAGGGATAGTTTTTGAGCTCAGCCTAGCCCTTCTTGGAGTGGCAATGCAGCCACTCTGAGAAAACACCTGCTCAACTACGTCCAACAAGGCCAGTATTGATAAATAACATAGCATTATGGACCCCAAAACAGGTAAGTTTGCTGAGCCTGTGAGGTATTTATAACATACCCATAAGGCCACAAATGACTTTATATACAGTTGATTTAGTCTTCAACAGACTTTTCAATTGAATTTAAAATAAAAAATAACAAAAAATAAGTATAACTTTTTTTTTGGATAAACAAAGTTAGAAATATTATGTCATTTTTGGATTCTACACCAAAAATCACCTGGGGTACACCCATAGGGGTTATACCCAAAAAAGCTTATTTCTTATGTTATTGGAAGATTTAAGAATCTCACAGTACTAATGTAACTTTTTCAACATTTTTTTAAATTTGTTAAATTTAAGCTTAAATTTAAAGTTGCATAAGGTTTATGCAAACTTACCAAGATTTTAGTTGAAACTGAGGTGTTGTGTATATCTACTGAATTGGCTGAGGATTTTCCATACAGAATGTAAATCCTGTGTGAGTCAATTTAAAAGGTTTTTAGGCCATAGTATTGCTTTAAATAAATAAAAGGGCAAAATCCACACAAAAAGGTGGGACAAAGGAAAAAGACCAAACAGAGATGGGGTACCCAACTTTTTGGATCTGCAAGGATTCAATTAAGGTTGTCCACCTGTATTGGAGGATTTTCAACCATATTCAAACTTTAAGATTAGACTTTGATCCAACCTTAAGGTTTAAACTGGTTTTAACCCAATTTGGACAGGAATTTCAAGCTTCCCAAGGGGTAAATCCCAATATGCAGGCTTGATATTAAAGTTTTGAGACCTGTCAAAGCTTAAATAAGCTTAAAGCTTTAAGGTTACAAGCATTAAAACCTTATCAAAAGTTAAGGTTTGGTGTGTATTGCTATTTTACATGGAAAAATAGTAATAACTTCAAAAATTCATTAACAATCAAATTTGTAATGGATTTGCTTGAAACTTTCACAAAGCTTACAATTTAATATTATGTATATATAAATTCAACTTTGAGTATCTCTTATAAATATAATTCCTGGGTAATTAGCCTGGAAATTTACCTTTTTAATTATTCTTGAAGAAAATTAAGATTTCTTTAAAAATTAATGAAAAATTGAGTTCAAGCAATTTCTGATTGAAACTCTATTTTTAAGTTTTCCATGTGATGAACTTCAATGTAAATAACCTTCTTTTATATTAAAACTGAAAAGAGTTAGCTTAAATATGGATTAAAGCTACTTGGAGTTAAGAATAACACTGGTAACTTTAAATTGGAATTAAAAATAAGTTACCTTAAGCTAAGAACCTTATTTTTAAGCATCATTTTTCACTTTTGACCTGAGAACGCCCTCTACATCCATTATGAATCATGAGAGCTTCTCTGTAGACATAAAAAGAGTCTTTTAATGACTGTTTTTGTCCATCATCATTATCAATCAAATCATATTAGACATTTAAACAGGTAAAGCTTTATTATATACAAAATCTTACTATTAAAGTATTTCTTACATATTTTATTCTTTTTAAGTCTTAAATTGAAAAATAGAAATCATAGAAACTAGATTATTGCTGTAATCACCTATAATATATTTTATTTTTTAAAATTATTGTCTTTAAAATATCTTTTGAAATCCACAAATTCCTCTCAAAAACTCTTCAATCATATTTTTTATCATAAAAAGTTGTTTTATAATTTAAAATATTTATTTTTGGCATGTTTTCAGCTTATAATAATTATTTAATATAATAACTGTTGTATTTGACTTGTTGTATTAAATTCATATTATAAGTAAGTTTTCTCTAAAATTCTATATTTTTTTATCTATTATTAGTTCTTTTTATATAGAATTCTTCTATAAGAATTATTTCTGCACAGTGTGTGTTATAATTCTTCTATAAATAATATTTATACATTAATTATAAGCTGTTAAATATTTATATTTTCCATATGTAATTGTCTCATTAAGAGCTTTAAACTTCTTATTGTTATAATCTTTGGTGACTATAACAATAATAGGATAATTATTATTTTTTATTATTATTATTCTATATAATAATAATTGAATTTATCTTTTTATATAATTTTTTTTTGATAATTATATTTAAATTTGTGGTTATCATATTTTATGATATTATATTTTTCTACTGAGGACAGTCATATTACTCTTGATATCATTACTATTATCGAGAGTTTCATAGAAAAACCTTACAGATTTCCTCATGTAATTCTTATGTATTTTACTCATAAAACAAATAGGTACAAAATTCCCCTTGTCCATATTTCTGGATTCATCTCAACCAATAATACCTTTTCTGGGTCTTTTTATTTGATTAAGAATGAAACTGAAACCTCATATACTTGGGAATTGAAGAAATACATAGAAAAAGTTCTCAACAACACCAATATTGTTCCTCCTCCATTCATTTTTATTAACAGGGATTTTTCCTTGAAAAATTCTCTTAAGAAGCCCTTCTCAGACTCAAAAGGCATGTTATGCATTCGGCACATCAATAAAGATTTAGCTGCCCATTTCATGAAGAAAATTGGTCATGGCACTAATTATATATAATTATTTTTAATAATTATATTGAAAATTGTGTTTATAATATTTTATTATATCATATTTTTCTATTGAGGATAGTCATAGTACTCTTGATATTGTTATTATTATCAAGAGTTTCATAGACAAACCTTACAAATTTCCACTGTGTATATGTCTCTGTGAGGAATTTTTAAGTGGTGAGTAATGTGGAAAGATGAAGTTTTGGTTATTGCAACGTATAAACTAACCTTCCAGTAAGTGACAATGTCCTCTTCAGGGGCCACAGGCCAATTGTTATTCAAATATGCCATTACGTCATTGTTTTGGCAATTTGCAAATAATTGCACTTGACTCCTTGTCAATCGGTAGTTTGGAATATTGGCATAATATATTATTATCTTAAGTATTGAGTTTGGTATTTTATTTGTGGGAAAACTGGGTGTTTTTTGCAAGCTATCATTCTCCTTTTCATTGGTAAGCTGTTCAATGTGGTAATAATATTTTCCCAATAAAGCATCTAAGGCTGGTTGATATTGAGAATGGGGTATTCCCATTTGATTGAGCATAGATTGGCAATATTGGGGGTCTAGGAGACATGCAATAAGGGAATCCTTATTGCAGAGCTCTTCATCAATGTATTTGGTGATTTTGACTGTGGAAGCATTGAAAGCGCTAGCCCAAGTTGGGTTTGTTTTGGAGGCCCAGCATTGGAATTCTGCCCTAATGGAGTCATGAAAAGACAATACCAAATTCTTTTTCAGAATTTCACTGTGTAATTCACCACAGGAAGCTTCAAGAAGTTGTAGCAAGGGTTTGATGTATTCCATAGCAGCCTATTGTTCATCAGTTAGGGGCTGGGTCTTGCCTTTGGACAACTGGGTGGAAAATGTAATAGAGGTCTTCAATTGCTGAGCTTGTTTAATTTGGTGCAAGAATTAATTCCACCTAGTGTTGGGTATGCTGAGATGCATGAGCTTGGGATCCTTTGTTTGTTTGCAAACTTTCTTGAATAAGTCCTGCTGTTTAGGTAAACTGCGTATGTGGGAGCACAAGTCTCTTATGCAACAAAAAAGAAATTTACCTTGAATAGGTAGTGGTAATAAATTTGGGAAAGTTTCTTCTATGGGTGGTTCAGGTGAGGGTTCCAAAAACAATGGTTAAATGCCAATTTGTTGCATTTCAATGGACAACTCATTCAATGCACGAGGACGATTGGGGAAGATGTTGTGCCATTTCTTAAATGTTCTGATAAACTCTGTAGAATCATTGCAGTCAGCTAATGTTGGGTCATGGAATGACATCTATACTGGTCAATGGAAATCTTTAAGCTTATTTGGTGAAAGATAATATTCATCCTCATGGTCTTGTTCAGTCAGGGATTCATGGTCAGTTTGAACATAATGATCAAAGTATTCGTAATCCTTGTCTGTCAGCGCCCCAATGCTATAAAGGAAAGCCTTAGCCACAAAGCACAAAAGATGAAAGGTGAATTGATTATATCAATAATGCCTTGGCCATTGCACACCTACCTGGGCAAATCAGTTTTGTAAAGCCCATGCCATGGAAATGTTGTTAGACGCATTGTCACCAGTGATGGAATATAGTTGGTTCATTAATCCTCTATCTTGCAGACAGTCCCAAAAAACCTCACACATCACCTCACCTGTGTGCAATCCATAAAGGGATTCGAAGGCCAAAAGGTACTTATTTAATTCAAACGTCTGAGGGTTGACCCATTGTATGACAATTGCCAAGTAGGATTCATTGCAATCCTTAGCTGTCCAGCAGTCCAGTGCGGCAAAAATAAATTGACCACGGGGTAATCTCTTCAGGTGATTGAGCAAGTTGGCTTTTGCAGATTAGTAAATACTATTTGCTAACTCTGAAACCTTCTTGCGCATGGGCCTTTGGAAGGAGGGTGCTATTTCAGATAGGACTTGTTGGAGAATGCCATTTTTAATATTCCAAAGGGCAAGTTCTTTTTGATGAGTGCTAGTACAAGTTTTTTTGGTATTGTTCCTGAACTTTCATCAGATCCTGCTTGTTTTCCCTTGGATCAATTGCGCCAGGACTTCACATAGAACAAGCATTGTGACAGCCCTTGCAAGCAGTTTGGTACTTTTTGAGATTGGAAGAGTTCTGCCTGGCAATATTAATTTGGGCAGTGCAGTGATTGCACTTGTAGATGTAGCAATATACTTGTTGGTCTGCATCCCAGATCCCTTTATCCAGAAGTGACTAATTCCAGATTTAAATTAGTTAGTGTAATTGTGAGTTAAGATAAAAGAATGATGTGAAATGTTACTTTGAAACAGCTGTAAACTGAAGAGCAATTAGCTTTCTCAGGCAAGGAACTTTCATGCACCCCCTTGGGACTGTCATCAGAATTATTTCCTGATTATTAGTGGTCATTTTCCATTTCTGAATTCAACTGACTAGGACCACTATTGGTCCAAACAAAGGATTGGTTGAGGCCCAAATATGCCAAGCTTGAAGACGCTGAAATAGGAATAAGACCATACACTGGAATATTGAGTGAAAAGATTTGACCTGTCAAATCCAATCACCACTCAAAGGAGGTTTCTGACCCTTTGAAGGGCCTGAGGTGACCTGAGGCAAACATTTTGATCCAGGTGTTGTGTTAGTAGGAACCTGTGGTCCAATGATTGTTAGGTGGTGACGGATGTGAGGTCTATTTGGTGACCTCAATGGATGGTTAGGTAATAGACAATAAGATGGTGGGGATGGTATTTTGGAGTCTTCACCTGGCCCAATTGCTGAAGTGCCTTGATGAGGGTCCTGGACAAGATCCCAATTGCATGGTAAGAACTGCAAAAGCATCTGACAGGTACTATAGTCAGAGAACCAGCTCATTTTATAAGGTGGAGGAGGACTGAAAATATTAATGATAGGTGAGGGGCAAACAAAAGTGGACTCATGCACCATAGACCATGGAAGAAAGATCTTGAAGGAGCCATGTCCATGAGGGTATCCCATAGGGTACGGTGTGTATTTGCCAAAAATCAGCACTTATTCTGTGTTATATCTTGAATGGTTCCTAATGGTCAAATCGCGGTAGTTTGATGTGTACAGGTTCCACAAGTTATTGTTGTAAGTGTGAGGGATGGACAGAAGAGAGTGAGAAGACAAATAACAATATAAGATTGCAAAGAGAGGAAAGATGAGGAGAGAATATTTCAAAGAGTCCAAGGGCAAAATTGTAGATAGATTCAGGAATGAGTGATGGCTCCTTCTAATGAGTATTTGGTGTAAATGCAGTATTTTCTGCATACCGCATAAGTTACAACGTGCAACTACCCAGTTGCAGTGGGTACTGAAATTGTGACATTTCAGTACCTGTACAGTACCCTGACGAAACTGTCCATCCACTTTGTTCAACCCGCGCACACCCCCAGTCCCCAACCAAAATCCAAAATCCATTTTTTTTTCTATTTTATGATTCATTTTTCCTTTTTTTCTTTTCTATTCAATCTCATGTTTTTTTTAAAATTACTCATTTTGTTTTACTCTTTCTAACATTCTCCTTTGCTTTTGGTGAGTCTTTTGTAATGGATTTTTTTGAGGTATTTGTTTTAACATACATAATTTGTTTTTAAAAATAGTTAGGTTTCTTAATTCCAACCTACGAGGATCTTGCTTCATCAATGCCTCATCAATACGACAACAAAAGCAAAGCAAGGATCATTGGGATGCGTGAGGCTGGATTATCACTCTGAAAAATCAGTGAGCTCGCTGGAATTCCCAAGATTTCAATTCAAGACATCATAGCTCAATACAATGATTGTGGAATGGTTCAAAACTTACCTAGGCCAGGAAGGAAGCCTATATTGAATGAATGGGACACTTGGAAACTCAAGAGAGTGACCCAAATCCGCAGAAATGCAAGCTTAAATGAAATAAAGAATTCAATTACAAAGGAAGTTTCATTGTGAATGGTCCAAAGAGTCCTTCATAAAGAAGGAATCTTCTCAAGAATTGCCATTGTGAAAACTCATTTGCAACCCCATCATTTTGACAAAAAATTAGCGTTTTCCAGATCACACGTTGATTGGTTGTTTGAAGACTGGAAGAAAGTGATATGGACCAACAAGAGCAGCTTTGAGCTTTCAAAATACCCAACCCTTATTTGCATTTGGAGAACTCAGGGTGAGCGATACTCTTTTGATTGCCAAGTAGCTCAGCACCATAGTGGACATCAGTCCATTATGGTTTGGGCAGGATTTTTCAATATAAGCCAATCCCCACTTGTCATTATGGGCCCCAACGCACACCAAACCCAAGGATTCATTGACGAAGTCTATTTAATAGGGTTATTACCCTTTTACAATTACTTGCAACAACAGCAACAGATGCCCCAATGTCAAGCATTTATGCTTTGTGAAGATAACACACCTGTTCATACTTCACTTTTATCTTGCCAATTGAAGGACTCTCAAGGCAGAGTCAAATTTCAGTGGTCATCAAATTCCCCTGATTCAAATCCCATTTAGAATGCATGGAAGAAAATGAATGTGATTGTTCACAAATAATTCCATCCAAAAACCTTACCCAAACTATGAATTGTGGTGCAGGCTGCCTGGAATGACATGCCCAAAGATTATTTCAGGTAATTGATCCAGTAAATGCCCAATAGGATCAGCGCTTTCATTTCAAAACATGGGGTGCTCACCAGATGGTAGTTAAATTGGGCACTTTATTCGCATAATTACTAAATTTAAAGAAAATTATTTACAAATTCATTTTTTATTTTTTTTCCAAATTTTGCTATAAATACAAAGATATTTTAAATTGAAAGAAATTTTGAATAAAATTAATTTATTGAAGTGAGAGCCTACAACAAATAAGAAATTGTGAGCTTGAGCTTTTGTATTATCAAAAGAATGTATGTACTTTTTGTTAAAAAAAATGGACAGACTTTTTTTTAACACCGGATGGACAGTTTTGTCACCCCACTGTACAGTCTCCATTTGACTGATATGGATATTATTAAGCTAGGGCCAAATGTAGCAAAGCTCACTTGCTGTCAGTTTCCAAACCGTCACCTCCAATGGTAAGAGGTCAGATTGCATTACCTATTAAGTTGGGGCCAAATGTAGTGAAGCTCGCTTGCCGTCAGTTTCTAAACCGTCACCTCCAATGGTAAGAGGTGGGAAAAGATATTTTGGAGTGTTTGGAAAGTGGCTTATAAATTACAACTAGACAGCTGCGCTGCATGGGGCACACGCAGTGTGAACAACTATTTACAGTGATATTTTTCTAGAAGGATTTTTGGTTGATGCGTCATTGCGGCATCCAAAACTCAACACCCCCCCCAAAAAATTGTAACTGTTACCCACCCACACATAAGAAAGGCAAAGCCTGTTGAAGGGTCGGCCCAGACAGGTGCTTCGTTAGTGCGTCAGCCTGCATTTCTGCTGTGCGCACCCAAGTGACTTTAATGTCATGCTTCCTTATTGCATCATTCACGAAAAAAGGACGGTCGAGCTACCGCATTTGCTTTCTTGAGAGGTTTTCGATTGAGACCTGGACAGCAGCTTGATTGTCGAAATTGTTGGTGAGGTGAGTGAGCTGGCAGATGGCTTGAACCAGATTCTGGGTAGAGTCAGATAGGGCGACATATTCCACCGCACACGTGGAGGGTGCTACAGCTCCTTGCTGTTTTGAGCACCAGAGAATGGGTGTGTTGCCCAGTTTGAGCATGAAGCCGGTCTGCAACCGCTTGAGGTCGCCACCCCAGCCGGCATCGCTCCAGAGATTGAGAGACACCTTCCCTGGCCGCAATCTTAACCGATGATTGTGAGTTTTGAGCAGGTACCCCACTACATGGTCCAGCATAATCCAGTGCACTTCCGTTGGGGCCATGTAGTTCACCGCAAAAGCAAGATCAGGACGGGAACTGCTAACGAGGTACGCAAGTGAGCCAACAACCAAACGGAACGTTGTCGTGTCCAACACATCCACCTTTGTAGCATAGGAAGGTTGCGGCAACACCGGAAGGGGAGAGTCTCTCTTGACCACCTGTCGAGGATAGGCAGCAAGGATGCCTTCTGTGAGACGCTTCTGCGCAATGACTACTTCACCTTTGCCACGTGTGCATTACAAATCCACAATTTGGCTGATAATGTCCTGCCATTTGATATCTACCTCGGAACATAGTTGGCATTTGAAATCCAACATTGCTGTTGCGGAATTTGAGGTGAAGACACCGTCGTCAACATGAACCCAGATCGCAATGATAGTTTTGCCGCTACGGAAGATGTACAGAGATTGGTTGACTTCCATCGCACTAAAACCCATCCGGGTTAGAATGCCTGACAGAAAGATCCACCAGCACCTCCCCGCCTGCCTCATGCCATAGAGGGCCTTTTTGAGCCAAAGGACTTTCCCTTTGAGCTGAGGGCAAAAGTAGATTGGTGGCTTGACAAAGACCGTTTCTTTCACCGGACTGTACAAGTAGGCCCCACTGACGTTGAAAGACAAAAGGGCCCAGTTGTTGCATATGGCATGGGCCAGGACAAGCCGGAGCGACATCAGAGACGCAGTAGGTGCATAGGTCTTGGTGCAGTCCACCCCAGGCAACAAGACAAGCCTTGAACTTCTTAACAGTTCCATCCGCATGGCGTTTGACATCAAAAACCCAACAATGCTTGATGGTCTTCATGGCGCTGTCCTTGTTGACCGCTTCCCAGACATCCCTCAGGGCCATTTGCTCCAATTTGGCTTCATACGCTGTGGGAACTCCTTTTGTTGTGGGATAAATAATAGGCAGTACCTTGAGGGGGAAATTATTGGTGAGTCTGTTTTGAACTTCAGAACTAGCCAATAACCATGGGTGCTAAGGTGTATTAGCTGCCCCTCTAAATATACTGAAAAAGATACCCTTTTTGATTAGATCACAAATCAATTATTTAGTTTTGTGGCTTTTTAATTAGAGAATTTTCTTCAGCAGTCTCTATCAGTCTGTCAATAAAAGATCACTATGATAATAATGGTAATAGCCAATATTTTTTTAATAATTTAGGTTTGCTTAACTTTCTTGTTGTTGATTATAATTCTTCTAGTATTCCTTCTTTCAATACCTGAGATATTTAAAGAATACTGTTTAAGATCACTATTAATATTAATAGTAATCTTAATAGCTAGCTAATACTTCTAAAGGTGATTTAATAATACTATCAATATAGCTATAATAATTGAAGGGTTAGCTAATTCTTTAAGGGTGGTTTTGTTCAATATAAGTGTAAGATATAAATGATATAATAGTAATATAATACTATTAGGATCAATATAAATATAATCCAATATACCTAAAAGGCTTATGATATAAGGTATAAGGGTAAGATGATATCCCTTCTATAAATAAGGGTTATTGATAAATTAGATAAGATCACTATTGATAATATCTTCCAACACTACTTCAACACTACTACTATAATGGTAAGACTATTAAATATTATTAAACTCTTTCATTAATATTATAAATATCTTTCATTAATTAATCATAAATAATACTATAAGATACTGAGCCTTGCTACTGATCTTTTTCAATATAAATACTAGATTATCCTACTAGAGAAGGGATGGATTGATCCTCAAGATCATTGTCTGAATCAGAAGCATGGGGGGAGAAACAGGGAGAGAGGCCCTTTATTTATACCTTTTGGGCCCTCCATAGAGCCTTCCAAAAACAAGGGACTTAGAAAAATTCCACCTTGAGACATTTTTTCTGGTGGGTAAATTAAAAATGGTGTCATTTGATCAAGATATTGCACCATATGTTTGGTTGATTGCACCATTCTGAACGTTATTATTGTCAGTGCACAGCCTTGAGACATTTTTGCTAGTGGTTAAATTTGGAATGGTGTCATTTGTTCAGGATATTGCACCATATTTTTGGTTGATTGCACCATACTTTTTGAATTATACTCTTATTTTAACTAAACTTTATTCTTATTATGCACAGCCTTGAGACATTTTTGCTAGTGGTTAAATTTGGAATGGTGTCATTTGATACAGATATTGCACCATATGCTTGGTTGATTGCACCATTTTAAAAAACTGTATTCTTATCTCTACTAACCTTATTTTTCTTCTTCACAGCCTTGAGACATTTTTGCTGGTGTTTAAATTTAGAATGGTGTCATTTGATACAGATATTGCACCATATGTTTGGTTTATTGCACCATTTTTTAAAAAACTGTATTCTTATCTCTACTAACCTTATTTTTCTTCTTCACAGCCTTGATCTGTATTTAGTTGAGTATTTCTCTATGTAAAATTTAATTTGTAAATAATACCTGTAATGTTTCTTTATGGGAGTTTAAGCGGGGATTGAGTAATGTAACACTATGTTAACTTATATGTAAGTGTTTTTTTTATGTCAAGACATATAACACATGATGTTGTAAGAGTAATGGTATCACTTATGTAATATTACACATGTTTATTCATATTGAATATTTAGACAAGCTGCATTATTTTTAAGCATATTCTTGTACCTAGTATAGAGTGTATAGTATTATTTCTCTTCTTTAATCCATGATATCTAGAAACTTATTGACATTATGGGGTTGAGGCAATATGTGACTATAGGTAAAATTTGATGTAGATTCCAGTGGAATACTTATTTTTGTTATTTTAATATAATTATTTTCCTTTTTCTTGCAATTTTTTTACTTTTATCTTTCATTTTTTATCTTTATTTTCTTTATATATATATATATATATTAGTATTATTATTGATAAAAGTTTTAGCTTTGAAATTGTGGATTTGAACCTTGGAAGAACTGGTATGGAATACCACAACGCCTTCCTCCATTCTTGACTCAGGGGTCCAGACAGCGCCTGCCCGAGGTGCTTAGGGATAGTGATGTCTTTGGTAACTGGGAGAGTGTCTATTGCCGTATTTTCATCTTTGGAATATTGCTCTGTTGGCACTTGTCTCAGTATTGCTGTGTTGGCGACGTGAGATAATGATCCCTTCTCGCAACCAGCACCAGTAACGCCTGACGATTGGAAGCATGGAAATCTGAGGCTTGGGGATTGAATCAGCCTTTTGCTTGCCAGCCATCTGACATCAGTGGCTTGAGTAAACGGCAAGCCACTCCCCTAGGTGATAGCTTGTTATTCTGCTGCACCGTTGGGATGTGAATGATAGCATCCGCTCCAAAGGGGTAGAGTGTAGCAATTGAGGGTGCTTGGCCGAATAATTGTTGGTGTGGAGAGGAATCCTTGCAACGCGAGTTAGGGAGTTGGTTATGGAGGAAGCAGGCAGAGGCATAGGCAAAACGCCAGAAAAAGTCTGGCATCTTGCTTTGCACCATCATCAAACATGCCATGTCCCCTAAAGCTCGGTTAAGGCACTCTGATTTGCCGTTTTCCTGGGGTGAGTAGGTTAGTGAAGGATAGAAACACACCCCCAGTTTCGCAAGGGATTAGGTGAAGGATGCAGACGTGAATTCCCTTGCATTGTCTGTTTGCAAAGCCTTTGAGGTAAGCTGGAGGCAAATCTGGAATTGCTTGATTGCATCAAGGCTGGCATCAGGGGCGTCGGATTGGGCCTTCAAAGGGTACACCACGCTGTAAGTCAAAGTGTGGTCCCTGATTGTCAAGAGGTAGTGAAAACTTTGAGTATCGCCGGGAAATGGGCCCAATATGTCGGAAACCAGAAGGTCAAGGGGCTTATCTTTTGGAATATTGGTTCACGCCCTTGCAAGGAGGTGAGTACTCTTGGAAACGGCACAGACCTCACAGTAAAAAGTCTGCCAACGTTTATGATCAAAGTCAGGAGCATGCTGCTTCAGAAACAATATGACCATCTTATCGCAAGAATGCCCAAGGCGCTCATGCCACTCACGCGAGCTTAAAGCCATGTTGATTGATTGGGATATTGGATTCATTTCAATTGCAGACAAGTCACAAGAAGGGGGCACAGCCACTGACCTTTTGGTCCCTTCCGTAGTCAAGACATCCATCCACCAACAATTATTATTGAAGCTGGTGGTTACAAGAAAACCGCAGACAAGAAGAGACAGGTTCAGATCATCAAAAACAGGGACAACTCCCACTGTACACAAGCGGCTGACTGATAAGATAGTACCAGAGATTTTGTTGTAATAGGCCACATCGTGCACTAGCACCAATCCGTTGTGTACGGGCAGCTTAAGGGTCATCATCTGCAATATCAGAATGGAAGAATTGGAGTCCGCGAAGAAAATACGGAAGGGGGAGATGCTGTGCATGCACGTTGCAAAACGTATGGTGCCAGAAAGGTGAATGGAACCACCGGTATCAATCAGGACTTTTTCAGATGTGTCCTGCGATACACGCTTGCGATGGTAGTGAGCGCCCGACGCCTGCTGGGAGCGTTGGTCTGGAGTTGGTGGTCGCACATGACAATAAGGTGTAGGTGATGTCGGTCAAGGATTAGGATTGGCCATGCCGGTGGTGTGTGGGCAGTTGGCGCGCCAGTGACCGGCTCTCCCGCAGTGGAAACAGGACGCGCCAAACCTGTTGACCAGGTGGGTTGGTGGTTGACGCACTTTAGTTGACAAGGACACAAGGCGTGCCCTGGGTAAGACTCTGAAGGCTCCCGCGGATCAGACACGCGGTAGACCAAAGGTGAAGTCTCCCATGCTTGCTCCTCGCTCCGTTGTGAGGCATTGATGATAACTTGTCCCACAAAAGTTGAGGTCGGCTTCTTGTCGCCCTTTGACAGGATAGCTGTGGTGATCAACTGGTCGAAAGTGGCCTGGTCAAGTGTTGGCGGGGCGTGGCAGACGGCCTGCACAAGCAGCCCCTCAAGTTTGTCGGCCTCAATTCCCAACTTCTTGAACATCACAAAAATATGTCGCAGTGAGAGAATAATACCCGTGTTTGACTTCAAGTTGTTGGAGTTTCTGTCAGTGATTATTTGAAGGAACTTGCATACAACTGCCTGGGCAGCAGCGCGCCTTGATAGCATCAAAGAAATCCCTGGCGGTTACTCGTGAGGGGATAACGCCAATGTAGAGTGCGAAGTTGTGAGGGATTGACACATCAATGAAGTGTGAGATTGCCTGGTTCTCCTGTGGCGATCAACCATCAAGGAGGGAAGGAGAATCATCAACTGATGCCTCAGAGTTGAAGGCAATGCTGAGGACGTAGTTGAGTGATGAAACCCACTCTGGGAAATTGGAGCCGTCCCCTTTATGCTTGGGAAAATGGTTGGCAGCGCGATAGGGCTCTTGCATAAAGCGCTCGTAGGCTGAGGTGTTTACATGCAAGAGCTGTTGTAGAGGAGCAACCAGCGGCGGTGGAGACAATAGTTGCATGCGTAGTGATTGAACTTCTGCTGCGTCTGTGCTGTGTGCTGACTTGAGGGATAACACCTATGATCTTAATGAATTTAAAAGTGAATAAACCTCCTCATTGGAGAGAGGTTTAGCATTGGAGTCGTCGTCTGCAGCTTTTTTTGAACAGGTTGAATGGACATCTTGAAGGCGGCCTATTGCTGGAGCTCGGTAGAGGCAGGCTTTTAACCTATTAAGCTGGGGCCAAATGTAGCGAAGCTCGCTTGCCGTCAGTTTCTAAACTGTCACCTCCAATGGTAAGAGGTCAGATTGCCTACCTATTAAGTTGGGGCCAAATGTAGCAAAGCTTGCTTGCCGTCAGTTTCTAAACCATCACCTCCAATGGTAAGAGGTGGGAAAAGAGATTCTGGAGCATTTGGCGAGTGGCTTATAAATTACAACTAGACAGCTGCGCCGCACGGGGCGCGCGCAGCATGAACAACTATTTACAATGATATTTTTCTAGAAGGATTTTTGGTTGACGCATCATTGCGGAGTCCAAAACTCAACAGATATTACTGCATTCTTGTACTGTGCAGTCTACGCATTGCAATCCTGTCGTTGGTATGGGGTCTATGAAGCAAATTATTCAATCATAGAATGTCCACAATTGAAGACAATTATGAGGGACCACCTTTCTGTAAAACGGGTTTACAGAATGTAAGCCACAGAAAATTTTGCAGAAATGGTTGGGAATATGGCACAAAACTGCTACGCGTACAGTCAGTTTTCACTATATTCACTCGCATATTTTAGTAAAATGTTGTATTGCTAGTTTGACAATGGCTTGTTTTCATTGTAAACCAACAAACGATTTGTTTCCTTTATAAAGCTTCAATACAAAGTGAATCCAATGTTAATTCAAAAGCACAATTTGGGAGGCGGTTGTATAGCGACATTTTGTTTCTCAGGGTAGGAAACTGAATGGATGACTTGTACAGTGCCCTCCAACAAACCTTCGAACATTTTTTTTTTCGGTTTTTTTGTTCCTCACAATTTTTTCAGTTTTTTTTTAACTTGTGGACTCTTTCTCCTAACTTCCACCATCATCTTGCACTCATCTCACCTCCTTTCTTCTCTTCTCGTTCTATATTTTGTCGCAATCTTGTTTTTTCTAACCAATCAGCATCAACGATTGGTTATCTTTTTTCTAACCAATGAGATTCAATGGTTTTTTGGATCAATCATCTTCGTGGATTGCTTCAGCTTCTTGTCTTTGTCTGGCTGTTGCCTTGCATTATGCCTATTTATACCAGTCACCAAAATGAATGGTGAGTTTTTTTTAATACTTTTGTTTGAAATATTGGACGACATACTAAATACCCATTTATTAGTATGCCACCATATCGCAATCCTATAGACCGAGGGCGAATCATTGGGATGCATGATGCAGGGGCATCAATCCGAACGATTGCCAACTTTCTAGGTGTTCCTCCAACAACTGTCCATGATACCATCCGACGATTTCAAGAGCGAGGTCATTTAGAAAACCTCCCAATACCTGGCCGACCTCCAAAATTAAATGATCGCGACTTGCAAGAACTTGGCCGAGTCCTTCAGCAACATCGTTGAGAGACACTTGTCTCAATCAAAAACCTCATCACAGCTGATGTTTCTCTCAATACTATTTGCAAGGCAATACATCACCTTGGTAAAAGGTCTTGTATTGCCGTCAAGAAACCCTATCTCAGTCCTCGCCACATGGAACAACGGCTAGAATTTGCCCGTGCTCACCTCCATTGGACCATTAAGGATTGGTCCCGAGTTATTTGGACGGACGAATCTTCGTTTGAACTAGGCGAGCCCGTAACCCAAAAGTGAGTTTGGCGAACACCTGAACAAAAATATGACCTTGATTCAATGGCGGTCAATCATTGATCAGGTCGTCGATCAATGATGATTTGGGGGGCCATCTGTGGACCGATTGAATCCGAACTCATTATAATGCCACCGGGGCAACGTAGGGCAGTGGACTTTATCAATAACGTTTACGAACCGGGGTTATTGCCGTTTATGGACAAATTAGTTGAAGTTGGCGTAGCAGCCAATTGTGAAGAGCTCACATTAATGGAGGATGGAGCTCCCATCCATACTGCCCTTGCCAGCCAACAATGGCGTCAAGATCATCAAATTCAAAAATTCGCTTGGCCTCCCAACTCACCTGACCTCAACCCGATTGAAAACCTTTGGTATAAAATGAAGTTTGTTGTTACCAACCTTTTCAACCCAAAAACAATGGACGAATTGAGCGAAGCCATTCACATCGTTTGGGATACAATGCCGTTCAATCACTTAGAGGCATTACTTGTATCCATGCCTGCAAGAATGCAAATGGAGCTCCTACCCAATGGTAGGAGCTTTATTTTGATAATACTCCAATTTATTGTATTACTATTTATACACGATTTTTTATTATTAGTTTGATTTAAAAACAACACATGCATAATCATATTAAAAAAAAAATCTTGACTCTTCCATATAGCCTTGTGACACATGAGAGACAATTGTGAGAAAAAAAAATGGAAAAAAAAAAAAAATGAAAAAAAAATGAAAAAAAAATGTTCGAAGGTTTGTTGGAGGGCACTGTACATAGCGCCTTAACATTCTTTTTGTAACGCGCTAACATTTAAGAGATAATCCGGCTTTTTTCTAGACGGCAATTAAGCGGTACAAGTCAATAAAATCCCTTAACCAATATAAATGCTTAAAATAATGGAGAGAATTGAGCGAAATCCTTGACTTAATTCGTTTTCATGATGAGAAGCCTCAGGCTACCAGTCAGAAACCACAAAATAAACTAGGGTTGTTTTAATTACCTGTAGTATACTGTAATTCCAAGCAAACACCTTTAATGACAGGAGGTTGGAAGCCTTCTTTTTAAGAGTCGCAGCTGTGGTTAGAAACTAAAAATTCGGATGTGAGACCAAGGCCAACAAGGCATTCTTGCTATCTACCCTCCCACATCATGGTGAAACCCTATTCAATAAAAATCAAAAAGGGCAGTATCATATTCCCTTAATGGCCAGTAGCCGCAAGAAAAAGAAAGTGCTGAAAAAGACTTACGGTCATGGGTGACACTCGAGCTCGAAGAATGCTCACTAGGTTGTCTTGACCGCTGACTGCACTCCAAAAGGAGTGAATCAGCCCCTGTGTATCCTTGTTACGCGCAATTAATTTTGCAGCATCCCATTTAAGGAAGTTTTTTGATACAAGAGAAGGATGGATGGAGAAAACTTTTGGAGGTCGCCTACCACGGGTTGGCTGGGTAAGTTGAGCGTAGTCATTATGGGGATCCCAGCCGGTGGCGGCATAATGTGCCCTGAGTAGCTGAGAACCAAAGGGAGGCATGGCTGTCTAGGCCGGTTGATCCTAAATTTGGAGGTCGAGAATGAGGCCAATCGACAAGGGATCGCTATCGATTGATGTCAAGCTGAGGTTGAGAAGCCAGGAACCACTCGGTTTGAAGGAGATTCGTTCATTCCATTGACGGATTGGACGGATTGGACGTACTGTACGCCCCGCATACACTCCCATAGAGCGCCGTTCTCTATTTTGAGGGGGACTTAAAAACGCATTGTCCGCAAAATAAACGATCAGAGCCATGGAATTTTCTGGTGACCGATGGGTCCATTAATCATCTGCAAGAGTGAAGTTTGTCAGTGGGTCAGTCGTTTTTTATGATCACATCTTTGAGGACATGGCCGGGCCGCATGGGTCTTTCTCCTCCTTTTTGGCTTCCCATCTTTCAAGATTTTTTGATGAAAAGATGCGCTTTTTTTGCAGGGATCGATGGCGCTCTCGGCTTTGATGATGGCCCATTCAGCATCTATGCACGACTTGTTTGCCCTGGAGTTGCGGGGGAGACTGGGTGCATTGGGTCGCCCGTTTTACGCTCTAGCCAGGAGGCAGGCGTCAGGATGCGCTCGATTTCCTGGATCGGGTGTTGGGAACTTGGAACAATATGATCTCAATGTTTCAAGCCTTTCAAAGTATTTGGACTCGCCTATTAGGCCTGTGCCTTCTTGGGTCTTCTTGAGTCTCTGTCTTGGAAGTTGGAAATCGTAAATCGGTAGGATTATCATCATCCGTGACGGTGAGTCAAAACAAACTAGTACTCAATCTTAATATTCTCAAACGATTCTCCATCATGACACATCTTTACGGCTTTCTGACATGGTTCCATTCAAAAATGACGCATTGGATCTTATTCAAATTTCAAACTCACAAAGGACCACATCCAGTGCTTTCATCGATGCTTCTCAATCGCTCTGGAATATAATGAATTATACCGCTTTTGGTCGATACTTGGCAGCACTTGACAGATTCTATCCAACAAGATTTCTTTAAAAAGGACATGTAGCCAAAACAATTTTGCCTCATTCTTCATTAGTTTGGAACTGGCTACAACTCGCTCTTTTTACCATTTAAAATTTAAAATTGTATTCAACCAACCCTTTTAGGTACGCATGGTGATGTCAAAAATGTGACCCCTCACTAACCCCCACTTCATTTTCAGGTATGTTTCATCATTTCATGTCTATCCCGTCGTCGCCGTCCCCGTCGCCGTCCACGCTGAACAGTTTTAGCTGGAGCACTGGTTCGTTAGCTTTTTAAGCAAAACCACACAGTTTGGATCGAAAACCTTCAAGGATGATTGTTTCCTGGAAATTCTATTGAAACATTCCATCCATCAAAGTAAGCAACCCATGTCCTGTTCATGCTTGTCCTTTTCCACGGTCTTGTCAATATTTTCATCCTGACCAGCTTGGATTCGTTGGATTGAGAAGCAACCAGAAACATGAAAGCAGACTACAAATTCTCTATTCAATCACTCGTCTTGATTCCTCAGCTCATTCAAAGTGGCCTCGCCCATCCAGCATTGGGATCGAGCTCCGTAAAGGATCTAGCAGATCATGGTTCATCTTATCTAGAGGACTTTCATCTGTCCAGCGACCTTCAACCTCAACATGATGTCTTGCTTCCCATCGCCTTTCAGAATCACAACCAGTTTTCAATCCAACCCGACTTGGGAGATGAATTTCCCACGCTTACCTCTTTCCAGCTTGATAGTAGGCTATCTCAATCCTCCCACGATTGCCATCAGCTTTCCCAAAATCCTCAGCCTATTCCTCAACAGTTCGCTCAAGGAGCTTTGCCTTCTAATCGCTGGTTGGCTGATCCCAGTCATCCACCTCAATCCTTTCTTCAGTATTCTTTTTCTTACCTCCCTCAAACACAAAAAATTAATACTCATGAGCAACTAGTTCAAGGCCTTAGTCATACAATCCCTCAACCTCAGCCACTGCCATACGATCTTGACCCACCTTTACATCAACAACCCTGGCCTACCATTCAAAAAGATCACCACCAGACTCATGATTTTAATTATTTACTTCAAGACTCTATTCAATATTTAGCTCCAACCCCTGCCCAATCGTCATCAGTGCTCGTTCACTCCGTACAGCAACAGCCTCAAATTACAAACAAAGCCAATGATCGCATTCAGAATTACATACATTTGTCAGATCAAGCTGCCAATGATCCTCAGATTCAATTCACTTCTAGAAAAAAAATCAAGAAAAACCAACTTGATATAGGCCTTCAACAATCATATATAATTTCCAGCCCCAAGGCCAGCGCCAGTGAACTAGAAGCTGAATCACTCACAAGTTTAGTCAGGCTGCAAGAACAGCCACATACGCTGGGAAAAACAGCCCATCAAAGCTCAAATTACTTGGATTGGTTTGAAAACCCTTATCATCTTTATGATCAAGTCACTTCCAGCCCAAAACTCAAGCCAAACCAGCTTTCTTCATCGGCCCAATTGATCCCTCAAATTACTCATCCTCAAATTACCACAAGCAAACTACACGATCCACCACCCACAAATCTCTTGGGTAGCTCTATGCCTCATCTTATTTTTTTATCTTTTCGGTTGAACTGTGCTTCTAACCATTTATTTTTCTTTTATAATATTATCGTTTTTCCCACATCTTTTGACCAGACTCAGAAGATCCATCTCAAGAGACTTTCAAAATCCCCATAAAGCCAATGTATGAGAAAATCAAAGCACTGGCGCTTACAAATGCCGAATTTTTATCTTACGCCTATCTTGCTGGCTTACAAGCCCGCATATATTGTCCTCTTGAACGTCTCACCAAGCCTGTCTTGAAAGTCATCCACAATCAACTCCTTTACTATAGGAATCCAGAGGAGCTTGTAAGATTTTCCAACTGGTATCCCAGAATTGCCCTTGCTTCTCATGATTGGCTCATGATATGCTCTCAAACAATACCATCAATCATACCACTAACTTACGAGACAGTTCAAGTCAGAACACAGATGATGGTCTTTCAAGTATTATCTCTTCAACACAATCTCCTCACTTCTGTAAAAAACAATGATTTAAGCTCACTTTATAGAACCGAACAAGAAAATTTGATAAACTGGCTTTTATGTGAGTTGTTTACTCCAAAAGAAAGTCTGCCCGTTTTTGGGAGGCTTCCTACTTCACAAAGCGATCAAACACAGAAATTTGGTTACATTCAAGAACGCATCGTAGACTTTATCAGTGATCCACCAAGGCTCGATATGCACTATCAGCCCACAAAAAACTATGGTGGGGTGGCTTGGACAGACGAGCGAGCAGATTGTATGAAACTAGGTCTAGAAATTGTTGGCTCTTACTATAAAACGGTCAAGAGTCAACAATGGAAAATTGCCTTTAACACCGATGCCGGCTCTTTGAAAAAGATTGAAAAGGTTATACGCTTTTCCTCTCAAAGTAAATACTTGAAGAAAGGCGATAAGTTACATAAATTTTGGAAGGATAACGCGATGTAAGAAGTGTAATTGGCGATAGAGCCTAATTTTTAATTGGAAAATTGATGGAGAATTTTGTTAAATTTGTAGTCAGTGGGGAAATGCTTTACTTCAACCTCTTAGTTCAAGATTGATATTTATATTGAGTAAATAAAAATCCAGTTTGATTTACCAAGCCCAAAGTTTGGGACTTTCAGGTGAGTATCCAAAACATCATTATTCTGATGACGTTAAGTTGGAAGATGAAAAAATACCCTTAAATTCATCAATTACAAAAATCCAAATAGCTTTTTGGAGTTTCATACAAATCAACATTGGGAAAAACAGTACTTTAAGTCATAAGAATTTCATTAAAAAAAAGAAAATTGGAAAATTGAAAATTAAGAAAAAAATTAATTTACGGTGTTGGGGAAGCTTCAAGATTTTGGTAAATCCATTAAGGCCCTTACGTGGATTTACCGAATTCTTGCATGAACTTACCAAAATAGGGTAAATTCACATAAGGCCTTTTTTGTCGAAAATTGCCACAAATTCATGAAATGTAACTTTTGAAAAAGCAAAAAAACATTAAATTATTATTTGGGCCACCCAAAAGTGCCCATAATTTTTTCAATTTTTTTGAAAAAATTGGCCGATTTCATTTTTCTTAAGAAAAGAAATTATGAAAAATTGATCCACTTATGGATTTCCAATATATATATATTAAAAAAGAGAAGTGTATTGATTTGGATAACAAATCTTGGAATAATTGAAGTTCTTACCAAGTTTTCTCTATACTTTTTCAACTCCCATAAAATGGGTTCTTTATTGTTATCATGCCTAAATGCCACTTTTTTAAAAATATTTTGGGAGGCATATTAGTCCCCCTCAAAGTTGGCAAATGGCATGACCAAAACACCTTGGTTTTGTACAACACAAATACCACATTTAATTTTGGGTGTTTTGTAAATATCACACCTCAAAATCTGTGGTGTATTCAGCTCAATAAACTCAATTTTTTGCCCCCAAATCCCATATATTTTTTTTGAGAAATTGAACCCAAATTCATCATGCCCCCCCAGCTCTCAATGCAAACAGATTTTTTTTATATTTATAGAAGACTGAGTATTCTTACAAATTTGAATATAATACTGATGAAGAGCTGGAGGAAAACATTCTCTTACTAAATTATTTCCATGAAAAATGATATCTCACCAACCACTATATATTTACCAAAGTAGTGATTTGGAAAACTTACCATCTTGGAAATTTCAGAAACTATTTCAAACCTCATATAAAAGCTTCCAAGGATTTATCCAACTTATTAGTGCAGACAAACTTTTTTCAGAACAATTCAAATTTAAAGCAATGTGATATTGGTATACAATTAGCTGTGGTGCTTTGCCTATTTGGTAGCAAGGGTACAGGATATTCAGCTTGGAGGATTGGGAAAATTTTTGGAATTTTTCAAGGTGCTTTCATCCTTTAATCTGAAAGACTCATTGCAGAATTATTAAAATACTACCCCTCTTTCTTTCATGGGCCAATAATGATGAACATAGGGAGCTATCTCAGGTTATGCAAGCCAAAAGATTTCCTGGTTGAATTGGGTTCATTGATGGAATCTTGATTGAATTATTTAAAACACAACCCAATTATTCAGAAGTTTATTTTTGATAGAAAGCAAAATTATTAACCTCAAAATGTTATGTAAATTGATAAATAAACATGATCAATTGTATTTTTTGGGATAGCTACTCAATGTCAATTCAGCTTTTTTGTGATGTGAATGAATGTTTTTGGGCCTTTAATTTTGGTCTTCCAGGATCATTAAATTCCTCATAAGTATTACAGAATATGAATATTTACAAAACTCCTGAAAAAGTTTTCTCCTGTAGGGTTTTACTTTGAAACAATAAGAAAATATGATAAATATTTTACTTAATGTACTATGAATGTCCTTATAAAATTTTAAGAGTGAAGTAATAATAATTATAATAATAAAGAATTATTATCATAATGGCTTAAGATAACTATATTATTAAATAAAAATAAGAATATAATTCATATGATAAAAAAATAAGTATATTAATATTTGATAATTAATATATTTATGGAAATTTATTATTGTTACCAACAAATAATAAATGTTTAAGAAATTGTTATTTAATAGTAAAAAACAATTTATAACAATGATATTGCTAAGATCAATGTTATATATTAATATAAATACTATTTATATTAATAAAGAATTATTAAAGATAATAATAGAGAGAAAAATATTATTGAAAGTGAAAATAACCTACTTTTGATGCTTAATATAATATTTTTTTGCTTGAATTTATGCCAAATAAATTAAATACAACTTATTTAAATCATATTTACAAATAAAAATAACATAAATTACAAATATTCTTGTTTTTGTGTGGATTTGGAGTTTTAGAGAGAATTATAACAAAAAAATTAAAAAATTGATGTAATCACATCAATATTGTTTATTTTAATGAATATTATCTTTGGTATTTAATGATTTAATTAATTTATATATAAAGAATAAAGAAATTACCTTTTGATTTCATATCTTAATGTTTTTGATGCGTCTGAGGGGGAAATAGAGTGAAAAGAGTTCTATTTATAGTAATGTCTTCCCTCTTAGAGTCAAAAAGGCTTCTAGTAGATATTTACTGATGGTATCCACTGTAGTTGATCATTCTTTTAAGGTTTAGTGATGATTACATCATAGTTAAGCCATCTTATCTCATTATTACACCATTATTTAGGGTTATCACTATAACTCTAAGTTTGATGACATGATCAGCTTGGCAGAAGACCAAACTTTTTGTATTTTATTATTATTAATCATAATCTAATAGTGCTCACCAGATTTATCACTTATATAACGGTTAAACTTCAAATAAGATTACAGTAAGTGATCATTAATTATCAATGTTAAGCTTAAGATTTGATCATTAATATCCTTTAAGTTATACAGGCTACATCCAATTGAAGAGTGGGTTCTTATAGCTTAACATGTTACAATTAAAATGCAAAGATTAGTTTATTGTATAATAAAAACTCTATTTTTGATTATTTTTCTTGTAACTCATCTTTTCTGTCAAAATTCACTATTTCAAACTTCAAACCATGATTTCAAGGGGTTTTACCTTGAATATAAAGAAAAAAGATACATAATTACTAATTCATGAACCAGTAGAGCCTGAATGTCCACTTTGTTTTAATTTTGGACTACTTTCACAACAAAGTGGTCAACAACTATAGCAATTTTATTCAATAAACCTTTACAAGTTATAACCTTGTTTATAACTTGTCAAATACAGTGTATATCAGTATTCCTGCATTAATTGTGTGGTAAATATCTTTTTTTGGTTTAACTCTCTATCATGTGTATTTTAAGAGATATGAGCTAAAAACCATGAATATATGCACTGACCATAAATGTGCATATATTCAAGTTATTTCCTTAAATATTTACCTTACAAATATTACATAAAAATGTTATATGTGTAGCTGTTCATGGGGAATCTACTGGTGCAGTTTATTTCAAATTTTGCTTCATTGGAATCTGAGATAAATAGGAACTTATGTCTTTTTTATGGTATTCTTACTTATTATTCATTAATTATTGGCTTGACAGATATGCCCTAAAAATGATATATGTGTATTTTATCATTAGTAATCTAATGGTGTAATTTATCTCACATGTTTACTCATTATATTCTAAGGTTGTTAAGAATTGATGCCTATTTATGGCATTTCCACTCATGTTAAGATAATTATTGTACAGCTTTCTTGTGACCTTTTTGGATATGTGGTCATATCTCAAAGGCTCACATTCTCTACCCCCAAAAAAGATTTTAAAACAATCTGATATAGTTGATTAGGTTATCATCCACTTTACTACCTCTTCATTAGACTTTCTTAGTCTTGAAGCTCAATAATGATTAGCTTTTGTATTCTCTAGGCCTTCTTTCATCTATAAAACTTCTTATTAGTTTATCAGCATTAGTTATATCTTTCTCAAGTAGCCATTCATCCTATTGAGCTTGGTTTATATACCTGACAAGGTATTCTCTTTTTTTTGTTTCTAGTCCTCCTTTCTTTAAGGAATTTTACAATTTTCCTTTCTCCTCCTTCTTCTAGAGGGGGAATTTGCAGTTTTGGTTCATTTCTTAGGGGGAATAACTCTTTGTCACTTGAGCTGTAGGGTTTTGTCAGGCTTACAGGTAATGTTGGTTGTTTATTCATTAATTAACCTGTGAGTTCTAGTTGCACAGCATTAGGTCCATGTAGTGCTTTTATCATTAATGGTCCTGCAAAGCAATCTTTCAATTTTTTTGGGCCTTTGATATTATTAAAATTCAGAGTTGATACTAAGGCCAAGTCTCCTACTTTGAATTTGGTTTTTTTTTGACTTTTATCCCATATTTATTTTGCATACTTGAAAGAATCTTGAATAAATCTGTTTTCAAGTTGTCTAGCTTTTTCAAGAATTATCTTGAAACTACTTCTGTCAGATATATATTAACTAAGTTCTTTTTGAGAGTGTCATAAGGAAGTCTTAGATTCCATCCTTTTTCCAACATTTCTGGTGTTTTACCAGATGCAGAATGTATTGATTTTTTATATGCCAGCTCCAGAGCTTGTATTAAGGTACACAAATCATGGGTAAAGCCATCAGAGTCCTTGAATTCTAGAACATAAGCATAGAATCTTCTGATAATATCTTCTAAGGTTTGTATCATTCTTTCTGCTAGACCATCAGTTTGAGGGTGGTAAGCTGTGGAGAATAATAACTTTGTTCCAAACAAGTTATGGAGGGTTTTCCATAATACTGAGGTAAATTTTGGGTATTTGTCACTTATGATATTTTGGAATAGTCCTTTATGGCTAATAACTTTATTCCATATAATTATGGCTATGTCCATAGCTGTGTCATCTTTGTGACATGGTAAGAAAATTGGAGTTTTGCTGTACCTGTCAACTAATACTAGGCATGCATTATAACTGTTGGACCCTCCTGGAGGTAAGGCTGTTACTCAGTCCATGTGAGCTGCTTACCAAGAAAATTTTGGTTCTCGAGTTTGAATCATCATTCCAATTTTTTTTCCTGTGGCTCTGTTTGTTTTTTGACATCTGTCACACATTTGGCAGTGTTCTGAAACATTGTTTCTCCAATTTGACCACCAAGAGCAGGTTTTTACCCTTTCTAGTGTCCTGTTTTCTAAGAGATTTCCAGATGCAACACTATCATGACATTCATGTAGTATAGTGTTTATGAGAGTTCTCTCTGTTAAAGCCATAAAAGATCATCTAGTTTGGGTGAAAGTGATGGGTCTTTACAGTCTTTCATTAGAAGTTGGCATAAGATATAACAGCTCTTGTCCGTCTTATAGCTTTCTTTAACTTTGTTAAAGAATTATGTGTCAATATATGTGACACATATGTGTTCTATATGATTTTCTTCCAGTGGTACCCATGCTGGGTTTTCAGGTGTATTTGCTCAAGTCCATATGCTAAGATCATCTTCATTTTTATAAATAATTCCAGATTTATGAACTATGGTCATTTCTCCTCTATATTATTGGATAGAAATTTGCTATCTCAGAATGTGTCTATTTTGTGTCTTCATTTTTAATAAAGATTTTACAGCATTACAGTCTGTTATCACATCAAACACTGTTCCATCCAAATAATGGTGTAATTTTGCTAAAGCCCACACTAGGAAAGAAATTCCATTTGGCATGCTCCATATCTTGCTTCTTCTGGTTTAATTTGTCTTGAAATAAAGCAAATTGGTCCTTCAACAGGTTTATCATTGATGATTTGTGTCTGGTGTAGTTCAGCACCTAGTCCTTCTCCACAAGCATTAATGTACATCTTGAAAGGTAGTTTCCAATCTGGCGTAAGAAGAAATGGGGAATCCTTGAGGGTATTTTTCAATTCCTCATATTCTTTCACCCTTTCTTCAGTCATAGACTGTCTCTTGGTCACAGGGCTTGTACAAGGATTTGGAAATTCTTGCAAAGTCTTTTATATGCTGTCTATCATAACCAGAAAATACTAGAAATGATTTCATTTCTTTTTTGGTTTGGAAAATTGGCTTCAGTATTACTGCTGCTACTTTGTTTTTATCTATGCCCAAACTTAGTCCAGATACAACATGTCCCAGTGCTTTCAGTTCACTGTATGCAAAATGACATTTTTCAAGGAAATTTTCATATTTACTTGTACTATCTTTTGCAGGACTATTTCTAGTCTTTTTAAGTGAATGTCCCAAGTTTCTGAGCAAGCTATGATATAATCAATATAGATAATTAACCATCCTTCTGATGAATCTTTAGGAAATATGGTATTAATTCTTCTTTGATAATGGGAAGGTGATTGTTTTATACCAAAGGGAATTCTTTATTATTCATGAATTCCACAGTGGACTATTATCCTTGGTAGTTTTTTGGAATTTTCTGTTAAGAAACTTTGGTGAAAACCCTCTAGAGCATCCATGGCTGTAATGGGCTTAGCCTGTGACAATTGTGTTAATATCTCATGGATTCTGGGTATTGGATATCTGTCTGAGATAGTATAGATATTTAGAGCTCTAACGTACACTACCATCCTTGATTTTTCATTATTACAAGTTATAATGAAAGGTGTAGTGACTTCTACTTGTTCATTATGTTCTACTTTCCTTAATACTGCAAGGTCCATTAATTCTTTAATGTATACATCTAAGGCTTCTCTAGCTCTTGGGCCAGATGGGTAAGCTGGTATTCTTAATAAGAATGGATAATGTTCTTCTACATTAAGAATAATGTCTACTTCATTCCCAATGATTGCATCTAGTGGCTCTTTGTCAGTTGCAAAGGCATTTTTGTATTTAAACAAGAGATCAATCAGTTATTCTCTCATTTTTCTGTTAGTTCTTGATTGAATTCTGCCTCATTAAGTTGTTCATTTATGAGGGAATTTTAATCTGTGCTTCTCTCTTCATTTTTTATAACTAAAATTTGTTCTTTGTTATTTAAAAAACCAAATGTTTGCCTCTTATTGTCTCCTATGGTAAAATATCTGTCTTTTTTATTAGAGATATCTATGCCATCAATTGACAAGTAATCATTTCCAAGTATGAAATGGTTACTAGTATATTTTTCCATTAATACAGACTCTACTTTCACTCTTATACATTGGGAAGGGCAAGGAGAAATTAATGTTAAGTCAATTATTACAAGGGCCTTAATGCTTTCACTTGCACTACTAAATTCAACCCCTTGTATTGATATAAGGTTTTATTCCAAATCTGGTATAGTTGCTTTTAAGTAATCTTTACCAATAAAGGTATGGTATGCTCCTGTATCTAGGTTTGCTTTTTCCTCTTGGTTTTAAAGCATGAAAAAACTTATACTTGCTTTTCCAGCTGTATATCCCATTGCTTTTTCTGGCTTTGTGCTATACAGTGTGTCATCTTGTATGTTTGTGAGGCTTGTATCAGATGTTACAACTCATGTTAAGTTTGAATTTACATCTATAAAGTCATATATATCAAATCAATATTATTCATTTGTGCATTAATCATATTAATTTCATCACTTTCAGAAGTTTCTGACTCTTCAGTGTCTGTTTTGGGATCCAATTTATCTTCTTTGTAATTGTGATATTCTGTTTCCACAATTTCACTTATTTTTCCTTTTTTAGGCCATTTTTGGCTAAGTGTCCAATACCTCCACATTTATGACATTTTCCTTTCTCATTAGTGTTGAGTGTATTGGGTTTGAAAGGTTCTTTTGGTTTATCTTTCTTGATAAATGGGTTCTTTGGACTTTTGATGTCCAATTTTTTCCATGTTCTACCAATTTTTTTTCTTGTCACTATATCTTCTAATGCATTGATATAACCTTCTGTGGAGTATTTTACTAGACACCTGCTTCTTAGGGCATGTCCCAGTTCTCCTCTACATTCCTTGAGTATTTTCATACACACAGTTTTCTGTGACATTTCTGGATACAGAGCATTTAATCTTTCAACTTGTTTTAAGAAACAAGTCAAAGTTTTATCCTTATCTGGGTCAAAGGAGGAATTTTCAAATGCATTTTCTATCTTGTACCTCCAGGCATCATTTTTCCACTTGGTTATTATTTCATTTTTCCACCAAGACTAGGTATCTTTGTCATTTGTTTGTCTTATTTCATAATACCATATTTTTTAAGATTTTTCAAATAATGAATGTAATCTGGAAGTGATTAATTCATCTGGTATGGAATAATATTCTTGTAAAATTTCAATTGTTTTAATAAATTACATATGGTCATATTCACCTTCACCTGTGAATGTTGGCCATTCTTTTATTTGAGGTGCTTCTTTCATTAAGACTTGGCTATTGTGTTGATGGCTCAATTCTTTGATTAATGGATTTTTTATTTCCTCTTTTTGTTTAATAGGTATTCTTATATGAGGAAATAGTATTGAGAACATTGGCATATTTAAGTTAGCCTCATTTGTTTTATCCATTTTTTCAGTAATAAGTCTTATTTCACTTTGAATGTCATCTTAAGATTAATTCTTGTTTCATCACTTTTTTCTACATGGTCTAGAGGTAATTTTTGATGTGATGAAGTCTTTTCTTCAAATCTTTCAGCAGAAATACTTAATATGTTTAATTTTTCTGTAAGATTATCAATACTCACGTCATTATTCATTGTCAAAGTTTTTTCTTTGATATCTTTTACATATTTATACAATTCCTGTTGTCCTTGTATTAATTTCTGAGTATTGTCAATTAAAAATTTTGGTTTATTATTTTCAACCACAAATTTAATGTTATCAATTTCTTTTCATTTTGAACAAAAATTTTTGTTAAAGATGATAAATTGTTATTTATTTCTTGTAAAGATAATCAACTGTTTTTAGTTATTTTAAGAGGTAAAATACTATTTTCAATTTCTGTTAAAGGATCTACAACATCAGCCAACAAAGTTATTTTTTTGGAAAATGAGGTTGTCTCATTCTTTGTTCTTCTTTGTCCTTGAATTGCATCAAGGTTCTGGCCATGTTGAAAAAATTGTCCATGGCATCTTTTTGGATTTTTGGAATCCTGTGGCTTGGGGAATATGGTTTCCTCCAGTTTTTTTTCTTGTGCTTTTTCCCTTCTTGGGGAGATTGGTTGGCTTGAGGCTTGCTGTTTGAAGCTACTGGCGCTTCTTCCTTGCTTGCCTCCCTCTTTTTGGCATGGTACTACTTTATCTTTTTGGTTTGAGGCTTGGATGATAGTGGATTCCATCCATTGCAGTATCTCACTATTTCATCCTATTTGAGGAATTTTTTCAGGATGTTCTAGAAGTTCATCACTCCTTGGTGGATTTGTGGAAACATTTCCCAATCCTTGACCTTGAACACTGTGTAGTACTAATTGTACTGGCTCATGTAAATGTCTATTCGAGGCATTTGAATGTGATTTATATCCATTGGAGTTACTAATACTTAGTTCTAACACTGGCTCAGATATTATGGGCATTTCTGGGACTTGCCTTTGGGATATGGCACTTCCTTGTGTGGATTTTCCCCTTTCTTTTCCCTTTTGAGCAATCAACTCTACTTCTGAGTCCAGTTGCATCTGATTGGATGAAGTATTGGGATCCTCTTCTAACATTCATAAATGAGAAGATAAAAAGAGTTCAGGACACTAAAAAATCTTTTTATGGCAATTTAAAGAGAGGTACTCACCTTCAGAGTCCTGAATAGTGGATCCTTTCTTAGCTTTCTTTTTCTTATTCACAACAGGTGTTGGAGAACTTGGACGGGTTTCTTCCACCAAGTTCTCAACAGTGGTTTGATTGTCCTCTGTTGGGTTGTCTGCAAACACTAAAAAGACAAATAAATATTAGCCTTTTTTCATAAAAAAGTGTTATTTTTGATAGGATATGGCAATTTCCATGTAGAAAATTGCTTCCATATCTGTAAATGAATAAAATGAAGGAAAGAGATGAATAAAAAGGAATCAAAAATAATTTTTTCATTGGTTTTATTTTGATTATTTTTTATATTTTTGTTTTTAAAAAATAAAATAAAAATTAAGATCATTCTTTTTGAAATTAATTTATACATATCTTTTTTAATTACTAGAGTCACTCAAAGAAAGTTCTTGAAAGCCTAAGGATGTGAAAAACCATGTGTAAGACAGTACAATTGCTTTACAAAGCCTAAATAGCTCTTAAAATCAATAAATAAAATATTATTATATAATTTTATAATTATAAATATGATTAATTTTTGGATAAGCCCAATTTGAATCTTTTTGAAAGGTTTTTTAAGTAAATATCATGTCCAGGCCCCCAAATGTAAGGTTTGACTATGAAACAATAAGAAAATATTAAAAATCTTTTGCTCATTGTAATATGATTGTCCTTATAAAGCTTCAAGAATGAAATGAAAATAATTATAGTGATAAAGAATTATTATAATAATGGAGTGAAATAATTATATTATTCAAGAAATATAATAATATAATTTATATTATAAAAAAATTGGAGGATAAAAATAAACATATTAATATTTCATTATAAATTTATGGAAATTTATTATTGTTACCAAAAAATAATCAATGTGTAAGAAATTTACATTTAATAATAAAAAAATTTATAACAATCAGTGTAAATATTATTCATATTAATAAAGAGTTATTGAAGATAATAATAGAGAGAAAAATATCATAATAAGTGAAAATAAAATACTTTTGACACTTAATATGATAATTTTGGATTAATTTACTTCAAATCAAGTAAATAAAACTTACTTCAATTGTTTTTACAAATAAAAATAAAAGAAATTTCAAATATTCTTGATTGCATGTGGATTTAGAGCTTTATAGAGAATTATAACAAAAACAATTAAACAATTTATGTAATCACATCAATATTGGTGATTGTAATGAATATTATCTTTGGTCTTTAATAATATAATGAATCTATATGCAAAGAGTAAAGAAATTACCTGTGAACTAAATTTTTTAATGTTTTTGATGTGTCTGAGGGGGAAATAGAGTAAAAAGAGCTCTATTTATAGTAAAGTCTTCCCTCCTGAAGTCAAAGAGGCTTCTAGTAGACACTTACTGATGGTATCCATTGGAATGTATCATTATTTTAAGGTTGAGTGATGATTACATCATAGTTAAACCATCTTATCTCATCATTATGCCATTATTTATAGTCATCACTATAGCTCAACCTTTGATGATATAATAGGCTTGGAAGAAGCCTGAAGTTTGTGGATTTAATTAGTATTAATCATAATCTAATGTTATTGGCTAGCTGTATTACTTATATAATGGTTAAGCTGAAATAAGATGACAGTGAGTGATCATAAGTGATCAATTTTAAGCTTAAGCTTTGATCATTTATAACCTTTAAGTTATAAATGCTAAAGCCAATTAAAGAGTGGATTCTGATAGCTTAACATAGTATGATTAAACTGCCAAGAGTATTTTATTACATAATAAAAACTCTATTTTTGATGACTTTTCTTGTAACTCATCTTTTCTGTCAAGATTCACTATTTTAAATTTCAAACCATGATTTGAATGGGTTGTACCTTGAATATAATGAAAACGAATACATAATTCTTCACATATGAACCAGTATAGCCCGAATATCTACTTTGTTTTAAGTTGGGACTACTTTCACAACACGGTGGTCAACAGCTATAGCAATTTTATTCAATAAACCCTTACAAGCCATAAACTTGTTTATAACTTGTATAATAAAGCTTATATATGTGTTTCTGCAGTAATTATGTGGTAGATTTATTTTTGGATTAACTCTCTATCATGTGTATTTTGAGAGATTTGAGATAAAAACCATGAATATATGCACTAACTATAAAAGTGCATATATTAAGGCTATTTACTTCAATATTGACCTTAAAAATATGAAGTAAAAATGTTATATGTGTAGCATTTCATGAAGCATCCAATGGCGAAATTTATTATACATGTTGTTTCATTGGCTTCTGAGATAAAGAAGAATTTATGTCTTATTTATGGTATTTTTACTTATTATTCATCAATTATTGGCTTGACAGATATGCCATAAAAATGATATATGTGTATTTTATCATTAGGAATCTAATTAAGTAATTTATTTCAAATGCTTAATCATTAGATTATAGGGGAATTAAGAGTTTATTCCTATTTATGGCATTTTCACTCATTTCAAGATAATTATTTCAAAAGAATAATTATTGTAAAGTTTTATTGTGACCTTGTTAGATATTTTGTCATATCTAAGGGCTCACATCTGCAAAAGCCCATACTTATTGGCTGATTCAGAATATTCAAGTTTGAATAATATGATTCCAGCATATAAGGGAAATTTGAACCAAAACAATGATAAAAGAAAATTCAACCATTTTATTTCTCAATCAAAGGTCTATATTGAGAATGCCATTGGTATGCTCAAAGGACATTGGTCTAGTTTACAGAAAATGCAATGTCAAAAAAAGGACCTAAAGATATTCAAAATTTTGTGGTCCACTGTCAGGCTGAGTCTATGGTAAAGCTATTATAGATGAAGTTAAAAATTTAATTATGACTGTGACATGGTTATAAAAGATAATAAATGGGTTTAAAAGAGTGGTTGGGGCTCATATATGGGGTTATAGTGGTGCTGAGCATTTCTGAAAGCCCTGGGTGCACTAATTATTGATTGACCAACTATAATAACCAATACAATACCCATGACTTGAAGTATCCCTGATTATTTTCCAGAATTATAGCTGTTTTTGGAAGTTTTAATACATAGGAATTCAAGGGAAGGATGGGGATTCTCTTTTTGGAAAAGAAAAGGAACCTTTTGATCCTAGAACTGGGTGGCAAGGGCCTCCGGACCGTTCTACCTAGTAAAGGTGAAGAATTTTCTCTTCCAAGGGCAGGGCTGTGCTTCATACACAGCCTGTACAATCTTTATTGGGCTCATATGTTGTATTGAAACCACATCTGACAATTTGCACCAATACAGGGTGAAAAGTTTCATTTGGGGACCTCATAGCCTTATTCTGATGTGTATTACACATAGAATTCTGTGAAGATCCTGTATGGGGACCCCATACGGGAAAATAATATGAGTTATTGAAGGATAAACCGGCTCCTTCATAGAATTTACAACTCCTTTTCAAGGATATGGGATAGTATCCCACATTATTGGGTTTTTGACCTTAAAACTACCATAAAGTTGCCATTTTGGAAGATAAAGAGCTCAGAGGTGGTTCATTGTGTAGCCCAGGATTTTATCTACAAATTGGAATTCCATTTGGTATGAGTTAAATGAAATATGGAAGGGTTATTCCACTATTAAATTCCTTTATTTGGAGATGGATTTTTCTTGAATCCTGTATAGAGTTTGCTTGCTCCATAAGACTTGTTCTAAATTATTCATTGGGAAATGTATAACACCATCAAAATTACCTTATTTTTCTCTTTATAGAAAGATGCCACTCTAGGTATCTATCACTCTAGCTGTACAAGCTAGATGAAAGGTGAATATTTTATTCACCCCAATTTGGCCTTTATTTGGGAATAGATCCTATAGTTTTGATTCTAGCCCAACTTTGATAGTACCATTGGATATCCCATGTTCAGGGATTCAATTTGTAAACCCATTTGATGAGGTTCTGCTTCTTTCTTGATATTTTAGATGAGAGGTGAAAGTTAAGGTTTATTCTCAATTCTTTCTTAGAGCTGGAATAAATTTCTTATTCTTTTCCTTGTTGTTATGTTAATTCTATATTTTAAAAGAGGTGGCTTTCCTCTTTCCTTTAATTATATTTATGAGATATTTTGGCTCAGTTCCATTTTTGGTGGTATTTTTCTGTACCATTGGCTTATAGTGTTTTGGCTATCATGCTTGTGCTCTGGTTTTGAGTCACAGCCTGACATCCACTAACAAGAATGAAATTCAGGAAAAGGACTTCTGGAAGATCTTTGCAGGAAGCTTTTCAAAAGATTGAGTGTTTTGAATTAAATTGAATCTGCTTTTGGTGATAATTTTTTTATTTCCCCCATAAAGTATTAGGCAAGCTCAAATCTGGAAAATATGATGGTGATTTGAAGTATTTTGTTTTGGGGAGCTTATCACCTATTCCATTCAAAATCTCTTCTCAGCTTATCTTTTGAAGAAATTTTTTGGAAGACTGAATTGACAAGATGTAGTGACGTTTTTCATCAATATTAGTATTTATTAATAGTAACTCAAATCAAATCAAAGAAAACTCTTACCTGTTTTCTTTTTTACAGAGTCACAAGGTGATTTATTGTTTCTCCAGCCTAGCATGAATAAACTAAGGGTGGTCCATAGCTGAAGGTAAGTTCATGTAAGGTGTGGATATGAAACTTTGATTAAAAATCAAGTACTTTTCCCGTCCTCACAATTTATATAAGGTAAAAATCAATTGAAAATAGTAAGAAATATTATTCTTAAGAGAAAACACGCCAATTTGATTGTTTATAACTTTATTAGTATAAAACAATAATATTATGAAGATTTATTGTTTTACCAACAATAAAAATTTATCCCAAAAATACTCTACAAGAGATATTTAAGGCTACAAAAGAAATTTCTTCAAGAGCAATCTCAATTGGAATTAATTGAGCAAAGAACTGAAAGCAATTAATCAAAGAAAAAATTCTTTAAAAAGAATATTAAAGAGAAAACACGCCCAAAAGTGACCAGAGTGAACTTGGAAACAAAGTGACAAAGTTAACAGTGATGAAAGATACTTTAATTCACTTTTGGGGTGGTTCAGCGGTAAAAATGATTATAAGAGTTACAAAAAATGATTATAATGATTTTTTCACGTGGTTAAAAGGTTTGAAATGATTTAAAAATGGTGGTTGGAATATTTTATTGATTGGTTTAACAGTGTTTAAACTAATTATAAAAAGAAAAGATTCTAACCTGAAGAGAAAAGTGGGGCAAAGAAGACATTCTTTTATAGCCATCAGTTTTCTTACTCCAAAGGTAAAATTTACTCTTGTCAGTCGTGAAAAAAAGTCTGACAACAGAAAAGCCAATTATGGCATCATTGAACCCTGGTTTAGACCAAAAAAGGGCTGGTTTAAGCCCTTTTTTGCCATTTTAGACCCTTAAATCAGCCATTACTATAGCAATACCTGGTCTATAGCCTTCAAAACACGTCAGAATGTGTTTAAGAGGCATAGAAACCAGCTAAAACAGTTTTTACTAACATTGTTTTAACTTAAGGGTAGTTTTACCCTCTTGGCAACAGTTAAAACTGCCCTGGTTGGTATCAAAACCTCATCATCAATTGAGTCACACACCCTGTGACTCAATTCCAGGCCAAAAGTGATGAACGTTTGCGTGAATATTGACATCTCACGCCTTTCAGCAAGGATTTTGGGGGCCTGGCTCCCCCTTAGAGCTAGAGTTCCTTTTCCCCCCCAGTTTATTTTTTCCTTTAATTCCTCATCATGTATTATACTTGTAATTTACATATGTAATTCAATTGAATTGTACAGTACAATACAGTAATAATTGATACCTCATATGTAAATCAAAGCTCACTTATGTAATACACGTGCACATTTTGACATTTCAATTGAATTCAATTCAAAATACTTCAATTACTCATAACTTCTAAACTAAACACAACACCTCAATTTTAACACAAAAATTTATGGTTAACACCACATGTGGTGTGAATTAAATTGAAGTTTTGAGGATTTTCAATTTTTGTATTGAAAGTACTGAAAACTTAATTTAAGCTTATTTAGAGTTGAGTTACAGAAATTTCACTCAGAGGTGACCCCATCTAATTTTTTATAAGGAATCAAATGGTGAAATAAATTCTATATGTTTATATATTGGATAGAAAGTTGTAATATATTTTATATAAATTTTTGCCAGAAATATTTTAATTTCATAATTTTTATTACTAAATTCATTTTTACTTAATTTTTACAAGTAAAAATGAATTTTCATAATTTTAAATTTTATTGTAATTTTATTTTTAAATTATAGTTAAATTTTTATTCTTAAATATAAATTTGTATTTATATTTCAATTTTTATTTTTATAATATAAGTAAATTTATTCTATTTATATTTGTATTTTAATTTATCACTTGTGGTCTTTTGGGTATATAAAAATATCTCTAAGGCTCACAGTTCACATATATGTGGAGAAATGTGAATAGTGGGTTTTGGCTTTATATTTGGGTCCAAAGCTTCCAGTATTCTCTGGCAATAGTGAGTTAAGAGGTTGTCAAATAAAGCTATTTGATAATTTGAAACTTAGTGGGACATTGCAATGTTAATTAAAGAGACTAAAGTGGAAGCGGTTCAAAGCGACTAAAGTGGAAGTGGTTGAAAGAAGTATTTATTTCTAGGGATTTTTATTCTTTTCATTATTCCATTTTGGGATGAGTGATCATAATTTATGTACTGTATATGATATAATTCAATAATAAGCCTTTGGGGTTCCACATAAAGGCATTCCTATAGTTCTGAGTATATGGGCTATCCATGATAGAAGGATAATCTTCTGGTTAATTTAATGTAGAAATTCAAGCTCCTCAATTGTTATATTTAGTTTTGTCTTGGATTCACCCAAGAGTGGTGAGAAAGAAAATATGTCTTTGTTATGTGAGATAGATGAGTATCCCTGTGGCAAACGACTGATGAAGGAAGGCTTATTAATTATATCTGATTCCTTTTAGAATATTACGGGTGATTTTTTCACGATTTCTTGGGATAATGAGAAAAATGGAACTTGGATAAATTTCCTTTTCCTTTCTTTTACCAGATGATTTTTTCAGTATCTCCTCAGGAGAAATTTTTGATGGCCTTCTTAGTTAAGATATTGATGGAGGATTAGGGCGTGACAGAAGGTTTGAGCCTGGGGTGTTTCCTTTATAAACCTGGGAGCTTGGATTTTGTACCACTTGAAATTTGGGTGATGGACCTGATACCTGAATTTCCCTCTCTTGCCATTCTTTAATTATTTCTGAAGAACTGTGCAATTATTCAAATTCTGACTTATTTGAGGTTTTCCTGAGTGTTAACTTGTCATTTTACAAGCACAATATTTTTTGATTGTTTCAGTGTCCTTCCTTTTGAGTTTTGATTGATTTGACTCTTAAGTTCCAAATGATGGACTATTGACGTTTTTTTGTGGCTATCTCCTTTAATAATAAAGCTTCTCTGTTTAAATCTCTCAATAGGTTAGGCTATAATCCCTCAGAAGACCCAATAAAAAAGTATGCAGAATCTCAATATTCATCCTTTGGGAATGGTTCCAGTAAGGAAGGTCTCTCAAAATAGTGTAACAAAATGCATTTTCTGCTAAACCTTTCCTTTTTTGGTAAATTGTGGTTGCTTGAAGCCATTTAGTCATTACTGACTTATGCTTATATTGAGCCTTGGGGGCCAAGTGGTTTTGTGAATATTTTGAATATCTGTAATGGGTAAATTACAATGTGCACAAAATTGACTTGCTGAGTGAGATTCTAAACCTCAGATTTTTCAGAGGGCTGGAATATCACCAATTAATACAAGAAGCAAAGCTTTAATGAGACATAAATTGGAGAATCTGACTGTTGCAGTAAAGTGGACACTTGTCCACAGTTCCTGGAGTTCAGAAGAAAGAGGCTTCAATAAGTTGTTCAATTGATCTGAGGTGGGCTCTTTGGGGGTTGGAATGAACCCCTAGACAAATAGTTTTTCATATTGAGATTTCTATTGAGGAGGAAGACAGAAGAAAATAAAAAACATAACACCTATTGAAATACTCCTTGAGACAATCGTGGATCCATGGGGGTTAGTCCAGTCAATATACAATCCAAAAACCAAGCTTCCAGGATTATCATTGAGCTTCAAGCTTTCATTATCTACCAATATTTCGCCAAAAATGGCCATCTGATATTTCAGAGAAATTTCTTCTTTTCCATAAATTTATTTCTGGGGTGAGTCCAGTACATTTTCAAAGATAGTAATCATAATCATGTCTGATATCCATTAATTTAAAGATTGGAAGTGGAACTGTCTTGTGGGTTGTAGCTTTTGGTTGTTTCCATTTTCATGATATAAAAATGTGCTGCATTGTTGTTTGTGTCCATGTTTTCCACAAAAAGGCTGTATACATTGAGGTATTTTCAAATCTTAATGACATTTGGTTCCAAAAAAATGTTTTTTCTCCAAATCTGAATATAGGAAAAAACAATTTCTGAAACATATGTGGACTTTTAAGGAGCTAAAAGCAGAAAATTGTTTTAAGATTTTCCTGACTTTTAAGAATTTCAAATCTTAAATCTGGTTTTTGTTTATTTTTGGCACTTCTTTTGTTCCAATTTGCTATTTTTTTCACAGCTATGGTCACTTATGTTCTTTGTGAATATTTTAAGTTAGAATTTGAATAGTAGATAAAAGCAATTTTGAATTATGATACAGCTTTGAGAAAATGGAATGCTAGTTGAATAAAAAAGATTCTCAATATTGGGTTCCAGGTTTGGGATTTGCAATTCAATTATAGAAAGGTGTTGATGTTTCTTGACTAAAAGGAGAACTATGGACATCTGTGTACAATTGAGAAATAAATAGAAAAATAAAATTATTCTGATAGAATCTGAATAATTAACCGTAGTGAATAATTGTAAAGAAAAATAACTAAAGCTATGTTGTTGGTCATTTTCCCAAGACAGAAGTCTGTTCCTCTGGGCTAGATGATAAACTTTTTCATTGCAAAGTATGAAATATTTTAACAGGTAATCCTTTCAATATTGATTAATTTTCTATTTCATTCTTCTATTATGTATAATCACCTGGAGCCTTGCAGATAGAGACTCCTAATGATTTTTATCAGCCCTTTTGGATATTCCAACTCCTTGGTATGTATGACCCCAATTTTTCAGAATTTTAGGATGCAAGTAGTGCAAGTGGAAATATAAATATTTACAATTTGTTGTTCATATATATATGGTATTTCTTATTATTATTTGATTCAAATTATGATAACTGCAAACTGTATAGATCCAATTGAAATTCAAAACTTTGGCATTTTTGGAAATTGATATGATTCTGATGAAAACTATATTATCTATGATATTTGGCTCAAGCCAATTATTAGAATTAATTTGAAATTATTTAAGTAAGCTTTATGAGGTCTCTTATAAAAGAGGAAATAAATTTGAAAAATTCCCATGGATATGGAATTCAGACTGTCACAGGCATGTATGACATCATTCATCAATTCTTATAAGATGAGTGGATTTAATAGAGTAAATATCTTCTTAAAAAATATGAATTCATTTTGACAAGGATTTTCCCATTTATTTTCTTCTTTCAGGTAATCAATAGTATTGATTCCTCTACAAGCTTTATGGATAGTTATATTTTAATCAAAAGACATATAACCATTTTGTCTGAATGATTACACTCAAAGGTTTAGATAAATATCACATTATTTAAATTTTCTGGCACATTTATTTGGGATTCAATTAGACATTCTTTTTAGCTGTTGGTTATTGGGAAATTTGACTTAAATAGGATTTTTATAAAGATATAAAACTTAAAAGTATATAATTTATATCTTAGCTCCAAATGGGGAAAAAAGTAAAAGAAAACTTTGGAGAAAAAACCATTGTTTGTATGAGGAATAAATCACAAAAAATTCAATAGTTTTTTTTGGGAAAAATCTTCAAGAATGGGAATTCGATGTTTTTGTATTTTCATAGATGAGGACCTGATAATAATTGGAAATCTAGTAATATATCCAAGTTTATTGATTTCAAGTGAGAGGTAAACAGGTTCTTGAAGCTATATTTCCCTTATTTCCACCTCTTTTAATAATGCCAAAGCTTCTGGTGCTACTCAATTTGACATAATCTTATTGAGTAGATTTTCAAATCCTTGAGCTTTGGAGATATGAGGGTGTCTTGTAAGCTGTTTTATATTATTATTGCAGTCCCTTTTGGCTCTTGGATGGTTAGAAAGCTGTCTATGACCCTCATCAAGGATTAGGAGAATTTTACCTATTTGAATGGATCTCCAAGAAATTGAGGGAAGTGGCTCCAAATATGACATCCTTCTATCAACCAAAAGGAATGAAGCCTCTCTTTTGTGATCATTGAGAATGTGTAAGATTTTTCTATGAAACGTTTGATAATATTACTATTAATGTTCTTATGAAATATAGTAAAAAAATAAGTAATACCACAATGAAATAATTAATTAATTAATTATTTCTTTTACTTGCTATACACTACTAGTGATTATGACAGTAAGAAGTAATTGTCTACAAGAATCAATTACAAGAATTATTTAATAATAAAATTGTTTTGATATATAATTATATTTTGAAAGAATAATTATAAATATAATTCTTGAATAAAACAAATAATAGAAAAAAAGCTTGAAGAATTAATTGAAACCACTCAATTACACTCCAATGAACCTTGGAAAGTATTTGGAAGAGGGATTTGACAGATAAATTGTGGATTGAAAGGATCAAAATTTATTTATAGCAGTATTACAACAATATATATTTCATTTCCACAATTTAATGTCTTTCTTATTGATTCTGAAAGATTTAAAACACTTTAGAAAAGATTCAACTAATACTTGTTGGTAACAAAGATATAACTGGATAATAAGATGATTTGGAAAAAACAGCAAGAGGAGGCCTCTTTTAAGTCAAAAAAAGCTCACAGAGGCATTCCATGGAGAATACTGAAAAGCCAGTGAGCGAGAAAACAATAATCCTTTTTTTGGATTATTTATTGCATCATCTGTTGTCAAGTAAGATTATCATAATTACTTAATTAATGCTTTTACATGACTACCAATCCATTTATGGTTAATAATAAAAGGAGTAAAAACTGTGAATATTCTTTTATTTCAAAATAACAATTGATTTCTATAAGGTATCAATTTTATTGGAAATTTAATCACAGATTGTATTTTGGGTGAATGTTTGAAGATTCAGTGTTTCATGTGAAATCATCAAAAAAGGACTCTAAGTAAAATGTTTAATTTTACTTATGAAACCATAATTATTTCTGGTTTCTTTATAATTCATACAATTATCCATTGGTCCTGAAAGCTCAGAAATATTCATTCAGAATTATATTTTTAATAAATTTTTCAAGTTTTTACCTCATTTCTATGTAGAATTGCAAATAGCACAATATAGCTTGTTGCTTTGAGATAAATCAATGGATACTAGTCCAAAAAGGTTTTTAATTATTCTTTTAGGCTTTATCCATGGAAAATCATTAAGAATTTACATGATTACAGGGGCCTAAGTTGCTCTTTACCTCCTTCTCATGTCAAATTAGGAGCTTATTTGCAATCTTCTTATGATTTAATGAGATTTTACCTTAGTAAACAGCTTCCCAAAAGAATTTGGTATACTAATTGGGCAATTATGAGCCATGGATCCAAGATTAAAAGCTATCCACACCTCATATGCCACAGAAGTTGGGTACAATGGCTCTCTCCATGGTCTTTTGTCCCCCTTAGCTATGTTCACCTCAAAAATGGTAATTTATGCTTCAAGAATAATATCCACTATGGGTGTACAAAAGCTGTAAGGTGTGGATATGAAACTTTGATTAAAAATCAAGTACTTTTCCTGTCTGCAAATTTGTATAAGGTAAAAATCAATTAAAAATAGTAAAAAATATTATTTTTAAGAGAAAACATGCCAATTTTATTGTTTATAACTTTATTAGTATAAAAAAAATATCATAAGGATTTATTGTTTTACCAACAATAAAAATTTATCCAAAAATACTCTACAAGAGATATTTAAGGCTACAAAAGAAATTTCTTCAAGAGCAATTTCAATTGGAATTAATTGAGCAAAGAACTGCAAGCAATTAATTAAAGAAAAAAGTCTTTAAAAAGAACATTAAAGAGAAAGCATTCCAAAAAAGTGACCAGAGTGAATTTGGAAACAAAGTGACAACGTTTAAAGTGATAAAAGATGCTTTAATTCACTTTTGGAGTGGTTCAGGGGTAAAAATGATTATAAGAGTTGCAAACAATGATTATAATGATTTTTTCACGTGGTTAAAAGGTTTAAAGTTTTTAAGAAAGGTGGTTGGAATCTTTTATTGATTGGTTTAACAGTGTTTAAACTAATTATAAAAGGAAAAGATTTCAACATGAAGAGAAAAGTGGGGAAAAGAAGACATTCTTTTATAGCCATCAATTTTCTTACTCCAAAAGTAAAATTTACTCTTGTCAGTCGTGGAAAACAGTCTGACAACAGAAAAGCAAATTATGGCATCAGTGAACCCTGGTTTAGACCAAAAAAGGGCTGGTTTAAGCCATTTTTAGCCATTTTTAGCCACTTTAGACCCTTAAATCAGCCATTACTATCGCAATACCTGGTCTAGAGCCTTCAAAACACGTCAGAATGTGTGTAAGAGGCGTAGAAACCAGTTGAAACTGTTTTTACTAACATTGTTTTAACTTAAGGGTAGTTTTACCCTCTTGACAGCAGTTAAAACCACCCTGGTTGGTATCAAAACCTCATCATCAATTGAGTCACAGACACTGTGACTCAATTCCAGGCCAAAAGTGATGAACCTTTGCGCCAAGTTTGACATCTCACGTCTGTCAGCAAGGATTTTGGGGGTCTGGCTCCCCCTTGGAGCTAGAGTTCTCTTCCCCCCCCAATTTTAACCTTTCCAATTTCTTTTTTCCTTTAATTCCTCATCATGTATTATACTTGTAATTTACACATGTAATTCAATTAATTTGTACAGTACAATACAGTAATGATTGATACCTCATACGTAAATCAAAGTTCACTTATGTAATACATGCGCACATTTTGACATTTCAATTGAATTCAATTGAAAATACTTCAATTCCTCATAGCTTCTCAACTAAACACAACACCTCAATTTTAACACAAATATTGATGGTTAACACCACATGTGGTATGAATTAAGTTAAAGTTTTGAGGATTTTCAATTTTGGTATTGAAAATACTAAAAACTTAATTTAAGCTTATTTTGAGTTGAGTTAAAGAAATTTCATCCAGAGGTGACCCCACTTTAGTTTTTATGAGGAATCCAATGATGTGAGAATTTCTTTATGTTTATTTATTGGATAAAAAGTCATAATATATTCTATATAACTTTTTACCAAAAACATTTTAATTTCACAATTTTTATTAAAAATTAATTTTTACTGAATTTTTACAAGTAAAAATATAATTTCATAATTTCAAATTTTATTGTAATTTGATTTTTAAATTATAATTAAATTTTGATTTTTAAATATAAATTTATATTCATATTTCAATTTTTATTTTTATAATATAAATAAATTTATTTTATTTATATTTGTATCTTAATTTATTTTTTGTGGTCTTTTGGGTATATAGAAATACCTCTAAGGCTCACATTCCCTCCCCTTAAAAAAAGAATATTACTTTGTAATATTGTTATTTCTAGTGCTCCTAGACCTTCTGAGAAGCTTAGTAGCTTCTGGTATGTCTTTTTCTGGCAACCATTCATCTTCACAAGTTGGGTTACTGTACCTAACAAGGTATTCCCTTAATTTTCTGGTTCTCAACTTCCTTTTTTTGAGAACTTTGGTAATTTTCTTACTACCAGATGACTCCATAGGAGGTACAACTTGGGGAACTTTGTTCCTCAAGGGAAATATTTCAGAATCACTAGATTTATATGGCTTTATCAAGCTCACCGGAAATGTAGGATGCTTATTGCTAAGTTCTTCAGATAACTCTACTTCAACAGCATTTTCTCCATGGAGGGCCTTGATAACAAAAGGTCCTGCAAAGGAGTCTTTCAGCTTTTTACATCCTTTGATGTTATTGAAGTTAGTGGTGGATACAAGAACTAAGTCCCCCACTTTGAAATCTGGAGTTGCATGTGATTTATCCCATTTGTTCTTAGCATATGAAAAAGAGTCCTCCATGCACCTTACTGAATGCTTTCTAGCTTTGTCTAGAATTCCTTTGAAGCTTGCAGCTGTGGGATGTATTTCAATCAAATGTTTCCTCAAGGAATCTTGGGGTAATTTGGGGTTCCATCCTTTTTCTAGGATAGCAGGAGTTTGATTGGTACTGGCATGGATTGATGTTTTATATGCTAATTCCAGTGCTGGAAACAGAGTACACCAATCATGGGTAAATCAATCACAATCTTTGAATCCAAGGCCATATGAACAAAATCTTCTTACAATGTCCTCTAAGTTTTGGATCATACGTTCAGCCAGACCATCAGTTTGTGGGTGGTAGGCTGTAGAGAAAGACAGCTTGGTGCCAAATAATTGGTGAAGATTTGTCCATAGTGCTGAAGTGAATTTGGGATCTCTATCACTAATGATATCTGTAAATATTCCAGTCCATGACACTACTATATTCCATATCAGAAGAGCTGTATCCATGGCTGTATCATCCTTGTGACATGGTAAAAAGATTGGAGTTTTACTGAATCTGTCCACAATTACTAGGAAAGCAGGATAACCTCTGTCACCTCCTGGTGGTAGGCCAGTTACCCAATCCATATGGACAATTTCCCAAGGTCTGCTTGGTTCTTGCATTTTTATCATATTTCCAAGTCTCTTGCCAATGGACTTATTGGCTTTTTGACATCTGTCACAGGTTTTGCAATACTCTGAAACATCTTTCTGCAACATTGGCCACCATATACAGGTTTTCACTTTTTCTCTAGTCCTGTCTTCAGACAGATGTACTGAGAAGGGGCTGTCATGGCATTCTTTCAGTACAAGATTGATTAATGAACTGTCCACAACTGTCATGACACATGTGTGCTTGGTTCTGTGGTGAATTATACCATCCAGTAGGTGAAATCTTCCTTCATCATGAAATTTCTTCCATACTTCATCCAGAGTATGTATGAGAGAGTTGTATTTACAGTCTTTGTTAAGTAATTGGCACAAGATGCTACAAGTCTTGTCTTGAGTGTAACTGTGTCTTACTTCTTCAAAGAAGGTGGTTTTCAAGTCTGTAACACTTATTCCTTCTATTGGGATCTGTGCTGAAGCTTCTTTTGAAACATAAGCAGGATTATCAATATTATTTGGTAATGGCCATCTGCTTAGTCCATCTGCATTCTTATGAATATTCCCATCCTTATGAACAATAGTCATATTACCTCTGTATTCTTGTATGGCTATTTGCCATCTGAGCATATGTCTGTTGGGTGTTTTCATGTTTAAAAGTGATTTGACAGCTGTACAATCTGTTATCACCTCAAAAACACATCCCTCTAAGAAGTAATTCAATTTCTCCAAGGCCCAGACAAGGCATAGACATTCCATTGGACTTGCCCCATATCTGGCTTCAGTTGGTTTTATTTGCCTGGATATGAAACATATGGGTCCTTTTACAGGTTTGTCATTTATGATCTGAACTTGATGAAGTGCAGCACCCAGCCCACCCCCTGATGCATCAATATACAATTTGAAAGGCAATTTAAAGTCTGGCATTAGTAAGAGTGGAGCAGTGGTCAAGGCTTCTCTTAGAGACTCAAAAGCTTTGACTCTTTCAACAGTCATTTCAAAAACTGTGTCTTTGTCACACAATTTATAAAGTTGTCTTGCTATGGATGCAAAATCTTTAATGTGTTGCCTGTAATATCCTGCAAAACCTAAGAATGACTGCATTTCCTTTTTGCTCTGAGGCATGGGTTTGAGCAATATTTCTGAAGCTTTGTTTTTCTCAATTCCAAGGGACAAACCAGATACAACATGTCCTAGTGCTTTAAGTTCTTTAAATCCAAAATGACATTTCTTCAAGGAGATTTTCATGTTTACTGATTGAATTTTTGTCAAAACTCTGGACAATCTGTACATGTGCTCTTCCCAAGTCTTGGAACAGACAATAATGTCATCAATGTAAATGATTAAGAATCCTTCTGAAAGTTCTTCAGGGAAGATTTCATTCATCATTCTTTAAAAGTGTGAAGGTGCATTTTTGATACCAAAGGGCATTCTGAAATATTAATAAACTCAACAATGAACAATAATTCTCAAATTTTTTCTTGCTCTTGGTGTCACCACATTGTGATGGAATCAATTAAGGGCATCCATAGTGGTTATATACACTGCTTGAGATTTTTGAGTAAGGGCAATTTGGATTTTTGGTATTGGGTATCTGTCTGGAACAGTGTAAGTGTTCAGAGCTCTAAAATTCCCAACCATTCTAGATTTTCCTTTATGCCATACCACTATGACTGGTGTAGTTATTCCTACTTCTTCATTGTGGCCTACTTTACTTATTACACCAAGGTCCAGAAGTTCTTTGACATGAATTTCTAGAGCTTCTCTTGACTTGAGACTTGCTGGGTATGCAGGTCTTCTCAAGAGTGGTGGATAAGGTCTTTCAATATTAAGAATGATATCAACTTCATGAGCAATAATTGCTCCTAGAGGTGCTTTGTCTGAATCAAATGCTCCTCTGTGGTCATACAAAAGGGAAGAAAGTTAATTTTCCTGTTTATCAGTCAGATGAAGGCTTATTTCAGCCTCATTTAACTGTTCAGACTTGAATTTCTCTAACTCTAAGCTTACTGGTGATACTTTGTCCACTGTAATTCATCTTTTAAATGGTAAAAAGGCAACGTTTTGGTGCTTATTGCCTCCAATAGTAAAGTATCCGTCTTTGTTGTTATGTAAATCTATCCCATACATGATTAAATAGTAATTTCCCAATATCAAATGGGTACTAGAGCAGTTCTCCATAGCAACAAATTCAACTGTGATTATTAAATTCCCATTAATGTGTGGGAATATTACATTGGTCTCAAAAACTCCCAATGCTTTCATTGGATTACTTGCACTATTGAATTTTATACCATCAATTGGTAACAATCGGTCTTCAAAATTTGGTACACAAGTCTTAAGAAAAGATTTTCCAACACAAGAGCAGAAGGCTCCTGGGTCAAGCAAAGGTTTGGTGGGTTTGTTGTCAATCACTACTTCTGTTATACAGGAGTTACCAGCTGTATAACCTTTGCCTCTGTTTGGTTTGGTTTTCATGAGTTGTGGTTGAACTTTTGACAAATCCAGTTGACCATTGCTCAATTGTGGAAAGTGGGAATAAGATTCCATGATGTCAGAAGTGGCATTGATATTTTTTATATATTTTGAAGATGCAGAAAATATGGATGACTTATCATCTGAATTTTCTTCAATTATATTATCATTGTTTTCAATGTCAGGTTCCTTTTCAATATTATTTCATTGATTTTCCCCCTTTTTGGACATGTATTGGCTAAATGGGTGGTGCTTTGGCAAATATGGCACTTTCTGACTGTATCTGCAGATTTATACTTATTATTAGAGTTTTCTTTGGGGTTTTTGTCCACAGAATCTTTCCAAGGTGTGTTAAACCTTGTTTTGAGATTCACCCTACTAGAACCAATTTTGGTTCTGGTGGTTACTTCTTCTAATATATTGATAATATCCTCTGCTGAAGATTGCTCAGTAGTCCTGCTTTTGACAGCATGCTCTAAGTCACCCCCACATTGTCTCAGAATCTTTCTATGGATCATAAATTCTGACATGTCAGGATATAATGCTGTTAATCTGTCTTTTTGTTGGCAAAACCCTGGTAAAGCTTTGTCTTTATCAGCATTAAATTTGGCAGATTCAAAGGCGTTTTCCACTTTAAACCTCCAAGCATCATTGGCCCATTTGTTGATAATTTGGGTTTTCCACCAAGTCCAACTTTGGTGTCCATGTGCTTGTCTCAATTTGATATACCATCTGTGAGCTGATTTAGTAAATAAGGTGTTAAACCTGGCTGTTACCAATCTGTCTGGTAATTCAAAGTCTTCTTTGATCATGTCAATACCTCTGATGAATTCCATATGGTCATACTCTCCTTCACCACTGAAGTGAGGCCATTCCTTAACTTTTGGAACTTCTTTCAAGAGTGCTTGGCCTATGTTTGGTTCCAAGTTATGAAAAGGAGTAGAAAATTCATTTTTTAATTGAGAATTTTCAATATCCAATACTTGTGGATTGGGAATCCCTGTACCCTCATTTTGATTCAGAGTTGTAGACATTCTTGGTAAGGTGTTTAGTAGTTCAATATCATTCATTTTACTATTGTTACACCTTTGTGAATTTCTCAATTCATGTTGTAATATTTGTATAGAGGTTATTAAATTCTTTTTATGATCATCCTCTTTATATGTCAGCTCATTCCATAATTCTGTTTTTTTAGTATTATCAGATATAACTTCATTTAACTTTATTGTTAATTTTGATATTTCCTCTTTTGAGGTATCAAAACACTTTTTCAAGGCAATTATATGTGTCTTTACTTCAGTAAATGATTTTGAAATATCATCAAGAGCTTTCTTATTATCCTCTTTGATACTATTTATGGCTTGTTTTATTCTTGTTTCAATCATGTCGTCAATATTGAATTTAGAATATTTGTCTGTCAATTCCTTAATAACAGCAGATTGTTCATTTATGTTATTGCCATAAAAATTATCATTATTAGAAGCTTTAATTTTTCCTAAAGCATTTTAAAAACTCTTAAGTGATTCATTGAGTTGGCTCAGACTCAAGTTATGTGTTTTACGATTGTCACAAATTGATGCATTTTTATCAGAAAGATGACTTTTTACGTCAGTTATAACTTCATACAACTCTGGAATAGAATCAAAAATATCAGGAATCATTTCTGATATTTTAATCTGGCATCCTCTTTCTTTTGTAATTCCATCATTGTTCTGTCCATCTGAAACACATCTTCCATGGCATCCTGTAGCCCTTGCTGTAAGGTTTGGTGGCTGGTGCCTTTCCTTTGCCCTTGTTTGGAGCTTGTGGCTGCTCTTTCACGTTGGAATTGCTTCTGCTGCCCACTGGGGCTGTTTTTGGCACTTGCTTGGGTGGTGGAGGGTTGTTTTTCCTCCATTCTAGTGTCAAGAGCATCATTTTTTTCTTCTCCATCAATGGATGCCATCCATTGAGAAATTTGCAAGTATTGGGATGTCCCAGGAATTTTCTCACAGCCAGGTAAGAATTAATGCAGTTTTTCCACAGATCTGCAAGGATCTGGTACTCCTTGTACTGCAGGGCATTGCTGTATGCTTTGTGGCTGGCTTTGTATATGTCCACTGAGGCTTCTTGTGGCGGTGTCAGCTCTTTGTGAAGGTAAAATGGTGTTATCAGCATCAGAATGACCTATTTTAGTTGTTTGGAAGTCATCAACTGACCCTTTTCCTTTATACAACTCTGGAATAGAATCAAAAATATCAGGAATCATTTCTGATATTTTAATCTGGCCTCCTCTTTCTTTTGTAATTCCATCATTGTTCTGTCCATCTGAAACACATCTTCCATGGCATCCTGTAGCCCTTGCTGTAAGGTTTGGTGGCTGGTGCCTTTCCTTTGGCCTTGTTTGGAGCTTGTGGCTGCTTTTTCACGTTGGAATTGCTGCTGCTGCCCACTGGGGCTGTTTTTGGCACTTGCTTGGGTGGGGGAGGGTTTTTTTCCCTCCATTCTAGTGTCAAGAGCATCATTTTTTTCTTCTCCATCAATGGATGCCATCCATTGAGAAATTTGCAAGTATTGGGATGTCCCAGGAATTTTCTCACAGTCAGGTAAGATTTAATGCAGTTTTTCCACAGATCTGCAAGGATCTGGTACTCCTTGTACTGCAGGGCATTGTTGTATGCTTTGTGGCTGGCTTTGTATATGTCCACTGAGGCTTCTTGTGGCGGTGTCAGCTCTTTGTGAAGGTAAAATGGTGTTATCAGCATCAGAATGACCTATTTTAGTTGTTTGGAAGTCATCAACTGACCCTTTTCCTTCTGTACCTGGTTGGCATCTGCCATAATCACATCTCTTACCTTTCTGGGAGATGTTTGAGGGGTTATAGCTGGCTCCTGATCTTGTTGAAGGCATATTTTATGATTAAAAACGCTTAAAATAGTATTTTTATGTCAAAAAACTTACTATTGGTCAAATTCTTAGCTTTCTGAAGGGTATTACTTATATCCAAGTTAATCGATTCAGAATATATTGGTTCAGGTTGGCTATTTTGAGTCACAATAACAGTACTATTGTGGTCTGAATTAACAGTACTGGCAGGAATAATGCTGGTGACTGTTGAGGCTGTTTCAATGTTTTCTTGTCTTGCCACATTGTCAGACACTAAACTTAATTAAAAATCCAATTGATTGAGTAAAAAAAGGTTATTTCAAAAAAAGAAATAAAAATATAAGCCTCACTTATAATATGAAAAAAATTATTTTTTTTATGGTTTTTAAGTTATAAGTATTTTTTATCTGTTTTTTAAATTTTTCAATATAAGATAAAGGTTTAAAAAAGAGTAAAAAATATGTCCCAGGTAAAATATCATGGCTGGGCCCCCAAATGTAAGGTGTGGATATGAAAGTTTGATTAAAAATCAAGTACTTTTCCTGTCCTCAAATTTGTATAAGGTAAAAATCAATTAAAAAGAGTAAAAAATATTATTTTTAAGAGAAAATACGCCAATTTTATTGTTTAGAACTTTCTTAGTATAAAACAAGAATATTGTGAAGATTTATTGTTTTACCAACAATAAAAATGTATACAAAAATACTCTACAAGAGATATTTAAGGCTACAAAAGAAATTTCTTCAAGAGCAATTTCAATTGGAATTAATTGAGAAAAGAACTGTAAGAAATTAATTAAAGAACAAAGTCTTTAAAAAGAATATTAAAGAGAAAACACACCCAAAAGTGACCAGAGTGAACTTGGAAACAAAGTGACAAAGCTTACAGTGATAAAAGATGCTTTAATTCACTTTTGGGGTGGTTCAGGGGTAAAAATGATTATAAGAGTTACAAACAATGATTATAATGACTTTTTCATGTGGTTAGAAGGTTTAAAATGATTTCAAAAGGGTGGTTAGAATCTTTTATTGATTGGTTTAACAGTGTTTAAGCCAATTATAAAAGGAAAAGATTCTAACATGAAGAGAAAAGTGGGGCAAAGAAGACATTCTTTTATAGCCATCAATTTTCTTACTCCAAAAGTAAGATTTACTCTTGTTAGTCGTGAAAAACAGTCTGACAACAGAAAAGCCAATTATGGCATCATTGAACCCTGGTTAAGACCAAAAAAGGGCTGGTTCAAGCCATTTTTAGCCATTTTAGACCCTTAAATTAGCCATTACAATAGCAATACCTGTTCTAGAGCCTTCAAAACACGTCAGAATGTGTGTAAGAGGCGTAGAAGCCAGTTAAAGCTGTGTTTACTAACATTGTTTTAACTTAAGGGTAGTTTTACCCTCTTGGAAGCAGTTAAAATCACCCTGGTTGGTATCAAAGCCTCATCATCAATTGAGTCACAGACTCTGTGACTCAATTCCAGGCCAAAAGTGATGAGCCTTTGTGCCAATTTTGACCTCTCACACCTTTCAGCAAGGAGTTTGGGGGTCTGGCTCCCCCTTAGGGCTAGAGTTCCTTTCCCCCCAATTATAATCTTTCTGATTTATTTTTTCCTTCAATTCCTCATCATGTATTATACTTGTAATTTACATATGTAATTCAATTGAATTGTACAGTACAATATGGTAATAACTGATACCTCATATGTAAATCAAAGTTCACTTATGTAATACACGCGCACATTTTGACATTTCAATTGAATTCAATTGAAAATACTTCAATTCCTCATAACTTCTAAACTAAACACAACACCTCAATTTTAACACAAAAATTGATGGTTAACACCACATGTGGTGTGAATTAAATTAAAGTTTTGAGGATTTTCAATTTTTGTATTGAAAATACTAAAAACTTAATTTAAGCTTATTTAAAGTTGAGCTACAGAAATTTCATCCAGAGGTGACCCCACTTTATTTTTTATGAGGAATCCAATGGTGTGATAATTTCTTTATGTTTATTTGTTGGATAAAACGTTATAATATATTCTATATAACCTTTTACCAGAAATATTTTAATTTCACAATTTTTATTAAAAATTCATTTTTACTTAATTTTTACAAGTAAAAATATAATTTCATAATTTTAAATTTTGTTGTAATTTTATTTTTAAATTAGAATTAAATTTTGATTTTTAAATAAAAATTTGTATTTATATTTCAATTTTTATTTTTATAATATGAATAAATTTATTTTATTTATGTTTGTATCTTAATTTATCTTTTGTTGTCTTTTGGTATATGCAAATACCTCTAAGGCTCACAAAAACTGTATTGAAAAATACCATACTCTTACGTGCCATAAACTTGCATAATACTATTCTTAGTGTATATTTTAAATGGGATTTCTCACATTCCCATTATTCCGGTTGAAATTGAAAAAAAAATTCACAATTATTTTATGTGGCATTGATGATGTGGTGTTGAAGCATTTTCCATATTACCACCTCATAGAGTCAATTTATTCTTATACATTCTATGGAGCTTCCCTAGGTGAAGGTTTGTGTAAAATCCAAATCTGGCCTTAAATATATGTATTTACTTACTCACAAAAAAGTTATTCATCTTTCCTGAAATCCAATATGATGAATTTTGAATATATCCATGACTTATGGGTTATACATAGTTGAGAATTTATTTTAAAGATAATTTTGGCCTATTTGGGTATGTAAAATATACCTCAAGGCTCACAGAATGAGTTCTGATGCCACTTCTTGGAAAATATGCTTTTTTTTATTCTATGACTTTAGATATGTTAACTTTATTTAGCTTTATATTACAATTTTTGAAATCTGATAGAAACCATTTGAGTATATCTTTCTTGAAATTCTTCAAGATACCAGCTTTCCTAATTGGGGCAGATTCTATCAATGCAGGAAGGTTTTGCTTCGTTAAAATATATTTACTTCTGTGGAGAAATCAATCAACAATTGCAATTTGTTTTTCCTGGTTATTCAGCTCCTCTTCAATTTTGTAGTTTCTTGTACCACCATGCCAATACCTCAGCTCCCAATAATTAAGAAAAATAGCTGTGGTGGATGTATTACAGGGTGATGAGGGGGAGAGTTACAAGAAAAATCAAATTGGGGTAATTCACACTTTTTCAAAAGAGAATGCCCATAGGAATCCCATTATTGAGTTTGTGGATTTATTGCTTGTGCTGAAGAGATTCCAACTGAGTATTGACTAGGATAAAGTATTTTGTCCCCTTGCTTAAATGATACTTTTTGAATGAAGTCCTTTTCATTTTCAATGAGATTTCCATATTCCCTTTCAGCTGAACTTAAAGATCCTTTCATTTAGACTGCATATTTCTGCTTACACAATGAATATTTGCTTTTGCAACTTTCAATATCTGCTTCAGTAGTTTGAGGCTGGATTCCAAACATAGAATTAACCCAATACAAAATTGATCTGGCCAGTCCTATATTTGCAGATTGGTTCCCCTAGTTTCTAGCATGTCTTGATAGACTTTGTGATAATTGTCAATTTTCTTCTTTCTTTTTGCTTTTGATATTTACCACGAGTCAAAAGGGAAGCTGCATTGTAAGAGTTTGGATTTTCTGGAGGAAGAGGTTCTTCTGTGGGATTGGTAGATGTTTCTCGAGCTAAAAAGGTAGGGTTTTAATGGAATAAAGATCAGGTGGATTAGAATGGGATTGTCATATTCAAATTGGAATAATAAATAAAATGAAAAACTTCCTTACCCTTTGAGGTTGGTGTTTCAGACATTTTTGAAATATTGACTTTTCAAATCAGCTTGATGATTATATAAGATTGATTAATTTAGATTGGAGGAAAAGAAAACAACAATTTGTTATTGAAAAATCTGATTCAAAAACTTAATCATATTTTATGAATTATTATTGGGTATGATTTTTCATTTCTCTCTGTAATACTTGAATACTAACTTTCTCAATAAAGAATTAGCTAATTCCTTGTCAAAAATACAGAGTTATTTATTTTAACCTATTTTAAGAAGACTTTAGCTTCCCTTTGAATATATGTGCGTTTCATAAATATCAAATATCTTTGAATATGATACCTTTAATTCTTTGAAATTGTACCAAGATTTATGATATAAAATGGTATTTGATACTCTGAGAATGGGGCCTTGTTTTAAAGTTCATTTTCCTGCCAAAACAATATGATGGAGTGTCCTACAATTGTAAACTAGAATATAATAAGAGATAAGACGAGACAAATTAAAAATACTTTTTAATCTCTACAGCTGACACCAAATTCTCTTATTTTTTTAAAAATCTTCAATTATTAAGTATTTTTCAGTTAGAAATCTTACAGTAGCGAGGGAAAGAGCACAATGAAAATAAAAATTAGAGATTTGATGTGGAAGAGGTAAAACTTAGTAATAATTTTATTGAAGAAAATAATGATGGATATAAAGAATATACAATGTGAATAAAAGAGTTCTCTTTTTCGATAAAGAAAGCTGACAGTATTTATATTATGAGAAATATATCAAAAAAAAAATTACATATTCGCATGAAATTGGGCTTTAATAATATTTTAATAAGGATTATGAAAGAAAAAGGGAGTTGGGATAGATTTTAGGGGGAAAATTGGGAAATTGAATGGTTTAATTTAGAAATTTTGTAGATGGAACGCAGGAATTGGAATAGTCAAGTTGATGAAAGGAATTGAGATATCATGGGTGTTTCTGTAATGACTTAAATTAGCACATATAATAAGCAAAACCGTAAATAGTAAGATCTATTTCAACATCAAAAGTGTCTGTTTTAATGATAATTCAGTAAAATTATAATGTATTTTAACCTCAAAGTGAAGAATTAAATGATGATGGACATGAGTTCAATTCACAGAATTTGGATATTTCACCATAAATCAAGGCAAAATGATGGATGTGGGCTTTTATAATATATTTTATCAGATATATATATAGACATATATATTCTTATGATTGATTAGGGTAATAGATCTTAAATATATGTCAAAGGTATGTAGATAAGGTAAATTTGTAAGACTTGAATACAAAACAATAAGTAAGAATTATTAATATTTTACTTATTGTACTCAAAATTTCCTAGTTTGAAGAATAATAAGATTAAAAGAATTCTATTAGTAAATTTATATTTTAAGTATGGTGTAAAATTCATTATAGTATTAAAAAATAATAATATAATATGAATCCATTTTAAAATTATATCAGAAATTAAATATATTTATGGGAGCTTATTATTGTTACCAACAAATAATAAATATGTGAGAAACTGGGATTTAATAATAAAAAACAATTTATAACAGTAGTATTACTAATATTAAAGCTATATATTAATAGAAATACTATTTATGTTAATAAAGGAATCATCAGAATAATAACACATAGAAAAAAATATTACAATAAGAGACAATAACCCAATTTTGACACTTAATATAATCATTTTGATTAATTTTATGCCTAATGATATAAATAAAACTTATCTAAATAGTATTTACAGAAAAAATAGAGATAATTACAAATTTATCTATTTTTACATTGAGATTAGATATATTTGAGAGAATTTAACAAAAACAATACAAAGCTGGATTTATCAATTCGAAGATGCATATTAATACAAATTGGATCTTTGATATTTGATAATATAATAGTTTTATATATAAATAATATAGAAATTACCTTTTCTTTTAATGTTTTAGTGGTTTTAATGCATCTCAGGGGGAAAAAGGGGAAGATTTCCTTTTATAGTAAAGATCCTTACTTATAATGACTAGATACCTTCTAGTAGACATGTACTTATTGTATCCACTGGAAATAATCAGTATTTTATGTTTCTGTGATGATTACAGCATTATTCAACCTTTTTCCAATCATTATTACTGCTCCTTTTACAGCTATCACTGTAGCTCTAATTTGATGAAATAATAAGCTTGAAAAATCATTTATCTTTGTGTATTTTGGTAGTTTTAATCATAAAATACTAATATGCAACAGGTTTATCTCTTATTTAACTGTTAAGCTTAAAACAGGATTAGAGTTAATGATCATTTTCAACCCTAAGCTTTTATCCTTAATATATTTTGATTTATTCATGCTAAAGAAATTCAGAGAGTGTATTCTGATAGCTTGAAATGTCCTTAATAATCTTCCAACAGTATTCTATTACATCATCAAAACTCTATTGTTGATGATTTTGTTTGTAAATATATTTTTCTGTCTAAATTTAACTATTTTAGACCTCAAACCATGATGTCATTTGGTTTCACCTTTAATATAATGATGAATGTATCATTTGACTATGGAACAATAGACAAATATTTCTAATATTTAGCTTATAGTACTTTGAAGGTCCTTATTAAATTCATGAATGAGATTAAGAATAATTATAATAATAAATAAACATTATAATTGTGGTGTAAAAATATATATATTATTTAAAGGAAATAGATAATAGAAATAATATTATAAAAACGATAGAATAAAAATAAATATATTAATATTTAATATTTAATAATTTTATAGCAATTTATTATTGTTACAAACAAATATTGAATGTGTAAAAAAGTGTTATTTGATAATAAAAACCAATTAATAGCAGTAATATTTCTTATATTAAATCTATATATCAATATAAATACTATTTAAATTGATAAAAAAATTATTAAGAATAATAATATAGAGAAAATATTATAAAAAGATAATATGAAATACTTTTAGAACTTAATATGATAATTTCGAATAAATATATGCCAAATAACATAAATACATTTTATTTCAATTTCATTTACAAATAAAATAGAATAAATTACAAAGATTCTTGATTTTACATTGAATTAGAGATCTTACAGAGAATTTCACAAAAGCAATTGAATATTGGTTTAATCATGTCAAAATTGATGATTAATATAAAGATGAACTTGAGTATTTAATAATATAGTAGAATTTTATGAAAATAATAAAGTTATTACCTTTGGAGTTAAGATTCTTAATGTTTTTGATGCATCTGAGGGGGAAATAGAGGTAAAAAGAGCTCTTTATATAGTAGAATCATTGCTCCTAGAGTCAATTAGGCTTCTATTGGACAGGTACTGATGGTATCCACTGGAATGTATCAGTATTTCAAGGCTTAGTGATGATTACATCAGGATTAAACTATCTTATCTCATTATTACACCATTATTTAGAGTTATCATTATAACTCTAAGTTTGCTGACATCCTAGGCTTGGAAGAAGGTTAATCATTGTGGATTGTATTATTATTAATCATAATATACTAATATTTACCAGCTTAAGGACATATATAACTGCTAAAATTAAAGTAAGGTTACAGTGAGTGATCATAAATGATCAATTTTAAGCTTAAACTTTGATCATTAATAACTTTTGAATTATACATGCTACTGAAATCAGAGATTTAATTCTGATAGCTTGGGGCTTAATTATTGAACTTTGAAGAGATTTTCATTACTTCATCAAAATCCTTTTTTTGTTGAATTTTCTTGTAACTCATCTTGTTTGTCAAAATTTACTATTTTAAGCTTCAAACCATGATTTCAAGGGGCCGTACCTTGAATATACTGATAAAATTTACATCATTCTTCAATAATGAGCTATTAGAATCTTAATAAACAATTATTTTAAGTTTGGACCTCTTTCCCAACAAAGTGGTCAACAGATTTTCTTATTTTTCTCAATAAACCATTGTAAGTTATAAGCTTGTTTATAGCTTTCCAAATAAGTTTTCATATTTATTTTTAAAGTAATTAAATGGTAATCTTATTTTTGCTTCAAATATTTATCATGCATATTTCAAGAGATATGAGCTAAAATCCATTAATATATGTGCTGATCATAAAAGTGCATAGATTTAGGTTATTTCAATAAGTATTGACTTTTCAGACATGACATAAAAATTGTATATGTGTAGCCTTTAGTGGTTAGTTCCATGGTGAAATTTCTTTCAAATTTTTACTCATTTGTTTCTGAGATAATCAATGCTTTATGCCTTTTTATGGAATTTTTACTTATTTTAAGATCATAATTTCAATTCGTATTGTTAGAACAAGTATTTTGAAGTTCTTTTGTGAGCTTTTTGTATATTTGGTCATATTTGAAAGAATAACAATAAATATTCATTTATTCTTCACGTATGAAGCAGTAGAATCTGAATATCTACTTTCTTCAAGTTTGGACCACTACTAATTTAAAGTGGTCAACAGGTATTGCTATTTTGACCAATATCTCCTTATAGGTTTTAACATTGTTTATGAATTCCTAAATAAAGTTGATATATTTATTTTTAAAGGTATCTTTTGGTATATTTATATCTGAATAAACTGTTTATCTTGTGTAATTCCAAAGATATCAACTAAAAGGCATGAATATCTGCACTCATCATAAAAGTGCATATATCCAGGTTATCTCAGGAAGTATTTATTTTCCAGATATGAACTAAAGATTGAATATATGTAGATATTGATGGGGAATGAAATGGTTTAATTTATTTCACATTTTTATCCATTGGTTTATGAGATAATCAAGAATTTATTCCTTTTTATGGCATTTTTACTCATTTTCAGATTTGGATTTCAAATATTATTATTAAAATAAGATTTAAAATGTTGTTTTTGTGAGGGTTTTGGATATTTGGTCGTATCTAAAGGCTCAAAAAGTTTGGAATCTTGATATGGGTAATTCAACTTGGAGTTAACTCTTAAAAAATTTGAAAATGGATTTTACCTTATGACCAAATTTTTTCAAGCTGAGCTCCAAGCTACCTCCATCCCATTTCTTTACCCCATAAATATATATTCCAAGAGATTTCCCCATTTTATCAAATTCCTCATTGCCAATTTGTAACATTGTGTATTAAATTTCTCAATAATAAACAAATCAAATGGAAAAAACTATGTTTAATTTTATACTTAATATAATAAATTAAAACAAATATCTCACTGATCAATATGAATACCCACATATTTAAATTTGTAATTATTTCAAAAATAAAGATTAAGAACTGAATTAAAATTAAGTCAGAAATATAAACTTTAAAGTATCTTTAATAATGGAAAGTTCCACAGTTTAGTTTTGAAATACAAATGTTTTGTATAAAAAGGTCTGAGGAGAACCTCATTCACAATTCCATCAAGACGTGCAAGTGTAATACTCAATTCCAAGGCTTAATTCTTTTTTTGCAAAATTGCACCAATATGTGGTCAAATACCCAATAACTAAGGATTGAAAGAGTATTTGAAAAGAATTTCGGGGATTACTCATATCAAGGACTAAATGGTAAAGAAATTCAATGAAAAAAATTCAAAATTGGGTTATTTTTCTAATTATTTGAAAAGAAAGTGTAAAATAAATAATTTAAAAACATTTATCTTCCTTCTTTATAATGAAATTTTGCCTTAATTTTTGAATTCTCATATAGTTCAAAAGAATTCATTTAAACAACTTATGCAAATTTAATTTTCACCTCAGCCCAGGCTCAAAAATTTAGTTTTGGATGTTCAAGCATCAATATCTCTGAACTTCCACTCAAATGTACAAGAAAAATTGAAAACTTAACCAATTCTTGTACCAAATTGGCTGCTTGAATTTTTTTTTAAAAAAAATAAAAGATTCAAAGTAATTGTAAATAAAAAAGTTTTTTTTTGCAAGGTATAAAGATAATTATTTATCAAATAAACCTTTATCTCTCAAGCGGTTGAAGATTATAGCTCAAACCACTTCCAACAGCATTGTCAACACTTATCATCGACAAAGTATAAAATTCAGTGCAGTAGCAGCCATCAGTGGCTGCTTTCTTCAATCCCATAATTTCGATAATATACGTTTATATGTTTTTAAGCTATTTACAACTGTCACCGTTTATTATAGCTACTATTGCAGTAACCACCTAAAATTGGTGGCTACTGCAATAAAGTATGATTTTTGATGATTGTCGACAACCATACTAGACTTGGATGGAGCCACATGCTCTATAAAAACAATCATATATATATATATATATATATATATATATATATATATATATATATATATTTATGTTTTTAGCGATTCCTAATATATGAATTTTATCAAAGAATTGAATTAATTTAGGTAAATTCTTTTAAAAAAGTTGTAGTATGTTTTTTTAAAAAGAATCATAGATACCATTACTTGTATTTCTACCAAAATAATTTTTGTTACAATAATTACACAAAGAGTTTTTGTAGTGTGCTTTAAGAAATATTAATTTGTGCATAAAAACCTGTAATATACAAAGAATTATGGAATTTCTTTTTAATTAACAGGTTTCATTTTGATATGAAACCTGTTTTATTGAAATATGGGGATTTATTCCATTGTAATAGACCATGTCTTCAAACATGAATTAATGGAACAATTAAATGTAAAAATCAATAAATCTCTGCAAGTTTGTGACACAAACTGGAGCTTCCAATAATTGAATTGACCTAAAAAAGCTTCAATTACCAGAGATTAACATTAAGCTTTCTTTTTGATGTTAATCTCTTTTACCCTTTGACCCTCCTGATCAGACTTTGACTTTCTCCCCCTCCAAATCCAATTACCATTTATTTCTTCACCACTAACTATAGCCATTATATTGGTATTTTTTTCAACTCAATTTCAATTCAGAAAGCCTTGTAACCTTCATCATGGAAGACTTTTCAGGTAAGCTTACTGTTCTCAACATTTCATCTTTCTAAATTGAGACTGATATTCACCAAAGCAGAATCCCTGATTTTACACCACCTTTAAAGTTCTCAAAACATTTCTACTTTCAAGAAAAATCATCAAAAGGGGATTGATGAAATAAAATAAGAGTACCTTTCAGATCTGAAAATTAAAAGACAAAAATTTATTAAATATAAATTAAACCAAATGGAACTTGAAGCTTCCCACATTAGTATGAGAACTCTTGGAAAGCCTCTTTCGTATAATTCAAATCAGAACTTTTGAAAACAAGTTCTCAAAAACTTGAAATATCCACATATTTTTCACTTAAAGCAGATTTGTCCTTGAGAGGTTTCCTAAGGCCTAAGTTGCACCTTTTCAGGCCTCATAAATCATTTCAGCAGCTCCATAAAGTCCTCCTAGAAGTAAGTAATAACTTTTTTAAACTATACATTGAGTGTACTAACCATAATTCTTGAACAGACACAGTTATCAAGACTCTTGATGAGGGTCCCATGAAAAGGATTCCACAATTTCAAACTAAAATTACAGGAAATGAAGATTGAAAAAATGCACCACATTTTCTTCAATGTGAAAAACCTTCCCAGATTAGAAGATTATAAGATTCCCATGGTCCTTGTGGTAAGCTCCTCACAACAGATACTGAGAATGTTCTTATGAGGGAAAAAGGTGGGCAGTGACACCTCAAATAGTAAAATTATTATCAAATTACTTAAATTTGAGATAAGCCAATATTTTTTCTTATTATAGGGAAAATGGTTTGTTCTTTATCAAATGACTGACCATAGCCTGATAAATAAATGCCAAAATTTTAAGTAACTGCAAGGTCTGATATAAGTGATGTCATCAAATCCATATTACAGCCCCTTCAAATAACTGTCAATACTTGCTGGCCAAGACTTCAAGGGGGCATTCAGGATATTTCCTTGTTTTTGGACACCATGAGCTCCCAAATGCCTCTGACTCTATGGGAAATATGGACCCTATTTCCAAAATGGCCTTCATTGTGGTTCAAAAAACCTCTCTGTTCCTCTGAGACTCAAGATCATCCTGAGGAAAATTATTATTAAAAGATACTTATCTGGAGGACTGAGGAATTCAAGCTTCTTTTGCATAACTTGGATTCCGATTACTTAAGCTACTCATATGAAGCTAAAAAGAAAAGCGAGGCTGAATGAAGTGTTGAATACAAACAAAAAGAAGACACAAACACAACAGAAAGTTAAAAATTCCCATCATTTCCATCAAACCCCCATCGAAATTCTTATAAAACATCAATTTCCAATACTGAAAACATATTCATGGACTTTCAGCTACCACGGGATGAGCTTGATTCCAAGGCTTTAAATATTACTCCGCATACCTACATAGACCTGGAACCAATCTCTAGTAATTAATAATCAAGAAAAGATAAAATTCCTTTTAGTTCAGCTATTGACTCTTCTAAATATGGTTATAACTGCAAAATATCAGATCCTCCTGGAAATTAACAGAGATATTCTTGAATTAATATTATTAAGTCTTTTATCAGATCAAATTTTATGATAATTAAATATTCTTATTAAATACCAAATGAACTATTTCTCTTCTACATTGAAGAGGAATATAAAATTTAATATATCAATTTCTGCTATATTATGATCAAAAACCAATCAATTCCTCATGAAGTAGAAAATATCATCTCTGTTTTGAATATAGACTCTTTTTGCTTCACAGTAAAGTGACTTCAAAAACATGTATTACTGCAATTGGACTTGAAGAAGTCCTTGATATTTTTGAGCTTTACATACCCGGAGAGAATTCATGAATTAAATTTTCTGTGTTGAAAACTGACTTGAATATTCCCTAGTGGGTGAAATATTCTGGATTTCTATCTTAACATACAAGAAACTAACAAATAGTAAACGGAATATATAAGTTATAAATCAATAAGTAATATAAGAAGATATAGGTCTCATAAATTCAAAATAATTTTATTATTTCTTTAGATAATATTTGATAGCTCAGCTCATTCCCAAATTTCGAAATTAAAGCACATAAGTCAGAAGATATGAGCTTTTGAGCATCTTTTATATTTAATCTCTATGGGAACAATTCAAGCAAAGAACTGAGATTGGCTTAGTGCTTCTGAGTATTAATGAGAAGCCAAAATATTTTGTTGAATATATTCAAAAATCTGGTCCGATTAAATGCATTTTATAAAATAAACAAATATTTTGAAATAATAAATTCAATACTACAATTTATTTGAATTGGGAAATCGATAATGGTCACAAATTTTTCCATGGGAAGCTTCCTTCCATACTTCAATTCATTCCTTCCATACATGCAGACTCTCAAAAACCAAAACCCCTATGATTTTTGATATTATTTTTATTCAAAAGCTGTAAAGGCATGGATAAAACAGTTCATAAAAGGTAATAAAATCAATATAGTTGTGTAATATTCAATATCAAATTTGAATATATGAAGTAAAACTATTTTTATGGAAATATTCTTTTCATATTGAACTGATCTAATATTTTTTTGGGATTTTACATCTATTTGCAACTTAACGTTCCCAAAAAATAGATACATAAAAGCTCACATCAGTTCATATTTACCAATGTTCAACAACCAAGCTCAATTCATTTGCTGCTAAATTTCTACTCTTCAAGAATTTTGTCATTTTGTAATTATTTTATATTGATTGAATTTATTCTTAGCCTTTTTAATGACTTGTGACAATATGTTATTCTATCAACTTTTTCACAGAACAATATGTATCCTTGGAAATCTTGAATTTAAAATTTCAAATAAAGCTTAAAGTAAACAAAATAAATAATATATTAAAAATTTAATATAATTATAATGAATGGACAATTTTGAGAAAAAAAATAATTCATATCTTGTGATAATGAATTGAAGGAAAAAATTTTCTAAAAACTAATCAAGCTATAATAGATTAAGGGATTAAATGTGTGAGGCTATAAAAAGGGGTAGAATCAGATAGATGCAAGAAGAAAAGTTACAATCCCAAAGGAAGCCTATAAGACAAATTCCTAATTTTACAATTTAAAATACTCAAAAATCAGGAGCTGAATGCTATAGTATGTATCAATGGTATATATCAAGATCAAAATAAAAGACAAAAAATTGGTTAAAGTACTTATTCAGCAATAAATAGTTTTAATTCTCACCTTTGAAGTTGGTTATTTCAGGATGATTTTCCTTAGATTTTTGAAACTGTATTAAAAACAATCATCCTTTCTCAATAAAATTTAGTCAATGGAGCCATATACATTAGATAGAGTCATACATACAATACTCTTCAATCACTGTATATATCCATGATTAACATTTTTTTGACTTAAAAACATACCTTCTTGTAGTACCCTTCAAGAAAATTCATTGTCCAACATGTAAGCTTCTTGCAGTTGGGATTTTTTCTTCTCAATTCTGAGAGCTTAATTATGCTCAATGAGCAATTGAAATATTGGGGGAGAATTGGTGAAAGACAAAAAACATAAAATCTGATTTGATAATGGGTGTTTTCATTAAAAATCTGAAAATAGAAGAATTCTTTCTATATGCTGGAGTTTCAAAGCTAAAATAAGAATGTGGTTCCAATTAGATAAGGAATTCAAATAAATGTGATTATCTTTTTCTTGATATCTCTATAATCCTCTTGTGGCTGAGAATATATGATAATTTTTCCACACAGAAATAGTCATGGTTCAACTCATTTCAGAAGAACAGTCAAACCCCAGACTGATCTGGGTCCAATGTGATTTCCAAATTGTGCACCTTCTGACAGGTGTATCCAATTGCTCACAATGATGGTGTTTATCACTATAGGGAAGTGGTATATTTTATTTTATTTCCAAATAAAGTTCTTGTGTATTCATATATACCCATGCAGAATAGGATCCTAAGTAGTTTCAGAAATTTTGGCCCAACTTGAGTTTGGTGAAAGCCCTTCAAACATTCCATTTTGGTAATTTATTTGGATTTTGCAAGTTTACTCAAAGAATGAGGTCTCCTGTGTATAGGGTCCATGTCTTCTTGAGTTTAGCTATTCAGTTCTCTGAAATCTTCATACAACCATAGTTTTCCATCATTCAGAGTGATTAGGACTGGTGTAGTAGCTTCCACAATGTCATTGTGTCCAATATTTCTGATCAAATCCATACCAGGAGTTCATTAATATTATTTTAAATCTCTTTCCTGATTTCTGGGCCAGCTAAATATGGCAGTGTGAGAACTCCTTTTTGTGTGGGATTAAATAAGGCAGTACCTTAAGGGGGAAATTATTGGTAAGTCTGTTTTGAATTTCAGAGTTTCCCAACAACCATGGGTGCTAAGGTGTATTAGCTTCTCCTTTAAATAATACTGAACATTAAGCCTACAGATTTTCACAAAATTAAAGAAGAGTTTTGGCTCTAACAGATAAATAAGACTTATCAGTAGTCTCTAAGTCAGACCTATCAATAACACTAGTGTCACAACTTTGATCTAAAACTATAGTTTTTAATGAACAAAAGACTAATAAGAATATTTATTTTTCTTTTATTTTTGAACATGATGCTTTTTATAGCATTAATACTAATTATAAGACTACTTGATTTTATACCAATAATAATTCTTCAATGATTTTTTTAAAAATACTAAGCCTGAACTACCACTATACTACTCTTTTTTAATGATACTAAGATACTGAGAAAGGCTACTAAGCTTTTAGCTATTATAATAATACTATTCTTCAACAATACCAAGCTACTGCACTTTTCATGACGCAAAACCTACTACTACTTTAGATATCCCTCTAGCTCAGGGATGTTTGTGATCCTGGATAGTGGTAACTTTCTCCATGATTAATTGGAAAATGAGTGAGAGAGGAAGTCTATTTATACTTTTTGGGCCTACATAGAGCTTCTCAGAACAAGTTACTTGGAAAAAAATACTATCTGAGAGGTCTTAGCTGGTGAGACATGTAGTTTTGGTGTATCAATGTGACATGGGCTCCAAGTTCTGACCAATGAGTTTAAGCTGTCACATCAATTGGTCATTATGGGTATGCACCTGGAAATAATTTAAGTTATGACCAATCAGAGAGTGTTAATTTTTTTAGATTTATTTTGGACATGAATTCTGGCCAATGAGGTTGAGTTTTCACATCAATTTTTAATTATAGGTATGCACCATGAATTGTTTTAAATTTTGACCAATCAGGAAATTTTTTGGTAAGCTTTAAATAATTTGTGGGTTTTATATTGAATATTTAGTCAGCTGCTATGCAATTTCTGTTCATTTTAATTTCCAACTTGTGGGTTAGGTTAGAATAATACTAAGAACACATTTTCTGTTTGCTTTATTCTTCCAAGAAATCTTTGATTCTTCTGTTTTATTTCAAAATTCTCTTCATTCTTCTTGAGACTTCCACAAAACCCAATTTTGGAATTGCCTTCAATGGGGATTTGACCCATTACATTCCCTGTGTTTGTCTGTAGAGCTCCACCTTGCCAAATAAAACAGTGCGCAAAAATGGGTGGTTTTTTGTGCAACTAAGCTCAGTTGATTTCCTGTAGTTTTCTACGCCATTTTGACTGAGTAGCTTATTCAAAAGGCCTAAAATTGAACATTCTGAGATGACTGAATGGGAAATTTGAAAGGGCTATACTCAAAAATATATCTATTGTTCTAAATATTTCTCATTTTGCCATTATGACCAAAAAACACTTCAGTTGTAAAAAAAAGAAGTTTAACTTACTCAATCAATAATTATCAATAATAAATCTCCTGCCTCCATTCCTTCCTGTTATTGAAAAAAAACATTCTCTGGGAATTGATCCCAAAATTATTCGATGTACCTGTCCAAAAATGCATCACTCAAACTTTCATTGATGAAGAAGTAAAAACTAATCAAGGGATGCACATGCATCCGAGCAAAATTCAAAAACATTGGGAACAAGATTTCTAGTATGCTGAATACAACTTTGAAAAATCAATGGTGCAACCTGCACTACGGGAATTCTCACATAAGCATAAAAGAGTGGGAAATACTGTGAAAAGTACAGCCAATAGTGAAACTGAAAGTGGTTCAAGTCAATTTAATTTCTATTTAAATGTACAAAAGCAAAATCTTCATAGTAATAAGCTCTTTTAGTCATTTTTAATAATGATTATTTTTTAGAAAAGGAATTTTTCACTTTTTCAGATGCATTTTTTTTTCATCTCATGGTTGTACCTTACTGGCGGACTAAGACAAGAAAAACGCCAATTTGCAATAATCCATGTCGAAAATATTATTCAAAAGTCTTGGAAACTCTGCTTCAAAACTTATTTTGAATAAGAAATCCCAAACAACATTTTTAAAATCACAAAACATTTTAAACTTGAAGCAAAAGTTCAATTTCATGTCTGTTGTCCTCTGTGTTACTCAATTTATCACCTGGAAATTGCACCAACACAATGTAGCTATTGAATTTTGTCAGAAGGGGTTGACTGTGGGGCTGAGCTATTTGAAAAATATGACTTTACGCTGTTGAAAGAAATATCTAGGTTTTTTCATATGATTACGAGCTTAATAAAAAATTATGGGTAAAATAAGAAGCCCGAGAGGTATTTTTGTCAGTAAAAGCTTTATAGATTGGTTTAAATGGTTCCTTGAATTAACTGAAGTTGAATCATCCATTGATAAATGGGTCAAAGAGCTGGATAAAAGCCCTACACAAGTAATCAATTATAATCTTTCAAGGGCTTAGAAAAAATTGAATTCTGAAATGAAAAGAAACTCACAAAGAGGAAATGAGCCATGTCTTCTATCTTTTACTCTCTTCATAGATTTTTTCAACCCGTTAGGAAATAAACTTTATGGAAAGCAAGTATCATTAGGAATACTAGCCCTCACCTGCCTCAACCTACCACCATCATTGCAACACAAACAAAAATACACTTACCTTTCGGTTATTATCGCCGAACCCAATCAGCCAAACACAACAACAATCAACAATATCTTACAGCCTTTGGTAGAGGATCTAATCAAGCTAAACAGAACACTAAATATACAAACGTTCCAGTTCCCTCATGGTCACAACATAATAGTAAGAGTTGGGGGCCTACTTGGTGATATAGTTGCAACACTCAAAACTTCTGGATTCTTGTCGCATTCATTAAATTATTTTTGCTCTTGGTGCAAGGTAATCAAATCTGATATTAAGCTCCAATTCAAAAAACCTGGGAATCCGCTTGATACCATAGAAACTTCCCACCAATTGAAGGAAACAAAAACAAAAATTGAATTTGAAAAAGCTTACAAAAATGGTGTGTGTTTGTTGGTCAGAGCTGAATAGGCTTTCTTACTGGGATCCTGTAAAGAATTACATTCTTGGTGTTCTACATAATTGGTATGAAAGAATCTTACAGAACCATTTCCGCTTTCATTGGGGTATCAATGGATTGTCGAATCGCAGCTGCAAGGAATATTTCAAGGGTGGAGTATTGGACCTCTCAGATGATACCACCAAAGAAAATATAGAGTGACAATCTATAGCCGAAGCATTTAATTTTAAAGTGAAAAAGAAAACGTTTTTGTCAGTAATGGAGGGTGTTTCTCCATCTCACATTACCTGTATGCCAAAACAATTGTTCTCTGCAAAAAATGGAAAACCAAAGGCAAGTGAGTGGCACTCTTTATTTTCCACTCACTTGCAATTGGCCTTTTCGGATGTAGTGATAAAATAAAATACATTAGAAGAAGACGTTTCTTGCTATAAACATTTTATAGAAAACTTTTGCTGCCTATTCTAATGTACAAACATTTTTAGTTCACAAACCATTCAAGAGAAAGACTGCAAAATGTTTGAGGTTTTGTCTTGTGGCATACCTTCCTTCAACTGTATGTCCTGGATTTCCAACCAGGTTTTGTCTTGGTACTCCACCAGATGTATCTCTATTGGGCCATGTTCATCCTCATAGTTCTTTGATTGCATTCACCATTCTGTCAGAGTCAGAATCCTCTGCTTGAGGTTCTTCCCCTGGGAATTCCTCAATTTCATAAATCTTTTAATTTTCCTTCAGGAAGTTGTTTGAATAATGGTCTGTGGCTCCACAATTATGGAAGGAGTTCTTCCTCCTGAGAAATTTTTAATCTCTTTCTTTGTTTTTATCTTTGTTGACAGCCCTGAAAGGTTGCTTTTCTCTAAAGTTACTTCTTTTTAAATAGGAGTATTTCCTAATGTTTTTATTTTTTCTTACATCTTGTAAGGTATTGGAAATTTTATCAAGTGTGCAGTCTTTTTTGAATTTTAATTTGACTTCATGTTCCAATTTTCCTGGAAATTGTTTCTTTAGTTTATGATTCCTAATTTGAATGTTCATTTGAGGATAAATGGCTTTGAATATCTTAGACTGTTTAAGGCACCACCCATGTGGGTCTTTGTCCACTGAGTACTTGTAATTTTTTAAATGACATGGTCTTTTGCCATTTCTATGTAAGATTACTTTACTTATGGATAATTTGACTCTTCCATCATTGCCAGTTCTTTCTGAAATAGATTTCTTTCATTTCACTTTACCATATACTAGCATGGCCTATGAGTTCTGGATTCATTTTAGTGGTTATCCAGTAGTCTGGTATGCTTAGTACATGAATTAAGAGTCCATCAATGTAGTCAATGAGCTCCATGTGATCATATTCTCCTGCACCAGGAAATGTTGGCCATATTGTGGCTTCTGGAAGATTTTTCAGTGCTTCTTTCTCTGAGTAAGTAATTTTGTATCCATCTTGGTATTTCGATTAGGAGCTCTGCTTAATCTCCATTAGGGGGTTTGGTTTAATTTTCTCCTGTTGGTATTTTTCAGGTATTTTACCTGGAGAATTTTCCTGTGATTGTGGGTATATTTTCTGAAAGACATTGAACAGCTTGTTCATAGCTTGCACTAGGTCTTCCACGTTTTGGTTAATACATCTCATGTCCCGTTTGGAGTGAATATGCTCCTCTAAGAGTTGGTTTAGTCTTTTTTGGACTCTTATGAGGCTCTAATCAATTTGGTGTAGTCCCCTTGGATAGTAAGGATGGCTTTTGGTTTGTATAGTGCTACCCTCATGTAACCTGCAGAGACTCATTAATTCCTTAAAGCTCTTTTTGACTTTGTTCTGCAGATTTGGAAATTTATAACTACTTCTCATTGATTTACATGTTACTCCCAGGTGTGACAACACTGTCTTCATCCTGAGGGGTATGTTATTTCTATTAGTGGGTGTTAATTCTATCAGGAGCATTTACAAATATCTCCTGTTTTTTGTACTTCTTTCACTAAGTCCAAAAGCTTTGTTATAGTTAGGTCTGACTCTCTTTGCCTCTGGTGGAAGGAAGTCCTCATTTTTTCCCTTTGTCATGGTCCTCTCCTGGATTTGTCCTGGGATTGTGAAGAATGGTGACTCTTGACTACTTATTTGTTGAATTATGAGTGGTCAGAAGCCAATTGGGAGTTTTTTTGGTTTACTGCTCTTTGTGAGAATGAAGTAATCAGAGTATGCCCTTTCTGGTTCCATTTATCTCTTATACCCTTTATGGTTTCTTTGTTCTCCCTTATATTGGCTACCCACTCCTCCAGGAGCTTAAATTTCCTGTTGGGACTCCAATCTTTGGTAATTTCCATAATTTCTTTGGAGGATACCGCTTTGAGACATATCTTCTGGCATCCTTCCCCAACTTCTTCCTGGTGTCAAGCCAGCTTGAACCTCTTTTTTTCATACTCCATTGGAGCAGATCCTTGAGGAGTTGGTGGATCTGAATCACTTTATCCACATATGTCCAGTACTGTGGTTTGAAGCTTCTGTTGAATTATAAAGTAAATTGCAGTGTGGGTATCATTTCCCTGCAGGTATTTCCATTCACCATGGTCTTCTTGTTCTGAAACCACTGGCCTCTCCTATTGCTGATTCCTTGGGACCACAATGTTTCTGAGCTGTACAGGTGACATGATATCAGTATTGGCAAGAATTCAAACACTTTGTGTTCATAGCGTATTTACCTTTGACTGTGCCTTGTACAAACTTGTGGTCAACTGTCTTTGGAAATTTTCCTTTAGAAGTTACAACTGACTTATTAACTATATGGTTTTCTAGATCTTTGGGTAGCTATTGCTGTCCAATTTTTGGCTTTAATGAGGGCTTTACTGTTCCTATTTCCTTTTCCCTTCTACAGGTGGTCAGTCGCATAGGGTGTCATTTGTGGGTTGTATTTTGCCTTGTTTTCTAGTGGTATGAAGTTTTTTTCCACTAAAAATAAGACTGTGAAGGCTTAATTTCAGTTTTGCTTCTCAAGATTCTTTTTACATCAAATAATGACCTCTGAGACAATATATGGGTGTATTGTATCCTTGTCTTATTAAAGTGAATTTTAACATCAATTTTTTGATTGAAAATACTGTTTTTCAGATATTTAGTATACTACTGTATTCCAGAATATTACAGATTTTTTTGTGATTTTTGAAGCAAAATCTTAATATAGTGGTTTGACATGAGAAAATTGAATCTATCAATTGATTCAACCAAGCCTCCAAAGGTGTTATTTTTGTGATTACCAAAATATTTCAATTCTTTAGTATTTTTTATAAACAAAATGAGTAAAGGGGGACTGTGGAAGTTAAAATTATACTGTGTAATGTCATTTAATGAGAAAAAACAGTGGTAAATGGCAATATACCACTGAACAAATAATAGTATATTAATTTCTTTATGCTTAAAAGAAGAAAACAATGATAAAAATAGAAAATTGACTCACTTTTGCACAAAACGTACAAAGATTGGTTTAAAAACATGGCCAGGCCCCCAAAATGTCAAGATGACTCCATAATTTAGTATTTACAAAACTATAATCCTGATTTTGACCTATAAAAATAGATTGATAATGATACTTTTAGTCATAAAAGAAATGCTTTACTAAAAATAGTGGTTGTGAGTTCCTCTGAAAGCCCTGGGTGCAGAAATTGCCAATTGACTAACTATATGTGAGCCTTAGAGGTATTTTCAAATACCCAAAAGACCATAAATAACAAAATAAGATACAAATATATAAAAAAATCAACTTATTTATATAACCAAAATAAAAATTAAAATCTAAATACAAATTTATATACAAAAATAAAAATTTAATTATAATTTAAAATAAAAATTACATTAAATTTTAAAATTATGAAAATACATTTTTACTTGAAAAAATTACGTAAAAATGAATTTTTCATAAAATTAATGAAATTAAAATATTTTTGGTAAAATGTTACATAAGATATATTATAGATTTTTATCAAATAAATAAACATAAGAAAATCACTTCACTGTTGGATTCTTCATAAAATATAAGGTGGGCTCACCTCTGGGTAAAGTTTCTGTAGCTCAAGTCTAAATAAGCTTGAATTAAGTTTCTATTATTTTCTGTACAAAAGTTGGAAATCCTAAAAACCTTAATTCAATTCACACCACATGTGGTGTTAACCATCAATTTTTGTGTTAAAATTGAGGTGTTGTGTGTAGCTTAGAAGTTATGAGGAATTGAAGTATTTTCAATTCAAATGTCAAAATGTGCACGTGTATTACATAAGTGAACTGTAATTTATATATGAGGTATCAATCATTACAGCTGTGTACTGTAAAAACTCAATTGAATTATATGTGTAAATTACAAGTGTATTACATGATGAGGAATTAAAGAAAAAATAAATTGGAAAGATTAATCCTGGGGGGGAAAAGGTACTCTAGCTCCAAGGGGGGAGCCAGACCCCAAATTCCTTTCTGACAGGCGTGGGATTTCAAAATCTACACATAGGCTCATTACTCCTTGCCTGGAATTGAGTCACAGGGTCTGTGACTCAATTGATGATGAGGTTTTGATACAAATCAGGGCAGTTTTAAATGTTGCCAAGAGGGTAAAACTACCCTTAAATTAAAACAATCTTATTAAAGCCAGTTTTAACTGGTTTCTACGTCTTTTAAACACATTCTGACGTGTTTTGAAGGCTCTAGATCAGGTATTACTATAGTGATGGCTGATTTAAGGGTCTAAGATGGCTAAAATCAGCCCCTTTTTGGTCTAAACCTGGGTTCAATGATTCCATATTTGGCTTTTCTGATGTCATAGTGTTTTCCAGAGCTGAAAAGAGTAAACTTTACCTTTGGAGTAAGAAAATTGATGGCTATAAAAGAATGTTTTCTTTGCCCCACTTTTCTCTTCATGTTAGAATCTTTCCTTTTATAATTATTTAAACACTGTTACACCAATCAATAAAATATTCTAACCACTCTTTTCATCTCATTTTAAACCTTTTAGTCATGTGAAAAATCATCATAATCATTGTTTGTAACTCTTATAATCATTTTTACCCCTTGAACCACCCCATAAGTGAATTAAAGCATCTTTAATCACTGTTAGCTTTGTCACTTTGTTTCCAAATTCACTCTGGTCACTTTTGGGCTTGTTTTCTCTTTACATACCTTTTTAAAGACTTTGTTCTTTAATTAATTGCTTGCAGTTTATTGCTCAATTAAATCCAAGCAAAATTTCTCTTGAAGGAATTTCTTTTGTACCCTTAAATATCTCTTGTAGAGTATTTTTGGATAAAGTTTTATTGTTAGAAAATAATAAATCTTCATAATATTATTTTTCTATACTTATAGTGTTAGAAACGATAAAATTGGCATATTTGCTCTTTAAAATAATATTTCATATTATTTTTTAATGATATTTTTACCTTATACAAATTTTGAGGACAGGAAAAGTACTTGATTTTTAATCAAAGTTTCATATCCACACCTTACATTTGGCAGACCAGCCATGATAGTTTACCTGTGACATAATTCTTTACTCTTTTGAAATCTTTTTTCTTATGTTTAAAAATTTAAAAACATATAAAAAGTACTTATAATTCAAAAAATCCATGAAAAATAAGTTTTTTGATATTATAAGTGAGGCTTTATTTTTTCATTTCTCTGTTGAAAAAAAAAATTACTTAATCAATTGGTTTTTTCATTAATTTTAGTGTCTGACAATGTGGTAAGACAAGAAAATATTGAAACAGCCTCATCAGTAACAAGCATTATTCCTGCAAGTACTGTGAATTCTGACCATAATCGTACAATTTTAATAGCTCAGAATAGTCAACCAAAACCAATTTCTTCCAAATTAATTATCTTGGATATAAGTAATACCCTTAAGAAGGCAAAGAATTTGGCAAATAGTAAGTTTTTGACATTAAAATACTATTTTAAGCCTTTTTAATCATAAAATATGCATTCAACTAGATCAGGAGCCAGATATAACCCCTCAACCAACTCCCAGAAAGGTAATAGATGTGATTATGGCAGAAGTCAACCAGGTACAGAAGGAAAAGGGTCAGTTGATGACTTCCAAGCACATAAAATAGGTCATTCTGATTTTGATAATACCATTTTACCTTCACAAAGAGCTGACACCACCACAAGAAGCCTCAGTGGACATATACAAAGCCATCCACAAAGCTTACAACAATGCCCTGCAGTACAAGGAGTACCAGATCCTTGCAGATCTGTGGGAAAACTGAATGAATTCTAACCTGACTGGAATAAAATTCCTGGGCCATCCCAAAACTTGCAAGTTACTCAATGGATGCCATCCATTGATGGAAAAGAAGAACATGATGCTTTGAACAGTAGAATGGAGGAAAAACAACCCTCAACCACCCAAGCAAGTGCCAAAAACAGTCCCAGTAGCCAGCAGCAGAAATTACAACATGAAAAAGCAGCCACAAGCTAAGAACAAGGGCAAAGGAAAGGCACCAGCTACAAAACCTTACAGCCAGGGTTACAGAATCCCAAAGATTCAGCAGGATGCCATGGGAAATATATTTCAGATGGCCAGAACAATGATGGAATTATAGAAAAAGGAGGAAGCCAGATGAAAATATCAGCAATGATTTCTGAAATTTTTGATCCTATCCCAGAGCTGTATGAAGCTCTAAATGACATAAAAACCAATGTTTCTGATAAAAGATCATCCATTTGTAACAATCTTAAAATAAAAAACTTAAGTCTGATCCAAAGAAATGAAACACTTATGTGTTTTGAGAAAGTTTTAAGAACAATTAAAACTTCTGATAACGTCATTTCTTTTGGCAATAGGATAAATGAACAAGCTGCCATTATCAAAGAATTAACAAACAAATATTCTAAATTTAATATTGATGACATAATTGAAACAAAAATCAAACAAGCCATAAATATCATCAAGACAGATAACAAAAAATTCCTTGATGAAATTTCAAATTCATTTACTGAAGTAAAGACATATACAATTGCCTTGAAAAAGTGTTTTGATGTTTCACAAGAAGAAGTATAAAAATTAACAATGAAATTGAATAAGGTCACTTCTGATAATACAAGACAAACAGAGTTATGGCAAGAACTGACAGATAAGGAAGACATGTATAAAATTGAAGTAATAAATTTAATGCAAGTCTCCCAACATGAATTAAGAAATTCCCAAAGGTGTAGCAACAGTAAAATGAATGAAATTGAACAGATACTAAACACCTTACCAAGAATTTCTACACCTCTGAATCAAAATGAGGGTACAGGAATTCCCAATCCACAAGTATTGGATATTGAAAACTCACAGTTAAAAAATGAATTTTCCACTTCTTTTAATAACTTGGAACCATAAATGGGCCAAGCACTTTTAAAAGAAGTACCAAAACTTAAAGAATGGCCTCACTTCAGTGGTGAAGGAGAATATGACCATATGGAATTCATAAGAGGTATTGACATGATTAAAGATGATTTTGAATTACCAGAAAGCTTGGTAACAGCAAGATTTAAAACCTTGTTTACCAGATCAGCCCACAGATGGTATATCAAATTAAGATAAGCACATGGACACCAAATTTGGACTTGGTGGAAAACCCAAATTATCAGCAAATGGGCCAATGATGCTTGGAGTTTCAAAGTGGAAACAGATTTTGAATCTACCAAATTTAATGCTGATAAAGACAATCTTCAACATGTTTTGCCAACAAGAAGAAAGATTAACAGCATTGTATCCTGACATATCAGAATTTATGATCCACGGAAAATTCTGAGAAAATGTGGAGGTGACTTAGAGCATGCTGTCAAAAGCAGGACTACTGAACAATCTTCAGCAGAAGATATTATCAATATATTAGAAGAAGTAACCACCATAACCAGAATTGGTTCTAGTAGGGTGAATCTCAAAGCAAGGTTTAATACACCTTGGAAAGATTCTGTGGACAAAACTCCCAAAGAAAATTCTAATAATATAAAGTATAAATCTTCAGATATAATCAGAAAGTGCCATATTTGCCAAGGCACCACCCACTTAGCCAATACATGTCCAAAAAGGGGGAAAATCAATGAAATTGATATTGAAAAAGAACCTGAAATTGAAAACAATGATAATATAATTGAAGAAAATTCAGATGATAAGTCATCAATATTTTTTGAATCTTAAAGAGATATGGAAAATATTAATGCCATCTTTGACATCATGGAATGTTATTCCTACTTGCCATAATTAAGCAATGGTCAACTTGATTTGTCAAAATTTCAAGATGCACAACTTATTAAGACCAAACCAAACAGGGGAGAAGGTTATACAGCTGGAAACTCCTGTATAACAGAGTTCGTAATTGACAACAAACCCACTAAACCTTTACTTGACCCAGGAGCCTTCTTCTCTTGTGTTGGCAAATCTTTTCTTAAAACTTGTGCACCAAATTTTGAAGACCAATTGTTACCATTTGATGGCATAAAACTCAATAGTGCAAGTGATCCAATGAAAAGATTGGGAATATCTTATACTACTGTCATATTTCCTCATATTAATGTAAATTTAAGAATCACTGTTGAATTTGTTGTTATGGAAAGTTGCTCTGGTACCCATTTTGTATTGGGAAATGACTATTTAATCATGTATGTCATAGACTTACATAACAACAAGGACAGATACTCTACTATTGGAGACAATAAGTGTTGGAAATTTGCCTTTTTACCATTTCAAAGACAAATTACAGTAAGCAAAGTAGCACCAGTTGACTTAGAGCTGGAAAGATTCAACTCTGAACAGTTAATTGAAGCTGAAATAAACCTTCATCTTACTGATAAACAGGAAAATGAACTTTCTGCCCTTTTATATGACCACAAAGAAGAATTTTAATAAGACAAAGAACCTTTGGGGGCAATTTTAGTCATGAAGTTGACATCATCCTTAATATTGAGAGACCTTATACACCACTCTTGAAAAGAACTGCACATCCAGCAAGTCCTAAATCAAGAGAAGCTCTGGAAACTCATATCAAAGAACATCTAGACCTTGGTGTAATAAAAAAGGTTGACCATAATGAGGAAGTAGAAATAACTACACCAGTCATAGTGGAATGGTATAATGGAAATCTAGAATGGTTGGGGACTTTAGAGCTCTGAATACTTATACTGTTCCAGACAGGTACCCAATACCAAAATCCAAATTGCCCTTAACCAGATATCTCAAGCAGTGTATATAACCACTATGGATGCCCTTGAAGGATTTCATCAGAATGTGGTGATACCAAGGGAAAGAAAATTCTTGAGAATTATTGTTCATTGTGGAGTATATGAATATTTGAGGATGCCTTTTGGTATCAAGAATGCACCTTCACACTTCCAAGGAATTATGAATTAAATCTTCCCTGAAGAACTCTTGAAGGATGGTTGATCATTTACATTGATGAAATTATTGTCTGTTCCGCAACTTGGGAAGAACATATGTACAGAATATCCAGAGTTTTGACAAAAATCCAATCTGTGAACATGAGAATTCTTTTAAAGAAATTCCATTTTGAATTTAAAGAACTCAAAGCACTGGGACATGCAGTATCTGGTTTATCCCTTTGAATTGACAAAAACAAGGTTGCAGCAGTATTTCTGAAACCCATGCTTCAGAACAAAAAAGGTATTCAGTAATTTTTGGAGTTTTCAGGATATTACAGGAAACATATTAATGATTTTGCATCCATCTCAAGCGATCTTTATAAATTGTGTGACAAAGACACAGTATTTGTAACAACTGTTGACAGAGTGAAAGCCTTTGAGTCTTTGATACAAGCCTTGACCACTGCTCTACTCTTACTTATTCCAAACTTTAAACTACCTTTAAAGCTATATATTGATGCATGAGGGGATGGGCGGGGTTCTGCACTTCATAAAGTCCAGATTATAAATGATAAACCTGTGGAAGGACCCATATGTTTCATATCCAGGCAAATCAAACCAACTGAAGCCTGATATGGAGCAAGTCAGATGGAGTGTTTATGCCTTGTCTGGGCCTTTGGAAAATTAAATTACTTCCTGGAAGGATTTTTTTTTGAAGTGATAACAGATTCTACCACTCTTAAGTCACTTTTAAACATGAAGACACCTAACAGATATATGCTCAGATGGCAAATAGCCATACAAGAATATAGGGTCAATATGACTATTGTTAACAAAGATGGGAATATTCATAAAAATGAAGATGGACTGGGCAGATAGCCACCACCAAATAATATTGATAATCCTCCTTATGTCCCAGAAGAAGCTTCCCCAAATATCCCTATAGAAGGAACCAGTGTTACAGACCTGAACACCACTTTATTCGAGGAGGTAAGAAACAGTTATACTCAGGATAAAAACTGTAGCACTTAATTCCATTTACTTACTAAGGACTGTAAAGACAATTCTTTGATACATGCCTTAGCTAAGGTATGGAAAAAATCATATGATAAAGTAAGATTCCACTTACTGGATGGTATAATTTACCACAGAACTAAGCATACATGTGTCAGGACAGATGTGGACAGGTCCTTACTCAATCTTGTACTTAAAGAATGCCATGACAGCCCTTACTCAGGACACCTTTCTAAAGACAGAACAAGAGAAAAAGTAAAAACCTGTATATGGTGGCCAATGTGGCAGAAAGATGTTGCAGAGTATTGCAAGACCTGTGACAGATGTCAAAAAGCAAATAAGTCCACTGAAAAAAGACTTGGAAATATAATCAAGATCCAAGAGCTCAGCAGACCTTGGGAAATTTTGCATATGGATTGGGTAACTGGCCTGCCACCAGGGGGTGACAGAAGTCATAATGCTTTCCTAGTGATTTTTGAAAGATTTAGTAAGACTCCAATCTTTCTACCATGTCACAAGGATGATACAGCCATGGATACAGATCTTCTGATATGGAATAGAGTAGTATAATGGACTGGCATATTCACAAACATCATTAGTGACAGAGATCCCAAATTCACCTCAGCACTATGGACAAATCTTCACCAACTATTTGGGACAAAACTATTCTTCACTACAGCCTACCACCCACAAACTGATGGTCTGGCTGAACGGATTATCCAAACCTTGGAAGACATGGTAAGAAGATTTCATGCATATGGCCTTGAATTAAAAGATTTTGATGTATTCACCCATGATTGGTGTACTCTTTTACCAAAAATAGAATTGGCATAAAAAAACATCCATTCATGCCAGTACCAATCAAACTCCTTCCATTCTAGAAAAAGGGTGGAATCCCGAATTACCTCAAGATTCCTTGAGGAAAGATTTGGTTGAGATGCATCCTACAGCTGCTATCTTCAAAAAAAAGCTAGATAAAACTAGAAAGCATGCAGTAAGGTGCATGGAAGACTCTTTTGCATATGCTAAGGAAAAATGGGACAAATCACATGCCACTCCAGATTTCAAAGTGAGGGATTTAGTACTTGTATCCACCACTAACTTCAATAACCTCAAAGGATGTAAAAAGCTGAAGTACACCTTTGCAGGACCTTTTGTTATTAAGGTCTTCCATGGAGAAAATTCTGTTGAGGTAGAGTTATCTGAGGAACTTAGCAATAAGCATCCTACATTTCCAGTGAGCTTGATAAAGCCATATAAGTCTAGTGATGCTAAAAATTTTCCCTTGAGGAATAGAATTCCCCAAGCTATACCTCCTGTTGAGCCATCTGGCAGTAAGAAAATTCCCAAAGTTCTCAAAGAAAGAAAGTTGAGAACCAAGAAAGTAAGGAAATACCTTGTTAGGTACAGTGAGCCAACTTGTGAAGATGAATGGTTAGCAGAAAGGACATACATGAAGCTACTAAACTTCTCAGAAGTTTCAGAAATGCTAGAAATAACAATATTACAAAGCAATATTTCTTTTAGGGGGAGGGAATGTGAGCCTTAGAGGTATTTTCATATAGCCAGAAGAGCACAAATAACAAAATAAGATACAAATATGAACAAAAATGAAGTTATGTATATAATCAAAATAAAATATAAAATATAAATACAAATTTATATACAAAAATGAAAATTTAATTATAATTTCAAATAAAAACTACATTAAATTTTAAAATTATGAAAATACATTTTTACTTGAAAAAATTAAGTAAAAACAAATTTTTTCATAAAATTAATGAAATTAAAATATTTTTGGTGAAAGGTTACATAAAATATATTATAGCTTTTCATCCAATAAATAAACATAAGAAAATTACTTCACCATTGGATTCCTCATAAAAAATAAGGTGGGGTCACCTCTGGGTAAAATTTCTGTAACTCAACTCTAGATAAGCTTAAATTAAGTTTTTAGTATTTTCTGTACAAAATTTGGAAATCCTCAAAATCTTGATTTAATTCACACCACATGTGCTGTTAACCATCAATTTTTATGTCAAAATTGAGGTGTTGTGTGTATTTTAGAAGTTATGAGGAATTGAAGTATTTTCAATTGCAATGTCAAAGTGTGCACATGTATTACATAAGTGAACTGTAATTTATATATGAGGTATCAATCAGTACAGTTCTGTACTGTAAAAACTCAATTGAATCATATGTGTAAATTACAAGTGTATTACATGATGAGGAATTAAAGGAAAAATAAATTGGAAAGATTTATTCTGGGGGGAAAAGTTACTCTAGCTCCAAGGGGGAGCCAGACCCCCAAAATCCTTTCTTACAGGCCTGGGATTTCAAAATCTTGCAAACGTTCATTGTTTTTGGCCTGGAATTGAGTCACAGGGTCTGTGACTCAATTGATGATGAGGTTTTGATACAAATCAGGGCAGTTTTAAATGTTGCCAAGAGGGTAAAACTACCCTTAAATTAAAACAATCTTATTAAAGCCAGTTTTAACTGGTTTCTACGTCTTTTACACACATTCTGACGTGTTTTGAAGGCTCTAGATCAGGTATTACTATAGTAATGGCTGATTTAAAGGTCTAAATTGGCTAAAATCAGCCCCTTTTTGGTCTAAACCTGGGTTCAATGATGCCATATTTGGCTCTTCTGTTGTAAGAGTGTTTTCCACGACTGAAAAGCGTGAATTTTACTTTTGGATCAAGAAAATTGATGGCTATAAAAGAATGTCTTCTTTACCCCACTTTTCTCTTCATGTTAGAATCTTTTCCTTTTATAATTAGTTGAAACACTGTTAAACCAATGAAGAAAAGATTCCAACAGCCCTTTTTATATCAATTTAAGCCTTCTAACCACGTGAAAAATAATTATAATCATTTTTTGTAACTGTTATAATCATTTTTACCCCTTGAACCACCCCATAAGTGAATTAAAGCATCTTTCATCACTGTTAGCTTTGTCATTTTGTTTCCAAATTCACTCTGGTCACTTTTGGGTGTGTTTTCTCTTTAAATACCTTTTTAATTTTTTTTTCTTTAATGAATTTCTTGCAGTTCTTTCCTCAATTGATTGCAATTTAGATTGCTCTTGAAGAAATTGCTTTTGTAGCCTTAAATATCTATTGTAGAGTATATTTGGATAAATTTTTATTGTTGGTAAAACAATTAATCTTTATAATATTATTGTTTTATACTTATAAATTTAAGAAATAGACAGTTGGCTTGTTATATATTAAAAATACTATTTCATATTATTTTTTGATCATATTTTTACCTGATAAAAAGTTTGTGGACAGGAAAAGTACTTGATTTTTAATCAAAGCTTCATATCCACACCTTACACTATACCAGATGACTAAAATAATCAATAATATAATCATACCTTTTTATTTCCAAAATTATAATTCTTTGGAAATAATTATACTAAATAGGAATTTGGGAGCCAAATAAAGATTCCTCTGTTGGGAAGATGAGGTCCCTTTTTATCCTGAAGAGGGGTATAAGGACTTCTGTTCCTTACAACATAGATTGAGTGAGCAAAATATTCACTAAAGTGGGTGGGCTTGAAGTTTATACAGTCATGTATAACCTTTATGAGTCCAAGATGGGTTTTCGAAACCATAGCTTATAGTTTTGCCTAATACAGGGTAAAGACTTTCACCTGGGTTCCTCAGAGGCATGTTTTGAGAGGCCAGGTGCTTAGAAAGCTGTACGGAATGCATAAGTGGACACCAGATTAGTCATACTATGAGGTATTGAACTTTAAAAAATTGCTTTGTCACTTTGACACCTAATATTCATATTTATGGGATAGTATCCTGCAGTACTTGTTTTTTTTTACAATATTGTGAGATCTTGACCTTAAAGCTGCCATGGCATTGTCCATTTTGTAGATAGAGGGCTCATAATTGGTTCATTTTGTGGCCCTTGATAGCTTCTACACAATCTTCACCCATTTGATATGCTTAAAATTTAATAAGGAGAGCTTATACGGGCCTTAAATTCCATTATTGGATGTTTGATTTTTGATAAAAGCTGTATTAAGTTTTTTTAATAGCTTTTGCTCTAGGGGTAATACAAGGATATAGAGAGCGCCATTAGAAAGCTCAGATTCTTATCCTTTTAAAAATACACCAATTTGGGTAACTCACTAAAACTGTAGAAGTTGTATGAGAGGTGAATGTTTTGTTCACCCTTATTTGGCTTCAATTTTTCCATAACTTCTTTATTTTTGATGCTAGCACCATTTCTCTAGTACCATTGGATATTCCTGATTGAGATATTAAGCTTTAACACCAATTTGGTGGGCTTTTGCCTCTTTCTCTATATTATAAAAGAGAAGTAAGAATTAAGGTTTTTTCTCAGTTCTTGTTTTGAGTAGGAATAACTTTGACATTCCTTTTCCTATGCTTAAGGTATTTTTATATTTGGAAAGAGTTGAGTTTTCTCTCTCTTTTAAATTTCATTATGAGCTATTCTAGCTCAGGTAAATTTTAGTGGGTATTTTGCTCTACCATTGGTTTATGGTATTTTGATGTCATTATTGTGCTCTTGCTTTGAGTTACAGGCTAACAATGGTAATCTTTGTATTTCTTGATGATTACTTAATCATAATGTTGAATGATACTGGTAATATTAAGGAGGGTAAATGGATTTTCATGTTTGTTATGTCAGCCAACCCTGTTTCATTGACATTAATATTGAAGCTGTTAATTGAAAGGATATGTTTCTATAGCCTTTGGAAGAGATCATTGCTTCATTTGAGTCATTCAGTGAAGACAAAATTCTTTCATCCATTCCATTTTATTACAGTGATATTGACATCCCCAATATGAAGCATTGCTTTGGCCAAATTCCTGGGGTTGTCTAGTGGCTTGAATGATTACTGGCTCAATCTTTTGAGCTTCAGTTGTCTTAAATGCTAATACGTAGTTCATCCTTTTTCTCTTGACTTTGGCTCATGAGCTCCCTGTTGTTTCTAATTGGTGATTTTGGTGCCATTCTTTATAGAAAAAATAAGGAAAAATAGACTAAGGAGAGAGCCAACTCAAAGGCACATCAATCCTGGTTTGTATTAATTGGAAAAATATCTCAGAGAATAAAGGCCTTACTCTTTGTGAACCTTTGAGATATGACCACATACCCAAAAAGGTCACAAGAAATACTTAATATAATTATACATTAAAAATAAGTACCTTAAAACTACAAAAATACCATAAATTGGTATAAAACTTGGTTTAAATTAAACACCAATGAATAAACATGTGAAATAAATTATACCATTGGATTCCCCATGGTAAAATACACATATACCATTTTTATGGCATACCTGTAAAGTCAATATTTAATAAGTTATAAGTAATGATACCTTATAAAAAACACAAATCCTTATTTATTTCAAAAGCCAATGCAACAGCATGTGAAATAAATGGTACCATTGGATTCTCCATACAAATCCACACATAAAACAATTAAGAAGCTAAGTTTCAAAATCAATACTTAAGGAATTAACCTGAATATATGCACTTTTTTGGTCAATGCATATATTCAAGGATTTTAGCTAATATCTCTTGAATTATTAATGATAGAGTGATTAACCAAAAAAAAAGTCATCACTTAATTACTGTAGGAATACAGAAATGAAGTTCATTTCACAAGTTATAAACAAGGTTAAAATCTGTAAGTAATTATTGATTAAAATCAACAGAGCTGTTGACCACTTTGTTGTGAAAGTGGTCCAAACTTAAAAAGAAGTAGAAAGTTGGATTCTACTAGTTCATTTGTGAATAATGATTTATTTTTTATTATAATATTCAAGTTATAATCCCTTTAAATCATAGTTTGAAGTTTAAAATATTAAATTTCGACAGAAAAGATGAGTTACAAGAAAAATCATCAAAAATAGAGTTTTGATGATGTAATGAAATGCTCTTGGAGGCATAATGAGGTTACTCCAAGCTATTAGAATTCACTCTCTGAATTGCTGTAGCGTTCAAATTTTAAAAGTTATTAAGGATCAAAGTTTGAGCTTAATTTGATCATTTATGATCGCTCACTGTAACCTTAAATTAAGTTTAACAGTCATATGAGTGATAACATTGGTGAATACTATTAGGTTATGATTCAAACTAATAAAATCCACAAATTTTGGGGTTCTTCCAAGCCTTTGACGTCATCAAACATAGAGTTATAGTGATAACTCTAAATAATGGTGTAATAATGATGAAATATGGTTTGATCATGATGTAATCATCACCAAACCTTAAAATATTGATCAACTACAGTGGATATGATCAGTACACGTCTACTAGAATCCTGTTGGACTCTAGGAGGGAGGTATTTACTATAAATAGAGCTCTTTCTGCTCTGTTTTCCCCTCAGACACATAAAAAACATTAAATCAATACAATTAAAAAGGTAATATCTTTATTCTTTATATATAAAGCTTTTATATTATTAAAGACCAAAGATAATCTTATTATAATCATCAATTTTGACGTGATTAAATCATTTATTTAATTTTTTTTTTAAAAAATCTCTCTAAAAACTCATTTCCATGTAAAAATCAAGAATATTTTTAATTTTCTCTATTTTTTATTGTAAATACAACTTGGATAAGCTGTATTTACCTTATTTGGCGTAAAATATCTCAAAATTATTATATTAAGTATTAAAAGTAGGTTATTTTCTCTTATTATGATAATTTTCTCTTTCTAATTCTTTTAATAATTCTTTAATTAATATAAATAGTATTTATATTAATTTATAGCTTTAATATTGGTAATATTATTGTTATTAATTGTTTTTTATTAATAAAAAACAATTTTTTACGCCTTCATTATTGGTTTGTGACAATAATAAAGTGCCATTAAATATATTAATTATTTTATATTAATATATTTATTTTATTATATTATATTTTAGAATATAAATTATATTATCATATTTTATTGATAATATAACTATTTTTACGCCATAATTATAATAAATCTTTATTATTATAATTATTTTTATCTTATTTATTTCATTTATAAGGACATTCATAGTACAATAAGTAAAATATTAGTAATTTTTACTTATTACTTCATAGTCAAACCTTACACTCTTTGGAGGTCCTTTAAAGCCATTTTGACACCTTTTGAGATTTCTGACCAAGCTGTGATGCTGTTCCTTTTCTAAATTTATATAACCCACCATTGGAACTCAAAAAGTTGATCTTCAGTTAATTTTCAAACCTTAGTCCATTTTTCATAAGAGTTTGATCACTGATTATTAATTGCCTACATTGAGCCTCCAAAAACCATAAATGGAGTTATTCTTATAAGTTAGGGTAAGAACATTTTTGGTTGTGGCTTGAGTTTCCTTGGTGAGAATATCCTGGCTTTCTTGAAGCCATTGAGAGAGTTCTTCCTGGTTGATTCAAACCCTCCCAGAAGCTTCAGCCTGTGTATGACCTAGATTGTTAAAATGGTTGTCAAAGGTTATTTTTTTAAATTGGAAGTCATCAACCACTCAGATGGCAGGTGTGATGCTTTGTGTGTTTTTTGCATTTTGGTTACTGTTGTTACCTTCAGTGGATGCATATTCAAGTTGATTTCACTCTTTATTTGTTTCCTTCACACCTGAACATGTTTGAGAACCTTTGAAAAAAATCAATTATGGGAAATAATTACTTTCAAATAAGTCACACTAATGCTCCAGCTCATGCATATTCCAATTGGGATGATTGCATGCCGCTTTTAGATAACTGACAACCCATTTTATTTCCAAATTTCCTTTCCAAAGGCTATGAGTCCCACAGTAAAGTTCCAAAACAGTTTCCAGAGATCTATTCGCCACATACCACATCGCTTTATCTTTGTTATTAAATGAAAGAATGGTTTATTGAGATAATACCTCTAGGATTTGATTTTTCTTTGTTTCGACTGATAAATTTGAGCGCTTGATTTGGAAAATAAAAGTTCAAGGAAGGAAATTTTGAATTTCAGAAGATATTCAAGCCATATAGATGGAATGAAATATTAGACAATTAAGTACAAGTGTAACAAATTGAGATTACTGTATATGATTTAGTGTGACGAAAGACAAGACAGGGGTGAAATTGGTTCAAAGAGAGGTGAATTTTATAGGAAACAAACTACTTTAAGCCAAAATAAGAATATTCTCACAATCTTTGAGAAAACTCTATTCTTATATTGAAATATGCATTTTTAAGTTTTTTTAGTAAGAAATATGGATTAACCAAAAATGGTCAACAGTCTTTTTATGTTTAAGTTGATGCATGATAAAATTTTAAGTGGTTGTTGTGAGTGTTTCATTTAATATCAAGCTGAATGTTTTTTACAGGAGTGACACATAAAGAACTTGAATTGATGATAAGTAACTAGAAGTAGCTCAAAACACAAGTTGATTCTTGACTAACCATGATAATTAAAGACAGCTGCATATTTGGCTCTTGACTTCTTGGAAGGAGCTATTACAACCATGGCATAAGTAACAAAAATAATTTTTATGCTAGATGGATATGCTTTCCATCTTAGAAGGGTCTTGATCAACTCCTTATAACCTTATGTGTGATTTCAACCTCATTCTCATGTGATTTTGATGGGGGTTAGTTCCTCTCAGGCTGAGAGAGATCTCCTTTTCAACACACCCTTTCCCCCAGTCACAAGCAACTCCAAGTGTAAGGTGTGGATATGGAACTTTGATTAAAAATCAAGTACTTTTCCCGTCCTCAAATTTTTTATAAGGTAAAAATCAATTAAAAATAGTAAGAAATACTATTCTTAAGAGAAAACATGCCAATTTTATTGTTTATAACTGTATTAGTATAAAACAATAATATTATAAAGATTTATTGTTTTACCAACAATAAATATTTATCCAAAAAATACTGTACAAGGGATATGTAAGGCTACAAAAGAGATTTCTTCAAGAGCAATTTCAATTGGAATTAATTGAGGAAAGAACTGCAAGAAATTAATTAAAAAACAAAGTCTTTAAAAGATTTTTAAAGAAAAAACACGCCCAAAAGTGACCAGAGTAAATTTGAAAACAAAGTGACAAAGTTTACAGTGATGAAAGATGCTTTAATTCACTTTTGGGTGGTTCAGGGGTAAAAATGATTATAATGATTTTTTCACGTGGTTAAAAGGTTCAAAATGATTTAAAAAGGGTTGTTGGAATCTTTTATTGATTGGTTTAACAGTGTTTAAGCTAATTATAAGAGGAAAAGATTCTAACATGAAGAGAAAAGTGGGGCAAAGAAGACATTCTTTTATAGCAATCAATTTTCTTACCCCAAAAGTAAAATTTACTCTTGTCAGTCGTGAAAAATAGTCTGAAAACAGAAAAGCCAATTATGGCATCATTGAACCCTGGTTTAGACCAAAAAATGGCTGGTTTAAGCCATTTTAGACCCTTAAATCAGCCATTACAATAGCAATACCTGGTCTAGAGCCTTCAAACAACATCAGCATGTGTGTACGAGACGTAGAAATCAGTTAAGACTGTTTTTACTAACATTTTTTTAACCTAAGGTTGGTTTTACCCCCTTGGCAACAGTTAAAACTGCCCTGGTTGGTATCAAAATGTGAGCCTTAGAGGTAATTTCATACACCCAAAAGACCACAAATACAAAATTAACATATGAATATAAATAAAATAAATCTATTTATATTATTGAAATAAAAATCAAAATATAAATATAAAATTATATTCAAAATTAAAGATTTAATTACAATTTAAAAAATAAAATTACATTGAATTTTGTAATTCTAAAATTACATTTATACTTGAAAAAATTAAGTAAAAATGAATTTTTAACAAAATTGTAAAAAAATAAATAAATTTGGAAAAAAGTTAAATAAAAATTATTATAACTTTTTATCCAATGAATAAACATATAAAAATTATTTCACCATTTGATTCCTCATAAAAAATTAGGTGGGGTCACCTCTGAGTGAAATTTTTGTAACTCAACTCTAAATAAGCTTAAATTGACTTTTTAGTATTTTCAATACAAAAATTGAAAATCCTCAAAATTTTAATTTAATTCACACCACATGTGGTGTTAACCATCAATTTTTGTGTTAAAATTGAGGTGTTGTGTTTAGTTTAGAAGTTATGAGGAATTGAAGTATTTTCAATTGAATTGAATTGAAATGTCAAAATGTGCGTATGTATTACATAAGTGAACTTTGATTTACAGATGAGGTATCAATTATTACTGTACTGTACTGTACAATGAAATTGAATTACATATGTAAATTATAATTATAATACAGGATGAGGAATTAAAGGAAAAATAAATTGGAAAGATTAAATTTGGGGGGGGAAAGGAACTCCAGCTCTAAGGGGGAGCTAGACCCCCAAATTCCTTGCTGACAGGCGTGTGGTGTCAAAATTCACGCAAAGGTTTATCACTTTTGGCCTGGAATTGAGCTACAGGGTCTGTGAACTCAATTGATGATGAGGTTTTGATACCAACTGGGGTAGGTTTAGCTGTTGCCAAGAGGGTAAAACTACCCTTAAGATAAAACAATCATAATAAAAACAGTTGTCACTGGTTTCTACGTCTCTTACACACATTCTGACGTGTTTTGAAGGCTCTAGACTAGGTATTACTATAGTAATGGCTGATTTAAGGGTCTAAAATGGCTAAAAATGGCTTAAACAAGGCCTTTTTGGTCTAAACCAGGCTTCAATGATGCCATAATTAGCTTTTCTGTTGTCAGACTGTTTTTCACGACTGACAAGAGTAAATTTTACTTTTGGAGTAAGAAAACTGATGGCTATAAAAGAATGTCTTCTTTGCCCCACTTTTCTCTTCAGGTTAGAATCTTTTCTTTTTATAATTAGTTTAAACACTGTTAAACCAATCAATGAAAGATTCCAACCACCTTTTTTAAATCATTTTGAAACTTTTAACCACGTGAAAAAATCATTATAATCATTGTTTGTAACTCTTATAATCATTTTTACCCCTGAACTACCCCAAAAGTGAATTAAAGCATCTTTCATCACTGTAAACTTTGTCACTTTGTTTCCAAATGCACTCTGGTCACTTTTGGGAATGTTTTCTCTTTAATATTCTTTTTAAAGACTTTTTTCTTTAATTAATTTCTTGCAGCTCTTTGCTCAATTAATTCCAATTGAAATTGCTCTTGAAGAAATTTCTTTTGTAGCCTTAAATATCTCTTGTAGAGTATTTTTGGATAAATATTTATTGTTGGTAAAACAATAAATCTTTATAATATTATTGTTTTATACTAATAAAGTTATAAAAAATAAAATTGGCATGTTTTCTCTTAAAAATAATATTTCTTACTATTTTTAATTGACTTTTACCTTATACAAATTTTGAGGACAGGAAAAGTACTTGATTTTTAATCAAAGTTTCATATCCACACCTTACATTTGGGGGCCCAGCCGTGATATTTAACCTGTGACATATTTTTTTAGTCTCTTTAAATTTTTTTTTCTTATATTGAAAAATTTAAAAACATATAAAAAATACTTATAATTCAAAAAATCCATAAAGAATAATGTTTTTCATATTATAAATGAGGCTTATATTTTTTTTTTGAAATAACCTTTCTTTACTTAATTAATTGGCTTTTTCATTAATTTTAGTGTCTGACAACGTGGTAAGACAAGAAAACATTGAAACAGCCTCAACAGTAACCAGCATTATTCCTGCAAGTACTGTTAATTCTGATCATAATAGTACTATTATTGTGACTCAGAATATTCAACTAGAGCCAATTTCTTCTGAATTAGTCAACTTGGAAATAAGTAATACTCTTCAGAAAGCCAAATATTTAGCCAATAGTAGGTCTTTTGACGTAAAATTACTATTTTAAGCCTTTTTAACCATAATGATGCCTTCAACCAGGTCAGGAGCCAGCTATAACCCCTGAAGCAGCTCCCAGAAAGGTAATAGATATGATTATGGCAGAGGCCAATCAGGTACAGAAGGAAAAGGGTCAGTTGATGACTTCCAAACAACTGAAATGGGTCATTATGAAGCTGATAATACCATTTTACCTTCAAAAAGAGCTGACACTGCCACAACAAGCCTCTGTGGACATATACAAAGCCAACCACAGTGCATACAACAATGCACTCCAGTTCAAGGAGTACCAGATCCTTGCAGACCTGTTGAAGAATTGCATGAATTCTTACCTGACAGTGAGAAAATTCCTGGGCCATCCCAATACTTGCAAATTGCTTAATGCATGGCATCCATTGATGGAGAAGAAAAACATGATGCTTTTGACACTAGAATAGAGGAAAAACAACCCTCTACCACCCAAACCAGTGCCAAAAACAGCCCCAGTGGCCAGCAACAGCAATTCCAATGTGAAAAAGTAGCCACAAACTCCAAACAAGGGCAAAGGGAACACACCAGCCCCAAACCCTTACAGCCAGGGCTACAGAATCCCAAAGATTCAACAGGATGCCATGTAAAATGTATTTCAGATGGCCAGAACCATGATTGAATTCCAAAAGAAGGATTAAGCCAGATTAAAATATCAAAAATGATTTCTGATACTTTTGATTGTATTCCAGAATTGTATAAAGCTATTTCTGATATAAAAAGTCATCTTTCTGATAAAAATACATCAATTTATGACAATCCTAAAACAAATAACTTGAGTCTGAGGCAAATAAATGATACACTTAAATGCTTTGGAAGAGTTTTAAGAACAATCAAAACTTCCAATAATGATAATTCTTTTGGCCTTAAGATAAATGACCAATCTGCCATTATTAAAGAATTAACAGACAAATATTCTAAATTCAATATTGATGACATAATTGAAACAAGAATAGAACAAGCCATAAGCACTATCAGAGAAGATAATAAGAAAGCTCTTGATGATATTTCAAAATCATTTGCTGAAGTAAAGACAAATATAGTTGCCTTGAAAAAGCATTTTGATACCTCAAGCGAGGAATTATCAAAATGAGCTAGCTTATAAAGAGGATGATCATAAAAAGAATGTCATAAACTCTATACAAAACTTGCAACATGAATTACGAAGCTCACAAAGGTGTAACAACAGTAAAATGAATGATATTGAACAACTGCTAAACACTTTACCAAGAATTTCTACACCCCTGAATCAAAATGAAGATGCAAGAATTTCCAATCCAAAAGTATTGGATATTGAAAATTCACAGTTGAAAAATGAATTCTCTACTTCTTTTCACAACTTAGAACCATCAATAGGCCAAGCACTCTTGAAAGAAGTTCCAAAACTTAAAGAATGGCCTCCCTTCAGTGGTGAAGGAGAGTATGACCATATGGAATTCATTAGAGATATTGACATGATCAAAGAGGATTTTGAATTACCAGAAAGATTTGTAACAGCTAGATTCAACACCTTGTTTACCAAATCAGCTCACAGATGGTACATCAAAATAAGACAAGCACATGGACACCAGAGTTGGACTTGGTGGAAAACCCAAATCATTAACAAATGGGCAAATGATGCTTGAAGGTTTAAAGTTGAAACATCCTTTGAATCTGCCAAATTTAATGCTGATAAAGACTAAGCTTTACCATGGTTTTGCCAACAAAAAGACACATTAACAGCATTTTATCCTGACATGTCAGAATTTATGATCCATAGAAAAATTCTGAGACAATATGGAGATGCCTTAGAGCATGCTATTGAAATCAGGACTACTGAAAAATCTTCAGCAGAGGATATTATCAATATATTAGAAGAAGTAACCACCAGAACCAAAATTGGTTCTAGTAGGGTGAATCTCAAAACAAGGTTTAATACACCTTGGAAAGGTTCTGTGGACAAAAACCCCAAAGAAAATTCTAATAATATTAAGTATAAATCTGCAGATACAGTCAGAAAGTGCCATATTTGCCAAAGCACCACCCATTTAGCCAATACATGTCCAAAGAAAGGGAAAATCAATGGAATTGATATTGAAAAGGAACCTGATGTTGAAAAAGATGACATAATTGGGGACAATTCAGATGACAAGTCATCAATATTTTCTGAATCTTCAAAAGATATAGAAAATATCAATGCCACTTTTGACATCATGGAATCTTATTCCCACTTGCCACAATTGAGAAATGGTCAACTTGATTTATCAAACGTTCAAGATGCACAACTTATGAAAACTAAACCAAACAGGGGGAAATGATATACAGCTGGTAACTCCTGTATAACAGAAGTGGGGATTGACAACAAGCCCACCAAACCTTTGCTTGACCCAGGAGCCTTCTGCTCTTGTGTTGGAAAATCTGTTCTTAAGACTTGTGTACCAAATTTTGAAGACCAACTGTTACCAATTGATGGTATAAAATTCAACAGTGCAACTAATCCAATGAAAGAATTAGGAATCTTTGAGACCAATGTCATATTCCCACACATAAATGGGAATTTAAGAATCACAGTTGAATTTGTTGTTATAGAAAATTGCTCTAGTACCCATTTTATATTGGGAAATGACTATTGAATCATGTATGGGATAGGTTTGCATAACAACAAAGACAGATACTTTACTATTGGAGACAATAAGTGCCAAAAATTTTCCTTTTTACCATTTAAAAGACAAATTACAGTAAAAAAAGTATCACCAGTCAACTTAGAGTTAGAGAAATTCAAGTCTGAACAGTTAAATGAGGTTGAAATAAGCCTTCATCTAACTGATAAACAAGAAAATGAACTTTCTTCCCTTTTGTATTACCACAGAGGAGCATTTGCTTCAGACAAAGAACCTCTAGGAGCAATTATTGGTCATGAAGTTGATATTATTCTTAATATTGAAAGACCTTATCCACCACTGTTGAGAAGATCTGCATAACCAGAAAGTCCCAAGTCAAGAGAAGCTCTGGGAACTCATATCAAAGAGCTTCTAGACCTTGGTGTAATAAGAAAAGTTGGCCATAATGAAGAATTAGAAATAACTACACCAGTCATAGTTCCATGGCATAATGGAAAATCCAGAATGGTTGGGGGCTTTGGAGCTCTGAACACTTACACTGTTCCAGACAGATACCCAATACCAAAAGTCCAAATTTCCCTTACTCAAATATCTCAAGCAGTGTATATAACCACTGTGGATGCCCTTAAAGGATTCCATCAAAATGTGGTGACACCAAGAGCAAGAAAATACTTGAGAATTATTGTTCATTGTGGAGTGTATGAATACTTGAGGATTCCCTTTGGTATCAAAAATGCACCTTCACACTTCCAAAGAATGATGAATGAAATCTTCCCTGAAGAGCTCTCAGAGGGATGGTTAATCATTTACATTGTTGACACTATTGTCTGTTCCAAGACTTGGGAGGAGCACATGTAAAGATTGTCCAGAGGTTTGACAAAAATTCAATCAGTAAACATGAAAATCTCCTTGAAGAAATGCCATTTTGGATTTAAAGAACTTAAGGCACTAGGACATGTTGTATCTGGTTTGTGTCAGGGTGAGTCTATGTAGTAGCTTAAAAATAGTAAATACAAGCTAGCACTATGACTGTGACACACAAAAAAGTAATAAATCAAATCTTCAGGTCCTACTGCTATGTGATAACAGTGGTGATGAGTCTATTGAGGACCTGGGTTGCAATGCTCTAATATCTTTGACTGTAAAGAAACACTACAATAATTAATTATTTTAATTATATCAATATAATCCTAAGAGTACTACTGGTATAAGACAGTTTTACTACGTAAGGATGTTAATTCATGATAAGATGAGTCTTTTCCAGTGAGGAAAGACCTGCTTTTATCTCCTCTGAGGACTGTGAAAGACTGGTAGGCTCTTCACACGTCTACAGAGTGAAAATTTTCACTCTGGAGGCTGGGTTGTGGTTCTGTACCATCAATTCTGACGTCAGCATAGTCAGAATTGTGGTTTTTGGACCACAAATGATCATTCTGGATCAATACAGGGTGAAAAAACTCCTCACAGGCCACGTCAGCACCATTGTGACGTGTCCAGAGTGTCTGGATGACTAATATTAGTCATTCTGGGCGGGTTTAAGCTTTAAACAACCATTATTTTAAGTATCAAGCCAGTACTGGTTGGTACAGGTTTGGTACAGACCAGTATTGGTCAAAATACTTCCAACCAAGATATCTTAGTCATTTTTTGAGATATCAAGAATCCAAGAGCACAGAATTGAAGGGCTTAATGAGCTCTTCAATTTGGTATGCTTCATGTTTACCCTTCTTTCAAATAGCAAAAGTTATAAGGGTTTTCAGTTTTTGGATGTAATTTTGTACATCAGTATGAGGCTTCAAAAACTTCCATGCCAGATATCTTCTCCAATTTGGAAGATATCTGTATTCTGATGATACAGTTTTGTAGGGCTTGATTAGCTCTACAGTTTGGTATGTTACACTGTACAGTTGTATGAGTGTATGCCAAAGATACAGGGGTTTGTTTACTTTCTTGTTTTCAGAATATCTGTATTTTTGGTTGTTAAACCTTTGAACCAAGATCCCTCAGTCAATTTAAGAGATACAGAGGTCTAATGTATCTCAAATTAAAGCTCTTGTTTATATCTTTAATTTGGTTATACGTTTGTACAGTTTTGTACAAGCCCTCCTACACCTTTGAGGGGTTGTTGGTGAAAAAAGGTGGTATAATGGTATCTCCTGATTTAGGAGTGCTACAGATGAATAGATGATACCATTGGATAGCTATCCCTTAGAGCTTCAAGAAAAAAACCATTCTGGTTGGGGTTTCATGAAATATGTATAAGTTAGATTAGAGGCTAGAATAAGAGTTTTTGCTTATTTGGTCTTATCTTTGATAGGGCATATCTTTGTCCTTTCTTATTATATTTGAGGAGGTTTCCTCTTTATAATCTACTTGTATTGGCTATATTTGTCCAATACTCCTCATACCATTACTTATGGTATGTTGGATGTCATGCGGGTGCTCTGTTTTGAGTCACAGGCTGACATACCCTCCCTCCAAAAAAGGCTCATCATTGATGAGACTCTTTTGTCCTTATGGAGGCTCTTGATCCTTTCAAAAAAGAATCTTTATCTGAAACATCATCCAGCTTTACCCATTGGTCTTTTTCTGGTGGTTTATTCCTTCTTTCTGTTAAATAATCCCTATCGGAATATCTTTTTATTTGATTGGGGTTGTCAGTTTCAAAGTAGAACTTTCTGTGTTTGTCTTGCCCAATTATCAAGTAATTCTCTAGGGAATTATGTATGCTTATGCCATAGATTCTATGGTACTCTGTACCCATTAAAAATCCATCAAACTTAGCATTTTCAAGTACCACAAATTCAATGTGTAATCTGAGGTTTCCCATTTTGTGTGGTATTATAATTATTTTTTGGATTATTCCAAGTGACTTCATTTTTCCTGCAGCACTTTTAAAGCTTCTTGCTTTTGTTAAAAGTATCTCTGCATTCCACATTGGAAAGTGTCTGTCCAAGTATTCTTTGGCTACTACTGAGAAATTTGCTCCTGTGTCAAAAATCAAAGGATGCTTTTTATTTTCAATGTACACATCAAGCTTTGATTTTGCTCCATAAATAAAGGCCATACCAGTTTTGGGTACTTCCAAATACTCTTTAGCATCAATGGCTCTGCCACTTCTGTCTTCCCCATTTTTGGGTTGAATGAGTTCTGGTTTCAAAGAGTTTCCTAGGACTGATTCTGTTTTCTCATCCTCATACTCTAATAAATATTGTTCAATAGGCTCTGATCCACTGTCTGAATCCTGTCTTAGCCCATTTCCCATGCTGTCAGAGTCAGATTTGTATTCCATGTGTTCTTCTACTGACTCTTCCTCTATTGCAAATATTTTCTTTTTTCCCTTGGGACAATTATTTGCATAGTGGTCAGGTGATCCACAGTTATGGCATGTGTTCCTTCTCCTTGGTGCTTCTTCACCATTAGTAGGTTTGAGGTCTTTTTCCATGAGTATCTTTGGTTTTTCTCTGCTATCATGTGACCTATAGGGTGAACTACTGCCAATTGATGTCTTTTTTCTGACATCTTGTATGACATTTGCTATGTCATCAATGCTGCTTATTTTGCTGCATCTGCACTTTACTGCATGTTCTAAGTCTCCTGGAAGTTTTGTCAGAATCTTATGATTTCTCATCTCTATTGTCATGTTTGGATCAATAGATTTGAGTCTTTTGGTTTGTTTAAGACACCATTCATAAGGGTCTTTTTCTGTAGAGTATCTGTCACTCTCAAAAGAGATGGTTTTTTGCCAAATCCAAGTACCATTGCTGTACTTTTGTATTATTTGGTTTCTCCACCATGGCCAGCTTTTCCTACCATGTATCTCTTTCATTTCAGTGTACCAGATATTTGCATGGCCTCTGAATGCAGTGTTGAGTCTTGTGGTGATCCAGTAGTCTGGTATCTTTGGTACATCAACAAAAAGTCCATTAATATAATCAATAAGCTCCATATGATCATATTCTCCAATTCCTGAGAATTTAGGCCAATTTACCACATCAGGTAATTGCTTTAATGCATGTTTCTCAGAGTAACTGAGGTTCTCACCATCTTGGTAAATAGACTCAGACCTTAACTTTGGATCCTGGGATTCAGGAGCTTGGTTTTCTGATTCTTCCTCTTTTACTTTGGTGATTGGTTTATCATCTTGAGTTGTTTGAGGGAAGAAATTATCTTCTTTTTCCTCCTTTTTATAGAGAAAATCCACTTCTTTTTCCAGGATTTCCTGTTGATATTGGATATTTCTTAAATCTCTTCTCACAGCTTGTTGTTCCTCTAGTATTGAGTTCAACTGTTTGTTTTTAGTTTCAAATTCTGCCCAGATTCTGGATAGATTTGTGTTCAAGTCTTCTATGACTGTTGCTTGGAAGGAATTTTCTTCCTTGAGTGTTTTCATTTCTGAAGTCACTTCTTGAACATGATCATATGTCCAATCCATGAATTTACCCATGTTGGACCATATGAAACTACTACCTCTGGAATCTGTGGTTTCAAATTTTTGAGGGGGTATTTTATCATCAATAGGCTTAAGCTGAGGATCAATTGATTCGGAGCTAACACTATTGGTAGGTACAGTGTCTTTTAGGATTTGTGTTCCTCTTGGACTAATTTTATTCATTGTTTCATCAAAGGATCTGATTCTATCTTCTCCTTCCTGAAAGAATTCTTGTTCTCTACTAGGGCTCCATTTCCTCTGCTGGAAACCACCAGGGATGACTGGAGAGTCCTGGAAATATTGTCCTTTAGATTTAAAGTCCTGTAGCTGTTGGACTGATGTGGGAAAGATGGCATTTCTTCTTCCATGCCTTGGTGTTCCTGAATCAGATTGGGCTCTTCCATATGCCAAGAATTCTCTATGGCTTGGATTTCTGTTTGATTCCCTCTGATTCAAGTCTCTTCTGAGAGTATGAAATGGCTGTTGAGATTCCAAATTTTCATTTCTTCCAGAATATTTTGGCAAGTAATAAGATTGACTTATACTTTTTGCCTCATTATTCCAATTTCCTCCCATGATACTCCCATGGTTAAGGTTTTGCTGTCCATACTCCATGTGAAAAAGTCTTTTAGGAGTACATGAATATGAGTTATTTTCCCTGCATCTGTCCAATTTTTTTGTTGGACTGGGCTGGATTTGTTTTGGGGTGGGACTTTGAGCAGGAGTTTCCTGATAATAAGTCCTTTGTTGGTTATTTGATCCAGAAGGGGGTGGCCTTCTCCCTCTGTTTCTTCTTTGCCAGATTTCTGGCTGATTTCTTGGGTATCCAAGATCTCTGAGAAATGGAGTTGTCATGTTAAAAAATGACAAAAGACAAAAATTCTGTATTTTCCAAGGTTTCTTTACCTTTAGAAGGCCCTTGGACTGATTTCTGCTTTATACTCTTTGGCAATTTGCTTGGGAGTTGGTACTGCCTCCTTGTCTTTGAGGCTGGTAAAGATAAATTTCACTGTGATTTTGTCTCAAATGGAATGTATTTTTTCCACTTTGAAAGAAAATGGAGAAGGTTTGTAATTCAATTTGAATAAACAAAATTTCCAATTCCTTACTGTTATTTCTTCTGAGTTTGGTTTGATATTTGAGTTTTAATTATTTATTATTATTATTATTTTATTTTTTATTTTTTGAAGAAATAACAGTTTTGTTTCACTTATTTTTATAAGTAAAGTATTTAATATTAAAAGTTTATATTATTAAACTTGAATATTATTAATAAGTTATTTACTTATTTTTTATTTATTTATTTATTTATTTTTTATTTTTAAAAAAAATTGATGAATTTTTCCTCAACTTGAGTAGAAAGGATTCTTCTTCAATAATATTCAATTTGAATATTAAAGAATTGAAATAATAATAAAATTATTATCTAAATATTTATTGTTGGTTTACAATAAATATTATGATTTAAATTAATTTTACACAATTTGGTAAAAATTAATTATACTTTCTATTTAAATATACTATTTGTATATAAAAATAAGTTTGAGAAGTTAATAATAATTACTTCTTATTATCAATTTTTGTGGTAAATTGATAATAATGACTTATTATTATTAAGATTTTTTTTTTTGATTATTTATCAAAAAAAGAAAATTTTAATCAATTTTTCCTCAACTTGAGTAAAAAAAGATCTTCTTCAATAATATTCAATTTGAATATTAAAGAATTGAAATAATAAAATTATTATTTCAATGTTTATTGTTGATTTACAATAAATATTATGATTTAAATTAATTTTTACACAATTTGGTAAAAAATAATTTTTTTTATTTAAATATACTGTTTGTATATAAAAATAAATTTGAAAAATTAATAATAATTATTTATTATTATTAATTTTCGTGAAAATTGCAATATAAAGCTTTGAAGAGTATAAATACTCAAAAATAAAATAAAATATATTATTTAATATATTTTGATAAAATACAATATATAAAAAATATATATTATATTTTTATAATATAAGAGATGAAAATTAGTTAAAAAATGAAAAAAACTCGAAATTGTACTTACTTTTATAGTAAAAAACCTTCAAAAATAGTGAAGATGATCCAAAAATCGCAAAAATAGGTCCGGAATAGGTTAAAACAACGGCCAGGCCCCCAAAATGTCAGGGTGAGTCTATGTAGTAGCTTAAAAATAGTAAATACAAGCTAGCACTATGACTGTGACACACAAAAAAGTAATAAATCAAATCTTCAGGTCCTACTGCTATGTGATAACAGTGGTGATGAGTCTATTGAGGACCTGGGTTGCAATGCTCTAATATCTTTGACTGTAAAGAAACACTACAATAATTAATTATTTTAATTATATCAATATAATCCTAAGAGTACTACTGGTATAAGACAGTTTTACTACGTAAGGATGTTAATTCATGATAAGATGAGTCTTTTCCAATGAGGAAAGACCTGCTTTTATCTCCTCTGAGGACTGTGAAAGACTGGTAGGCTCTTCACACGTCTAAAGAGTGAAAATTTTCACTCTGGAGGCTGGGTTGTGGTTCTGTACCATCAATTCTGACGTCAGCATAGTCAGAATTGTGGTTTTTGGACCACAAATGATCATTCTGGATCAATACAGGGTGAAAAAACTCTTCACAGGCCACGTCAGCACCATTGTGACGTGTCCAGAGTGTCTGGATGACTAATATTAGTCATTCTGGGCGGGTTTAAGCTTTAAACAACTATTATTTTAAGTATCAAGCCAGTACTGGTTGGTACAGGTTTGGTACAGACCAGTATTGGTCAAAATACTTCCAACCAAGATATCTTAGTCATTTTTTGAGATATCAAGAATCCAAGAGCACAGAATTGAAGGGCTTAATGAGCTCTTCAATTTGGTATGCTTCATGTTTACCCTTCTTTCAAATAGCAAAAGTTATAAGGGTTTTCAGTTTTTGGATGTAATTTTGTACATCAGTATGAGGCTTCAAAAACTTCCATGCCAGATATCTTCTCCAATTTGGAAGATATCTGTATTCTGATGATACAGTTTTGTAGGGCTTGATTAGCTCTACAGTTTGGTATGTTACACTGTACAGTTGTATGAGTGTATGCCAAAGATACAGGGGTTTGTTTACTTTCTTGTTTTCAGAATATCTGTATTTTTGGTTGTTAAACCTTTGAACCAAGATCCCTCAGTCAATTTAAGAGATACAGAGGTCTAATGTATCTCAAATTAAAGCTCTTTTTTATATCTTTAATTTGGTTATACTTTTGTACAGTTTTGTACAAGCCCTCCTACACCTTTGAGGGGTTGTTGGTGAAAAAAGGTGGTATAATGGTATCTCCTGATTTAGGAGTGCTACAGATGAATAGATGATACCATTGGATAGCTATCCCTTAGAGCTTCAAGAAAAAAACCATTCTGGTTGGGGTTTCATGAAATATGTATAAGTTAGATTAGAGGCTAGAATAAGAGTTTTTGCTTATTTGGTCTTATCTTTGATAGGGCATATCTTTGTCCTTTCTTATTATATTTGAGGAGGTTTCCTCTTTATAATCTACTTTTATTGGCTATATTTGTCCAATACTCCTCATACCATTACTTATGGTATGTTGGATGTCATGCGGGTGCTCTGTTTTGAGTCACAGGCTGACAGTTTGTCCCTTGGAATTGACAAAAACAAAGTTGCAGCAGTATTACTAAAGCCCATGCCTCAGAATAAGAAGGAAATTCAGTAATTCTTAGGTTTTGCAGGATATTACAGGCAACACATTAAAGATTTTGCATCCATAGCAAGACAACTTTATAAATTGTGTGACAAAGACACAGTTTTTGAAATGACTGTTGAAAGAGTCAAAGCTTTTGAGTCTCTAAGAGAAGCCTTGACCACTGCTCCACTCTTACTGATGCCAGACTTTAAATTGCCTTTCAAACTGTATATTGATGCATCAGGGGATGGAATAGGTGCTGCACTTCACCAAGTTCAGATCATAAATGATAAACCTGTAGAAGGACCCATATGTTTCATATCCAGGAAAATCAAACCAACTGAAGCCAGATATGGAGCAAGTCAAATGGAATTTCTATGCCTTTTCTGGGCCTTGGAGAAATTGAACTACTTCTTGGAGGGATGTGTTTTTGAGGTAATAACAGATTTTACAGCTGTCAAATCACTTTTAAACATGAAAACACCCCTATGCTCAGATGGCAAATATCCATAGAAGAATACAGAGGCAATATGACTATTGTTCATAAGGATGGGAATATTCATAAGAATGCAGATGGGCTAAGCAGATGGCCATTACCAAATAAAATTGATAATCCTGCTTATGTGGCAGAAGAAGCTTCACCACAAATCCCAATAGAAGGAATAAGTATTACAGACTTGAACACCACCTTCTTTGAAGAAGTCAGAAGTAGCTACACTCAATATAAGAATTGTAGCATCTTATTCCAATTACTTAACAAAGACTGTAAAGACAACTCTCTAATACATGCCTTGGATGAAGTATGGAAAAAATCTTATGATGAAGGAAGATTTCACCTACTGGATGGTATAATTTACCACAGAACCAAGCACACATGTGTCATGACAGTTGTATACAGGTCATTAATCAAACTTGTACTGAAAGAATGCCATGATAGCCCCTTTTCAGGACATCTGTCTGAAGACAGAACAAGAGAGAAAGTAAATACCTGTATATGGTGGCCAATGTGGCAGAAAGATGTTGCATAATATTGCAAAACCTGTGACAGATGCCAAAAGGAAAATAAATCCACTGGCAAGCGACTTGGAAATATGATAAAAATCCAAGAACCAAGCAGACCTTGGGAAATTGTCCATATGGATTGGTTAACTGGCCTACCACCAGGAGGTGACAAAAGCTATAATGCTTGCCTAGTAATTGTGGACAGATTCAGTGAAACTCCAATCTTTTTACCATGTCACAAGGATGATACAGCCATGGATACAGCTCTTCTGATATGGAATAGAGTAGTGTCATGGACTGGGATATTTACAAATATCATTAGTGATACAGATCCCAAATTCACTTCAGCACTATGGACAAATCTTCACCAATTATTTGGCACTAAACTGTCTTTCTCTAAAGCCTACCACCCACAAACTGATGGGCTGGCTGAAAGAATGATCCAAACCTTAGAATATATGGTGAGAAGATTTTGTGCATATGGCCTTGAATTCAAAGATTGTGATGAATTTACCCATCATTGGTGTACTCTGTTTCCAGCACTGGAATTAGCATGTAAAACATCAATCCATGCCAGTACCAATCAAACTCCTGCTATTCTAACAAAAGGATGGAACTGCAAATTACCCCAAGATTCCTTGAGGAAATATTTAATTGAAATACATACCACAGCTTCTAGCTTCAAAGGAATGCTAGAAAAAGCTAGAAAGCATGCAGTAAGGTGCATGGAGGACTCTTTTGCATATGCTAAAGACAAATGGGATAAATCACATGCAACTCCAGATTTCAAAGTGGGGGACTTAGTTCTTGTATCCACCACTAACTTCAATAACAGCAAAGGATGTAAAAAGCGGAAAGACTCCTTTGCAGGACCTTTTGTTATGAAGGCCCTCCATGGAGAAAATACTGTTGAAGTAGAGTTATCTGAAGAACTTAGCAATAAGCATCCTACATTTCCAGTAAGCTCGATAAAGCCATATAAATCTAGTGATGCTGAAAAATTTCCCTTGAGGAATAAAATTGCCCAAGCTATACCTCCTGTTGAACCATCTGGCAATAATAAAATTACCAAATTCTCAAAGAAAGAAAGTTGAGAACCAACAAAGTTAGGGAATACCTTGTTAGGTACAGTGACCCAACTTGTGAAGATGAATGGTTTTCAGAAAAAGACATACCTGAAGCTACTAAACTTCTGAGAAGGTTCAGACACACTAGAAATAACAATATTACAAAGTAATATTTCTTTTTAGGGGGAGGGAATGTGAGCCTTGGAGGTAATTTCATATACCCAAAAGACCACAAATACAAAATTAACATATAAATATAAATAAAATAAATTTATTTATATTATTGAAATAAAAATCAAAATATAAATATAAAATTATATTCAAAATTAAAAATTTAATTACAATTTAAAAATAAAATTACATGAAATTTTGAAATTATAAAATTACATTCATACTTGAAAAAATTAAGTAAAAATGAATTTTTAACAAAATTGTAAAAAAATAAATAAATGTGGAAAGAAGTTAAATAAAAATGATTATAACTTCTTATCCAATAAATAAACATATAAAAATTATGCCACCATTTGATTCCTCATAAAAAATTAGGTGGGGTCACCTCTGAGTGAAATTTTTGTAACTCAACTCTAAACAAGCTTAAATTAAGTTTTTAATATTTTCAATACAAAAATTGAAAATCCTCAAAACTTTAATTTAATTCACACCACATGTGGTGTTAACCACCAATTTTTGTGTTAAAATTTAGGTGTTGTGTTTAGTTTAGAAGTTATGAGGAATTGAAGTATATTCAATTGAATTCAATTGAAATGTCAAAATGTGCGCATGTATTACATAAGTGAACTTTGATTTACATATGAGGTATCAATTATTATTGTATTGAACTGTATAGCTCAATTGAATTACATATGTAAATTTTAAGTATAATACATGATGAGGAATTAAAGGAAAAATAAATTGGAAAGGTTAAATTTGGGGGGAAAAGGAACTCCAGCTCTAAGGGGGAGCTAGACCCCCAAAGTCCTTGCTGACAGGTGTTTGGTGTCAAAATTCACGCAAAAGTTCATCACTTTTAGCCTGGAATTGAGTTACAGGGTCTGTGGAGTCAATTGATGATGAGGTTTTGATACCTACTGGGGTAGTTTTAGCTGTTGCCAAGAGGGTAAAACTACCCTTAAGATAAAAAATCATAATGAAAACAGTTTTAACTGGTTTCTACGTCTCTTACACACATTCTGACGTGTTTTGAAGGCTCTAGACCAGGTATGACTATAGTAATGGCTGATTTAAGGGTCTAAAGTGGCTAAAAATGGCTTAAACCAGCCCCTTTTGGTCTAAACCAGGCTTCAATGATGCCATAATTGGCTTTTCTGTTTTCAGACTGTTTTTCACGACTGACAAGAGTAAATTTTACTTTTGGAGTAAGAAAATTGATGGCTATAAAAGAATGTCTTCTTTGCCCCACTTTTCTCTTCATGTTAGAATCTTTTCCTTTTATAATTAGTTTAAACATTGTTAAACCAATCAATAAAAGATTCCAACCACCTTTTTTAAATCATTTTGAACCTTTTAACCACGTGAAAAAATCATTATAATCATTGTTTGTAACTCTTATAATCATTTTTACCCCTGAACCACCCCAAAAGTGAATTAAAGCATCTTTCATCACTGTAAACTTTGTCACTTTGTTTCCAAATTCACTCTGGTCACTTTTGGGCATGTTTTCTGTTTAATATTCTTTTTAAAGACTTTTTTCTTTAATTAATTTCTTGCAGTTCTTTGTTCAATTAATTCCAATTTAAATTGCTCTTGAAGAAATTTCTTTTGTAGCCTTAAATATCTCTTGTAGAGTATTTTTGGATAAATTTTTATTGTTGGTAAAACAATAAATCTTTACAATATTATTGTTTTATACTAATAAAGTTATAAACAATAAAATTGGTGTATTTTCTCTTAAAAATAATATTTCTTACTATTTCTAATTGATTTTTACCTTATACAAATTTTGAGGACAGGAAAAGTACTCAATTTTTAATCAAAGTTTCAAATCCACACCTTACACAAGACCTCATCATCAATTCAGTCACAGACTCTGTGACTCAATTCCAGGCCAAAAGTGATGAACGTTTGCGTGAATTTTGACATCTCACATCTGCCAGAAAGCATTTTGGGGGTCTGACTCCCCCTTAGAGCTAGAGTTCCTTTTCCCCCCAAATTTAACCTTTCCAATTTATTTTTCCTTTAATTCCTCATCATGTATTATACTTAAAATTTACATATGTAATTCAATTGAGCTATACAGTTCAATACAATAATAATTGATACCTCATATGTAAATCAAAGTTCACTTATGTAATACATGCGCACATTTTGACATTTCAATTGAATTCAATTGAAAATACTTTAATTCCTCTTAACTTCTAAACTAAACACAACACCTCAATTTTAACACAAAAATTAATGTTTAACACCACATGTGGTGTGAATTAAATTCAAGTTTTGAGGATTTTCAATTTTTGTATTGAAAATACTGAAAACTGAATTTAAGCTTATTTAGAGTTGAGTTACAAAAATTTCACTCAGAGGTTACCCCACCTAATTTTTTATAAGGAATCAAATGGTGAAATGAATTCTATATGTTTATTTATTGGATAAAAAGCTATAATATACTTTATATAAACTTTTACCAAAACTTTTTCAATCTCATAATTTTTATTAAAAATTCATTTTTACTTAATTTTTACAAGTAAAAATGAATTTTCATAATTTTAAATTTTATTGTAATTTTATTTCTAGATTATAATTAAATTTTGATTTTTAAATATAAATTTGTATTTATATTTTTATGCCTATAATATAAATAAACTTATTTTCTTTATATTTGTATTTTAATTTATCATTTGTGGTCTTTTGGGCATACAAAAATACCTCTAAGGCTCACACAAAATAGTCCATTGACTGACGTATCACAGGGTTATAGACTGATTTAGTAAGGAAACAGGCCAACATTGCACTTGTTAAAGTGTACTTGAGTTGAATATTCAATACCTGTTCTCTCAAGGAGCGATGATAGTACACTGACAGAGTCACTGGGGTTTGGTCTTGTGGAACTTTAGAGGTAGTTGAGGCTTCCCATGGTTCTCCAATAGCTGAAAATGAATGCCAGAAAGATGGCTTCCTCAAACACAGATGCAGTTTCCATGTGAAGCTTGGGCCCAAGAGGACTTGAAACTATATCTCATTGTGTTGTACCATAGAGATTAATGATAAAATTTAATGAAATGGGGACAAGTTGATGAAATTTGGTAAATGAATCATTTTGATTCCCAAAATGAGTTCAATATTAAAAAGAATCTTGGAATTTAATTCTAATTTACTTACTTGTTTGAGATTGATGATATTCTTTCCAAATCAGCCTATACAGTCAAAATGAAGGAAAAGCTATATGAGGTCTTTGCTAAGGTGGTAGAACACACATGGGTCTCATTTTGAGATATTGAACCCAATGCTTATTACTCAAGTTGATAGACATTGGTACCAGGAAAGGGGAGCTTGCCTCAGGCTGTATATCTCCTTATTCAATTTGAGAAATTCCTTCTTCTGGCCTATTTCTAATACCTGAGAAAAATTTAGGTAGAAAGTTTCTTCTTAAAGTGCATTAGGAAATCTATTATTGATTTCTAGCTATTCAAAATTCAATTTTCCAGATTCTGTAAAAGAGATAAGATCTCTTAGTGAATTAATCTTCTAAGTAGGTGAAATGTTGTTTGAGAAATGAATACCAGGAGTTTGTGCAAAAGGTTGGGTGCAGAGTCTTTCCTTGTGCTTAATTATTTTGCTTTTAGTTTGTCTTTTTGTTTTGAAAACTCATTTTGTCCCTACTAGTTTATACTCTGGCCAGATTGGGAAATCTTCCAAGACCTTGAAGTCTTTCATTTAATAAATTACATTCTATATGGCTTTAAACCAGAGCTGTTTTATCGTTAATATTGGGGCTTGGTTTCAGGTGGCAGGAGCAGACTGGGTGAGTAATTCTTTCAATAATATTTTATGAATGATTAATCTTCATTCATTGATGTCTGCGTTTATCAGATTGGGAAGTTGTTGTTTCTTGAGGGTGTTGGTATCATTGTGGTGAGAAATGTGGAAGTACTAACTACTTATTCCCAGTAGCAGCGAAGGATCCTTCAAATAAGGAGTGAGAATCTCCCTTTTTCCAAGATGGTTTGATTATTCCACTAATAGAAAACATTATTCCCCAGTGCGTAAGCTGAGGAAATATTTCAGATTAATCCATGTTGATTGGATAATCTGTTGAGTTGAAAAGGAAAAGATCTCCCCCCTCTGTTGATTATTATCTGTTTTATTCTTCTCTTTTTTTCAATTTTCCATTAAGTTCTTTTGAATGATAAATTTCTTGATGAAGTTTCATTTTTGTTTTAGGCACCTAATAATTTTGAATGATGAGGATTAATTTATGATTGCTAAAAATTAGCAATTTCCAGACACATGTGGGGATGTTTCTGGAACCACCATATCTTGGTGGTGATAATAAAGAGTTTTGTGAGCGTCTGAAAAGTTTCCTTTGAAAGGCAGAAAGCTCATTTTTTCCTTCCACACCACTTTTGAAATGATCTGACCTAAGCCGATCCAAGCCAAATGACCTCAAGACTTGGGTTTTTTTGTGGAAAGGTCTGTCATTACAAAAGGAACTGGATTTTTCTTTAGTGAGTGAAGAACTTGGTTGATTGAATGTGGCAATGATTAGCTTATTGATTATATGACCTGTGAGGATTACTTAATTTTGTTTGAAGAGTTGTTGTGATCCTTTGAGAAATGACCACATATCCAAAAAGGTCACAAAAAAGCTTTACAATACTTATATTAATAATGATAATTGAAATTCTTATCTTAAAATAAGTGAAGATGCCATAAAAAGGAATAAAAAATTTATTATCTCAGAAACCAATGAGTAATAATGGTAAATAGGTTACACCTTGGAATCCCCCATGAAAAACTACACATATTAAATTTTCATGTCATATCTGAAAAGTCAATACTTACTGAGATAATGTGAATATATGCACTTTTATGATCAGTGCTTATATTCATGGTTTTTAGCTCATATCTTTTGAAACATACATGATAAAGAGCTTTACCAGAAATAAATTTACCACTTAATTATTTCAGGAGTACAGATATAAACATTCTTTGACAAGTTATAAAGAAGGTTATAACTTAAAAGGGTTTATTAAACAAAATAGTTACAGCTGTTGACCACTTTATTTTGAAAGTTGTCCAAACTTAAAAAAAGGAGATATCAACATTTTATTATGTCATGAGTGAAGAATGATGTAACTTTGATCATTATATTTGATGCATAACCCCTGGAAATTATGGGTTGAAGTTTAAAATATTAAATTTCAACAGAAAAGATGAGTCACAATAAAAAACATCAAAGATTGAATTTTTATAACGTAATAAAATTCTCTTGGAAGGTTAGTAAGGAAATTCCAATCTATCAGAATTCACTCCTTGAATGGCTGTAGCATGTATAACTAAAAATTTATTAATGATCAAAGTCTAAGCTTAAAAATGATCATTTATGATAACTCACTGTAACCTTATTTTAAATTTAACAGTTATACAAGTGATAAAACTGGTAAGTACTAGTATATTATGATTAATACTAATAAATTCCACAATTTTTAGGCTTCTTCCAAGCATATGATTTCAGTAGATTTAGAGTTAAACCTCAAAATACTGATCAATTCCTGTGCATAAGATCAGTAAATGTCAACTAAAAGTCTTCTTTACTCTAGGAGGGAGTATTTTACTATGTATAGAGCTCTTTGTACCTCTATTTCCCATTCAGACGCTTCAAAAGACAATAAAAACATTAAATAAAAGATAATTTCTTTATTCTTTTTATATAAGTCCATCATATTATTAAATACCAAAGATCATCTTTATTATAATCACCATCTTTGACATAATTCACTCAATATTTTGTTGTTTTTGTTAAGATTCTCTCTAAAATCTTTAATTCTGCATAAAATAAAGAATATTTGTAATTTCCCTTCTTTTTATTTGTAGATACAATTTAAATAAGTTTTATTTAAATTATTTGTAGTAAATGTATTCAAAATTATTATATTAAGTCTTAAAAGTAGGTTATTTTCTCTTTATTATTATTTTTAATACTTCTTTTTTTAATATAAATATTATTTATATTAATATATAAATTTCATATTGGTAATATTATTGCTATGAATTGTTTTTTATTATTAAATAACAATTTCTTATGTATTTATTATTTGTTTGTAACAATAATAAATTTCCATAAATGTATTAAGTATTAAATATTAATATATTTGTTTTTATTATATTATGTTTATAATATAATTTATATTATTTCATTTATTTAGATAATATAAAGATTTTTATGCCATAATTATAATATTTCTTTATTATTATAATCATCTTTTGTCTCATTTATTACTTTAATAAGGAAATTCAGAGTACAATAAGTAAAATGTTAGTAATATTTACCTATTGTTTCATAGTCAAACCTTACAGTTGGAATGTGGATCTGTCTCTAGAGACTGAAGAGGGGCCATCTCAGATATCTAAGAGGCTCACTACATTTTTGACTAGTTTGGGTGTAAGCTTAGGTCTCTTTTGTGACTTCCAGTTTATATAAAATGAATTATTAATTTAATTATGAGTGGAATACTATGAAAATGAGATAACAGAGAGATCACTGTGGTTAAATTATACTATTATTAGTTGAATGAGCTTCACTAATAATATTTAAGATAATTTAGAATTCAAGTAATATAATTTGATTTTTAAAGATTGAAATATCATATATTTTTTAAAGTGAATAATAATTTAAATTAAACTTGTAAAGAAAATATTAATAATTGAGCTCTCAGGTATCATTCAAAGGTAATAATGATCCTTCAAAATATTTTAAATACAAGAAATGAAATGATATTATATTAAGATTTCATGAAATAATCAAAATAAAATAATAATAATAATTTTATCTAAAAAATAAAATGATTTCATATAATTATTTTATGGCCTTATCAAGATTTAAAATAAAAAACCTTTAATTTTTAAGTTAAGGTTTGAACCTAATAATTGAATAAAATAAAAATTGAAGTTGGAGATGGTGTAGCAGGTAAAACAGTACATGCTTTCAGGCTCATATTGGGTATGTAAAGGCAGTATTTTAATATAAATATCTGATTGTTGATAAAAGTTTTTACAGTTCCTCAAACTTCACATACTAGATTAATGATTGGATCATTTACTGAAATGTTTGTTCCAGGATTTGGTGTGAATTTTGGGAAGACATTTTCAATGCTGAACATGTTGTGTGTGGACCCAAAATCAAGAACAATTCTTAGAGGAGAAGTTTCCTTTGCTTTTGCTGCTGTTAAGAGTGCCTGTAAGCCAGTTTTGTGGCTTTGGTATTTGAGTGATTCATTTTTGTCTTTAGTATGAGGTGCAGCCACATTTCAGGCTGATCTGCAGAGAAGCCCTCAGCTTTGTCAGTGATGTCATTTGGATTGTGCTGTCCATCATGAAAGAGATAGGTATCTTTTAGGGATGGCTTCTTGAGTCAGGTAACAGTACTGAATTGAGATTTTATTCTATCTTTATAGTCTTTTGAAATATGCTATTGGTATTATTTTTCAGAAGAAATACAGATAGATTTTCCAGAACTTGTGTATTAATACTGGCACTCATCAATAAAACCATTGAGTAAACATCATGGTCAAATATTTCACTTCCCCTACTTATTTAACTCATAATGTAATAAGCCATGATGTGTGGTGGAATATTAAGTTCATATTCCATAAATTTCAAAGAATATGCTGGAACCTTCTTTGAAATACTATTTAATTTTCCCAGTGAAGAAATGGAACTCCCATTTTAGCCAGACTCCTTCTTAATTTGTAATTCTTCTGGATATATTTTGTGTCTATTTTCTCCCACAGTGCTTTAGAAGTTTGGATGATTTGAACATTGACTACACTGATTATGATTTTTAAACTTAGTCTGCTTAGAATGAGATGCACTGAATCTATGTTAGTCTTGTTACAGTTTGCAATGGTGGTTGTGTCAGACATTGGGAAGAAGTCAGAGTCACACATATCATGCAGCCCTCTGGGTCAAAGCTCAACATCCATCATCATACTCCAGATGGTGAAATTACCGCTGTCTAATACTTGGACATGGCAAGAATATTTTATTTTAGTAAATTATGACATTGTTGTTCACCTCAGTCTTGAAGTGCTTAGCTCTTTAAGGTTGTCAAGACTGTGAATCTAAAAGAATTGATAAAATAAAGGTTTGAATTAATTCATTGAAAGAATATTACAAATAAAGTAAATGAGAGTAAAAATAACTATAGGTTAACAAATATTAGTGAAGAGGTACAACTAAATCAATGAATACAATGTGCTCTAAGAGATGTCATAATGATGAGGTTAGTTAAGGTCCAGGTTGTGTTGTTTAGGCAGAGCAGCCTACCTATCAACATAATTACTGTTAAAAATTATATTTAAATTAATAAAAAGCTGAATATTTCTTTGCAGGAGTGAGTTAGAAAACATTGGAAATAAAGGATAAGTAACTAGAAGTAGCTCAAAAAAACAAGTTGATGTTTGACCAACCACAATAATGAACAACAGTTGTGTATGTGCTGCTGGATTTCTTGCAAGGAGGTCTTATGAGAATGGTTAAAGTAATAAAAATAAGATTTATACTAGATGGATACACTTTCTATCTTAGTAGGGTCTGGATGAACTCCTTATATGCTTATGTGTGCTCTTAACCTTGCCGGAATATGGTCTTAACAGGGGTTGGTGGCTCTTGGACTGTGTGAGCCTGTGAGGTATGTATAACATACCCATAAGGCCACAAATTATTTTATATACAGCTGATTTAGTCTTCAACAGACTTTTCAATTGAATTCAAAATTAAAAATAACAAAAAATAATCATAACTTTTTTTGGATAAACAAGGTTATAAATATTATGTCATTTTTGGATTCTACACCAAAAACAACCTAGGGTACACCCATAGGGTGTTATACCCAAAAAGGCTTATTTCTTATGTTATTGGAAGACTTAAGAATCTCACAGTACTAATGTAAACTTTTTAACATTTCTTAAAACTGTTAAATTTAAGTTTAAATAAGCTTAAATTTAAATTTGAATAAGGTTTATGCAAACTTACCAAAATTTTAGTGAAAATTGAGGTGTTGTGTATATTTACTCAATTGGCTAAGGATTTGCCATACAGAATGTAAATCCTGTGTGAACTCAATTTAAAAGTGTTTAAGGCCATAGTATGGCTTTAAATCAATAAAAGGGCAAAATCCATGCAAAAAAGGTGGGACAAAGGAAAAAGACCAAACAGAGCTGGGGTACCCAACTTTTTTTGATCTGCAAGGACTCAATTAACCTTGTCCACCTGTATTGGAGGATTCTCAACCTTATTCAAACTTTAAGATTAGACTTTGATCCAACATTAAAGCTTAAACTGGTTTTATCCCAATTTAGACAGGAATTTTAAGCTGCTAAAGGGTAAATCCCAATATGCAGGCTTGAATTGAAGGTTTTAAGAACTGTCAAAACTTAATTAAGCTTAAAACCATTAAGGTTACAAGCATTAAGACCTTATCAAAAGTTAAGGTTTAGTGTGTAATGCTATTTTATGTGGAAAAATAGTAATAACTTCAAAAATTCATTAAAAATCAAATTCTCAATGTATTTGCTTGAAAATTTCACACAGATTACAATTGAATATTATCTATATAAATTAAATTTTAAGTATCTTTTATAAACAAATTTCCTGGGTAATTAGCCTGGAAATTTACTCTTTCAATTATACTTGAAGAAAATTAAGATTTCTTTAAAAATGAATTAAAAATTGAGTTTAAGAGATTTCTGCTTGAAACTCTATTTTTAAGTTGTTCATGTGATGAACTTTAATCTAAATAAACTTTTTTTATACAAAACCTTAAAATAATTGACTTAAATGAGGATTAAAGTTACTTGGAGTTAAGAATAACACTGGTAACTTTAAATTGGAATTAAAGATAAGTGACCTTAAGTTAAGAACCTTATTTTTAAGCATGGTTTTTCAGTTTTGACCTGAGCACACCCTCTATATCCATTATGAATCATTAGAGTTGCTCTGTAGACATAAAAAGAGTCTTTTTGTCACTGATTTTGTCCATCATCAATTATTAATCCAATCATATTAGAAATTCAAACAGGTAAAGTTTTATTATATATAAAATCTTATTATTAAAATATTTCTTAAGTATCTTATTCTTTATAAATCTTAAAATTAAAGGATTGAAATCATAGAAATTAGATTATTGTTGCAATCATCTATAATATATTTTATTTTATAAAATTATTGTGTTTAAAATATCTTTTAAAATCCACAAATTCCTCTCAAAAACTCTTTGATCATATTTTTTATCATAAAAAGTTGTTTTATCATTTAAAATATTGATTTTTGGCATGTTTTTAGCTTATAGTAATTCTTTAATATAACAACTGTTGTATTCAAGTTATATTGTAAGTAAGTTTTTCTCTAAAATTCTATATCTTTTTTATCTATTATTAGTTTTTCTATATAGAATTTTTCTATAAGAATTATTTCTGCACAGTGTGTGTTTTAATTCTTTTATAAATAATATTTATATTATTTATAAGTGGTTAAATATTTATATTTTCCACATGTAATTGTCTCATTAAGAGCTTTACACTGGTTATTGTTATAATTGTCACTGACTATAACAATAATAGAATAATTATAATTTATTATAATTATTATACTTTTATTATTATTATTTTATATAATAATAATTAAATTTATTTTTTTATATAATTATTTTTAATAATTATATTTAAATCTGTGGTTATAATATTTTATTATATTATATTTTTCTACTGAGGACAGTCATAGTACTCTTGATATTGTTACTATTATCAAGAGTTTCATAGACAAACCTTACAGACTGAGAGAACTATACTCTGTTAACATTTTTTAATTTTAGTCCAGCAATTCACTTTATTAATAAATCTAACCCCTTTTATGATGGAGCAGTTAGAAAATTGTAACTTATCTATAGTTTTTTCTTGGATTTCTTTGTTGGCTTTTTTAAAGAAATTTTCAAAAAAATCCCCACAAAAATTCTTCCACAAGCATGTTAGAACAATTTTTTCTTGCTCAAGACTCTCATTCTATTCACATTAGGCCTTATCCATGGATAACCCAAAGCCCTTGAGGAAGCAGACCAAAAAGTTTTTCCTCAGAATATTACCCACAAGGGCTAGCCTGTAGGGTATTTATAAGTCAAAATTTCGTTGATAAAAAGTCAAAACCAAAAGGTTGATACTATTCTAATAGTTAGGTAGACTCCCAACCTTGCATAAGTTAAGCAAAGGCACAACAAAGTGCATTGACAACTTTATTGGCTTCCATGTGCCCATATCCAATTGTTAAAAATCCATTGATCACTCAATTGCCAACTGTATGGGTTTGAAAAACAAAGACCATTTTCAGGTGATTTCACATGAAACTGCACTTCACACAAGCTAACTGCTGAATAGATGAATGATACTCTATTATCATTAAGACAATAGGAGTTGAGTGAGGGGCAGGGAGTGGGTGCCTTTTAGAAGAATATTTGAAACAAATGTATATGGCCCTACTTAACTAATGAAATGGGCACGGTAGACGTGCCAAGACAGTTCAGATTAATTATGATTTGCATACAAGATTAGAGCGTCCAAATCTTTTCGTGGGATAATACACCTCAAATGATACATTCCTCATGGACGATAAAAATAAAACGGGATGGGTTCTAATAAGAGAAGAAACCATAATGACTAACGATGTTGAAATTGCCCATGACACAAGCTAAAGGGCGAGGACTAGACTATCTTTGGAACGCTTTGGGTTGGTTCTTGTGGCCAAAACGAATTTGCCGAGGGATGAGCGAAACTTGTTGAAGATCTTGAACCAATACATCAACTTGTTCAGGAAAGTTATGGGTTACATATGTGGTTCTATAAGGAGTATTATTTGATATGGACTGATCATCAATGGCTGGACTGTTTCCCAAGGCAGGAGGATGGTCGGATGAAGTTGAGCCTGATGGTGAAGCGCTCGAAATTAAGTCGGCTTGTTCTCTAGATTTCCAACTCGGCCTAACTAATGAAACACCTGGGCCGTACTTTTGATATAATTGATTGAGTCCCTGATTGGGTAAAGAGAAAAAGAACCTTTGATCAAGATAGTAAAGATATAAATTTTTCAAGCGAAAACAAAATCAGACGGTTTTCATTGAAAGACTGAAGAAATGATGAAACAAGTAGGAGTCCTCAACAGTGAAAGCATACAAAAGGCTGACTAACGTTGGTGGATAATGATGATGATCGATGAGGTGAAGTCTTCTTGACTTTGGCGTACGAAACAAGCGTTCACAGTATGGCTCAAAACAAGCGAACTAGTGTGACGATGATCACCCAGTTTGATAACAAGTGACCCAAGACAAAATGATTATTTCCAAGGATTATAATAGCACGAACATGTCAGGATTCATTTTTCCAACCAAATTAAAAAGGATAATTGTGCATACTGTTTTTTGATTTCGTTCACGTTTGATATCAGAAATGGGATCGTGACATTCACATAAATGCAGTTCAAGGAATCTTTCTGAAGGGAAGATCTTACTGCAATTATTTTGTGAGCAAACGAAGGCATGATGACTTCGATGATGCGATTCAAGCTCAATCAAATTGGTGAACCGACTGACTCGATTCATGGGTGGATCGCAAGTTGGTGGTAGCCTGCAGCAGTACGCAATAGTCGAACTGGATCATTTTGGTTGAAGGATCCTATTAGATTTCCGATGATTCTAGCTTGATTGGATCATCGAGATCCTAGGATGAACTGCTCAAATTAACCGACTGACCTTTTCGAAGATTGTTTTAATGACTTGACAACGCTGAAGACATGGGAGGATGCAGGCGATGGTTTTGGTGCAAAGAACGAATCAACTGATCTTCTTCTTTTGAGATTTCTTAACGAATCATTCAAGACAGCCTCATTCGGTGAGAGACCCATCACCGTCGTGCTGTCTTGCTTTCTTTCTTGTTCTGGATTTATTTTCGTTGTTTCTCTCTTTCTCTGGATTTCTTTATGAGTTTCTGGCTGTGTTTGTTTTGTTTATTTCTTGCTTCTATTGCTCTTGCTGTCTTGATGTTCTTTCCGCTCTTTCGTGCTCTTCCTGCTCCTTCGTTGTGATTTTTTCTCGTTCTTTTCTGCTACTCTTTCTCTTGATGATTTCTTTTCGTGCTTTCTCGGTCTCAATCTTACTGCCCTTCTGATGTTATTCGTTTTTTCTGTCGCTCTTTGTCTTGATAACTTCTTGTGTTTGTTATTTCTTGCTCTTGTGGCTCTTCCTGCCTTTTTTTGATTTCCCCTTTTGGTCACAACGCGTCTAAATGCCCGGTGGACAAGAGTAGCCCCCTTCGGGAAAATAACCTGATCTGAAACCAACTTGCAGCCGAACTCTGCTTGACCCATACGCGCTGCGCTGATGGGCAGAAAATTCTATGGGTTGCCAAACTTTCCTCTTTTAAGCCATGAATCAATGATAGTGAGGTATATTATATTTATTGAATGATGAAGAAAGAGAATTCGCAAATGTGCAGCATCAAAAGAATAGCTTAAATAAAGAGGTTCATTGAAATTTCTTGATTGGAGCCTTGTCCATATCATTTTCATAAGGTTAAATTGGATGATGTGAATATTTGGCCTGGGTTGAGTTTTAATATAAATTAAACTTGAGAAAAGTTCTTTTTAACTTGATCATAGGGGGAAAAGATATTGAGGCCATCATAGGGGCTCTCTAAATGAAGAGTGGCCTGAAACTCAGCAATTAAGCATTCACTTGGCAAGGCTCCAAAATCAAAGAGGAATAAAATCACATCCATTTTTCATTAAAGAAAATATCCAGTTCAAATATAATAAAAATAAAATAGCCAAAAAAATCAAGCCTTGAATCACTGTTTCAACCTGTCCAGGAGGAATAAGGGAATTGTCACACTGGCTCTTGTGGAAAGCAAGAGTAGCCTTGTAAGGTTTGTCTATGAAACTCTTGATAATATTCATACAAATCAAGAGTACTATAAATTTCCCCAGTAGAGAATATAATATAATTAAATATTATAAGCAAAAAATATAAATCCAAATATTATTAATATTAATAGCTTTAATAGTAATAGAAAACTATAAAAAAATCAGTATTACCAAAAAAAATTGAAAATAAAAATGACAATAATTATACATAAAATAATGTAATTATTCTATTATTATTATACGTCACTGACAGTTATAGTAATATGAAGTGTGAAGGTCCTAATGAGGCAATTAAATGTGGAAAATATTAATATTAACTATTTAAAAAGGGTGTTGGTAAACACACATAAGCTTTTAGTAAAAGCATGCAAGTGACTTATTTTTTTTTAAAAAAATCCTCAGTCTCAGTTTTGAGCATTTTTATAAATCTTTCTTGTAAGGTTTGACTATGAAACAATAAGTAAAAATTACTAATTTATTACTTATTGTACTCTGAATGTCCTTATAATTAAAATAAATAAGATTAAAATAATAATAATAATAAAGAAATATTATTATTATGGCGTAAAAATATTATATTATTAAATAAATATAATAATATAAATTAATATTATATGAAATTATAATATTATAAATAATATATTAATATAAAGTAATTAATATATTATAAAGCTCTTTATTATTGTTACCAACAAATAATAAAGGCCTAAAAAACTGTTTTTTATAAATAAAAAACAATTAATAACAATAATATTACTAATATTAAACTTATATATTAATATAAATACTATTTATATTAATTAAGAATTATTAAGAGTAATAATAAGAGAGAAATTATTATAATAAGATGAAATAACCTACTTTTAACACTTAAAATAATAATTTTGAGATATTTTACGCCAAAAGAATATAATACAACTTTTTCAAATTGTATTTACAATAAAAAATAAAGAAAATTACTAAATTTCTTGATTTTACGTGGAAATGAGTTTATAGAGAGATTTATGACAAAAACAATTAAAGAATTGATTTAATCACGTAAAAATAGTGATTAATATTAAGATGGTCTTTGGTCTTTAATAATATAAGAGTTTTATATATAAAGAATAAAGAAAATTACCTTTTATTTAATTGATTTAATGTTTTTGATGCGTCTGAGGGGAAAATAGAGTAAAAAGAGCTCTATTTATAGTAAATACCTCCCTCCTAGAGTCCAGCAGGCTTCTAGTAGACGTGTACTGATCATATCCACTGGAATTGATCAATATTTTAAGGTTTGAGGGTGATTACATCATGATCAAACCATATTACATCATTATTACACCATTATTTAGAGTTATCACTATAACTCTAAGTTTGATGACATCAGAGGCTTGGCAGAACCCCAAATTTCGTGGATTTTATTAGTTTTAATCATAGACTAATAGTATTCACCAACTTTATCACTCTTAAGACTGTTAAACTTAAATTAAGGTTACAGTATGTGATCATAACTGCTCAAATTAAGCTCAAACTTTGATCCTCAATAACTTTTAAGATTTACACGCTACAGCGATTCAGAGAGTGAATTCTGATAGCCTGGCATAATCTTATTATGCTGCCAAGAGCTTTTCATTACATCATCAAAACTCTAATTTTGATGATTTTTCTTGTAACTCATCTTTTCTGTTGAAATTCAATATTTTAAACTTCAAACCTTGATTTCAGGGGGTTATACAGGGAATTTAATAATAGAAATTACATCATTCTTCACGAATGAACTAGGAGAATCCAACTGTATACTTTTTTTAAGTTTGGAACACTTTTACAACAAAGTGGTCAACAGCTCTGTTGAATTTTATCAATAATTTATCATAGGTTTTAACCTTGTTTATAATTAGTAAAATAAAGTTCATATCTGTGTTCCTACAGTAATTATGTGGTAACTTTATTTTTGGTTCATCATTCTATCATTTATAGTTTAGAAGATATTAGCTATGATCCTTGAATATATGCGTTGACCAAAAAAGTGCATATATTCAGGATAATTCCTTAAGTATTAACATTGGAAATTATCTTATTAATTGTTTTATGTGTAGATTTTCATGGGGAATCCACTGGTACAATTCATTTCACATGTTGTTTCATTAGTTCTTGAGATAAATAAAGCTTTATGGTTTTTATAAGGTATTATACCTTATAATTCCTTGAATATTTACTTTACAGATATGCCATAAAAGTGGTATATGTGTATTTTTCCATGGGGAATCCAATGGTATAATTTGTTTTACATGTTGATTCATTGGTTTTTAAGTTGAACCAATTTTTATACCAATTTATGGTATTTTTTGTATATTTAAGTAATTATTCTTAATGTATATTTATTCTAAGTAATTTTAATATAATTATATTAAAGTTATAATTATTCTGAGTCTTTTTGTGACCTTATTGGGTATGTGGTCATATCTCAAAGGCTCACATTCCCTACCACCAAAAAAGATTGTACCACAATCTGATATGTGTGATTAGGGTATCATCCACTGTCCTACCTCTTCATTAGACTTTGTTAGTCTTGAAGCTCAATAATGCTTAACTTTTCTATTTTTCAGGCTTTCTTTAATGTCTGCACCTTCTTAGTAGTTTATCAGCATTTGTTATATCTTTCTCAAGTAGCCATTCATCTTCTTGAGTTGAATTTCTATACCTAACAAGGTATTCCCTTTCTTTTTTGTTTCTTGTCCTTCTTTCTTTAAGGACTTTTACTATTTTCTTTTCTTCTCCTTCTTCCAAGGGGGGAATCTCAAGTGGGGGTTTATTTCTTAGTGGAAATAACTCCTTGTCACTTGAACTGTAAGGTTTTATCAGATTTACAGGGAAAGTTGGGTGTTTGTTCATTAGTTCACCTGTGAGTTCTAATTGCACAGCATTGGGTCCATGGAGTGCTTTTATCATAAATGGTCCTGCAAAGGAATCTTTCAATTTCTTTGGGCCTTTTATGTTATTGAAATTAAGGGTTGATACTAAAACCAAGTCTCCTATTTTGAAATCAGGTGGATTATGACTTTTATCCCATCTTTCTTTTGCATATTTAAAAGAATCTTGCATGCATCTGCTTGCATGGTGTCTTGCTTTGTCAAGCATTATCTTGAAACTACTTGCTGTTGGATGTATATCCACTAAGTCCTTTTTGAGGGTATCATAAGGAAGTCTTGGATTCCAACCTTTCTCTAGCATTGCTGGTGTTTTGCCAGTAGAAGAATGGATTGATGTCTTATATGCCAGTTCAAGTGCTGGTATTAGTGTACACCAATCATGGGTAAAACCATCAGAATCTTTGAATTCTAGCCCATAAGCACAGAATCTTCTGATCATATCCTCTAGGGTCTGTATCATTCTCTCTGCTAGACCATCAGTTTGAGGATGATAAGATGTTGAGAATGATAACTTTGTCCCAAACAAGTTATGGAGATTTGTCCATAATGCTGAAGTGAACTTTGGGTCTCTGTCACTTATAATATTTTGGAATAAGCCTGTGTGGCTAATGACTTTATTCCATATCATTATGGCTGTATCCATAGCTGTGTCATCTTTATGACATGGTAAGAACATGGGAGTTTTACTGTACCTGTCAACTAATACTAGGCATGCATTATAACTCCTGTCTCCTCCTGGAGGTAAGGCTGTTACCCAATCCATATGAACTATTTCCCATGGGGATTTTGGTTCTTGGATTTGGATCATCATTCCAAATTTCTTTCCTGTGGCTCTGTTGGCTTTTTGACATCTGTCACATGTTTGGCAGTACTCTGCAACATCTTTCTTCCAATTTGGCCACCAAGAGCAGGTTTTCACCCTCTCTAGTGTCCTATCTTCTGAGAGATGTCCAGATGCAACACTATCATGACACTCATGTAAAATAGTGTTTATTAGTGTTCTGTCTGTTAAGGCCATAACACATGTGTGTTTTGTTCTATGGTAAAGGATTCCATCAAGGAGGTGAAATCTTCCTTCATCATATGCCTTTTTCCATATTTCATCTAGTTTTGATGAAAGTGATGGATCTTTGCAGTCTTTCATTAGAAGTTGGCTTAAGATATGGCAATTTTTGTCTGTCTTATAGCTTTCTTTAACTTGGTTAAAGAATTCTGTGCCAATGTCTGTAACACATATTCCTTCTATATGATGCTCTTCTTGTGGTACCCATGCTGGATTGTCAGGGGTATTTGCTAGAGCCCATCTGCTAAGACCATCTGCATTTTTATGAATATTTCCAGATTTATGAACAATAGTCATATTTCCTCTATATTCTTGGATAGCAATTTGCCATCTCAGCATATGTCTATTTGGAGTCTTCATATTTAATAGTGATTTCACAGCATTACAGTCTGTGATTACATCAAATACTGTGCCATCCAAATAATAATGCAGTTTTTCTAAAGCCCACACTAAGCATAAGCATTCCATTTGGCTTGCTCCATACCTTGCTTCTGTTGGCTTTATTTGCCTTGAAATGAAACAAATTGGTCCTTCCACTGGTTTATCATTGATAATTTGTGTTTGGTGAAGTGCAGCACCTAATCCTTCTCCACAAGCATCAATGTACAGTTTGAAGGGCAGTTTCCAATCTGGCATTAGAAGAAATGGGGCATTTGTTAAGGAATTTTTCAATTCTTCATATGCCTTGACTCTTTCTTCTGTCATCTCATAGACTGTTTGTTGGTCACATAGCTTATACAAGGATTTAGCAATCTTTGCAAAGTCCTTTATATGCTGTCTATAGTAACCAGAAAATCCTAGAAATGATTGCATTTCCTTTTTGGTTTGAGGCATTGGTTTAAGTAGTACTGCTGCTACTTTATTTTTGTCTATGCCTAGACTAAGGCCAGATACAACATGTCCTAGTGCTTTTAATTCACTATATGCAAAATGACACTTTTTCAAGGAAATTTTCATATTCACTTGGACTATTTTTTGTAGTACCCTTTCTAGTCTTGTAAGGTGATTTTCCCAAGTTTCTGAGCAAACAATGATATCATCAATATAGATAATTAACCATCCTTCTGATAATTCTTCAGGGAATATGGTATTCATCATTCTTTGATAATGGGAAGGTGCATTTTTTATTCCAAATGGCATTCTTAAATATTCAAAAATTCCACAATGGACTATTATTCTTAGTAGTCTTTTGGCATTGTCTGTTAAGACATTTTGGTGAAAACCCTTAAGAGCATCCATAGCTGTGATGAACTTAGCTTGTGACAATTGGGTTAATGTCTCATGGATTCTGGGTATTGGATATCTGTCTGGAATGGTATAGGTATTCAGGGCTCTGAAGTCTCCTACCATCCTTGATTTTCCATTATGCCAAGTTATAATGACAGGTGTAGTAACTTCTACTTGTTCATTATGTCCAACCTTTCTTAATACTCCTAGGTCCATTAATTCTTTAATGTGAACCTCTAAGGCTTCTCTAGCTCTTGGACTGGCTGGATAAGCAGGTCTTCTTAATAAAGGTGGGTAAGGTTTTTCTACATTAAGAATTATATCCACTTCATGTCCAATTATGGCACCTAGTGGTTCTTTGTCAGTTGCAAAGGCATTTTTATACTTAAATAAGAGGTCAATCAATTTTTCTTTCATTTTTTCTGTTAATTCTTGATTGAATTCTGCCTCTTTGAGTTGTTCAGATATAAAAAGTTCCTTTTCTGGAATTTTTTCTTCATTTTTAATAACTGTTATCTGTTTTTTGTTATTTAAGAATCCAAATTTTTGTCTTTTGTTATCTCCTATGGTAAAATATCTATCCTTTTGGTTGGAGATATCTATACCATAGATTGATAAGTAGTCATTCCCAAGTATGAAATGATTACTGGTACAGTTGTCCATTACTACAAACTCTACCTTAATTCTGACACATTGTGAGGGATGAGGAAAAATTAGTGTTAAATCAATTATTCCAAGGGGCTTCATGCTCTCACTTGCACTACTAAATTTGACACCTTGTATTGGCATAAGTCTTTCTTGCCAGTCTGGGACAATGGTTTTTAAATAACTTTTGCCAACACAAGTGCAATATGCTCCTGTATCCAAGTTAACCTTTCCTTCTTGGTTATCAACCATAACAATACTAATACTTGATTTTCCAGCTGTATATCCCATTCCTCTTGCAGGTTTGGTTCTATACATTTTGGCATCTTGTATGTTTGTCAGATTTGTGTCAGATGTTCCAACTTGTGGCAAGTTTGAATTAACATCCAGTACTTCATAAATTATATCAATATTATTAATTTGTGCATTAATTATATTGATTTCATCACTTTCTGAGCTTTCTGATTCTTCTGTCTCTTTTTCAGAGTCAGATTCCTCTTCTTTGTCATTGTGGTTTTCTGTTTCCACAATTTCATTAATCTTTTCTTTTTTAAGGCAATTATTGGCTAAGTGTCCAATACCCCCACATTTATGGCATTTTCTTTGCTCATTATTGTTGGATGTATTGGGCTTAAAGGATTCTCTTGACTTATCTTTTTTGATAAATGGTTTATTTGGGCTTTTAATGTCCAATTTTTTCCAAGTCCTGCCAATTTTTGTTCTTGTCACTATATCTTCCAGTGCATTTATATACTCTTCTGTGGAGCATGGTTCTATACACCTGCTTCTTAGGGCATGTTCTAGTTCCCCTCCACATTTTTTAAGTATTTTCATATGCACCATTTTCTGTGACATTTCTGGGTACAGTGCATTAAGCCTTTCAGCTTGTTTTAAGAACCAAGTTAAAGGTTTATCTTTCTCAGGGTCAAAGAAAGAGTTTTCAAATGCATTTTCTATCTTATACCTCCAGGCATCATTTGCCCACTTGGTGATTATTTCTTGTTTCCACCAAGACCAGGTATTTTTACCATTTGTTTGTCTTATGCCATAATACCATCTTTTTGCAGATTTCTCAAACAATGAATGTAATCTTGCAGTGATTAATTCATCTGGTATGGCATAGTCTTCTTGTAACATGTCAATTGTTTTAATAAATGACATGTGGTCATATTCACCTTCTCCTGTGAATGTTGGACATTCCTTCAATTGAGGTGCTTCCTTCATTAAGACTTGGTTATTGTCTTGGTGACTCAAGTCTGTTATGTAAGGATTTGACAATTCTTCTTTTGTTTTAACAGGGCTTCTTATATGAGAAAATGGTGTTGATAACTTTGGCATATTTAAATTAGCCTCATTAATTTTATCCATTTTTTCTGTAATAAGCCTTATTTCACTTTGAATATCATCTTTCAGATGCATTCTTGCTTCATCACTTTTTTCCACATGGTCCAAAAGTAATTTTTGGTGTGATGAAGTTTTTTCTTCAAATTTCTCTACAGAAATACTTAATTTATTTAATTTTTCTGTAAGATTGTCAATACTCACATCATAATTGATTGTCAAAGTCTTGTCTTTGATATCTTTTATGTATTTATACAATTCTTGTTGTCCTTGTATTAATTTTTGAGTATTGTCAATTAAATTCTTTGGTTTATTATTTTCAACAATAAACTTAATGTTGTCAATTTCTTTCTTGTTTTGTACAACAATTTTTGTTAAAGAAGATAAATTGTTATTTATTTCTTGTAGTGATAATAAACTATCTTTGATTTCTTTTAGAGGTAATATACTATTTTTAATTTCTGTTAAAGTATTTACAACATCTTTTGACAAGGTTATTTCTTTGGGAAATGAGGTTGTCTCATTCTTTGCTCTTCCTTGTCCTTGAATTCCATCAAGGTTCTGGCCATATTGAAAACATTGTCCATGGCATCCTTTTGGATTCTTGGGATTCTGTAGCTTGGGGAATATGGTTTCCTCCAATGTTTTTTCTTGTTCTTCTTCCCTTCTTGGGGAAGTGGGTTGGCTTGAGGCTTGCTGGTAGAAGCTACTGGGGCTTCTTCCTTGGTTGCCTCCCTCTTTTTGGCATGATAATCCTTGATCTTTTTGATTTGAGGTTTGGATGACAGTGGATTCCATCCATTGGAGTATTTCACTATCTCCTCCTCTTTGAGGAACTTTTTCAGGATGTGCCAGGAGTTCATCACTCCTTGGTGTATTTGAGGCAGCATTTCCCAGTCTTTGTCCTTGTATACTGTGTAATACTGCTTGAACTGGCTCATGTAGATGTCTATTTGAGCCCTCTGAATGTGATTTGTACCTATTTGAGTTACTCATACTTAGTTCCAATTCAGGCTCAGATATCATGGGCATTTCTGGGACTTGCCTTTGGGATAAGGCACTTCCTTGTGTGGATTCTGTTCCACTGGGGACATTGCCCTTTCTTTTCCCTTTTGAGGGATCAATTCTACCTCTGAGTCCAGCTCCATCTGATTGGATGGAGTATTGGGAACCTCTTCTGGTAGTCATAATTTAAAGAATAAGAAAAAATAAAAGTATTTTAGAATAAAATTCTTTTATGGCAATTTAAAAAAGAGGTGCTCACCTTCAGAGTCTTGAATGGTGGGCCCTGGAAAGTCTAATTTCTTAGCTTTCTTTCTTTTGGTGATAACTGGTGTAGGAGAACTTTGACAAGTTTCTTCCACCAATCTCTCAACAGTAGCTTGGTTGTCTTCTGTTGGGTTATCTTCAAACACTAAAAAAGACAAATAAATATAAGTCTTTTTATAATAATTGTTATTTTTGGCAAGATATGGCAATTTTCCACATAGAAATTGCTTTTTTATCTTTGAAAAAATTGAAATAAATAAAGAAATGAATAAAAATGAATAAAAATAACTTTTTTATTAGTTTTTAATATTTTTTGATATTTTTTATATTTTTTTTTATTTTTATTTTTAAAGAATAAAATAAAAAAATAAATATGATTCTTATAAAATTATTTTTAATTTATAAAATATCTCTTTTAATCACTAGAGTCACTCAAAGAAAGTTCTTGCAAGTCTAAGGATGTGAAAAACCACATGTAAGACAGTACAATTGCTTTCCAAATGCCTCAATAGCTTTTAAAATCAATAAAATATAAAATTATTATATAATTTTATGATTATAAATATAATTAATTATTGGATAAACCCAAATAGAATCTTTTTAAAGGTCTTTTAAGTAAATATCACGGCCAGGCCCCCAAATGTAAGGTTTGACTATGAAACAATAAGTAAAAATTACTAATTTATTACTTATTGTACTCTGAATGTCCTTATAATTAAAATAAATAAGATTAAAATAATAATAATAATAAAGAAATATTATTATTATGGCGTAAAAATATTATATTATTAAATAAATATAATAATATAAATTAATATTATATGAAATTATAATATTATAAATAATATATTAATATAAAATAATTAATATATTATAAAGCTCTTTATTATTGTTACCAACAAATAATAAAGGCGTAAAAAACTGTTTTTTATAAATAAAAAACAATTAATAACAATAATATTACTAATATTAAAGTTATATATTAATATAAATACTATTTATATTAATTAAGAATTATTAAGAGTAATAATAAGAGAGAAATTATTATAATAAGATGAAATAACCTACTTTTAACACTTAAAATAATAATTTTGAGATATTTTACGCCAAAAGAATATAATACAACTTTTTCAAATTGTATTTACAATAAAAAATAAAGAAAATTACTAAATTTCTTGATTTTACGTGGAAATGAGTTTATAGAGAGATTTATGACAAAAACAATTAAAGAATTGATTTAATCACGTAAAAATAGTGATTAATATTAAGATGGTCTTTGGTCTTTAATAATATAAGAGTTTTATATATAAAGAATAAAGAAAATTACCTTTTATTTAATTGATTTAATGTTTTTGATGCGTCTGAGGGGAAAATAGAGTAAAAAGATCTCTATTTATAGTAAATACCTCCCTCCTAGAGTCCAGCAGGCTTCTAGTAGACGTGTACTGATCATATCCACTAGAATTGATCAATATTTTAAGGTTTGAGGGTGATTACATCATGATCAAACCATATTACATCATTATTACACCATTATTTAGAGTTATCACTATAACTCTAAGTTTGATGACATCAGAGGCTTGGCAGAACCCCAAATTTCGTGGATTTTATTAGTTTTAATCATAAACTAATAGTATTCACCAACTTCATCACTCTTAAGACTGTTAAACTTAAATTAAGGTTACAGTATGTGATCATAACTGCTCAAATTAAGCTCAAACTTTGATCGTCAATAACTTTTAAGATTTACACGCTACAGCAATTCAGAGAGTGAATTCTGATAGCCTGGCATAACCTCATTATGCTGCCAAGAGCTTTTCATTACATCATCAAAACTCTAATTTTGATGATTTTTCTTGTAACTCATCTTTTCTGTTGAAATTCAATATTTTAAACTTCAAACCTTGATTTCAGGGGGTTATACAGTGAATTTAATAATAAAAATTACATCATTCTTCACGAATGAACTAGGAGAATCCAACTGTATACTTTTTTTTAAGTTTGGAACACTTTTACAACAAAGTGGTCAACAGCTCTGTTGATTTTTATCAATAATTCATCATAGGTTTTAACCTTGTTTCTAATTAGTAAAATAAAGTTCATATCTGTGTTCCTACAGTAGTTACGTGGTAACTTTATTTTTGGTTCATCATTCTATCATGTATAGTTTAGAAGATATTAGCTATGATCCTTGAATATATGTGTTGACCAAAAAAGTGCATATATTCAGGATAATTCCTTAAGTATTAACATTGGAAATTAGCTTATTAATTGTTTTATGTGTGGATTTTCATGGGGAATCTACTGGTACAATTTATTTCACATGTTGTTTCATTAGTTCTTGAGATAAATAAAGTTTTATGGTTTTTATAAGGTATTATACCTTATAATTCCTTAAATATTGACTTTACAGATATGCCATAAAAGTGGTATATGTGTATTTGTCCATGGGGAATCCAATGGTATAATTTGGTTTACATGTTGATTCATTGGGTTTTAAGCTAAACCAATTTTTATACCAATTTATGGTATTTTTTGTATATTTAAGTAATTATTCTTAATGTATATTTATTCTAAGTAATTTTAATATAATTATATTAAAGTTATAATTATTCTGAGTCTTCTTGTGACCTTATTGGGTATGTGGTCATATCTCAAAGGCTCACATTTCTTTCCATTTTTTTTGACATGGATGTGAAGGTCCCCAAATTTTTTCAATTTTTTTTGCCTGATTTCTCTATTTTGGCCAATTTGGAAAAATAGCCTATTTTTTTAAAAAAAAATCATTAAAAATGTTCCCACTTATGAATTTCCAATTTTTTTAAGATTTAAGGGAAAACCTTGGAGAATAAAAAACCAGAAGCCCAAAATTTGGGTTTTTTTTTGCCAGGACAATTGTAGGCCCAAAAAGTCCTTTTTTTATGTTTTTTGTTCATTTTTGTAAGTAAATTGAAAATGCCATTTCTGACATAAATTTAATTAAAAATGTAATTTATGACATTAGTAGAAGTTAAAAATTCCATTTTTGGCATTAAAAGTTCCAGTTATGGCATTAAAAGTGCCATAAATGACATAATAATGCCATAAATGGCACCAAGAATGACATATAGATGCCATTTATTGCCATAAAATTTACATAAATGTCTTTACAAAAATACCATAAATGGCCTCAAGAATGGCATGAATGGCCTTAAAAATGTCATTTATGGCATTAAAAATTCCATAAATAGAATTAACAATGCCATTTTTAAGGCCATTCATACCATTCTCAAGTCCACTTATGGCATTAAAAATTTCATTTATGGCCTTAAAAATGGCATAAGTGGCCTTAACAATGCAATTTATGGCTTTAAAAATTCCATTTATGAAGTTGTCAATTCCATTTATGGCATTGTTAATTCCATAAATGGGGTTGCTAATGCCATGAATGGCATCATAAATGCCAAAAATGGGCTTAAAAATGGAATGAATGGTCTTAAAATGCCATAAATGGAATTAATGGCATATATTTCATTTAAAAAACACCCCTTACATGTTTTTACCTATTTCTGGCAAAAACACGTAAGGGCCTATGTGGTTTTACTAAAAAACTTTAAAAATAATATAAATATCACACAAACTGCACAGGGATAAATCTTATAGAGAGATTATATATAATAAAACTAATGCTAGATAAAAAGGATACAGAAACTCTGATAAAAACTTATTTGAAATATTTATTTAAGACAATAAGTCAGATACAACATTCATAGTATTAAATCATTTTTATAAGCTAAAGAAACACCAAAACATGTATATTTTCAAAGAAAAAAAAGCAAATCTATGATGAAAATGAGATTTTAGGGATTTCTTAGAGGAATTTGTGGATTTAAAAGATACTTAAAACTACAATTTTATAAGATAAAACCAATTTTGAGTGATTAAAAAAATATCATTGTAATTATACAATTTCAGTTGTTTAATTTACAATTTGTGAATAATAAAATAATTTAATAATATAAGGTCTTATAATAGAATGAATTATTACCTTCTTCAAAATTTCTGATTGGTTGAATGACAACAATGGACAAAACCAGTGATGAATAAGGCTTCTTTTTTGTCTTTAGAGCAGCTCTCATGATCAATAATGAATATGGAGGGCGTTCTCAGATAAAAACTGAAAACCCACACTTAAAAATAAGGCTCTTAATGTAAAGTAGCTTTTTTTCATCATGATTCCAAGTTACCAGTGTTATTCTTAACTACAAGTAAGTTTAATACCCAATTAAGCTTGTAATTTTTGATTTTAATATGAAACTAATTTATTTATATTAACATTGATTGCATGAAGAACTTGAAAATAAACTTTCAAACAAGAATGTTTTGAGTAATATTTTGAATTAATGTCAAAGAAATCTTGATTTTCTTTAAGAATAACTACATGAGGTATTTTAAAGGCTAAATACCAAATAATTCTTCTAATAAAATATAATTAAGATTTAATGTATACACAGATAAAATCAATTTTTAAGCTGTGTGAAATTTCAAGTGAATCCATTGAGAATTAGATTTTCTATAAATTCTTGAAGTTGATGCTATTTTTCCTTTTAAGAATACAAATATGCACTACACCTTGGCTTTTGATAAGGTTGCAAGGCTTTTAACTTTACTTTGAATCTTATTAAAGTTTATTTAAACCTAATAAAGCTTCAAAATTTCTTAAAATGTTGATTACAAGCCTGCACATAGATATTTACCCTTTGGAAGCTTGTTATTCCTGTCCAAAAGAGGGACAAGAAAGCTTAAAGCTTAATGTTCAATTGAAGTCTAATCCTAAGGTTTAAATAAGTTTGAATATACTTCAATACAGGAGAAAAACCTTATTTGGGCTCTTTCAGATCCCAAAAGTTGGGTACCCTTCCATCTTTTTTCCTTTTTCCCTTTGTTCCACCATTTTGCATGTATTTGTCACTATTATTTATTTAAAGTCGGAAAATTGCTTTAAACCAAATTAAATTGAGCTCACTCAGAATTTGAAGCCTGTATAAAAAATCCTTAGCCAATTAAGTAAATATACACAACACCTGTAAGATTTGTGTAAGGTTTGACTATGAAACAATAAGAAAAAATTACTAATATTTTACTTATTGTACTATGAATGTTCTGAAAATAAAATATATAAGATAAAAATAATTATAATAATGAATAATTATTATAATTATGGCATAAAATAAATATATTATTAAATAAATATAATAATATAATTTATATTATATAAAAAAAATAATATATAAAATAAATATATTAATATAAGATAATTGATATATATTTAAAAGCACTTTATTATTGTTACCAACAAATAATAAAGGCATATAAAATTGTTTTTTTATTAATAAAAAACAATTAATAACAATAATATTACTAGTATTAAAGTTATAAATTAATATAAATACTATTTATATCAATTATAGAATTATTAAAGTATTAATAGAGGAAAATTATTATAATAATAGAAATAACCTACTTTTAATGCTTAATATAATAATTTTGAATAATTTTACGCCTAGAAATGTAAATACAACTTATTTAAATTATAGTTACAATAAAATTTAAGAGAAATTACAAATTTTCTTGATTTTACATGGAATTGAGGTTTTTAAGAGAAATTTAAACAAAACAATTAAATAATTGTAATAATCACATCAAAGATGAAGATTATTATAAGATTATCTTTGGTATTTAATAATATGAAATATTTATATATAAAGAATAAAGAAATTACCTTTTTATTTAATGATTTAATGTTTTGTAAGCGTCTGAGGGGGAAATAGAGTAAAAAGAGCTCTATTTATATTAAATTCCTTCATCCTAGAGTCCAAAAGGCTTCTAGTAGACGTGCACTAATCATATCCACTGGAATTGATCAATATTTTAAGGTTTGGTCATGATTACATCACGATCAAACCATCTTATCTCATTATTATGCCATTATTTAGAGTTATCACTATAACTCTAAGTTTTGATGACATCAAGGCTTGGAAGAACCCCAAAATTCGTGGATTTTATTAGTTTTAATCATAAACTAACAGTATTCACCAATTTTATCACTCACATGACTGTTAATTTAATTTAAGGTTACAGTGAGTGATCATAAATGATCAAATTAAGCTGAAACTTTGATCCTTAATAACTTTTAAGTTTTACATGCTAAAGAAATTCAGAGAGTTAATTCTAATAGCTTGGAGTAACCGTATTATGCTTCCAAGAGCATTTCATTACATCATCAAAACTCTATTTTTGATGATTTTTCTTGTAACTCATCTTTTATGTCGAGATTTAATATTTTAAACTTCAAACCATGATTTCAAGGGGTTATACCCTGAATTTTATAATAACAATTAGATAATTCTTCATGAATGAACTAGTAGAATATGACTGTCTACTTATTTCTAAGTTTGGGCCACTTTCAAAACAAAGTGGTCAACAGCTCTATTGATTTTGATCAATAATCCCTTGCAGGTTTTAACCTTGTTTATAACTTGTGAAATAAAGTTCATTTCTGTATTCCTACAGTAATTACGTGATGACTTTCTTTTTTGTTCATCACTCTATCATGCATATTTCAAAAGATATTAGCTAAAATCCTTGAATATATGTGTTGACCAAAAAAGTGCATATATTCAGCTTAACTCCTTAAGTATTGACTTTGGAGATTAGTTTCTTAATTGTTTTATCTGTGGAGTATTATGGAGAATCCAATTGTACCATTTATTTGACATGTTGTTTCATTGGTATTTGAAATAATTAAGGATTTATGTTTTTTATAAGGTATTATTACTTATAACTCATTAAATATTGACTTTACAGATATGCCATAAAAATGGTATATGTATATTTTACCATGAGGAATCCAATGGTATAATTTATTTCACATGTTCATTAATTTGTTTTTAAGTTAAACCAAGTTTTATGCCTATTTATGGCATTTTTGTAGCTTTAAGATAATTATTTTTAATATTTAATTATTTTAAATATTTCTTGTGACCTTTTTCGGTATATGGCCATATCTCAAAGGTTCACAATTTGTCTATGAAACTGTTGATAATATTACTATTAATCAACAGTAATATGACTGTTCTTATGAAATATAATAATAAAAATTATTATAACCACAATTAAATAATTAATTACTTATTCATTTCTTTTACTTTTTATAAACTATTAGGCATTATACCAGTAAGCAGTAATTGTTTACAAGGATTACTTACAAGAAGAATTTAATAATAAAGACTTCTTTATTATAAATATAAAATTATTTTAATATATAGTTATCTTTTGCAAGAGTAATTATACAAATAATCCTTTAAGAACACTATTACTAGAGAAAAACTTTAAGAATCAAGACAAAACAATCACTAATACTTAAAATAACTTATTTAATGATGATAGTAGAGAAATTTGATGGATAATTGTGGCTTTGAAGGATCAAAATTGATTTATAACAGGATTACACAAATATATAGTTGATTTCTATGATTTGACGTCCTTCTTATTGATTCTGAAAGAATAAAAGACTTAAGAAAAAGATTAACTAATACTTAATTTTTGGTAATAATGGTTTAATTGAATAATGTGATGATTTGGAAAAAAACAGCAAGAGGAGGCCTCTTTTAAGTCTAAGACAGCTCACAGAGGCGTTCCATGGAGCAAGCTGAAGTCTCAGGGTGAGTCTATGATAAAGGTGTATATAAGTATTTACAAGCTTTAACTATGACTGTGACACGGTAAAAATAGTTTTAAAATATGATAAAGTTGATAATAAATGATTTAAATTAAGATATTAAGGGCTTTACTATAGAGATATAGTGGTGGTGAGCACTGTTAAAAGCCCTGGGTGCAACTTTTACCTGTTGGGTTACAATAATAAAAGCTGCAATACTTAAGTCTAAAGTATACCTGATTATTTTCCAAGAGTATAACTGTTTTTGACAGTTGTACTACATAGGAATTCAAGAGCAGGATGAGGAGACAATTTCTGGCTGTGAAAAGCCTCCTTTTTATCCTGAAATGGGGTGGAAAGGGTGCTAGACCTTTCCACATAGAGGAAGTGAAGATTTTTTCACTTACTAGTACTGGCTTGTGGTTTGCAAACAGCCTGTATAGCCTGTATTGGGCTCAGATGTGGTTTTGAAACCACATCTGGGCATTTTTCACCAATACAGGGTGAAAATTTCCATCTGGGGACCTCACAGCCTGATTCTGACGTGTATGACGCGTAGACTGCTGTACAGAAACTGTATGGGACCCCAGTATTGACTGAAATATGAGGTATTGAAGTAAAAAAATGCTTCTTTGTCTATTTGACACCTCATATTCATGATTATGGGATATTATCCCATGGTAAGGCTGTATATGACAGCAGGTGGGATTTTAACCTTAAAACAGCCATAGCTTTGTCAATTCTTGAGATATCAACCTCAAAATTGGTTCAGTGTGTAGCCCTGTATGTGCTCTACACAATGGTACCTCATTTGATATGGGTATCATTCAATATGGCAAAGTTATCTCATGTACAAGATATTTGTACATTTGCGGGTTTTAGGCAAAAAGCTGTATTGGGCTTGTTTGCCCCATAGCTTCTGCAGTAGTTGAGATATGAGGAAGTGGATGACACCATCAGATAGGCCTGATTGTGCTCTTTCCAAAAATACCCCACTTCAGGTATCCCACACTAAAACTGTAGAAGTTAGATGAGAGGTGAATGTTTTGTTCACCCTTATTTGGCCTGAAATTGACCATAACTCCAGTAATATTGGTGCTAGCTCAGTTTGGCTGGTACCATTGGATAGCCCTGGCGTAGAGCTTCATTTTGAGTACCCCTTTGATGGGGTTAAGCCTCTCCTTCTAGATTTTAGATGTGAGGTGAAAATTAAGGTTTATGCTCAGCAATAACTTTGAGCAGGAATAACTTTGTTATTCTTAGTCCTATGGTGATGGGACTTATATTTTCAGGAAGAGGTGAGTTTCCTCTTTCTTTTGATACCTTTTGAGCTGATTTGGCTCAGCTCCATGTTTTGGTGGTATCTTGGCTATACCATTGGTTTATGGTATTTTGGCTGTCATGCTTGTGCTCTGGTTTTGAGTCACAGGCTGACATACCCTCCCTCTAAAAAAGGCTCATCATTGATGAGACTGTTCAGTCCTCCTAGAGGCTCTGAATCTCCTTAATTGAAGGATCCCATCTGGTATGGCATCCTCTGCCAACCATTTGTCTTTATCTGCTGTCTGGTTCTTGAATCTGACTAGGTATTGTCTTGGATCCTTCCCATTGAGTCTGATCTTCCTGGCCCTGATGATCTTACTCACAGGTCCAGGGGAGTCCTCCACTTCCACTATCTCTTGTGGTGTGGGGTTCTTTCTCCTGGAGGGGAATTTATCCTCCTCTGTCTGGAAGTATGGTTTGACCAAACTCACTGGAAAGACTGGATGTTTCCTTGAAAACTCCTCAGTGAGTTTGACTTCCACTGCATTTTTTCCTATCAACTTAATGATAGTAAAAGGTCCTACAAATGAGTCCCTAATTTTTTTAGGTCCTTTGAGATTGTTGAAGTTCAGTGTAGACACTAACACCTGGTCCCCTTCTTTGAAGTCAGGTTCCATATGTGATTTGTCCCACCTCTGCTTATTGTATTCTTTTGCCTCAGCTATGCATTTGGCAGCTGTGTCACAGGCCCTCTTCCACATATCATAGAAGTCTTTGGCTGTGGGGTGGATAGTCAGGAGATTTTTCTTCAAGTGATCCACAGGCAACAGGGGGTTCCACCCTTTCTCCACCAGTGCAGGTGTTTTACCTGTGGTGGAGTGCTGGCTTGTATTATAAGCCAGTTGGACTGCTGGTAAGAGGGTAACCCAATCATGAGTGTATTCCTCATGGTCCTTGTATTCCATGCCATGGGCACAGAATCTTCTGAGGATGTCCTCCATTGTTTGGATCATCCTTTCAGCTAGGCCATCTGTTTGTGGATGGTAAGCTGTGGAAAAAGCAAGTTTGGTACCAAGCATGTCATATACATTAGTCCAAAATTCAGATGTGAATTTTGGGTCCCTATCACTAATGATGATCTTAGGGACTCCACAGGTAGATATGATATTATTCCAAAACAACAGAGCAGTATCCATGGCTGTGTCTTCTTTATGGCATGGTAGACACCTCATGCTCTTGCTGAACCTATCAACTATGATCAAACAGGAATTATAGTTTTCTTTGCCTCCTGGGACAAGTCCTGTAACCCAGTCCATGTTGATGGTTTCCCATGGGTGCTTGGGTTCTTCTATGTCTTGAAGTAACCCATACTTCTTCCCATGTTTCCTATTTGCTTTTTGGCATCTTTCACAAGTGTTGATGTATTCACTCAACTCTTGTTCCCACTTGGGCCACCAAGCTGTGCTTGCTACCCTCTCTTTGGTCCTGTCCTCACTCATGTGTCCCATATAGGGGCAGTCATGGCATTCTTGTAGGATCAATGAGATGTGGTCTCTGTCTACCACTGTGAGTGCACTTGTGTGCGTTTCTCTGTGGTAGAGCAGGCCATCTATAAGAAAAAACTTATTGTCCTTATAGGCCCTCAACCAGGGTTCTTCCAGCTGGGTTTCCAGTTCTGGACTCCTGTACTTTTGTTGAAGGAGTTGGAGTAGTATGCTACACTGTTTGTGTTTGGCATAAGACTTCTGTACTGCACTGAAGAATTCATTGTGCAGTTCTGAGGAACTTATTCCCAGTATGGGAGTTTCTGTCCCTTCTGAGTCAGTGTTTCCACTGTCAAGGGTACCACTTTCTGGTGCCCATTCAGATAATCTGAAGTTCCTCCTCCTATCTATTTCCATGAAATGGATAGGGATTTTTGCTGCAACTTCTGGGTCATAAGCTGGATTGCTTTTGACATTGTCCAGTGGCCATCTGCTGAGGCCATCTGCATTGGTATGGCTTTTGCATTCCTTTTATATGCTAATCATGTTCCCTCTATACTCCTGGGTGGCTATTTGCCATCTAAGCATATGTCTATTTGTAGTCTTCATGTTTAGTAAAGATTTCAAGGCTGTGAAGTCTGTGTAGACTTCAAAGACTGCACCCTCCAAATAATAATGGAGTTTTTCTAGAGCCCAGACTAGACATAGACATTCAGTCTGGGTGGCCCCATACCTGGCTTCTGAGTCTTTCAGCTGCCTTGAGATGTAGCAAATCACTTCTTCTCTTGGTTCACCATCCACAATTTGTCTTTGGTGAAGGGCTGCTCCTAGGCCTTGACTGCATGCTGCATCTATATATAACTTGAATGGTAGTTCAAAGTCAGGTAAGATGAGCACAGGTGCATTAGTGAGTTCATATTTGATCCTCTCATATACATCCCCCCTTTCCTTGGTTATTTCAAAAACTACATCCTTTGAACATAACTTGTATAAACCACTAGTTATGTGGGCAAATTTTTTGATGTGGTTTCTATAGTAGCTAGCAAACCCAAGGAAAGATTGCATCTCTTTGATGTTCTTTGGTACTGGATTTTGAAGTACTGCTGCTACTTTGCTCTGGTCAATTGCCAGACTAAGACCTGAGACTTTATGTCCTAGAGCTAGTAGCTCTTGTTGGCCAAAATTACAATTTTTGAGTGAAATTTTCAGATTGATGGGTATACATTTACTTAGAGCTCTGTATATGTATTGTACATGGTCTTCCCATGTCTCTGGGTATATAATGATATCATCAATATATACTACCATCCAGCCTTCCATTATTTCTTCTTGAAATATGGTGTCCATCATCCTTTGGAAGTGGGATGGTGCATTCTTGATGCCAAATGGCATCCTGGTGTACTCATATATACCCATATGGCATATTATCCTGAGTAATTTCATGGAGTTTGGTTTAACTCCATTTTGGTGGAAACCTTTTGTACAATCCATTTTGGTTATATATCTGGCCTTGGCCAGTTTATCTAAGGCATGGGGTATCCTTGGTATAGGGTACCTGTCTGCGTTTGTGTAGTTATTCAGGGCTCTGAAATCTCCACACAATCTAGACTTGCCATCATTCCAGGTGATTAGGACAGGGGGGGTGATTTCCACTATTTCATTATGTACAATCTTCCTGATGACATCCATATCCAGGAGTTCATTGATATGTTTCTCAATTTCTTTCCCAGTTTCCAGGCTTGCTGGATAAGGAGGTCTCCTCAGCATGGGTGGATAAGGCCTTTCCACATCCAGATATAGTTCTATATCATGGCCTTTGATCTTGCCTAATGGTTCTTCACAAATTGCAAATGCTGGTCTGTTCTTTCTCAGCATCTTCAGTAAACTTAGTTTTTGTTTACTGGTGAGGGTAGTGCTAAACTGTCCCTCTCTGAATTCCTTCAGAAGTTCTTCTAGTGGATCTTGAGAAGATATCTGGTATATATCAAGTGAAAATTTCTTTTCCTTGTTAGTACCAATGGTGATGTGCCTATTTTTACTGTTGTAAATGTCTATGCCATACATCCTCTGGTAATCTGTTCCCAGTAAAAACCCTTGGATGTGGGCATCATTAAGCACTACAAACTCTGGGTTGAGTCTGATATTACCCTTCCTGTGGGGTATAATTATCTCTTTGATAATTGTCCCAATGGAAGTCATCTTCCCTGATGCACTTTTAAAGTTCTTTGCCTTAGTGGGCAAGAGCTGTTTTTCCCAGTTTGGGAAGTGGGTATCCAGATAGTTTCTGGCCACTATGGAGCAGTGTGCTCCACTATCAATGATCAGTGGATGCTGAGCATTGTCAATGCAAACAGTCATTTTTGTGGCTGTCCCATGTATATATGCCATTCCTTTGGTTGGTGTAACCAGGAATGTTTGTGCATCTTGTGTGTGTTTGCACAAGTTCTTGTTAGCAGTGTCCTGTGGCATGCCTGCTTCCAACTGTATGTCCTGGATTTCCAGTGGGGTTTCCTCTTGGTATTCCACTAGAAATTCCTCTCTTGGGTCTTGATCATCCTCAGATGGTTCTCTGATGGCATCACCCATGGAGTCTGAATCAGAATCCTCTGTTGGAGGTTCTTCCTTGGGGACTTTCTCTATGGCATAGACTTTTTTCTTTGCCTTTGGACAGTTGTTGGCATAGTGGTCTGTTGAACCACAATTGTGGCAAGAATTCTTCTTCTTAGCCACTTCTGCCACTCTTTCTCTGGGTTTGTCTTTAAACTCTACCCTGAGTGGTTGTTTCTCTTTGAAGCTTCTGCTTCTATATGGGGTGAATTTCCCTATATTAGTCCTCTTCCTTATGTCTTGTGAGGTGTTGGCTATGTCATCTAGAGTGCAATTTTGGTTGCATCTGCATTTTACTGCATGCTCTAGTTCTCCTGGCAGTTGTGTCAGAAGTTTGTGATTCCTCATTTGAATGTTCATCTGAGGATCAATGGCTTTAAGTCTTTCAGACTGTCTAAGACACCACTCATATGGATCTTTGTCTACAGAGTATTTGTCATTTTCAAATGACATGGTCTTTTGCCATATCCAAGTTCCATTACTGTACTTTTGGATGATTTGACTCTTCCACCATGGCCAGTTTCTTCTGCCATGGATTTCTTTCATTTCTGTGTACCATATACTAGCATGACCTTTAAATTCAGTATTCAATCTAGCAGTGATCCAGTAGTCTGGTATGCTTGGTACATCAATGAAGAGTCCATCAATATAATCTATGAGTTCCATATGATCATATTCTCCCGATCCAGAGAATTTGGGCCAGTTTGAGGCCTCAGGAAGCTGTTTCAAGGCTTCCTTCTCTAAATAAGACATGCCATCTCCATCTTCGTATTGTGATGGAGATCTTGCCTTATTCATCAACATGGCATCTGGTTTGATGTCATCTGGTTGATATGGATTATCCATAACTAGGCCTTGTGGTTGGGGCTTCAAGCTATGGTAGGCATTAAACAACTTGTTAATGTCTTGATCCAGACACTCCCTGTCCCTTGTGCTGTGGTGTTGTTCTTCAAAGACTATATTCAGTCTTTTGTTGGTTTCTTCAGAGGCTTTGCTCAGTTGAGCATATCCTTCTTGAAGATTCTTAACTATTTGTTCCAAGGAGGCTTGAGTTTGTCTCATCCTCTCTTGGCTAGCTTTAATTTCTGCAAACTGCTTTGCAGATTGTTCAGCATATTGGGACATTTGTAACCACAGTGTATCACTGTTGATGTTACTCTCAGATGTGACAATGTTATTTTCAGTCTGAGTGGGGGTAATGTTTCTTTTACTAGGACTACTGATTCTAGAGTGGTTTACAACTACTTCTGATTCTTGTGTACTTCTTTTACCAAATCTAACAGCTTCTGGATCATGGGGTCTGACTCTTTCCTCCTCTGGTTGAAGGAGGCTTTGTTATTGCCCTTGTTTCCTTGTCTTCTCCTGGAAACTTCCTGGAATTGTGAAGAATGGTGACTCTTGGACACTTATCTGCTGGTTTCTGAATGGTGTGAAGCCACTGGAGAGCTGATTTGGCCTGCTCCTTGTGAACCTGAAGGAATCTGAGTAGGCCCTGTCTGGGTCAGTTGTTCTTCTATTGCTTGGATAGTGGCTTGATTCTCCCTTATCCTCTGTGCCCTTGCCTCCAGGAGTCTGTGCTGCCTGGTAGGATTCCAGCCTTTGGTGATTACCATAAGGTCTTTGAAGTCTATCTCTTTGAGACAGATCTTCTGGCAACTTGATCCAAGTTCTGCCCAGTGAGTTGCTAGGTTGAACCTCTTGTTGTCCATGCTCCATTGAAATAAGTCTTTGAGGAGTTGGTAGATCTGAATAACTTGATCCATATCCTTCCAGTCCTCTGGTTTGAGGTTTCTGTTGAATTGGAGTGTGAATGGCAAGGTTGATATTATCTCCCTCATTATTTTGCCATCCACCACTGTGTCCAAAGTGTCCTCTTCCTGGTCTTCTGGTTCTGGACAATCCTTCTCTGTCCTCTGGCTGGTTCCTTTGGAAGCCAAGGTCTCTGAGGTATGCAGGGGACATATCAGTGCTTGCAAGCAGTCAAAAACTTTATGTTCCTAGGGTATTTACCTTTGACTGTGCCTTGTACAAATTTATTGTCTGCTGACTTGGGCAGTTTGCCTTTGGAGGTTAAAACTGGGTTAATAATTGTAATCTTTCCTGTACAAGTGGTTAAGGTTGGTTTACCTTGTATTGAAGCAGAGTTTCGTAGTTTTCTACTCCTCTGAGTGGCTATTGGTGTCCTCTGGCTCTGAGGGTGTCACTGGTATGTTGGCCTGTGACTGGGTTTCAAGTGGTATGAAGTTTTCTTCCACTGAATCAAACAGGAAAAAAGAGAGCTTATGTCAGTTAAGACTTCTTAAAAGGCTGGTTTTCACGTCTAAGAATGGCCTCTGGGCTTGTATATTATTACAATGTAATTGAATTAACAATTCCACATCAAAAATACAGCTTACTGATATGTGGTATACTGTTTGTATACCAATATCTCACAGAATACTTGTAATTAGCAAGTATAATCTGTCAAAAAATGGTGTATTACAGGGTAATTGAGTTAACAATGTGCCCAAACACGCCTCAACTGTTGGTTTATCAGTATGAGCTGTCTTAATTCACTTAAGAATTAAGGCTGTATTAGTGGCTCAAAGTGTTTTTATATACAAAACACGCCAAAAATACTAGTCTTGTGGTTATTAGCCACGTGACAGATACTCTATAATATATGAGTATTTATATAAAAAATTAAAATATATATTTATAGAGAAAATGACGCCTAAAGAAGGTAAAACAGTTGTCAATAAATGATAAAAAAGAGAAAAACTTACTTGTAAGGTCCAAGAATAAGTAAAAAACACGGCCAGGCCCCCAAAATGTCAGGGTGAGTCTATGATAAAGGTGTATATAAGTATTTACAAGCTTTAACTATGACTGTGACACGGTAAAAATAGTTTTAAAATATGATAAAGTTGATAATAAATGATTTAAATTAAGGGCTTTACTATAGAGATATAGTGGTGGTGAGCGCTGTTGAAAGCCCTGGGTGCAACCTTTACCTGTTGGGTTACAATAATAAAAGCTACAATACTTAGATCTAAAGTATACCTGATTATTTTCCAAGAGTATAACTGTTTTTGACAGTTGTACTACGTAGGAATTCAAGAGCAGGATGAGGAGACAATTTCTGGCTGTGAAAAGCCTCCTTTTTATCCTGAAATGGGGTGGAAAGGGTGCTAGACCTTTCCACGTAGAGGAAGTGAATATTTTTTCACTTTCTAGTACTGGCTTGTGGTTTGTTAACAGCCTGTATAGCCTGTATTGGGCTCAGATGTGGTTTTGAAACCACATCTGGGCAGTTTTCACCAATACAGGGTGGAAATTTTCATCTGGGGACCTCACAGCCTGATTCTGACGTGTATGACGTGTAGAATGCTGTACAGAAACTGTATGGGACCCCAGTATTGACTACAATATGAGGTATTGAAGTAAAAACATTCTTCTTCATCTATTTGACACCTCATATTCATGATTATGGGATATTATCCCATGGTAAGGCTGTATATGACATCAGGTGGGATTTTAACCTTAAAACAGCCATAACTTTGTCAATTCTTGAGATATCAACCTCAAAATTGGTTCCGTGTGTAGCCCTGTATGTGCTCTACACAATGGTACCTCATTTGATATGGGTATCATTAAATATGGCAAAGTTATCCCATGTACAAGAGCTTCGTACATTTGCGTGTTTTAGGCAAAAAGCTGTATTGGGCTTGTTTGCCCCATAACTTCTGCAGTAGTTGAGATATGAGGAAGTAGATGACACCATCAGATAGCCCTGATTGTGCTATCTCCAAAAAGACCCCACTTCAGGTATCCCACACTAAAAGTGTAGAAGTTAGATGAGAGGTGAATGTTTTGTTCACCCTTATTTGGCCTGAAATTGACCATAACTCCAGCGATATTGGTTCTAGCTCAGTTTGGCTGGTACCATTAGATAGCCCTGGCTTAGAGATTCATTTTGAGTACCCATTTGATGAGGTTAAGCCTCTCCTTCTAGATTTTAGATGAGAGGTGAAAATTAAGGTTTATGCTCAGCAATAACTTTGAGCAGGAATAAATTTGTTATTCTTAGTCCTATGGTGATGGGACTTATATTTTCAGGAAGAGGTGAGTTTCCTCTTTCTTTTGATACCTTTTGAGCTGATTTGGCTCAGCTCCATGTTTTGGTGGTATCTTGGCTATACCATTGGTTTATGGTACTTTGGCTGTCATGCTTGTGCTCTGGTTTTGAGTCACAGGCTGACATGAAGAACCAGTGAGTGAGAAAACATTAATCCTTTTTGGATTAATCATTGAATCATCTGTTTTCATGTAAGATTATCATAATTACTTGATTGGTGCTTTTACATGATTACCAACCCAAATATGGTTAAGAATAAAAAATGTAAAAACTGTAAATGTTCTTTTATTTCAAAATTCAAATCAATTTCTCAAAGCTATTAATTTTATTGGAAATTTAATCGCAGGTTGTATTTTCTGCAAATTTTTGAAGATTCAGTATTTCACAGCAAATTATCAAAAATGGACTGTAAGTAAAACTTTTAGTTTTACTTATGAAACTGTGATTATTTTTGGTTTCTTGATGGATCATTTTGTTCTCCATTGGTCCTGAAAGCTTCAGATTTATTGATTGATAATTGTATTTTTAATGAATTTTTGAAGGTTTTACCTCATTTCTACGTAGAACTGCAAATAGCACTATATTGCTGGTTGCTATGAGGTAAATCAATGAATAATAGTCCAAAAAAGGTTTTGAATTATTATTTTAGGGTTTATCAATGGAAAATAATCAAGAATTGACATGGTTACATAAGTCTAATTTGCTTTTTACCTTGGCATGTCAAAATAGCAGCTTATTTTCTATTTTCTTATGATTTAATGAGATTTTAACTTGGTAACCAGGTTCCCAAAAGGTTTTAGTATACTAATTGGGCCAAGATCAGCCATGGATCCAATATTTAGAGCTGTCCATGCCTCAGAGGCCTCAGAAGTTGGGTACCCTGGCTCTCTCTGATGTCTTTTGTCCCGCTTAGCTATTTTAATGTCAAAAATAGAAATTCAGGGTTCAAGACTGATATCCACAGTGGGTGTACCAAATGTGTATGTAGGAATACCATAATATTAAGTGCCACAAACATGCATAACACTATTCTTAGTGTATTGGTAACATGGGATTTGTCACATTCCCATTATTTTGGCATGAAATTGAGAAAAACAAATATTTTCACAATTCTTTTGTGTGGTATTGAAGTATTTTCCATACTACCACCTCTTAGAGTTAGTTTAAGCTTATTAACTCTATGGAGTTACCCTAGGTGAATTTTTGTGTAGAATCCAAATCTGGCCTTAAATCCATGGATTTGATTACTCACGAAAATGTTATTCATCTTTTCCGAAATAAAAATTGATTAATTTTGAATATATGCATGACTTATGGGTTATGCATAGTTCAAAATTTATTTTTAAGGATAGTTGTGGCCAATGTGGGTATATAAAATATACCTCAAGGCTCATATTCCCTCCCACCATAAAATAAAACTGTACTATAATTTTTATTAATGATATCAAGAAGAAAAAGGCCCCAAAGGGGTTTAATGTCCACTGTCCAACCTCTTTACATTACTCAGATCAAGTAATTTAAAGCACATTTATAGAAATATGAAGGCCTGTGGCCTTCTTTCATGTCTAAATCTTCTTAAGAGCTTATTGGAGTCAGGTATTTCTGACTCTGCCAGCCATTCATGTTCATGTACTGGATTTCTATATCTTACAAGATATTCCCTTTGTTTTTACCCCCAAGTCTCCTTTCTTTAATGACTTTCTTTCTCTTTTTGTCTTCACTCTGTTCTACTGATGGTACGGTCAAAGGAGTTGGGTTCCTTAAAGGAAACAATTCTTTTTCAGCTGGTTGATAAGGTTTTATCAAGCTGAATGGAAAGGTGGGGTGTTTATTTTCTAATTCACCACTCAATTCCACTTGAACTGCATTGCTTCCATGTAAGTCAATAGTAACAAAAGGTCCTACATAAGAATATTTAAGTTTCTTTGGGTCTTTGATATTATTAGGATTCAAGGTTGTAACTAGAACTAGGTCCCCTCCTTTGAAGTCTGGAACCTTGCGACACTTATTCCACTTCTGTTTTGCATAGTCAAAAAGCATCATCCATACTCTGTTTTGCATGATTTTTCACCTTATCAAGCATGATCTTAAAGCTGGAAGCTCTAGGATGGATATAAATCAGATCTTTCCTCAGTGTGTTTGTTGGGAGTCTTGGATTCCATACTTTTTCTAACATAGCAGGAGTTTGACCTGTAGAAGAATGGACTGATGTCTTATATGCAAATTCCAATGTGGGTATTAGAGTGCACCAGTAATGGGTAAAGCCATCTGAGTCTTTCAATTCTGAACCATAAGTGCAAAATCTCCTGATCATGTCTTCTAAAGTTTGAATCATTCTCTCTGCTAGTCCATCTGTTTGAGGGTCATATGCTGTTGATAATGATAACTTAGTCCCAAACAATCTGTTATGATTGGTCCAAAGTGAAGATTTGAGCTTGGTATCTATGTCACTTATGATATTCTTAAATAATCCTGTATGAGAAATAACTCTACTCCATAGAAGAAGAGCTGTATCCATAGCAGTGTCATCTTTATGACATGGTAATAATATGGGAGTCTTGCTATATCTGTCTACAATGACTTAACAAGCATTATAAATTTTGTCACCACTTGGAGGAAGTGCTGTGACCCAATCCATATGAACAACTTCCCAAGGGTATTTTGGTTCTTGAATATAAATCATCGGTCCAAATTTCTTGCCTGTACTCCCCTTTGCTTTTTGGCATCTGACACAGGTATGGCAATATTAAATGGTTTATTTTCTCCAATATGGACACCATGCACAGTTTTCAACTTTTTCAAGTGTTCTGTCTTCTGACAGGTGTCCAGGGTGAATACTATCAATGCATTCATGAAGAATAGTATTGATAAGCAATCTGCTACACAATGTCATCACACAAGAATGTTTGGTTCTGTGTTAAACTATTCCATCAAACAAATGAGATCTTCCTTCAGAATAGGTATTTTTCCAAACCTCATCCTGTGAATTGACTAAAGATGTATCTTTGGAGTCTTTATCTTAGAAGGAAGTCAAGAGATGGAAATTCTTGTCTTTATTACAAGATTCTCTGACCTCTTCAATGAACTTAGTCCCAATATCAGTTATGTTAATTGCTTCAATTGGAATATGTGGTTCTGCTTCCAAAGGTACATAATCTGGGTTATAAAGAGTATTGGCTAATGCCCACCTGCTAAGTCCATCACCATTCTTGTGAATGTTTCCTGCCTTATGAGCTATAGTAATGTTACCTCTATATTATTGAATGTCTATTTGCCATCTCAACATATGTCTGTGGGGGGTTTTCATGTTAAGAAGTGATTTCACAGCATTACAGTCAGTTATCACTTCAAAAACACTTCCATCAAGATAATAGTGCAATTTCTCAAGTTCACATACAAAAAATAAGTACTCCATTTGGCTTGCACAATATCTGACTTCTGTTGGTTTGATTTGTCTTGGGATGTAAAAGACTGGTACCTCTGTAGGTTTATCATCAATAATTTGGACTTGATGTAGGGCTGCCCCTAATCCATCTCCACATCCATCAATGTAAAATTTACAAGGTATATTCCAGTAAGGAATGAGGAGTGAAGGTGCTTCTGTAAGAGCTTTCCTTATCTTCTCATAAGCTTGAATACTTTCCTGTGTCATCTCAAATACTTTCTGTTGATCCCTGATTCTATAGAGTGATTTGGCTAGAATTGCAAATTATTTCATTTATTGCCTCTAATAACTTGCAAAGCCAAAAAAAGACATCATCTCTTTCTTATTCTGGTGTATTGGCTTACGTAACACTGCTGCCATTGTATTTTTGTCAATACCCAAGCTTAAACCAGAAACAATATGTCCTAAAGCTTTAAGTGCTTCAAAGCCAAAGTTACATTTCTTGAGTGAAATCTTCATATTCACTCCTGTAGCTTTGTCAAGTACTCTTGCAAGTATTTCAAGATGCAAAGACCATGAGTCAGAACATATGATAATATCATCAATATAAATTATTAGCCATCCTTCAGATAATTCTGTGGGGAAGATGGTTCATCATTCTTTGATAATGGGATGGTGCATTTTTAATACCAAATGGCATTCTGAGATACTCATGAATACCACAGTGAGTGAAAATTCTAAGTAATTTCTTAGTTTTGGGCGTCAAGACATGTTGATGAAAACCTTTCAATGCATCCATGGATGTTATATTCTTGGCTTTAGACAATTGAGTCAAGGTTTCTTTAATTCTAGGGATTGGATACCTATCTGGAACTGTGTAGGTATTCAATCCTCCAAGATCTCCAACCATCCTTGATTTATCATTATTACAAGTAATAATAACAGGTGTTGTCACTTTAACTTCCTCATTATGGCCTACCTTTATTAGTAGACCAAGTTGGATCAACTCTTGGATATGTTTTTCCAAGGCTTCTCTAGCTCTGGGACTGCCTGGATAAGCTGGTCTTCTAAGCACTGGATGGTATGGTCTGTCAATATTGAGAGTAATATCAACTTCATTCCCTTTAACAGGGCATAGTGGTTCATTATCAGAAGCAAAGGCATTCTTATATGTGTATAACACATCAATAAGATCATGCCCCATCTTTGATGACAATGTTGGATTAATTTGTGCTTTAACAACTTGATTAGCCACAAATTCTTACTTAGAAGTATCTTTAACAGAAGATATTATAGATATTTGCTTTGGCATATTGCAAAAAGCAAATTTTTTTCTTTTATTTTCTCCAATTGTCAAATATCTGTCTTGATGGTTATTGATGTCAATACCATAAATATTAAAGTAATCATTTCCAAGAAAGGTGTGCTGAGATGTACAATTTTCCATTAATACTATGCATGTTTTCATTCTTACACTTCCTTCTGGATGTGGAAATACAATATTAGTGTCCAATATGCCCAAAGGGTACATATCATTACTGGCACCACTAAATTGTACTCCCTCTATCAGTACTAGATTGTTCTTCCATCCAGGGAGTATGACTTAAAGATAATCTTTGCTTACAAAAGTACAAAATGCCCCTGTATCCAGATTTACTCTGGATTAAATATCATTTATCAGGATTGATGTGATACAAGATGCTCCATCAGTGTATCCTTTACCTCTAACAGGTTTGGTTTTAACCATTCTTGCATCCTGGATATTGATCAGGTTATGACAATCCTCACTGTACTGTGGAAAGTGAGTATGGACTTCTGTGACCTCAAAGAAAGCTGTAATGTTTTCAATTGGATAGTCTTCTACAGGTGTATCCTCAGAGACTGCAGAATCTAGGTCAGATTCCTCTTTCTCTTCAGTACACTGAACTTCTCCAATGAATTGGGCTTCATTAGTTTTTGTCTTCTTGGTTCAAGTTTTGGCTAAATGTGAGGTGCTTCCCCATTTATGACACTTCAAGACAGGTCTTTCAGGCCTATTATCTTCTCTGGAAGTTTTTGAGACCATTTTGAATTCCACAGGGATTCTAGTCCAGGTTTAACCAATTCTTGTCCTAGTAACTATATCATCCATGCCATTTATGTAGCTTTCTGTTGAGCAGGGTTCTACACATCTGCACTTGATAGCATGCTCTAGTTCTCCTCCATATTTTCTTAATATTTTCATATTAATCATATAGTCAGAAATATCTGGGTGTAAGGCAGATAATCTGTCTTTCTGTTTGAGGAACCAAGTGAGTGGATTATTCTTTTCTGAGTTACAAATTGCCCTTTCAAAAGCATTTTCCATTTTAAATCTCCAAGAAGTGTTAGCCCATTTGGTGATTATTTCAGATTTCCACCAAGGACAATCATGTTTACCATGATCTTGTCTCATTTTGTAATACCATTTCTTTGCAGTTCTGGTAAACAAGGAGTGTAGCTTTCCCACTATAATTTTATCAGGTATGTGGAGATCCTCTTGCAACATATAGATTTTTCTGATGAACTAAATATGATTTTATTCTCCTTAACCAGAAAATTTTGGCCATTCTTCCAGTTTGGGAATATTTTTTACACATATAGGATCTTCTACTAAAAAGGGGGTCAAACGTTTTTTTACAGAAGGTTTCTGATCAGTCAAAGGTGTAGAATGTCTTGGCATATGTGGTTCATAATTTTTATGAATTTGCTCTACATTTGCAATGATTTCATTCTTTAATTTATGCCTCTCACTGTCACTTTTTTCCAAATGTGTGGCAAACTGATTGGTATTATTAATTATTTCCAAAAACTGTTCACACAGATTTAAAAGTTGTTCATTGATGTGTGAGATTGAAATATCTCCTATTTCATCCACTTGAACTTGACATTTACTTTCAATTCTGTCACATGTATTGGTAATTGAATCAAGCTTGACATTTGTCAGCTTATACCACTAAGTAGAGGTTTTTTCATTTCTTTTTAGTTCACTTATATCTGTTGTTATTTTATTTAACTTTGCATAAAATTTACCAATTTCTAAATCAATACTAGATTTAACAAATTTTATTTCTTTTATTTTTTGGATGGAAAGGTCCTTTTCCTCTTTCCTGCTCTTTGTATTTGAATTCAAGAGAGTTCTGGCCATATTGAAGACACTGTCCATGGCTGAAGGATCCAATTTGGGGATCCTGTACCCTTGTGGGTAAGGTCTGTGGCAATTTGCTTTGCCTTTGCCCTGATGGCTCTTGGGACCTTTTCTCTTCTGAGGTCTGTTGGGTTTGTCCTTGCAGACTTCTGGAGCTTGTTTGGAGCTGGTAGACACCACTGGGCCTTCTTTATCCAAAGTTGGGGTCATTTCCAACTCCTTCTTCTGGTCTATGAATAAAATACTTTGATTTTTCAACTAGTTCTTGATCTTTTTGAACTTTTCTTTGCAAGACAATGGGCTCCATCCTCCTAAGAGCTCTATGGTCTTCTCCTGACCCAGAAAGCTCTTTATGTGTAAGCAGGAGTTCATGCCCCCCTGCCAAAGGCTTGGGCATATTTATCATTCCTCCTCTTTGGCTACTCTGTGCCAGTTCCTGTATTGGAATTGATAATTTTATATTGCCGCCACTTGAAAATGGTTCAGCCCTTGAAATATTATCATGAATTAGTTCAGACTCAGAGCTCACATCAATGTTTGTGGGTTCAGATCTTGGGGAATGGGGGGCAACTCTGGCATTCTCCAGATGTGTCTTTCTTGAGGAAGACTTTCCATGTCTGGACTTGGTCTTGCCTCTTCTTTGTCCAAATCCATCTTGTTGGACTGAATAGTTGCTTCTATTTCTGGTATGCACCATTTTACATCAATTTAAGAGAAAAAATTAAGAATTAAAGTCAAAAATACACACCTCTTGGTGGTTGCTTTTCTTTTCCTGTTTGAAATAAAGTGCCTCTTTTAGAAATTTGAACTTCAATACTGTCTTCAGATTAAGCTTCTGAAGATTCTGGACTGGTAATATATCTTTCACTGAGTCTGTTACCAGCTGAACAGTATTTGATTAAAGACACTAGAAAAATTATTTTTTATATTTAAAAGATTTCTCAAAGATTTTTAATAAGTTTTTATTATTTTTTTTATATTAAAAAAATTAATAATTAAAAATTTAAGATTCTGATTTGAAATTAATTCAGAGTAACTCAAAGAATAATTGTATAAGTTTTTGGATGTGAAAAAGGCATGTGTAAAACAATATAAAATTAAATCAAATTCCTCAAGGAAAAAGATTTTAAGGAAAATTTCAAAAACAAAAAAATAATACTAACTTTAAGTTTAAAGAAGAAAAATAATTAAGTTCATATGTTTAGAACTTAAAAATATTCATTAAGGGTACAAGGTACAAAAAACACACAGCCAGGCCCCCAGATTAAAGATTTGTCTATGAAACTGTTGACAATATTACTATCATTCAATAGTGCTATGACTGCTCTTATGAAATATAATAATGAAAATTATTATAGCCACAATTAAATCATTAATTACCTAATTATTTCTTTTACTTGTTATACACTCCTAGTGATTATAACAGTAAGCAGTAATTGTCTACAAGAATCAATTACTAGAAGAATTTAATAATAAAAACTTCTTTATTATAATGATAAAATCATATTTTGAAATAATAATTATAGAAATAATCCTTGAAGAAAACTATGCCTAGAGAAAAGCTTTAAGAATTAAGACAAAACACTCACTAATACTCCAAAGAGCTTATTGAATGATAATAGTAGAGAAATTTGATGGATAATTGTGGATTCAAAGGATGAAGATTGATTTATAACAGGATTACAAAAATATATAGTTGATTTCTATTATTTCACGTCTTTATTATCAATTCTGAAAGATTAAAACACTTAAGAAAAGACTAACTAATACTTACTTGTTGGTAATAATTGTGAGCCTTGAGGTATATTTTACATACCCAAATAGGCCACAATTATCTTAAAAAGAAATTTTGAATTATGCAAAACTCATAAGTCATGCATATATCCAAAATTCATCATTTTCAATTTCAGAAAAGATGAATAACTTTTTATTGAGTAAGTAAATCCATGGATTTAAGACCAGATTTGGATTCTACACAAAAATTCACCTAGGGTAGCTCCATAGAGTGAATAAGCTCAATTTAAGTATTTGAGGTGGTAAAATGGAAAATACTTCAATACCACATCATTAATACCACATAAAAGATCCGTGAAAATTTTTGTTTTTCTTGATTTTTAGCCAAAATAATGGGAAAGTGAGAAATCCCATGTTACATATACACTAAGAATAGTGTTATGCATGTTTTGAGCACTTAATATCATGGTATTCTTACATGGACTTTTGGTACACCCATAGTGGATATCTCACTTTAAGCTTAAATTACTATTTTGACGTAAAAAATAGGCAAGGGGGACAAAAGACATCAAAGAGAGCCAGGGTACCCAACTTCTGAGGCCTCAGAGGCGTGGATAGCTCCAGAGCATGGATCCATGGCTCATCTTGGCCCAATTGGTAAACTAAAAACTCTTTGGGAACTTGGTTACCAAGTTACAACTACTGTAAAACATCAGAAAATAGCAAATAACCTGCTATTTTGACGTGCCAAGGAGGTAATGAGCTACTTACACTCCTGTAACCATGTCAATTACTAATGACTTTCCATGGATAAACCCCAAAAGAGTAATTAAAACCCTTTTGGGACCCATATTCATTGATTTACCTCATAGCAACCAGCAAAACACTGCTATTTGCAATTCTACGTAGAAATGAGGTAAAACCTTCAAAAATTCATTAAAAATACAATTCTTAATGAATCTTTCTGAAACTTTCAGGACTAAAGGAGAACTGTATTATCTATGGTACAACCAAAAGGAATTACAGTTTTACTAGTAAAATTAAAAGTTTTACTTACAGTCCATTTTTGGATATTCTACGTGAAACACTGAATCTTCAAAAATTCACAGTAATTACAACCTGTGATGAAATTGGCAATAACATTGATAACTTTGAGAAATCAATGATTATTTTAGAATAAAAGAAGATTTACAAGTTTTACTCCTTTTATTCTTAACCATATTGGGGTTGGTAGTCACGTAAAAGCATCAATTAAGTAATTATGATAATCTTACATGACAACAGATGATGCAATCAATAATCCAAAAAGGTTTATTGTTTTCTCACTCACTGGTTTTTCAGTTTGCTCCATGGCACGCCTCTGTGAGCTGTTGTTGACTTAAAAGAAGCCTCTTCTTGCTGTTTTTTCATCATCATCATCTTATCAATTTATTAAATCTTTATTACCAACAAGTAAGTATTAGTTCAACTATTCTTAAGTGTTTTAATTCTTTCAGAATCAATCAGAAAGACGTGAAATCATAGAATCCAACTATATATTGTTGTAATACTGTTATAAATCCTTTTGATCCCTTAAATCCACAATTCCACGTCAAATTTCTCTACTTTTATTATCAATAAGTTCTTTGGAGTATTAGTGAGTCTTTTATCTTTAATTCTCAAAGTTTTTCTCTAGTAATAGTTTTCTTCAAGAATTATCTTTATAATTATTCTTGTAAAAGATAATTATATATTAAAATAATTTTATTATTTTAATAAAAGAAGTTTTTATTATTAAATTCTTCTTGTAATTGATTCTTGTAGACAATTACTGCTCACTTTTATAATCACTAGTAGTGTATAACACGTGAAAGAAATAATTTTATAATTATTTAATTGTGGTTATAATAATTTTTATTATTATATTTCATAAGAACAGACATAGTGCTGTTGATTAATAGTAATATTATCATCAGTTTCATAGTCACATCTTACATTTGGGGGCCTGGCCGTGTTTTTTGAACCTTGTACCCTTAATTAATATATTTTTAAGCTCTAAAATATATTAATTTAATTAATTTTTTTCTTTCAATTTGGAGTTAAAATATTTTTATTTTTGAAATTGTTTTAAAATCTTTTTCATTGAGGAATTTGGTTTAATTTTATATTGTTTTTACACGTGGCTTTTTCACATCCAAAAACTTATAAAATTATTCTTTGAGTTACTCTGAATTAATTTTCATTCAAAATCTTAAATTTTAATTTTTTTCTTTAAAAAGAATAATTTTTTTAATATTAAAAAATATAAAACTTATAAAAAATCTTTAAAAAATATTTTAAAAAGTATAAAAAATAATTTTTTCTCTTTTATAATTTCTTTTAGTGTCTTTAATCAAATACTGTGCAGCTGGCAACAGACTCAGTAAAAGATATATCACTAGTCCAGAATCTTCAGAAGCAGAATCTGAAGACAGTATTGAGGTGCAGATTGCTAAAAGAGGCACCTTATTCAACTCAGAAAAAGCTAAATTACCACCAAAAGGTGTGTATTTTATCTTATATTTTCACCTTTTATCTTTAAATTGACGTGAAAATGGTGCATACCAGAAATGGAAGCAACTATTCAGTCCAACCAGATGGATGTGGACAAGGAAGAGGCAAGACCAAATCCAGAAGTGCCAAATCTTCCACAAGAAAGGCACATCTGGAGGATGCCAGAGTTGCCCCCCATTCCCCAAGGTCTGTACCAACAGATTTTGACGTGAATTCTGAGCCTGAACTAATTTATGATAATATTTCCAGGGCTGAACCATTTTCAAGTGGCAGCAATAGAAATATATCAGAGCCAGTACAAAAATTGGTTCAGAGCAGCCAAAGAAGAGGAGTGGGAAATCTGCCCAAGCCTTTGGCAGGGAGCCATGAACTCCTACTTACACATCAAGAGCTTTCTGGGTCAGGAGAAGACCATAGAACTCTTAGGAGGTTGGAGCCCCCTGTCTTGCAAAGACAAGGTCAAAAAGATAAAGAATTGGTTGAAGAACCAGAGTCTTTTATCCATAGACCAGAAGAAAGAATTGGAAATGACTCCAACTTTGGAGACAGAGGCACCAGTGGCATCTACCAGCTCCAAACCAGCTCCAGAAGCATCCAAGGACAAGCCCAAAGGACCTCAAAAGAAACAGAGAGGTCCCAAGAACCATCAAGGCAAGGGCAAAGGCAAAGCCAATTGGCACAGACCTTACCCACAAGGGTACAGGATCCCCAGATTGGAGCCTTCAGCCGTGGACAGTGTCTTCAATATGGCCAGAACTCTTATGGAATTCACAGCCAAAGAGCAGGAAAGGATGAACAGGACTTTTCCACGCAAATAAATGATGTACATAGAAGTATTAGTGTAGAAATTGGCAAACTTGAGTCAAAGTTAAAGCAAATTACATTAGACATCAATGATTTAAAGAAAAATGACAAGCAACATTCTGATTGGCATAAATTGACAACTGTCACCCTTGAGTCAATTAGCAATGCTTGTGAAAGAATTGAGAACCAATGTCAAAATAATGACACAGAGGATCTTTCCATCTTTAAAGTAAATGATAGACTTAAAACTCTTGAAGACCATGTCTTACAAATAGTTAAGAACACCAATCAATTTGCTATACATTTAGCAAAAAGTGACAGTGAAAGGCAGAAATTGAAGAATGAAATAATTGCAAGTGTGGAGCAAATTCATAAGAATCATGAACCACATATGCCAAGACATTCTACACCTTTGACTGAAGAAAAACTTTCTGTCAAAGAAAGTTTGACTCCATTCTTAGGAGAGAATGTTATTTCTGCAAAAGATATTCCCAAATTAGAAGAATGGCCAACATTCTCTGGTGAAGGAGAATACAACCATATTGAATTCATCAGGACTATTGATATGTTGCAAGAAGACTTTAATATACCTAATGAAATCATAGTAGGAAAATTACATTGTTTGTTTACCAAGACTGCAAAGAAATGGTATTACAAGATGAGAATGGATCATGGAAGACATGACTGGTCTTGGTGGAAATCTGAAGTGATTACCAAATGGGCCAATAATTCTTGGAGGTTTAAAATGGAGAATGCTTTTGAAAGTGCCATTTTTAACTCAGAAAAAGACAAACCACTTACTTGGTTCTTCAAACAAAAAGACAGATTATCTGCTTTACACCCAGATATGTCTGACACTATGATTAATATGAAAATATTAAGAAAGTGTGGAGGAGAACTGGAACATGCTATCAAAAGCAGATGTGTGGAACCCTGTTCAACAGAGGACTACATTAATGCTATGGAAGATATCATTACCAGAACAAGAATTGGTAAAACTTGGGTTAGAAACCCAATAGAGTCCAAAATAGTCTCAAAGATTCCTAGAGAGGAAAGAAGACCAGAAAGACCTGTCTTGAAGTGTCATAAATGTGGAAGTACTTCACATTTAGCCAACACTTGCCCTAAGAAGACAAAGATCAATGAAGTTCAAATCATTGAAGACATTCAGTGTACTGAAGAGAAAGAAGAGTCTGATCAAGATTCTGCAGTCTCTGAAGATACACCAGTAGAGGACTATCCCATTGAAAACATTTCAGCTTTCTTTGAGGTCACAGAAGTCCATACCCACTTGCCACAGTACAGTGAGGATTGCTACAACCTGATCAATATCCAAGATGCCAGAATGTGTAAAACAAAACCTGCTAGAGGAAAGGGTTATACTGCTGGAGCATCCTGTATCACATCAGTTCTAATAGGTGATATTGAAGCCAAAGTAAATCTGGATACAGGGGCATTTTGCACTTGTATTGGCAAGGATTATCTCCAAATTATACTTCCTGAATGGAAAAACCATCTATTACCAATAGAAGGTGTACAGTTCAGTAGTGCCAGTAACAATATGTACCCCTTGGGCATATTGGATACTAATATTGTATTCCCACATCCAGCAGGAAGTGTAAGAATGAAAACTGAGATTGTAGTAATGGATAATTGTACATCTCAGCATATCATTCTTGGAAATGATTACTTGAATATTTATGGTATTGATATAAATAACCATAAAGACAGATATTTCACAATTGGAGATAACAAAAGGCAAAAATTTGCTTTCTCCAATATGCCAAAACAGATATCTGTAGTATCTTCTGTCAAAGATACTTACAAAGATGAATTTGTGTCTAAACAACTTGTTGAAGCACAAATTAATCCATCATTGTCACCAAAGATGAGGAATGAACTTATTGATGTATTATATACATACAATAATGCATTTGCATCTGATAATGAACCATTAGGCGCTATAAGGGGACATGAAATTGATATTACTCTTAATATTGATAGACCATATCCTCCAGTACTTAGAAGACCAGCTTATCCAGCCAGTCCCAGAGCTAGAGAGGCCTTGGAAAAACATATCCAAGAGTTGATCCAACTTGGTGTGCTAAGGAAAGTAGGCCATAATGAGGAAGTTGAAGTGACAACACCTGTTATTATTGCATGGAATAATGATAAGTCAAGAATGGTTGGAGATTTTAGAGCTTTGAATACCTACACAGTTCCAGATAGGTATCCAATCCCTAGGATCCAAGAAACCTTGACTCAATTGTCTAAAGCCAAGTATATAACATCAATGGATGCATTAAAAGGCTTCCATCAAAATGTTTTGACGCCTAAAGCTAGGAAATTACTTAGAATTATCACTCACTGTGGTATTTATGAGTATCTTAGAATGCCATTTGGCATTAAAAATGCTCCATCTCATTATCAAAGAATGATGAATACCATCTTCCCCACAGAATTGTCTGAAGGATGGCTTATCATTTATATTGATGATATTATTATATGTTCTGACTCATGGTCTTTGCACCTTGAAAGACTTGCAAGAGTACTTCATAAAGTTGCAGAAGTGAACATGAAAATTTCACTTAAGAAATGCAATTTTGGTTTTGAAGAACTCAAAGCATTAGGACATGTTGTTTCTGGTTTGAGCTTGGGTATTGACAAGAATAAAGTAGCAGCAGTGTTACTTAAGCCAATACCCCAGAATAAAAAAGAAATGATGTCTTTTCTTGGATTTGCTAGTTACTATAGGCAACACTTGAAAGATTTTGCAATTCTAGCCAAGTCACTTTATAGAATCTGTGATCAACAGACTGTATTTGAAATGACACAGGAAAGAATTAAAGCTTATGAGAAGATAAAGAAAGCCCTTACAGAAGCACCTTTACTCCTCATGCCTGACTGGAATATTCCTTTTAAATTGTACATTGATGCATGTGGGGATGGATTAGGGGCAGCCCTACACCAAGTCCAAATTATTGATGACAAACCTACAGAAGGACCAGTTTGTTATATCTCAAGACAAATCAAACCAACAGAAGCCAGATATGGTGCAAGCCAAATGGAGTGCTTATGTTTGGTATGGGCACTTGAGAAATTACACTATTACCTTGATGGCAGTGTTTTTGAAGTGATAACTGACTGTAATGCCGTGAAATCACTTCTTAACATGAAAACTCCCAACAGACATATGTTGAGATGGCAAATAGCCATTCAAGAATATAGAGGAAACATGACTATAGTTCATAAAGCAGGAAACATTCACAAAAATGCTGATGGACTTAGTAGATGGGCTTTAGCCAACACTCCTGATAACCCAGCTTATGTACCTTTGGAAGCTGGACCACAGATTCCAATTGAAGGGATTAACATAACTGATATTGGGACTGAATTCTTTGAAGAGGTCAGAGAGTCTTATAAACAAGACAAGAATTGCCATATCTTGACTTCTTTATTGGATAAAGACTGCAAAGACACATCTTTGGTTAATACACTAGATGAAGTTTGGAAAAATTCCTATTCTGAAGGAAGATTTCACTTGTTTGATGGGATTATTTACCATAGAACAAAACATTCTTGTGTGATGACATTGTGTAGTAGATTGCTCATCAATACCATTCTTCATGAATGCCATGATAGCATTTACTCTGGACACCTATCAGAAGACAGAACACTTGAAAAGGTGAAAAACTGTGCATGGTGGCCATCTTGGAGAAAAGAAACCATTGAATATTGCCATACCTGTGATAGATGCCAAAAAGCAAACAGGAGTACAGGCAAGAAATTTGGATTAATGATCCATATTCAAGAACCAAAATCCCCTTGGGAAGTTGTTCACATGGATTGGGTCACAGCACTTCCTCCAAGTGGTGACAAAAGTTATAATGCTTGCTTAGTCATTGTAGACAGATATAGCAAAACTCCCATATTCTTACCATGTCATAAAGATGACACTGCTATGGATACAGCTCTTCTTTTATGGAGTAGAGTTATTTCTCATACAGGGTTATTTAAGAATATCATAAGTGACAGAGACCCCAAGTTCACATCTGCACTTTGGACCAATCTTCATAGATTGTTTGGGACTAAGTTATCATTCTCTACAGCATATCACCCTCAAACAGATGGGCTAGCAGAGAGGATGATTCAAACTTTAGAAGACATGATCAGGAGATTTTGTGCTTATGGATTAGAATTTAAAGACTCAGATGGCTTTACCCATGACTGGTGCACTCTGATACCTGCATTAGAATTGGCATACAAGACATCAGTCCATTCTTCCACAGGACAAACTCCTGCTATGTTAGAAAAAGGATGGAATCCAAGACTCCCAGCAGACACACTGAGGAAAGACTTGATTGACATTCATCCTACAGCTTCCAGCTTCAAATTAATGCTTGATAAAGTAAAACACCATGCAAAACAAAGTATGGATGATGCTTTTGATTATGCAAAACAGAAGTGGGACAAGAGTCATAAAGTACCAGACTTCAAAGTAGGGGACTTAGTTCTAGTTTCAACCTTGAATTTTAATAATATCAAAGGCCCAAAGAAACATAAAGATTCTTATGTAGGACCTTTTGTTATTGTTGCCTTACATGGAACCAATGCAGTTCAAGTGGAATTGAGTGGTGAATTGGAAAATAAACACCCCACATTTCCAGTCAGCTTGATAAAACCTTATCAACCAGCTGATAAAGAATTGTTTCCTTTAAGAAACCCAACTCCTTTAACTGTACCACCTGTGGAACAGAATGAAGACAAAAAGATTAAGAAAGTCATCAAAGAAAGGAGAATTAGGGGTAAAAATCAAAGAGAATATCTTGTCAGATATAGAAACCCAGTACATGAAGATGAATGGATGGCAGAATCAGAAATACCTGACTCAGATAAACTCTTAAGAAGATTTAGACATGAAAGAAGGCCACAAGCCTGAATATGTCTATGAATGTGCTTTAAATTACTTGATCTGAGTAATAAAAAGAGGTTGGACAGTGGACATTACCCCTTTTTGGGGCCTTATTCTTTTATCACTAATAAAATTGTAATACAATTTTATCTTTTGGTGGGAGGGAATGTGAGCCTTGAGGTATATTTTACATACCCAAATAGGCCACAATTATCTTAAAAAGAAATTTTGAATTATGCAAAACTCATAAGTCATGCATATATCCAAAATTCATCATTTTCAATTTCAGAAAAGATGAATAACTTTTTATTGAGTAAGTAAATCCATGGATTTAAGACCAGATTTGGATTCTACACAAAAATTCACCTAGGGTAGCTCCATAGAGTGAATAAGCTCAATTTAAGTATTTGAGGTGGTAAAATGGAAAATACTTCAATACCACATCATTAATACCACATAAAAGATCCGTGAAAATTTTTGTTTTTCTTGATTTTTAGCCAAAATAATGGGAAAGTGAGAAATCCCATGTTACATATACACTAAGAATAGTGTTATGCATGTTTTGAGCACTTAATATCATGGTATTCTTACATGGACTTTTGGTACACCCATAGTGGATATCTCACTTTAAGCTTAAATTACTATTTTGACGTAAAAAATAGGCAAGGGGGACAAAAGACATCAAAGAGAGCCAGGGTACCCAACTTCTGAGGCCTCAGAGGCGTGGATAGCTCCAGAGCATGGATCCATGGCTCATCTTGGCCCAATTGGTAAACTAAAAACTCTTTGGGAACTTGGTTACCAAGTTACAACTACTGTAAAACATCAGAAAATAGCAAATAACCTGCTATTTTGACGTGCCAAGGAGGTAATGAGCTACTTACACTCCTGTAACCATGTCAATTACTAATGACTTTCCATGGATAAACCCCAAAAGAGTAATTAAAACCCTTTTGGGACCCATATTCATTGATTTACCTCATAGCAACCAGCAAAACACTGCTATTTGCAATTCTACGTAGAAATGAGGTAAAACCTTCAAAAATTCATTAAAAATACAATTCTTAATGAATCTTTCTGAAACTTTCAGGACTAAAGGAGAACTGTATTATCTATGGTACAACCAAAAGGAATTACAGTTTTACTAGTAAAATTAAAAGTTTTACTTACAGTCCATTTTTGGATATTCTACGTGAAACACTGAATCTTCAAAAATTCACAGTAATTACAACCTGTGATGAAATTGGCAATAACATTGATAACTTTGAGAAATCAATGATTATTTTAGAATAAAAGAAGATTTACAAGTGTTACTCCTTTTATTCTTAACCATATTGGGGTTGGTAGTCACGTAAAAGCATCAATTAAGTAATTATGATAATCTTACATGACAACAGATGATGCAATCAATAATCCAAAAAGGTTTATTGTTTTCTCACTCACTGGTTTTTCAGTTTGCTCCATGGCACGCCTCTGTGAGCTGTTTTTGACTTAAAAGAAGCCTCTTCTTGCTGTTTTTTCATCATCATCATCTTATCAATTTATTAAATCTTTATTACCAACAAGTAAGTATTAGTTCAACTATTCTTAAGTGTTTTAATTCTTTCAGAATCAATCAGAAAGACGTGAAATCATAGAATCCAACTATATATTGTTGTAATACTGTTATAAATCCTTTTGATCCCTTAAATCCACAATTCCACGTCAAATTTCTCTACTTTTATTATCAATAAGTTCTTTGGAGTATTAGTGAGTCTTTTATCTTTAATTCTTAAAGTTTTTCTCTAGTAATAGTTTTCTTCAAGAATTATCTTTATAATTATTCTTGTAAAAGATAATTATATATTAAAATAATTTTATTATTTTAATAAAAGAAGTTTTTATTATTAAATTCTTCTTGTAATTGATTCTTGTAGACAATTACTGCTCACTGTTATAATCACTAGTAGTGTATAACACGTGAAAGAAATAATTTTATAATTATTTAATTGTGGTTATAATAATTTTTATTATTATATTTCATAAGAACAGACATAGTGCTGTTGATTAATAGTAATATTATCATCAGTTTCATAGTCACATCTTACAATAATGGTATAATTGAATAATGTGATGATTTGGAAAAAACAGAAAGAGGAGGCCTCTTTTAATTATAAGAAAGCTCACAGAGGCGTGCCATGGAGAAAAATGAAACACCACTGAGTGAGAAAACAGTAATCCTTTTTGGATTAATGATTTCCTAATCTGTTGTCATGTAAGATTATCATAATTACTTGATTGATGCTTTTATGTGACTACCAACCCAAATATGGTTAAGAAAAAAAGGAGTAACAAATGTAAATCTTATTTTATCTCAAAATGAACATTAATTTCTCAAAGTTATCAATGTTATTGGAAATTTCATCACAGGTTATAGTTTCTGTGAATTTTTGAAGACTCAGTATTTCACACGGAATTATAAAAAATGGACTGTAAGTAAAACTTTCAATTTAACCTATGAAAGTGTAATTATTGTTTTTTCTTTATTGATAATACTCTTCTAAATTTCTCTTTGAATGTTCAGAACAATTAATTAAGAATTGTGTTTTTAATGAATTTTTGAAGGTTTTACCTCAGTTCTATATAGAATTGCAAATAGCACTATATTACTGGTTGCTATGAGGTAAATCAATGGATAATAGTCCAAAAAGGTTTCTAATTATGCTTTTAGGGCTTATTCATTGGGAATAATTAATAATTTACATTCTTACAGGAGTCTAATTTGCTTTTTACCTCCTCATCATGTCAAAATAGCAGCTTATTTGCTATTTTGTTATGATTTAATGAGATTTTAACTTGGTAACCAAGTTCCCAAAAGGTTTTAGTATACTAATTGGGACAAGATCAGCCATGGATCCAAGCCTTAGAGCTTTCCACTCCTCAGAGGCCTCAGAAGTTGGGTACCCTGGCTCTCTTTGATGTCTTTTGTCCCCCTTAGCTATTTTCATGTCAAAAATAGCAATTCAGGCTCAAAGACTGATATCCACTATGGGTGGCCCAAAAGTGTATTTAAGAATACCATAATATCAAGTGCCACAAAAATGCATAACACTGTCCTTAGTGTATACGAAACATGGGATTTGTCACATTCCCATGATTTTGGCATGAAATTGAGAAAAACAAAAATGTTCACAATTATTTTATGTGGTATTGAAGTATTTTACATATTACCACCTCTTAGAGTTAGTTTAAGCTTATTCACTCTATGGAGTTAGCCTAGGTGAATTTTTGTGCAGAATCCAAATATGGCCTTAAATAAATGGATTTACTTACTAACAAAAAAGGTATTCAGCTTTTCTGAAATCAAAAACTGATTAATTTTGAATATATGCATGACTTATGGGTTATTCATAGTTCAAAATTCATTTTTAAAGATATTTGTGGCCTATTTGGGTTTGTGTAATATACCTCAAGGCTCACAACACCTCAAATTTAACTGAATTTTTGTAAGTTTGCACATACCTTATGCAACTTTGAAATTAAGCTTAAATTTATAAATTCAAAAATTTTAGTGAAAACATTTAAGCTTTGTAATCGTACTTTGAGCATCTTAAGCTTTGGAATAACACTAGAAATAGCCATTTTTGGGTATAATACCCCATGGGTTGACCCTATGTTATCTTTGGTGTAGGATCAAGAAATGAAATAATATTTATAAATTTTTTTGTGAAAAAGAAATTTATAGTTATTTTATGTTTTTTTTTGTTTTAAATTCATCTGAAAAGTCATTCTATGACTAAATAAAATGAATAAAAAGCTATTTGTGGCATTATGGTTATTTCATACATACCTCACAGGCTCACAGGACTGGTACTTCACAATTAGAAAAATCACTTGGAAGACTCAAAATAATCAAAGAAATGAACTAAATGAGTATATTTTTTTAACAGATTTAATGAAAGTACAATGATATGTGGAATAAAATGAATTTCAGTAGCAAAGAGCCAGTCAAAAAGAAATTTAATCAATTCTTGAACCCCTCATAACAAAGAAAAGGATTTAGAAAAGGATATGGCAAGTGTCAGCCTGTGACTCAAAACAGAGCACTAGCATGACATCCAACATACCATAAATAATGGTATGACAAGTATTGAACAAACATAGTCAATACAGGTAATAATTAAGAGAAAACAACCCTCTTACATTAAACACCAACCTTATCCAAACAGAATAAGGAAACCTAGAGGAGAATAAACAAGTCAAAACCCTTATTTTCACCTCTCATCTAACTTATGCATATTTAAGTTATCCTATACCAAAATGGTATTTTTCTTAAAGCTCACATAGAGAGCTACACAATGATATCATCCATGTTGTTGTAACACCACTACAACTGGAGATACCATATAACCTCATTTTCAAAACCAAGTCCCCCTGAAAGTCAAAGAGGGCTTGTACAAAACTGTACAAAAGTATAACCAAATTAAAGATCTCAACAAGAGCTTTAATTTGAGACACCTTAGACCTCTGTATCTCTTAAATTGACTGAGGGATCTTGGTTCAAAGGTTTAATAACCAAAATACAGATATTCTGAAAATAAGAAAATAAACAAACCCCTGTATCTTTGGCATACACTCATACAACTGTACAGTGTCATATACCAAACTGTAGGGCTAATCAAGCCCTACAAAACTGTATCATCAGAATACAGATATCTTCCAAACTGAAGAAGATATCTGGTATGGAAGTTTTTGAAGCCTCATACTGATGTACAAAAATACATCCAAAAACTTATAACCCTTATAACTTTTGCTATTTTAAAGAAGGGTAAACATGAAGCATACCAAATTGAAGAGCTCATTAAGCCCTTCAATTCTGTGCTCTTAGTTTCTTGATATCTCAAAAACTGACCAAGATATCTTGGTTGGAAGTATTTTGGCCAATACTGGCCTGTACCAAACCTGTACCAACCAGTACAGTCTTAATACTCAAAATAATGGTTGTTCAAAGCTTAAACCCGCCCAGAATGACTAGTATTGGTCATACAAACACCAGAACAACGTCATCTAAGTGCTGACGTGGCAGGTGAAAAGTTTTTTCATCCTGTATTGATCCAGAATGATCATTTGTGGTCCCAAAACCACAATTCTGCCTCTACTGACATCAGAATTGAGGATCCAGAACCACAGACTGGCCAATGGAGTGAACGTTTTCACTCCTCTGACGTGTGAAGAGTAAATAACTCTTGACAGTCTTGAAAGATATAAAAAGAAGGGTTTTTGCCTTCAAAAATCCTCATCTTATCTTTTTATTATATATTCTTACGTGACAAGACTGTTATCCATCAGTAGTGTCCTTAGAATACTTAAAGATATAATTAAATATAATTATTGTAGTGTCTCTTTACAGTCAAAGATATTAGAACATTGCAACCCAGGTCCTCAATAGACTCATCACCACTGTTACCACGTAGCAGTAGGACCTGAAGAATTATTTTATTACTTATTTTGACGTGTCACAGTCATAGTACTAGCTTGTATTTACTGTTTTTAAGCTTCTACATAGACTCACCCTGACAGCAAGAATTTTTCACTGAAAAGGAAAAGAAGCAAATCAAATTACTTACTTCATAATTTCAGTATTTACTATCAATATGGAAAAAAATAAAGATATGAACAAATCTTAGTAGATTAATTAACTGGGGGAAAACCCCCCAGGTCCTGAAGGCAGGCTTTTATATGTGAAAAGTTGAGATACCAATTATTTCATACTTGATATTGATCTTAATGCGTTGCTTTGGTAACTTCACCTTTCCCTATTTGGAAGTTAACTGGGTTGATTAATCTTCCCTGAGTCTCTTGTTTAAATTCAGGCTTCTGTGGAAGACAACTGTTTTGGATTAATGTGTATTTCAAGATGGATTGTTGGAGCTTTGACACTTGAAAGCAGGTTTTTAAATTCCTTTGGAACATCCCATGAAATGAAATCTTCTAGTTTTCCCTTGGGGGAATACTGCATATTTCAAAATAACTGGTAATTGATTAATGAGGTGATTGGTGTTTATGCAACACATGTGCTTGAACCCTGAGTTTGCCTCTTGGAATATTTTGTGTTGAGGGCTGGAAAGGTATTTCAAAATGATGGATGGCCACTCGAAGTTGTCACCATTTAAATACTAGTGGAAAGAGGTTCAGAATGGTGTACAACACCGTTTATGGAAAGGAAAAGGTTGCCCAAAGTGCTCTGGAGGATCTCCTTGGCCAATGGAACAAAGTGGCATTTGATTGCTTCAGTTTCTTGTGGGGTGTTTTTGCCACAACAAGCCTGAATAGGTTTAAATCTGCATTTGTGAAAAAAATGTGAAAGATGTGTAAAACTTCCAATAAAGCCCAAATGGAATATTTCCCTTGTTTAATAGAAAAATAGCATAGAAGTGAAACATGCACCAAAATTTGAGAATTTTTAAAAAAGGCAATGCATAGCTTTTTGAAAATTTGTCAAATTTTAAGGGTCATCGAATATTCAATATCAAATTTCCATCATGACCAAATATTCAGAATCGAATTTCACCTACCTTTGAATATTCAAAATCAAATTTGCAAATATTCAAATATTCGAAAGCGAATTTTGAATTTTCATGGACACCTTCATTTATATATAATTAATCCTTTTGGCCCTTTGGTCAAACCATAAAAACCCATTGGCCCTTAAGTTTGTTTGCCATAAATTATTAAATACATATAAAAAACACTATGGGCTCCTTTTCTTATCTTATTCCATAACACAATTTATGGTATTTTTAATTCCCTTCAAGCCATTAATTATATGTATTCATTTTCATTCCATTAATTTCCTTTACATTATTGATGATACCATTAATGTTACTTATGAAAATGTTGAGGCTATTCATGTTACTTATGTAATTTCTGATGCTATTCATACCATTTTTATGGCATTTTTCATGAAATTCATGTGATTTATGGAATTTTAACAATCATTAAACCCAATAAGTTTCAAAAATATAGGCTTCTTGTTTTTGATTCTTAAGATTGAATTGATTTTTTAAAAATATTGATGATTATTTATCTCAAAAATAGAACTCAAACAGAAAGGAACATGTATTTCAAAAATAGATAAAAAACAGAAAGGATTTTTTATTTCATAAATAGAATTCAAACAGAAACGATTATTTATTTCAAAAATAGAATAGTGATTTTTTGTCAGAAAACACTTATATCACTTGAATTTTAATTAGAGCAATTGCTAAATAAGAATGTTCTGATAAATATATTGAATCTAAAATCACTATAATAATAAGGAAAAATATTTTAATTTGCATAATTCTGGGACTTATTAAGTTTTTTGATTTCAAGAGAAATACATTTAGTGAGTAAAAATAATAAATGGAATTATTGAATATTATCATTCCAAGCATACATACTTTCATAAATTCCATTATTTAGCCAAGAACGTAAACACATATTTGCCTCCACAGAATCACAGGAAAGTGATGTGCGTTTGTTAGTAATCAAGTTTCCAGCTTCTGAAAATACACGCTCACTAGGTGCTGAGGTTGCAGGTATTCCAAGGTAGTCTCTTGAAATTTTGGATAATACTGGAAACCTATTTTTGTGGCTCTTCCACCATTCAAGAATGCATATTGAATAATGGGGTGAATCAGTTTGTAAATATTCAAGAATTTCATTAGTTTTATTTTTCCTTTTTGACATTATTTCTTCAAAAGGGTGCAATTGCTTCATATTACTTGAAACTGTTTCAGAAACGGGAGGTTCTTGTGGAAAGTTGATTGTGTATTCAGAAGAATATTCAGCATATACTTCTTTGAGATGTTTGAGTGCTTCATCCTTATATCTTATTGGATTGGTATTACTGTTTCTTTCATCTTCTTGCAACAACTCATGCTTAGCAAACCATGTAAGCTTGAATCGTGGGTCAAGAATCAAGCACATAGTACAGGAATTTGATCTAATATTGCAATAACTTTCAAGCTTTGAATATGCTTGATCAGCTGCATTGTAAAGTTGGGATTCCCTTGAGACTTCATTTTTTGTTTTTTGACATGTTTCAAGAAGTAGTTGATACCAAGGAATTACTAACCCAAGTGAAGGATAATAATCGCCTTGAACTTCATCAGTTGCAGTGGCAAAGACCTTTAGAAATTCTGATATTTGTTGAAAAAATGTCCAGTCCTCTTCCAAAATTACATCCTGAATAGTTATAAAGGAATGAAGTGAGATTTATTATGCAGAAGAATAATCAACTAGGCAGACGTACAAGGCATATATCATGATTAATGTTAGCTTTTTCTATTGCCTGAGAAATAATTTTCTGTTTCTTGCTGCAAAATGTTTTTTTTGGCTTGAGCTGTTAAAGTGATTTGTTTTTTTTTTGATGTTTGAGACTTATTGTACTCATAAATAAAATCATCAAAAGAGCTCTTCTGCTTTAATGCTGAACAAAGCATTGAATATGTTGAGTTCCATCTGGTGGAACTGTCAGCGATTGGCCGGTTTGGTGGCTCTTTATTTTTTTCACAAATGCTTTTGAAGTGTTCCCATGAGGTGTTTGATCGATGTATTAAGTGAACCACCTTCTTAACCATATCAATTGATCCATCAAGTTCCTTTAAAGAATCCTTTGCAGCTAAATTAAGAATATGTGCAAAACATTGAATGTGTGAGTCAAAACCTTTCAGCAAATTATTTTCAATAGCAAGGTCCATAAATGTTGTATTTGAGGAAGCATTATCCAATGTTATGGCCATGATTCAATTACCAATAGATGAGATATCCAAACTATACAAATCATTTGACAAATTGGATAAATTGGTTTCAGTTTCTGAGGATGAATCACTTGAGGTATCTATTTGAATTGCATCACGCTTTGATCCCTTTTGCTTTTGACAGTGTTCAATAAAGAAAACATTAAGCATATCCACGATTTTTGTGTGTATGTTTTTACCAGTATGAGCTTCTGTGAACTTGGAAGATCCAATGGTTGCAGTGAATGGTTTCCAATCAGATGATATGTAATGAGCTGTGAGAGTAATATACGGCATTAGTAGAAAATGAGAACCGTGGTGCTTGTGAATTAATAAATGTAAATATATGTTCTTCATCATTCAGAAACTTTTGCTTGATCCGTTTGGAACTTGTGGTTTCAGAAATTAAGTTAATGTCCTTGTTGAGGGTACAAATAAGCTTTTGAAATGCTTTTGATTTAACTAATGCATATGATTGTTGATCTTGAATTATGAAGCTAACAAGATTATCAGTGAAATTATTCTGTAAGTGGACATTCATACTTTTTATTATGCTGCTTCCATGTGAGTTTGATAAATTACTTTGTCCTTTGGTGTTCTTTTCAGAAATTGCTTCAGCCCATATTTCCTTATGAAATGCTTTCAAATGAGATACCAGGTTTTGCTTGGTTCCTTCATGTCGCTTGAGTTTCTTTGAGCGTTCATCAACTAGGCATAACTGGTATCCATTCTTTGCTTGGGAAAAATGACATTGTGCGATCTGACTTTGGTTTACTTTGGAGTTTGAAGAGTGATATTTTGGGCAAGACAGAGAAATTGGACTGGCTGATTCATTGGGATTTAATAGTGAGCTGATTTGACTCATATTGAGAATTAGATGAAGATGTGTTAGTTAAAATTGATAATAATTTGAATAGAGAGGATCGAAAAAGAGATTGAACAAGGCCAAGCTATGTAAAATAATTAGGGTTAGAATTTATTTGATGTAAAAATTCATTAATTATGCACAAATTTGTATGAGAATTAATATAACTGATTGACAAATCACTATCACAATTGAATAATTTCATAATAATTCATGGATTTTTTATCATTTATTGTTTGATTACTTATTCATTCATATAAATAAAACAAAAATACCAAAAAAATGAATAAAAATCAAAAAAAAGATCATAAATATATAGGAATAATAACCTTAAGGTCAAAATAAACATTATAATAATATTTGGTTTGATTATGTATTTTCCCTTAGAATAACCATTAATTTTATCAGATATTTTTGACATATATAAAAGTAAATAATCAAAATAAAAAACAAGAATAAATCAATAAAGTGATTAAATTCAAATTAAAATGAAAGACATAAATTCATGATTAAATACCAAATAGAAATGAAATAAGAAATATTAATAAAATATAATTAAATGAATTTCAAGCAAAAATATAAGCAAAAGACAAGGCAAATTGAAAGAAGATAAGGAAGTTATAGTATAAATATTCAAAATAATAATATAAAGATCAAATTAAATTGAAAATTATACCACCACAAAAATCCCTTAAATACAAAGTACTAAAACAATTAATTCAAGGTATACCCAAAACAACTTATAATTTATACAACATAATTGCAAGAAATACTCAATTAGAAGTTGAATTCTTTTCATAATACAATATTGATTCATTTGGATTATTTCCATTATGTTTATTATGGTATTTTATTGTTTATTTTTTAATTCTTTATTTGTTATTATTTAAGCAGAGATAGTTTATTCATATTTCCATGATGACTTATTTATGGTAATTATTAATTACAAATTATACATGAATTTGAATATAGCTTATTGATGATTGACTGTCAGAACTGATTAATTTAATAATGACTCATTATTAGTTTATGATTTATATTTTATGTATTTAGTATTTGGTTATTATATATTCATTTATTGATTAGTTCCTTCCTTTTTTTGGGTGGTTTTTATTGTTTGATTTTTATCATTTATGGGTTAATTTTTGGTTATCTTATTTTATTAATTATGTATATTTTAGTGGTTATGTTTATTCTTGAAATAATCTTTTGGGATTTATTCCTTTGTTACCCATGTGTTTTTTGTTTAGAGTTGTTATATATTCTTTTTGGATCAAATGCTTTTTATTAAATTTGATTATTTATTTATATTTTTATAATTAATTAGTTATTGAAGCCAAGAATTATAAGTAAATCATTAGTTTGAATATAACCCATTTGATTTATTTGTTATTTATACCTTTTTTTTAATTAATTTTAATTAATTTTAATTAATTTTCATTAATTTTAATTAATTTTAATTAATTTTAATTAATTTTCATTCATTTTAATTAATTTTAATTATTTTTAATTAATTTTAATTAATTTTAATTAATTTTCATTAATTTTAATTAATTTTAATTAATTTTAATTAATTTTAATTAATTTTAATTAATTTTCATTAATTTTAATTAATTTTAATTAATTTTAATTAATTTTAATTAATTTTAATTAATTTTAATTAATTTTCATTAATTTTAATTAATTTTAATTAATTTTAATTAATTTTAATTAATTTTAATTAATTTTAATTAATTTTAACTAATTTTAATTAATTTTAATTAATTTTAATTAATTTTAATTAATTTAATTAATTTTAATTAATTTTAATTAATTTTAACTAATTTTAATTAATTTTAATTAATTTTAATTAATTTTAATTAATTTTAATTAATTTAATTAATTTTAATTAATTTTAATTAATTTTAATTAATTTTAATTAATTTTAATTAATTTTAATTAATTTTAATTAATTTTAATTAATTTTAATTAATTTTAATTAATTTTAATTAATTTTAATTAATTTTAATTAATTTTAATTAATTTTAATTAATTTTAATTAATTTTAATTAATTTTAATTAATTTTAATTAATTTTAATTAATTTTAATTAATTTTAATTAATTTTAATTAATTTTAATTAATTTTAATTATTTTAATTAATTTTAATTAATTTTAATTAATTTTAATTAATTTTAATTAATTTTAATTAATTTAATTAATTTTAATTAATTTTTAATTTAATTTTAATTAATTTTAATTAATTTTAATTAATTTTAATTAATTTTAATTAATTTTGATTAATTTTAATTAATTTTAATTAATTTTAATTAATTTTAATTAATTTTAATTAATTTTAATTAATTTTAATTAATTTTAATTAATTTTAATTAATTTTAATTAATTTTAATTAATTTTAATTAATTTTAATTAATTTTAATTAATTTTAATTAATTTTAATTAATTTTAATTATTTTAATTAATTTTAATTAATTTTAATTAATTTTAATTAATTAATTTAATTAATTTTTAATTAATTTTAATTAATTTTAATTAATTTTAATTAATTTTAATTAATTTTAATTAATTTTAATTAATTTTAATTAATTTTAATTAATTTTAATTAATTTTAATTAATTTTAATTAATTTTAATTAATTTTAATTAATTTTAATTAATTTTAATTAATTTTAATTAATTTTAATTAATTTTAATTAATTTTAATTAATTTTAATTAATTTTAATTAATTTTAATTAATTTTAATTAATTTTAATTAATTTTAATTAATTTTAATTAATTTTAATTAATTTTAATTAATTTTAATTAATTTTAATTAATTTTAATTAATTTTAATTAATTTTAATTAATTTTAATTAATTTTAATTAATTTTAATTAATTTTAATTAATTTTAATTAATTTTAATTAATTTTAATTAATTTTAATTAATTTTAATTAATTTTAATTAATTTTAATTAATTTTAATTAATTTTAATTAATTTTAATTAATTTTAATTAATTTTAATTAATTTTAATTAATTTTAATTAATTTTAATTAATTTTAATTAATTTTAATTAATTTTAATTAATTTTAATTAATTTTAATTAATTTTAATTAATTTTAATTAATTTTAATTAATTTTAATTAATTTTAATTAATTTTAATTAATTTTAATTAATTTTAATTAATTTTAATTAATTTTAATTAATTTTAATTAATTTTAATTAATTTTAATTAATTTTAATTAATTTTAATTAATTTTAATTAATTTTAATTAATTTTAATTAATTTTAATTAATTTTAATTAATTTTAATTAATTTTAATTAATTTTAATTAATTTTAATTAATTTTAATTAATTTTAATTAATTTTAATTAATTTTAATTAATTTTAATTAATTTTAATTAATTTTAATTAATTTTAATTAATTTTAATTAATTTTAATTAATTTTAATTAATTTTAATTAATTTTAATTAATTTTAATTAATTTTAATTAATTTTAATTAATTTTAATTAATTTTAATTAATTTTAATTAATTTTAATTAATTTTAATTAATTTTAATTAATTTTAATTAATTTTAATTAATTTTAATTAATTTTGATTAATTTTAATTAATTTTAATTAATTTTAATTAATTTTAATTAATTTTAATTAATTTGAATTAATTTTAATTAAATTCAGTTAATTTTAATTAATTTTAATTAATGTTAATTAAATTTAATTAAATTTAATTACATTCAATTAAATTCATCTAATTTTAATCAATTTCAATTAATTTTAATTAATTTGAATTAATTTTAATCAATTTCAATTAATTTTAATTAATTTGAATTAATTTTGATTAATTTCACTTAACTTTAATTAATTTCAATTAATTTGAATTAATTCTGATCAATTTTGATTGATTTCACTTAATTTTAATTAATCTGTATTAATGTGAATTTCTTTTAATTAACTTTAATAAACTTTAATCAATTGTAATAAATTTTCATTAATTTCAATTGATTTAGATTAATTGTAATCAATTTGAATTAATTTCAATTGATTATAATTAATTTTCAGAAATTCTAATTAATTTTAATTAATTTTTACTATTTTTAATTAATTTTCATTAATCTTTTGCAGTTCTATTTCATTTTAACCAATTTCAGTAATGGTCATCCTTTTTATTACTTTCAATTAGCTTGAAATAATTTCTCTCAAGTTCTATTTATTTGAAGTTCTTTGAACTTATTGTCATTCCTTTTAAGTTTAAACAATTGTAATTAATTTTTACTAGTTTCAACTAATTCTCATTAATTTTTTTGGTTTTTATCAGCTTCAAATAATGGTTATTAAGTTTCATGTAATTCAATCAATTTCAATTACCTTCAATTTATTTAAATTCATTTCAATTAACTACAATGAACTATAAATACTCATAATTAATCTGGGTTATTGGTACACTCATGGAAGTAATTTGGCAAAAGCATGTATGCCCATATGTGGATTTGCCATAAATTGGTAAAATTATGTAATTATTTAGTAAAAAGAATAAGGTGTGTTTTTTAATTAAAGTTTGGCTAAAAAATACCTAGGTTTGTAAAAGCCCAATTTATGGCATTGTTGGTTCCATAAATGGCTCAATGGAATTATTTGTGCCATTTTTGATGCCATAAATATATTTTTAATACCATTTATGGCATGGTTATTATGTGGTTGATGCCATAAATAGCATTTTCCACTTCTTTTAATTAATGAATTATATTCATAATTCATTTTTTAAACCAAAATTCGAGATTTTTGTTTCGAATTTTAATTTGGAGGTTGAAAAATTCGAATGGATCTGTTTGTCATGATTTTTTATTCAAATTTTTGGGTTTTCATTTTGTTGTGCAAAAATTTGAATTCGAAGACAAATTTTTCGAATAATGAAAATAGAATTTTTTGGATAGCTATGCCTTGTTTAGTACTACTTTTATATCCCTAAGACTTTACTTTAGAAACAGTCAGCTTCTGAAAAAATCTACTAAGCTTTCACTACCATTATGCTCCTATTTTTGACAATACTAAACTACTGAGATTTTAATGACTAAACAACTCATAGTAATATAGATATCCCACTAGCTCAGGGATGGTTGTGATCCTGGAATGTTGGGACTTGTTCCACAATTTTTGGATAAATGAGGGAAAGAGAACCTCAATTTATACCTTTTGGGTCTCCATAGAGCTTTAAAATACAAGGAACTTAGAGAATGTAGTGGTGATACCTTATAGTTAGTGACTAGTAGCTTTTGGTATAGCAATGTGAAACATCCACTGAGTTTCTAACCAATCAGCTTTAACCATCAAATATAATTATAGCTCCTTTAAGTGTGCATCTAGAAGTATACTGAATATGAACAATAAGATGGTGTCTTTCTGACCTTTTTATGTGTGTTCAGGGAGAACATTTCTATTGGTTGTTTTGATATGAGAACAATATGATGTAATTGAGATAAGTTGGATGGTGAGAGTTCCTTTTCTCCAAGAAGGTGGAGAAAGTATATTTTCTGACAATTTAGACTACTTCTAGTCATATTATATCTTTGAGAGAGCTTAGCTGGTGACATTTTTCTTGGAAGTGATGAAATTCGAGGAGATACAGAATTTTCTGTTGAGTGAACTTCCATTACATTGGAACAAAGGTGGGGAAAGTATTTCTTTAAAATTTGCGGCTTTTTGTTCATTACTGATCTCAACTTTGATTTCAAATATTTATAGAATTTTTCTGGTGGTTTGATTTTATTATTCCATCATTTCATGCAGTTATTGCATGATTTGGAACAAATTGAACATGGGTTATTCTTTCTAATGAAACAGTTTTTCTGGAAAATACTTTGTAGCTTTCTTACACAGCCTTGAGGTGTAGAAAATACAGTTTATATGCTGTTCTAAGGATTAATATATATTTCTCTATTTATTTTACCTCCATTTAATTGTGTAGTTTTGTTATTGATGCTTCAATCAGTTGGGGAAATTGTGTGATCAGTTTCTGTGTGGGTGTGTTTCTCATATCTGAGCCATATGATTTTGTAGTTTATTCATATCATTTTTCATGAATTAATTCTGTGCTTGGAGTTTGTTTTATACTCATGTGGTGTATTATGTGATAATGTGGAGAAATAGGTATTTTTCATTTGAATTGGAATTATTCTGGTTGGAAATTGTAGTTGTCCTTAGGACCACTCCAAAATTTCATTTACCTTCCTCTACAGTTCTGCCATTCAATTTCCATCTCTGGAGTTATTCTTCTGTTCCTGTAATTCCACCATTTTATTTCCCTCTCAAGAGTTATTCTTCAGTTTTATTTCCATCTCAAGAATTATTCTTCAATTTTATTCCCATCTCTGGGTTCATCCCTCACTTTTATTTCTTCCTTTGGAGCTGTTTTAAAATGTGATTTCCATCTCTGAAGCTATTCCAAAATTTTATCTCCCTCTTTGGAGTTATTCTTAAATTTTATTTTCATCTCTGGAGCTATTCTGAAATTTTATTTCAATCTCTAGAGCTATTCTTATAATTTATTTCCCTCTCTATATTTATTTTGAAATTTTAAAAGTTTATTTCCACTTCTTTTTCTATTGTTTTTATGATTTGGTAAGCTTGAGCCTGGCTTAATTGGTATGAAATACCACACTGCCAGTTCAATAAAAGAAAAATTAATTGGTGAAAAAATGACTTGAAGATTGAAAGTGAAAAGAATGGTCCATTTTCCCAGGTGAAAATGGCCATTGACATGGAATTGAAGTTGAAATCCTGGTCCAATTCATCTTTCCAAGAAATTCTCAAGTTCCCACAGAGTGGCCAAGGTGATACTAGCAACATAAATGGTAGAAGTTCCACTATAATTGCATGCAATCTGAATAGCTTAATTTTGGCCCTTTTTCCTATAACTGAAACTCCAAAATTCAAGCCTGAGGGGAATTTGGCCATGGATTTTCGGTATCTAGTCGATGGAAATCCTTGAGAGCTCCTGGTGAGTTCCTGAGGCTTAAATCCAATTTCTAAGTGAATTCCTGTGTCTTCAGTGAGTCATATATACTCTGATAATTACTATGATTTTCTTTTGTGCTTTAAAATTCAAAGCCTTACAGACTTCCCATTATTCTGTCTGTTCGATTATAGCTGGAGGAGGATGATATGGATAATTATTCTTGATTTGTAAGGTATTGATAGGTTCAAGGAGAGAAATATTGAAGACAGGAAGGACTGACTTTCATTTTTTTTGAAGATTGAGGCAATAGGAATGAGACTTAACTTTCTATAAGATTGGAAGGAATCACAACAATCTTTCTGAATGTTTACTGGTGGTTCTTGTTAATTTGATGCTCTTGGGGGAAAGCCATACCATATAATCAGGATTTAAAACAGGTGTACTTGCTCCAATTTTATTTGCATACATTTTCAAAATGTGTTTATGGAAACTTCAAGCTGTCTCTTGACATCTTTCTATTATAATTGGATTTTGAAGATAAATTTCCCTCAGGAGTGTATTGAGTGATGAAAACTGAGTAAAATGCAGGATCTCTTCCAAAAGAAGTGAGAAATGGTGATTGCTTGGTTGAAAGGTGGTCAGATCTATCTTATGCAAAATCATCCAAAGGGAGATGGTTGTTCCAATCATCTTGATGATAAGAAAAATATATAAAAAGGTACATTTCTAGTATCTCAATTGGAATATCTGTCTTTCAATAAATTGAAAGATCTCTCACAATATTGGGCTGCTAACAAAGATTTGTCCAAAACTGAAGAAACAAAGAGAGAACCTCTATCATTGACAGTTCTTTGTTGAAAGAAATACTGGGAGAAAATATCATTGCATGAAGATATGGGCCAAATTCAAAGATGTGACTGGAAAACGTTTTTGAAATGAATATTGCCATCTTAAAGGATTTGTCCGCTATTAACAGGAATGAGTCTGGAAAACTGGGCAGAAGAAGGTGAGAAATAAAGCTTATTGAAAGACCAAAGTAATCACAATTTGGATATGGGAGAGGTTTGAGGAATTGAAACCCCTTGTGATGGATTTTTATGTTTCTTCTTCAATTTTGACAGCAGGAATCATAATCCTTCTGGAAGTAAGTAAGGAAAGACTGGTGGAAATCCTGCTTGAGAATTTTAGGAGACTTTTCTTTTCCAGGGTGGCCAGCTAGAGGGGAATAATGGAAATTTTGAAGTATATTGAATTTAATTTTGGTGTCATCTGGACCACCACCTTTTCTTTGAAGAGGAGATTTTGGGAATAATAATCAGGAGAGAAACATTCAACAGACTTACATTTACCCCAATTTTGAAGGAACATTTTGTACTGAGGATCTTTCCATAATTCTTTCTGAATTGATCTCAACTTGAATGAAAAAAAATTTGAGGGTTGAGCTTCATCCTGTATAATAATTTTCTGAAAGGTTTATGTATTAATTTTGATTAAATACCCCCTCTCTGGGTATATATAGTCCCAAAGTGAAATGGGATTTGGAAGAGTAGCTAAGTAGAAAGGGTGGTTGGTGATGATTAAGTGAAAATAAGCAAGGAATACAGCCCAGCGGGCTTGATGGAAAGGGAGGACTTCTGATGAAATAAATTCCTTGAAAGAGGAGTTATTTCTGAGAACTTCAAAGGAGGAGGAGAGAGAAAGAATACAAAACCTCTAGAAATAAACAGACCACACTATACCAGGGAGTTCCCTGTAATCAAACTCATATTTGAGATCTTCTGGAAGAAGCTTGCAGCTTCCAAACACTATGGGATGCCTTCCTGAGTAAGCAGAACAACCTGTCTCTACAATGACTAGTAGAGATGTGTTTAAGTGAGAAAAAACTGGATACATAATGAAGGCCTCTTTGAGCTTGAGAAAAAAGTTGGGATCTTTGTCATTGAGGTTAAAATTGAATCTTTCCTGAGGAATTTGGTGAGTGAAGTAATTCTCATTGAGTGATTCTTGATAAATAAGTGTTGAAAGTTGGAAAGGAAAAGGAATGACAGGAGAGCCTTAAGATTTCTTGAAGGTGGCAATTGAGAATTTCCTGAAACTTCAATTGGTCCCTCTTGAGTCCTTCGAAAGAAAAAAAATGAAATAAAAAATGAAAAATAGACTCATTAAAGAGCAACTTTGAGGCCCTAGAAGGCGGTTATTGAATTTGAATCTGGAAAGAGAAAGGGTCACATGAGGGACATGTTCTTCCTCAGTGTAAGTTGTGTCTATTAAGCTCTTGATTATATTAATTAAAATCAAGAGTACTATTAGTGTCCTCAGTAGAAAATATAGTATAGTTAAATATTTTAACCACAAATATAAAGAGAATTATTATTAATATTAATGAAGATTATAAAAAAATTAATTTTATGAAAAAAATGTAATTACAGAAATCACAATGATTATATATAAAATAATATATTCACTGAAAATCATAATGATAAGGAGTGTAAATGAAACAGATGGGAGTTACCATCCAAATTATTAGTTTACAGAAATTCTTTCCAAACCTATTCTATGGACAATTGGCCATATTGATGCTCTCTGGCCCCTGGGCCACCCCCACTTCCTCTAGCCAATCTTAGCCCCAAACTTAATATAGGACCCACAAGGAAATCCTTTTGAATAGGGCCCTATTACCCCTTTAGATATCTCCAGGACCTCTGTACTCCCCCTTTCATTAGGGGGCTTAGCACCTAAATGGCGTTTTTGGGCCATTTGGCCTGCAGACCATAGGCCAAATATTCTGGGACATGTACCACAAACCACATTTTGCAGTCCATAGGACCCTCCTGGCCCGTTTTGGGCTAAATCCAATCAGGCCAAAGGGGGCCAAAGGCTATTCCCTCTGACACCAATTACAGGTGGTCCCAAAACCACATTTTGGCCCCTAATTCCAAAAAGGCCAAAATGACCCAAAACCTCAAATTGGCCACCCTCAAGCTCAATCAGTGGCCTCTAGCAGTTGCCAGAGGCCACCAGGCATCAATACTTGCCATTCACCCTTAAGAACAGGGGAACCTTCCCCAATACATGGACCAAATCCCTGCAGGAAAACTAGCAAGGTCATATATGGTATTATATACCATTATTGTGAGCCTTGAGGTATATTTTACATACCCAAATAGGCAACAATTATCTTAAAAAGAAATTTTGAATTATGCAAAACTCATAAGTCATGCATATACCCAAAATTCATCATTTTCAATTTCAGAAAAGATGAATAACTTTTTATTGAGTAAGTAAATCCATGGATTTAAGACCAGATTTGGATTCTACACAAATATTCATCTAGGGTAGCTCCATAGAGTGAATAAGCTCAATTTAAGTATTTGAGGTTGTAAAATGGAAAATACTTCAATACCACATCATTAATACCACATAAAAGATCCGTGAAAATTTTTGTTTTTCTTGATTTTTAGCCAACATAATGGGAAAGTGAGAAATCCCATGTTACATATACACTAAGAATAGTGTTATGCATGTTTTGAGCACTTAATATCATGGTATTCTTACATGGACTTTTGGTACACCCATAGTGGATATCTCACTTTAAGCTTAAATTACTATTTTGACGTAAAAAATAAGCAAGGGGGACAAAAGACATCAAAGAGAGCCAGGGTACCCAACTTCTGAGGCCTCAGAGGCGTGGATAGCTCCAGAGCATGGATCCATGGCTCATCTTGGCCCAATTGGTAAACTAAAACTTCTTGGGAACTTGGTTACCAAGTTACACCTACTGTAATTATAAGAAAAATAGCAAATAACCTGCTATTTTGACGTGCCAAGGAGGTAATAAGCTACTTAGGCTCCTGTAACCATGTCAATTCTTGATGCCTTTCCATGACTAGACCCTAAAAGAGTAATTAAACCCTTTTGGGATCCATATTCATTGATTTACCTCATAGCAACCAGCAAAATACTGCTATTTGCAATTCTACGTAGAAATGAGGTAAAAACTTCAAAAATTCATTAAAAATACAATTCTTAATGAATCTTCCTGAAACTTTCAGGACCAATGAAGAACTGTATTATCTATGGTACAACCAAAAAGAATTATGGTTTTACTAGTAAAATTAAAAGTTTTACTTACAGTCCATTTTTGACCATTCTACGTGAAACACTGAATCTTCAAAAATTCACAGTAATTACAACCTGTGATGAAATTGGCAATAACATTGATAACTTTGAGAAATCAATGATTATTTTAGAATAAAAGAAGATTTACAGATGTTACTCCTTTTATTCTTAACCATATTGGGGTTGGTAGTCACGTAAAAGCATCAATTAAGTAATTATGATAATCTTACGTGACAACAGATGATGCAATCATTAATCCAAAAGGTTTTATTGTTTTCTCACTCACTGGTTTTTCAGTTTGCTCCATGGCACGCCTCTGTGAGCTGTTGTTGACTTAAAAGAAGCCTATTCTTGCTGTTTTTTCCGTATCATCATCTTATCAATTTATTAAATCATTATTACCAACAAGTAAGTATTAGTTAAAGCTATTCTTAAGTGTTTTAAATCTTTCCAAATCATCCAGAAAGACGTGAAATCCTAGAATCCAACTATATATTGTTGTAATACTGTTATAAATCCTTTTGATCCCTTAAATCCACAATTCTACGTCAAATTTCTCTACTCTTATCTATCAATAAGTTCTTTGGAGTATTAGTGAGTCATTTATTCTTAATTCTCAAAGTTTTTCTCTAGTAATAGTTTTCTTCAAGAATTATCTTTATAATTATTCTTGCAAAAGATAATTATATATTAAAATAATTTTATTATTTTAATAAAGAAGTTTTTATTATTAAATTCTTCTTGTAATTGATTCTAGTAGACAATTACTTGCTCACTGTTAAAATCACTAGTAGTGCTTAACACGTGAAAGAAATAATTTTTTAATTATTTAATTGTGGTTATAATAATACTTTATTATTATATTTCATAAGAACAGACATAGTACTGTTGATTGATAGTAATATTATCATCAGTTTCATAGTCACATCTTACAATTATGAACCTTCCCTCAGAAATAAAATGGTGACAATCCCAAGGCTCAATTTTTCCATTTCAAGAAATTTCACCAGTCCACAAACCCCATTTCAAAGGAAGGTTTTACAGGACATCAGCCTACAGCCCTTGGGGGGTAAGGAAAGGACCATTCAAGTACACCAACCCTCTGGCCCATGGTAGTTGCTGTTCATTTCATTCAAGTATTCCTTCAAGGGAATACTGGCCAAGGATATTCAAGTCTGTTCAAGAGGCAGTAATTCACATCAGCTGTTAAGGTGTAAAAGCTCCCAACACTCCCTGGACAGCTCAAATCCTCCATACAGGCTGTGTGCATACACCTGTATGACATTGACCACTTTGGGCCAATTTAATTCAAATGATGGCGTTTAAAAAGAACCCAGTTCATTTCCCAAGATAGCCAAGCTTTATTTCCCAAAACAGTCAATACAGATTTAAAACAATCATACAGCTGTGTTTACAATCCTCAAGGATCAATTTTACAGCTGCTCACATATACTGGCCACTCTTTCATCCACTGGGTAACTTTTCCCCAACCAATTAAACCACTACGTTTATTTTCATTATTATTTTATTGAAATTCTTTGAAAGTAAATACTTATATTATCATGGCAGTAATTGCTTCTTATTTTTCTCCTGTCAGTGGATATTGGTGGTCATATCCTGTTCTGATTCCATTTTTTCTTTCTTGAAGGTTTAAAGAGTGAATCAAGGACTTACTTGGTTGGCTCTTTGACCTTTGGCTTACTTACTCTTATCTTCTGCATATCTTGTACTTAAATTTCTATTTACTAAAGAAATACATCATTTTTTATTGATTTATTCTTTGGAGTCTTCCAAGTGAGTTCCTGATTCCTGAGAGCCAGGCCACTCTTGTTTTTCTCAAGAGCCACTGTGCAAGTAAAGTTCCTAACATGGCAATTATATGTGAGAAATGATAATATTTAACTTCTTATAAAGAAGAATAATACTATTTACAAGAGAATTTATCTCACACACTTTTCAGAGGTAGTTCCTATAGAGAAAATTTATTTGAAATAATTAATAGATAAAAAAGATATATAAATTTGGAGGAAATCTTACTCATAATATTTTTTTAATAAAATAAGCCAAATACCACAATTTCAGTGTTAAATAGTGTTTATAATTTAAAGACAGACCAATAATCAATATTTCCAAGAATAAAAAAATATTATAAAAATAAGATCTCAAGTATTCTGTAGAGGGATTTGTGGATTTGAAAGATACTTGAAACAAAAATTTTATGAGATAAAACCAATTATTGGGGATTAAAACAATAACATAAAAATTCAATTATTTCAAGTCTTTGAGCTATATTTCAATGAAAAAAGTACTTGAGAGTTACTTTAATTATATAATATCTCATAATAGAATAAAATATCACCTGTTTTAAGATTTCTGGTTGAATGAATGATGATGAAAAGGCTTCTTTTATCCTTTCAGAGCTGCTCTCATGATTAATAATGGATATAGAGGGTATTCTCAGATCAAAACTGAAAACCTGCACTTAAAAATAAGGTTCTTAATGTTAAGTAGCTTTTTTCATCTGAATTTAGAGCTACAAGTGTTACTATTAACTCCAAGTAATTTAATCCCAGATTAAGTTTATTATTTTTGAGTTGTTATATAAAATCAACTCCTTTATATTAAATCTCATTACATTAAAAACTTTAAAATACACTTTAAAGAAAAAGATCCTTTACATAGGATTTTGAGAAAACTTTTGAAGAAATCATAATTTCATTTAAGAATAATTAAAAGAGATATTTCCAAGGCTAAATACCAATAAATCCTAAAAATAAAGATACTTAGAATTTGACTTATTCACAGAGAACATTGGCTTTTAAGCTTTGTAAAAGTCTCAAGTAGATAAATTGAGAATTGTATTTTATATGAATTTTTGAAGTTATTGCTATCTTTCCCCATGAAAATGGAAATACACCCTAAAACTTAACTATTGATAAGATTCCGATGCTTTTGACTTTACTTTTAACTTTATTTAAACTTCTTTAGACTTAAATAAGCTCTTAAAGCTCTTAAAACCTTGATGAAAATCCTGCATATAGGGATTTACCCTTTGGCAGCTTGTACTTCCTGTCTAAAAGAGGGACAAACCGTTTTAAACTTGAATTGTAAATTAATTTCTATTCTTAAAATTGAAAGGAGTAAAAACTTATTGGGGCTCATGCAGATCCCAAAATCTTGGTCATCTGGAACCTTTTTGCCCTTTTCTTTGTTCCAACTTTTTCCATGTATTTTCCCTTTGGATTACTTAAAGTTATAAAATAGTTTTAAACAAATTTAAATTGAACTCATTCAGGATTTACAGTGTGTGTGGAAAATCCCTAGCCAATTCAGTAAGCTTACACAACAACTGAGATTCAACTGAATTTTTTTAATTTTTGCTAGATCTTGTGCAACTTTAAAATTAAGTTGAAATTTAAAATTTTTAAGTTTTAGTAAAAATTAATAAATTGTGTACTTGTACTGTGATATGGTTAAACCTTTCAATAACACTAGAAATAGCCAGTTTTTGGTATAATGCCTTATGGTTCTACCATAGGTTATTTTTGGTGTAGAATCCTAAAGGCACATAATAGTCATAGACTTGTTTATCAAAAATAAAACTATACTTATTTTTTGTTTTTTACTGTCTTAAATTCACTTGAAAAATTGGTTTATGACTAAATAAAAAGGATTAAAAATTATTTGTGGCCTTATGAATATATCATACATAGCTCACAGGCTTATACTCAGACTTGGTAAAAACAGGATATAATATGAATAAACCATAAGAAAAACATCAACAATATCAGAGAAAGTGTGAGAAATGAGGTATATTTAATGTAACCAAATAGGGCACAATTGATATAGAAATGCATTTTTTAAGTATGAATAACTCATATGTCATGCATAGATCCAAACTTAATAATCTTTTATTTAAGAAAAGATGAATAGCTTCTTTGTTTGTAACTAAATCAATGGATTTGAGGCCAGATTTGCCTCCTATGCATAATTTCCACTAGGGTAAGTCCATGGGGTGAATAAGCTAAAGTTAACTCTATGAGGTGGTAATATGGAAAATACCTTGGTACAACATCATCAATAACACATAAAGTAATTGTGAAGATATTTTTTTTTCTCAATATCATGCCAAAATAATGGGAATGTGAGAAAACTCATGTTACATATACACTAAAGATAGTGTTATTCATTTTTGTGGCAGTCAAAGTACTGTGCAATTGCATAAAGGTTTGATACACTCATAGTGGATATAATTCTTGAATCCTGAGTCACTATTTTTGACATGAAAATAGCTAACGGGGACAAAATACATCAAAGAGAGCCTGGGAACCCAACTTCTGGGTCCTCTGAGGTGTGGCCAGCTCTAAAGCTTAGATCTATAGCCAATGATGACCCCATTATTGTATTAAGACAATTTGGGAACGCGGTTAGAAAGTAAAAAATGTAAAATTGTCTTTCAATCAAGATAAAATAGGAAATAAGCTGCTATTTTGATGTGACAAGGAGGTAATGAGAAAGTCTGACACCTGTAACCATGTCCTTTTCCAATTATTTTCCATTGATAATCCAAAAAGCAGTAATTTAAGCCTTTTTGGACTCTTAACCATTAATTTACAACAAGGAAACTATCTGTAACTGTAGATTTTGCTTTTTTACATAGAAATGATGTAAAGAATTCAAAAATTTGTTCAAAATAAAGCTCTTGATTTATTCCTCTGAGACTTTCAGGATAAATGGAGAAAAGTAATAATTCACACTAAAACCAATAATAATTATGAATTTATAATCCAAATGAAAGGTTTTACCTACAGTCCATTCTGATGATTTCAAGTGAAACACTGAATATTTAAAAATTCACAGGAAATAAAAACAGTCATGGAATTTCCAATAAAATTGATAAATTTAAGAAAGAGACTTTCATTTTGAAATAAATTAAGATTTACCATTGTTACTACTTTGTTTCTTAACCATAAATCGGTTGGTAGTCACATAAATGAGTTAATTAAGTAATTATGAAAATCTTAAATGTCTAAAAGTGAGGTAATCATCAAACCAATAAATCAAAATGTTTCTCACTCACTAATTTTTTATGTTTCTCAATAGAACTCCTCTTTGAGATGTTTTAGACTTAAAAAAGGATTACTCTTTCCCTTTTTCCAAGATCAGCTTATCATTGGTACCAACAATTAATTAATAGCTAAAATCATTTTTAAAAATTTTTATATTTCCAAATCAACAGGAAAGACATGAGATCAAATAATGATATTCAAAAAAATATAAAGGAAATCAATTTTCACCATGATTCTAATATGGATTAGAAATCAAATAAATTACTTGTTTCATTTGAAACTAAGAAAGAAAATTATATATATTTACATAATTAAAAGATATAGAATTATAAAAAACAAACATATAGAAATCAAGAACCTGAAGCGTCCAAATAACTGAAATGTTACTACAGTTCATACTAAATTTGTTATTTAATTCAAAAGATTATTTAGTGCAGGAAAAAATGAAAAAGTGTCTTGATTTAATGAGATACACAACTTAACTAGTTTTATACATAAAAGGTATGAAAAGTTTTTTTAAAAAAATATCTTTATTGATGCTTACTAATTATGAAGCGTATTTTATAAATAAAAGAATATAATTCCATTGAATTACAAAAAACCTCTGCGTTTTCATGGAGAGATTGAACCGATTTCTGTTTTTTATCCTTGAATTATGATGGAATTCCTTCATTTTGCTTGTTTTTTTCTCAACTACTAATTTTTATTCCAAGTTAATATTTACATTAGAAAAAAGACATTTAAAAATTCTCTCCAAAAAAAAGCACCAAAGAAAAAACCTTCTCATCTGTTTTTCTTTAAGAGGAGGATTTCATTTCTCATTTTATCTACATTTTTCTTAGTAAGCAACAATTAAACATTTTTTGTCTTGGTTTTACTTTCCAATGCAATTGCAGGAAAAAACAAATTACTTTTTCTTCACTCAAGTAAAAAAGAAATGGAAGCAAATTTTTAAAATATTTTCCATGATTTTAAAAATGTAGTAGTTTGTGTTTTGGGAAGAATTTGAAGTGAAAAGCATTAACTATTCCTTAAATTAAAATAAATCATATTACTATTGAAGAAAGAACCCACTAATAACTAGAAAAACCTTTCATGTTCCAGAAACCATTCACCATTTAAAAAGATTATCCCCATCTGTGGGGTTAGAAGGTTCAATCAAGTTCCAACCAGGATTTCAAACTTCTTCATAATGGCCTCCAACTTGCACTTATTATTTGGTACTCATCAAATGCAGATTATCATTATTGAAAAATACCTTATATTTAATCAATTTAATTACATATCTTCAGGTAATCTTGAATACTCTTTTACTCTAAAACCCTCCTTGATTCCAAAATCAAAAACTTGTAAATCAGGATAGGCCCAATACAAATGAGACATTTCATTGTATCTTTCCCAAAATTAAATTATGTTATTTTCCCATTTCCTATCACCTCTTCCCTTGGATCTTTTTTCCATTAAATCTATCCCATCAGATTTTGAGATATTCAACTTCAAAGATATTTTTGTCCAAAGAATTATGCATCATGAGTTTCTCTCACTGATAAAGTCACAAGAATGAGTATGTTTCATTACCAATTTTTATGAAAGCTTAATTAACAATTGTTAGATTACTGAAATTAAAAACAAACTCAGATATGAAGCTCCCATTTTTAACTATTGAAGCACTATATTTGAAGCTCTATGTGAGCATAAATTTCACAACTCACTGTTTATAACCTTCCACTTTTCTATGCCTTTAATTTCATTTTTCCTTCAAAACCTAAAAAAAAATTCTATTATGATTTTTAAAAATTGGATCTTTTCTAATTGACATTCCTTCTCACCTCGTTGAAATAAATCTGTGATCTCTTATTTTTTAGAAACATATATATCACCATATGATAACACATAAAATACTCAAAAGTATAAAATTGATGTACTTGATAATAATATATTAATATTCTAAAACACACAAAATTATCAATTTCGAAAATTCCAATTCACTATTATTGAAATGTAATAAGTTTAAGTGACTTCTATCACTTTCTCAAAATCTTCATGTTAATATTTAAATAAAATTCACTCATTTTAGTTGAAATTTAAAATACCAAGTTAAAATCCTCTCCATCTAATCAAAAAATATTTAATTAAAAAAACACTTCGTATTATCATTTGATAATAATATCTTAAGTGGTATATTCATCTATATGATAAACTAAAAATAATGGCAAAGATTATATAAGTCAAATATCTAATTTAATTTGAATTTTGGAATGATTCTTCCATGATAAGGATGCTTTCAACCCAACAGATAGAAAATAATATTTTTTCAAGAATTCATCTATCAGATATTTTTGAGGGATTGATACCCGTAAAGTGTGTCTTCTAAGTGAAAAGACTTGACTACTATCTTATGTTTTCCTTCGAGAAATTGAGAATATACTAAAAAGGACTTGTTTCAAGTTTCATATAGTTGAATATGATAATTGATCTCCATAGAAGATACTAATAGACCTTCTAAGCCCCTAAGAAGAGAATTGAACGAGAATATTCAAAATATGCAGCTCGTATCCATTTCTTTGGTGATTCCTTCAACATTGTAATTCTCTCCAAAATTTAGAAACTACATATACTTGAATGTTTTCCCTACATTTTGACCATATAGTTTGTCACTAAGATTTGATTGAATTTTGTTTTATAAGCTTTGAGTTAAGCCCATATTTGGAAAAGACATAAAATTTTCAAAATCAAAAATTATTCTCTTCATTTATTCAGAACCTATGCAATTGATTTTATCAAAATGGAAAATTTGAAGCTGAGAAGGTAGATTTTCAGTTTCTCAAAGTCTTCAGCTCTCAATTATCTTTCCATAATGTACGATGAATAGTTTTATCTTGTAAGAAACTTGGTATTTCAGAAACTTTGTTTATGAAAATCCCGATTACTACAAAAATACCTCAATTTCAACATCTATCACACTTTTTGCACCTTTTGATTACGAGAAACAATTGCAAATATCATGTATTTCACTTTTCAAACTTATTTTCTGTTCATATTTCTTGAAAAAAAATATTATTAACTCATCATACTTATACCCCCTATTTGAAAATATTTTGGTGAAGTTTCTTGAAAGCATTTTAAAAGTTTTAAATTTTTCAAATCTGAAGGAAGTGATATCTACATATATTTATCTACTTGAGAGTTAATCATCTAATAAAATTCTCTTTATATTTATAATTAAACTTGGTGTATATATCCAGATTTCTGATTAAATGGGAATAATATTTTTCTTTAAGATTACATCAGAACATGTTAAACACAGCCTGAATCTTTCTAAAACTCTCTTTATTTTGAAAAAAAGTGATACATTCATGATCCAGGATTTTATAACAAAATTTTATGGACCATTTTTGGGGGTTTTAAGTTTTATTTTAATTTTTGGATGAAACTTGGGCTCAATGTCTCTCAAATTATGTTCAAAACTTTGTCCAGCCCACCCCAATGGGCTAGTTTTAACCTTTTTTAGAATCAATTTGAAAACATCCTGGATTTGTGAATATTTAGTTTTTTCTATACTTTGTATAAAATACTAAATTATTATATATCCTGGAATATATTGGTGGCTATTTATTTTAATTACTAACTCATAATATGTATTAAATCATTTTAAATAAATATTGTCTATCAGATTTTGGATAATTGGAAAAATACTAGTAATTTGCCCCTCAAGTTTGTAAAAGGTGTATCAATTGGGTTAAGAAATGACCATTAACCACCAAATCCATTTTTAATTGAATATTTTCTGATCCACAGGGACTTATTGCACTAAACGTTTTGGATTCTTAGATATGTACCAACAGCTTAACCAACATTCTTGCTTTCAATTCCATGATATTTTTGCACAATCCTATATTTATGTCATAGAAACTCTAAATTTTCTATTTTGTGTCTTGTATTTGATCTTTTGTGTTGTAATTGTTAGAGTATATCAGGATTTTTTCCAATCATATGGTTTGTTTTGATCCTTAAATTTTCCTGTAATATCAGTTTTTGCTCTTTTTATTATTATTTTCATTATTGATATTATTTTTTTGAAATGACTAGTTTTTCTCTTATTTCAAAATTCTTGAGTTTTTATCAACTTTTGGTAATTTTTTATTTATTGGAAAAAGAATGAGTTTTTTTTTCAATTTAACCTAAACTTTATATTAAATTTATTTTTTTCAATCTAAATCAAACATTATTATTTCTTCATTTTTCTAACTCTTTATTACTTCTTCTCAAGATTTTTTTAATATTATTTCAATTTTATCTTAATTATGTATCAATTTCAGTTTTACTTTTTTCAATTCTTCTCTATTTTCATTTTTTTAAATTTTTGGCATTTATATATTTTGTTATTTTATTTTTTTCAATTTTTTCTAATCTTTTTCTGGAGTGCTTGGGGTGGAGATACACTGGAATCAGTGTGATTAAAATCATTGTGAAGTAAGATTGTTTGATATTGGATGTTTCAATGGAATGATTAAATTTTTAGGATTGGTTAATGGTGTTATTTTTACGTTTTTCAAAAAAAAGAGAAGTACCCCTAGTTTTGGCTACTAGAAGATTGTTTCAGTAATAGGATTCCACTGATAATTTAAACTCACAATAATATACTGGAATATCTCCCAGGTAAGGGATGACTGCAAAAAAATAATTAGTAATACACTGGAATTAATTTACATGTGCTGATTCCAGTGTATCTCCACACAAGCACCCAAAAAAAGAAGATAAAAAAATTAAAATAAAAATAAAAAAGCATTGAAAAACTCCAAAAAAAGAATTTAAAGAGCAAAAAAATACAAAAAAATAAAAAAACAAAACAAAACAGAAAAGATGAAAAAAATAAAATCACTACATATAAAAATGAAAAATCAAAATTACAAAAACTAGAAAAAGAAAATAAATAAGAATTGCAAGATTACAAAGTAAGCAATAAAAAATAAATAAAATATGAAAAAAGGAAAAATGTCAAAAAACATTTTTTTTAAAAAAATACAATAATTTTGTTTTTAATCAAAATATTTTCCAATTTTTGTTTGAATTTTTCTAAATTTTTTTCTTCAAAATTGACAAAAGCTCAAACTCAAAAAATTGAAAATTAAAAATGAAAATTGCAGGAGATAGAAAATATGAAAATAAGGTAGCACCTGCTGGCAGGTACCTTAGGTTTAACCTTATTAAAAACTAGTTTCAGCTTTCTTTACACCTTTCTTAACGGAAAATAAATTTGATTATATTCCAAGCCTTAATTTCATCAAGTTAGACAAACTGAATTACAATTTGTTACAGTAGCAAGAAATTAATTTTTTTAGCTTCCAATATTTTGTGGCTTTCAAATCATTTTTGATAAAATTCTTTCCGATTCCTTTTTTTTCTTTGAAGCCTAATACTTTGAAGAAAAAGAATTCTATTGATAATTTTTCTGTAAATTTATATTTATCACTAACTTGCTAACATGATGCCAAAATTACAGGTAAACCCTTTGGATTCCATCTGTATAGTTCTTGAAGAGCTTATACATATTTTCATGAGTTCATCTGAAAGCATTTTCAAGGTGATTGTATTTCAATTGTTTTTCAAAAGGCAAAAACCCGATATTAAAATAATAATTTTACACTTAATTTTAGGCCTCTTACAGTTAAAATTGGTAAAAGAGTAAGAGACAAATCAGTCAATAAAGAAAAATTCGAATGTTTTAAAATTAGCTAAAATTAATTAATTATAATTATTGTCATGCTTGATTTTTTGTGGCGTATTTGTTATCAAAATAGGCCAAAAACTACAGCAAAACCAAACAACAGAAAAGAAAAAAAGAAACCACAGAAAACAAAATCTTCCAAACTCAAAATGAGCAAATATTACTTTTTGTGTTTTTGGCCTTTTTGGACCCAAAATGTATTCCAGAGGGTGTAAAACCCCCTAAAACTCACAGGAGGTACCCTAGGGAATGCCCAATAACCCAGAAATGCTCCTGGGTGATAAGAGATTTCAGGGGTACCCCCGCGGGCTTTAGGGTTCTTTATACCCCCTGGAACAACTTTAGAGCTAAAAATACAAAAGAAAAAGAGTTAATTTTCATTAATATTATCAATTTTTTTCTTTTTTGTTTTGAAAGTCCATTTTATATCATGAAGGGGCCAAAAAATACTTATAATTCTCATCTTTTTTGTGATAACCAAAAAGGTTCTTTTAATAAAAGTTAACTTTATCAAATGGTTTTTTCAATTCCTTCCCACTTGTGATAATAAATGTTTCAAATATAATTGTATGGACAATATCAGTAATCATGATGATAATAATAATAGTATGATTATTATTATTATATTATGTTCATACTATTATTATTATGTTATCATAATGATTAGGAAGATCATGAAAATTTCAACTTTTTTCCCTTTTTTCCCTATTTTATCAAAACAGTTCATAAAATAATAAAAATAAAACCCATTATCATGATGTTTGTCTTTTTGTTTTTCCTTACACAAAGTATTTGGATTTAATTATGTACAGTTTGTAATTGGTAAATAATAATTAAATTAGCTATAGCATAATTCATATATCACTGATTTATTTGTAAAGAATATTTTAATTATTCAATGCCTTCTTTTGTGAATAATATGAAGCCCTAGTGAGGGGAAAAAATCACAAAAGGGTCCAAAAATTTAAACTAAATTTAATTATCTCAAATAAGGAAAAAATGGTTTCAATGGAAAAAATAAATAAAACTCAATGAGAAATGGGATCTTAGGTATTATATAATTTTTAATCATCTATTGTGTTGCAAATTTCTCAGAATAAATTTACCTTTTCAAAATCATATTTGGACAAATATTGTAATTGAATCTGTTACTATATTGGGGAAAGGGAAAACATTTAATAGAAATAAACACATGCATCCCAACTTGTGTGTTAGTAATTTTTACTTGAAGAGTTTCACTTGAGATTTGGGAAGGAATGGCCAGTAGTGAAAAATAACCAGAGATTGAGCTCAATTTTTCATTTTATGTGAGCCAGAATTTTCATTAATTTGGTATGTTAATTGTCAGCTGGAGACAGGAGCTTATTTTAGATACTTATACTTAAAAAGAAATCTTCAATACGCCCAATTATATTTATTTCAAATAGTTTCTTCTAATAGTCAGGGTCCATATTCATTTATTGATTAGAATGGATTACTTATTAGTATAAAAATATGCAAAAAAATTGAAAGAAGATTGCCCAAAATATTTAATCAGACTCAAAGCATACAGAAATTCATCCAAATAATGGAGGTCTTGTTTAATTGAATCCTTTTCAAAAAATGCATCAATTCCCTTCAAAGAGGAAGCTTTGCTCCAATTATTCTTAAATTAGGTTAAAAATCTCAAGAAGGTGCTTTTAAAGGTGTTTTGCATAACTATGTGTATTTAAAATCTATCCGAAGTAAATTTTCCTATATAATCTAAACATTTTGTGTTTTGATGAACACCAAATAATATTAATACAGGAAAATAATTTCAATAGAAGAATCAATATTTTTACACAATGATGTTTTTGTATAAGATTTAATACAAAGCGGCATAAATTCAGCTTAAGTAAAATCCAGGTTCAACTTTTCCCCAACATGTCCCCAGGGTCAGGTCAGGGCCCTGTCAGACTGAGATTGGAATCAGGTTGTATCTAAAGTTTTTCTTTCATTAAAATTTAATTTAAGATATTTAAAGACTATAAAAATTGTTGTGATTCCATTCCCTACTGCTGAAAAAATTCCTTTGCCACTCTTTTTAACCAAATTCAATAATTTATGGATATTTAGATCCATTTTTGTATGAGTCAATCAGATTCAAAGCTCTTAAAAAATAATTATTCATAAATATCCTTGTATAAAATACAATTCCAAGTAGTTTTTTCAAACGATGTATTTCCAGCTTCTCAAGATACACCTGCTTTATTCATACTGAAATTGAAGTATTTCTTCAAAAGCAACTTACTAGCTGTCATAGGAGTATATTTTCTTTATATATTTCCAATTAATCACAAAATCTTCATAGATTTCGAATTATTATTTTTCATGATTTGTAATTTATTATTACATAAATCGACGAACTTTATTTTTTAAGTTTTAAATTTTTGTCAGCTTTTCAAATGAAAATTTTATTTGGTTTTGTAAATTCAAAATCATCTTATTACTTTATTTCTTACTCATCCCATTTTTCATTTAAAATTCACTTTCATAGCTTTCCCTGAAAATAAAATTCCATTTATACTAACTTTTGAGAATTTTTTTTCTTAATTTTCAGCTACTTTGTGTATCTAAAAAAGTTGAATAAAAATTCAGAAAATTATTTTATTTATCAAAAGAAATGACAGCTAGCTTTCTTTGAGAGTTGAATGAAGAATTATTCACTTTGAATCAATTATCCAATAGATGATCGTTTTTAATCCAAGGACAAATAAAATAATTTTGTTTTAAATTTGGTTTTTTTCGAAAAATACACCTCTTATTTACTAAAATATCACAATGAAGTTTTGTTCATTTGCTTTTTCAAAAGAACAAATAGTTTTTATTTCTTAACTTTCCTATATAAAAAATTATCTTGTATTTATTTTTATAAAAGGATACACAGATGTTATCAGGCCAGATGCTCTTGGAAGGGGAAATGATATTTAACCTTATTTATCAAAAATTATTATATTTTTTTCAATGAAATTCTACAAGATGTGATAATAAACTTTAAGATATAAATATCAAATATGAAAAATGTTTTAAATTATGTTATTAAAATATAGATGTGAATTATTATATTTGAAAATTTTACTTTACCTTTTTTGACAAAAGGATCTTTCAAGTGAAAAAATGGACATAATTTTCATTCTAAAGACAAATTGAAAAATTTTGATATTTTTTTATAAATAAAATAGGACTATAACACATAAAAATACAAAAAATCCCTTTTGTGAGCAGTTGAAAACAGGTCAAAAGATTTAAATGATATAGCTTGTACCATTTCACTTTTACTTCTTAAAATTCCTTTGTATTTTTCCATGAAGTAATTTTTTGTTGTAGAAAAACAAAAGAAGGAATGATTTATTCAAATTAGCATGAAATAATGGGGAATTTATTATTAATGAGAAAATAAATTCTTTCCATTAAGGAGCACATGTTTCAAGACTTATTCAACAATTTCCCCCCCAAGTACCTATGCTATCCCACAAATAAATATTTTAGCACATGTTTTCAACACATTAGAAACTAGTAAAGCATATCCGAAATTCTTTAATACCTTTTTGGTAAATATATTTCATGATTTTTGGCACTTTGATCAAAATGAAAATTTCAAATAATTATTTAACAATATCAATTCATGAAAGATGATTGAGAAAAAAATGATGTATTCAAGAACCAGCTATTTCTTCCTTGCATATTTCTTTTTGAGAAATATTTAGAACTAACAAGGAAGATGAAACACTATCACCATTTAATTCCATAAATTAGTTTCCAAAACTAGATTCAGTAAATAATAAACTTAAAAAACAGATTGGAAATATGGGGAATATTTTCATAACTCACAATAGGCATAAAAGAAGATTTGGAATGTCAATTTTGATCCCAATCAAAAAGCTATTTTTTCTCAAAAAAAACAATGTGAGCTGTTAATAGTATTTAGAGGAACTGAAAAAAGTGTCAGGCTGAGTCCATGACAAAGTGGTAATAAAGGTATATAAAACTTCAACTATGACTGTTACACAGATAATTAGTATTAAAAAGGTTTGGGTTAAAGATATTAAGGGCTTTACTAATAAAATTAGTGGTGGTGAGAGCTACTAAAAGCGCTGGATGAAGTTTTAGCTGTTGAGGTACAATAATAAAGAATAAAATACTTAATTTTAAAGTATACCTGACTTTTTTTCCAAGAGTATAACCTTTTTGGAAAGTTTTACTACTAGGAATTTAAGAACAGGATGAGGAAACCTTTTCTCATGGAGAAAAGGCCCCTTTTTATCCTAAAATGTGGTGGAATGACCCTCTAGACCAAACACATAGAGGAAGGGAAGAGTTTTCACTTCAGAGTACTGGCTTGTGGCTTTTACAAAGCCTGTATTGACTGTATTGGGCTCAGATGACGTTTTGAAACCACATCTGGGAGGTTTTCACCAATACAGGGTGAAAGTTTTCATCTGGGGATCACATAGCCCTCTTCTGACGTGTATGACACATAGAATGCTGTACAGAACCTGTATGGGACACTGGTACTTACTGAACTATGAGTTATTGAAGTATGAACATTCTTCTTTGTCTGTTTGACACCTCATAATCATAGTTATGGGAGAATATTCCACAGTAAGGCTGTATAGGTCAGACTGTGGCATTTTGACCTCAAAACTGACATACCTTTGTCAGTTTTTGAGATATCAGGCTCAAAGTTGGTTCATTGTGTAGCCATAGATGTGTTCTACACAATGGTACCTCATTTGATATGGTTATCTTTAAATATGGAAAAGTTATGCCATGTATAACGTTTCTTTTACATATTCATGATTTTGCCCAAAAACTGTATGGAGCTTGTTGGCCCCATAGCTTTTGTTCTAGATGAGATATTGGGAAATGAATGGTACCATCAGATAGCCATGATTGTGCGTTTTCCAAAAAGACTGCACTTTAGGTATCTCACACTAAAACAGTAGAAGCTAGAAGAGAGGTGAATACTTCCTTCACACTTATTTGACCTTATTTTGGCCATAACTCCTGTGATTCTGATGCTAGCTCAGTTTGGCTAGTACAATTGGATATCCCTGACTTAGAGATTCAATTTGAATACCCATTTCATGGCATTAAGTCTCTTCCTCTGGATTTCAGATGGGAGGTTAAAAATAAGGTTTATTCTCAGAATTAACTTTGAGCAGGAATAGCTTTGTTATTACTTGTCCCATTATTGTGGAAGTTGTGTATTTGGAAATTGGTAAGTTTTCTTTTTCTTTTGATACCTTTTTAGCTGATTTGGCTCAGATCCCTGTATTGAGGGTATGTTGGCTTTTCCATTGGTTTATGGTATTTGGCTGTCATGCTTGTGCTCTGGTTTTGAGTCACAGGCTGACATACCCTGCCTCCAAAAAAGGCTCCTAAGTGATGATACTTCTCAGTCCTCCTAAAGGCCCTGAATCTCCTTACATGAAGGTTTACATCTGGTGTGGCCTCTTCTGCCAATCATTTGTCTTTGTCTGCTGTCTGGTTTTTAAATCTGACCAAGTATTGTCTCTGGTCTTTACCATTCAGACTAATCTTCCTGGCCTTGATTATCCTCTTCACAGGGCCAGGGGAGTCTTCCACTTCCACTATTTCTGGTGGAGTGGGATTTTTTGTCTTGGAGGGGAGCTTATCCTCCTCTGTTTTGAAGTATGGCTGAACCAAACTCACTAGGAATACTGGGTGTTTCCTAGAAAATTCCTCTGTGATTTTGACCTCCACTGCATTTTTCCCTATGAGCTTAATGATAGTGAAGGGCCCTAAAAATGAGTCTGTCATCTTTTTTGGTCCCCTAAGGGTGTTAAAGTTGAGTGTGGACACTAACACCTGGTCCCCTTCTTTAAAATCAGGTTCCATGTGGGATTTGTCCCACCTCTGTTTGTTGTATTATTTTGCCTCAGCTATGCATCTAGAAGCTGTATCACAAGGCCTCTTCCACATATCATGTAAGTCTTTGGCTGTTGGGTGGATAGTCAGAAGATTTTTTTCAGGTGATCCACAGGCAATAGGGGGTTCCACCCTTTTTCTACCAGGGATGATGATTTCTATGTGGTAGAGTGCTGGCTTGTGTTGTCAGCCAGTTGGACTGCTGGTATAAGGGTAACCCAGTCATGGGTATATCCTTCATGGTCCTTGTATTCCATGCCATATGCACCAAATCTCTTGATGATACCTTCCATCATCTGGATCATCCTTTCAGCTAAACAATCTGTCTGTGGGTTGTAAGTTGTGGAGAATGCAAGTTTTGTACCCAAAATGTCATAGAGGTTGGTCCAAACTTCTGATGTAAATTTTGGATCCCTGTCACTAATAATGATTTTTGGGACTCCACAGGCAGATATGATGTTATTCAAAAATAACAAAGCTGTATCCATTGCTGTGTCCTCTTTGTGACATGGTAGTCATTTAACACTTTTACTGGAGATATCAACTATGATCAGACAAGAATTTAAGTTTTCTCTGCCTCCTGGGATAGGTCCTGTGACCCAGTCCAGTTGATGGTTTCCCATGGGTGTTTGGGTTCTTCTATGTGTTGAAGTAGCCCATACTCTTTCCCATGATTTCTTATTTCCTTCTGGCATCTTTCACAAGTTTTGATATATTCACTCAACTCTTGTTCCCATTTGGGCCACCAAGCTGTGCTTAATACCCTCTCCTTGGTCCTGTCTTCACTCATGTGTCCCATATAGGGTCAGTCATGACATTCCTGCAGGATAAGGGATATATGGTCTCTGTCTATCACTTTCAGTGCACTTGTGTGCTTTTGTCTATGATAGAGCAGGCCATCTATAAGAAAAAACATTTTATCCATATGATCCCTCAGCCAGGGTCCCTCTAGCTGGGATTCCAGTTTTGGGCTCCTTTTCTTCTGTTGAAAGATTTCCAGCAGTATGCCACACTGTTTATGTTTGACATAGGTATTCATTATTGCACTGACGAACTCATGATGCATTTTGCAGGAGCTCATTCCCAATATGGGTGTTTCTGTTCCTGCTGAGTCAGTGTCTCCACTGTCAGGGGTACCAATTCAGAAAATATGAAGTTCTTCCTCCTATCTATTTCCATGAAGTGGATAGGAATCTTGGCTGATACTTCAGGGTAATTAGCTGGGTTTCTTTTGGCATTATCCAGTGTCCATCTGCATTGGTGTGGCTTTTGCCCTCCTTGTATATGATGGTCATATTGCCTCTATACTCCTGGATGGCTATTTGCCACCTCAACATATGTCTATTGGTAGTCTTTATGCTCAATAAAGACATCAAGGGTGTGAAGTCTGTGTATAGTTCAAAGACTTCACCTTCCAAATAATAGTGGAGTTTCTCTAGAGCCTAGAATAAGCATAGAAATTCAGTCTGAGGGGCCCCATACCTGGATTATGAATCTTTTAGTTGACTAGAGATGTAGCATATTACTCCCTCTCTTGGTTCACCATCTACAATTTGCCTCTGGTGAAGGGCTTCCCCTAAGCCTTGCCTACAGGCTGCATCTATATATAACTTAAATGGTAGTTCAAAGTCAGGCAATATGAGCATAGGTGCATTAGTGAGCTAATGTTTTATCCTATCATATGCATACCTTCTTTCCTTGGTTATTTCAAAAACCATATGTTTTGAACATAGCTTGTATACACTACTAGTTATGTGGGAAACGTTTTCGATGTGGTTTCTGTAGTAGCTAGCAACCCCAAGGAAAGATTGCATCTCTTTGATGTTTTTTGGTACTGGTTTTTGCAGTACTGCTGCTACTTTATTCTGGTCTATGCCCAGACTAAGACCTGAGAATTTATGTCCTAGTTCCAGTAATTCTTGTTGGCCAAAATTGCACTTATTAAGTGAAACTTTCAGATTGATGGGTGTGCATTTACTTAGTACTCTTTCTATGTACTGCACATGGTCTTCTCATTTCTCTGAGTATATAATGCTGTCATAAATATATACTACCATCCAGCCTTCCAGTTTTCTTCTTGAAATATTGTGTCCACCATCCTTTGGAAGTGAGATGGTGCATTTTTGATGCCAAATGGCATCCTTGGATACTCATATATACCCATATGGAATATGATTATGAGTAACTTCATGGAGTTTGGTTTAACTCCATTATGGTGAAAGCCTTCCAAACAATCCATTTTGGTTATATATTTGGCTTTTGCCAGCTCTTCTAGGGCATGAGGTATCCTTTTTATAGGGTACCTGTAAGCTTTTATTTAGTTCTTCAGATCTCTGAAGTCCCCACACAACCTGGATTTGCCATCATTCCAGGTGATATGGACAAGGGTGGTAATTCCCACTATTTCATTGTGTCCTGTTGTCAGGTTGAGTCTATGATGTAGGTGTAATAAGGCTATTTACAACTTTAACTACGACTGTGACACAGTAAAATGAATTAAAAGTGTTTGGATTATAGATAACAACAGTTTAAAATAGAGTAATAGGGGCTTTACTATTATGAAATAGTGGTGGTGAGTGCTGTTGAAAGCCCTGGGTGCAGTCTTACCAGTTGCATTACTATAATAAGAGCTACAATACTAAATTTTATAGTATAACCTGATCATTTTCCAAGAGTATAACTGTTTTTGACAGTTGTACTACATATAAATTCAAGAGAAGGATGAGGAAAACGTTTCTGGTGGATTAAAGGCCCCTTTTCATCCTAAACTTGGGTGAAAAAGTCTTTGATACCTTTTGACTTAGAGGGAGTGAAGATTTTTCACTACCAAGGTGTGAGTCTTGAGGTATATTTTACATACCCACATAGGCCACAATTGTCTTCAAAATAAATTCTGAACTATGCATAACCCATAAGTAATTCATATATTCAAAATTCATTATTTTTGATTTCAGAAAAGATGAATAACTTTTTATTGAATAAGTAAATCCATGGATTTAAGGCCAAATTTGGATTCTACACAAAATTTCACATAGGGTATCTCCATAGAGTGAATAATCTGAAATCAACTCTTTGAGGTGGTAATATGGAAAATACTTCAATACCACATCATCAATACCACATAAAAGATCAGTGAAAAGTTTTGTTTTTCTTGATTTCATGCCAAAATAATGGGAATGTGAGAAATCCCATGTTACATATACACTAAGAATAATGTTGGGCATGTTTTGGGCACTTGATATTATAGTATTTGTATATGCACTTTTGGTACACCCATAGTGGATATCAGTCTTGAAGCCTGAATCTCTATTTTTGACGTGAAAATAGCTAGAGGGGACAAAAGACATCAAAAAGAGCCAGGGTACCCAAATTCTGAGGCCTCTGAGGCATGGACAGCTCTAAAGCTTGGTTCCATGGCTGAACTTGGCCCAATTAGTAAACTAAAGCCTTTTGGGAACTTGTTTACCAAGTCAGAAGTTCAGTGTATCATATGAAAATATCAAATAAGCTGCTATTTTGACCTGCCAAGGAGGTAAAGAGCAGCTCAGAATCCTTTAACCATGTCAATTATTAATGAATTTCAATTGATAAACCCCAAAAGAGTAATTAAAACCCTTTTTGGACTAGTATCCAGTGATTTACCTCTTAGCAACCAGCCATATACTGTTGTTTGCCATTGTATGCAGAAATGAGGTGAAAACTTCAAAAATTCATTAGAAATACAATTTTTAATTAATCTTCCTGAAACGTTAAGGACCAATTAAGAGCTTTAGGATTAATATCAAAATCAAACAGAATTATCCTTTTATATGTGAAATGAAAAGTTTTACTTACAGTCCATTTTTGATAATTCCATGTGAAACACAGAATCTTTAAAAATTTACAGAAGATACATTCTGTGATGGAATTTCCAATAAAATTGATAAATTTGAGAAATTAATGATTATTTTGGAATAAAAGAAGATTTACAGTTGTTACTCCTTTTATTCTTAAGCATAAATGGGTTGATAGTTAGGTAAAAGCCTCAATCAAGTAATTATGATAATCTTACGCGACAACAAATTATGCAATCAATAATCCAAGAAGGTTTATTGTTTTCTCACTGACTGGGTTTTCAGTTTACTCCTTGGCACGCCTCTGTGATCTGTCTTAGACTTAAAAGACGCTTCCTCTTGCTGTTTTTTCCAAAATCATCACATTATTCAAATATACCTTTAGTACCAACAAGTAAGTATTATTCAAATCTGTTATGAGATTTTAAATCTTTCATAATTAATGAGAAAGATGTGAAATCATGGAAATCAACTATATATTGTTGTAATATTGTTATAAAATCATTTTTTGATCCATTAAATCCACAATTCTATCTCAAATCTCACTACTCTTATCTTCTAAAAGGTTCATTGGATTAATAATGAGTCATTTATCTTAATTCTTAAAGTTTTTCTCTAGTAATAGTTTTCTTCAATAGTTATCTTTATAGTTATTCTTGTAAAAGATAATTATATATTAAAATAGTTTTATTCTTTTAATAAAGAAGTTTTTATTATTAAGTTCTTCTTGTAATTGATTCTTCTAGACAATTACTGCTTACTGTTATAATCACTAGTAGTGTATAACACATAAAGGAAATAATTTATTAATTATTTAATTGTGGCTATAATAGCTTTTTATTATTCTATTTCATATGAAAAGTCATAGTACTGTTGATTAGTAGGAATATTATCAACAGTTTCATAGACACATCTTATATTTGGGGCCTGGCTGTGTTTTTTTAACCTTGTACCCTTAATTAATATATTCTTAAGTTCCAAAATATATTTAATAATTTTTTTCTTTCCATTTGAAGTTGAAATAATTTTTATTTTTGAAATTGTTTTTAAAATATTTTTCATTGAGGAATTTGGTTTAATTTTATATTGTTATACACATGGCTGTTTCACATCCAAAAACTTATAAAATTATTCTTTGAGTTAATCTGAATTAATTTTGAATCAATAAATTGAATTTTAATTTCTTTAATATTGAAAAATATTAAAACTTATAAAAATATTTAAAAATGTCTTAAAAAGCATGAAAATAATTTTTATCTTTTATAAATTATTCCCTATTGTCTTTAATAAAATACAGTGCAGCTGGTAATAAGCTCAGTAAGAGATATATTCCTAGTCCAGAATCTTCAGAAGAAGAATCTGAACAGAGAATTGAAGTGCAAGTTCCTAAAAGAGGCACTTTATTCAGAACAGAACAAGCTAAATTACCACTAAAAGGTGTGTGGTTCTGTCCTTTTATTTCACTTTTTCTCTTGAATTGACGTTAAAATGGTGCATACCAGAAATGGAAGAAACTATTCAGTACAACCAGATAGATTTGGACAAGGAAGAGGCAAGACCTAATCCAGAAGTGTAAAATCTTTCTCAAGAAAGACACATCTGGAGGATGCCAGAGTTGCCCCCCATTCCCCAAGGTCTGTACCCACAAACTTTGACATGAATTCTGAAGCTGGACTAATTCATGATAAAATTTTAAGGGCTAAACCACTTTCAATTGGCAGCAATAGAAATTTATCAATTCCAATACAAAAATTGGTTCAGAGCAGCCAAAGAAGAGGAGTGGGAAATATTCCCAAGCCTTTGACAGGGGGCCATGAACTCCTACTTACAAATCAAGAGCTTTCTGCGTCAGGAGCAGACCATAGAACTCTTAGGAGGCTGGAGCCAATTTTATTGCAAAGACAAAGTCAAAAAGATAAAGAATTGGTTGAAGAACCAAAGTCTTTTAGCCATATACCAGAAGAAAGAGTTGGAAATGACTCCATCTTGGAGACAGAAGGCCCAGTGGCGTCTACCAGCTCCAGAAGTGTCCAAAGACAAGCCCAAAGGACCTCAGGGGAAGAATATAGGTTCCAAGAGCCATCAAGGAAGGGGAAAAGGCAAAGCCAATTGGCACAGACCTTACCCACAAGGGTAAAGGATCCCCAAATTGGAGCCTTCAGCCATGGACAATGTTTTCAATATGGCCAGGACGCTTATGGAATTCACAGCCAAGGAGCAGGAAAGGATGAACAGAACCTTTCCACGTAAATAATACAAGAAATACATTTTGTTCAAACAAGTATTAATGTAGAAATTGGTAAAATTGATGCAAAATTAACTAAAATAACTTTGGACATCAATGAATTGAAAACGAATGAAAAAATTTCTGCTGAAATGCATAAGCCTGTAATTTCCAAACTGGAATTACTTACCAATACATGTGAAAGAATTGAGAGTAAATATCATGTCCAACATCATGAAATGGAATATTTTCCCCCAAAAAACATCAACAATCAACTTAGAGCTCTGAAAGACTATGTTTTGGAAGTGGCTAAAAATACAATTCAATTTACCGCACATTTGGCAAGAAGTGACAGTAAAAGCAAGAAATTAAAAGAGGAAATACTTTAAAAAGGGGAGCAAATTCATAAGAATTATGAAACAAATCCACATATTCCAAGACATTCCACCCCTTTGACTGAAGAAAAGCTTTCTGTGAAAGAAATTCTGACCCCTTCTCTAGGAGAAAATTTTATCTCTGCAAAAGATATTCCCAAATTGGAAGAATGGCCAAAATTCTCTCCTGAAGTAGAATACAACCATATTGAGTTAATTAGAACTATTGATATGTTACAAGAAGATTTTCAGATACCTGTTGAAATTATAGTGGGCAAATTGCACTCTCTTTTTACCAGAACTGCAAATAAATGGTATTACAAGATGAGACAAGATCATGGAAAACATGATTGGTCTTTGTGGAAATCTGAAGTGATTACCAAATGGGCCAATAATTCATGGAGGTTTAAAATGGAGAATGCTTTTTAAAGTGCCATTTTTAACTCAGAAAAAGATAAACCACTTACTTGGTTCTTCAAGCAAAAAGACAGATTATCTGCTTTACACCCAGATATGTCTGACACTATGATTAATATGAAAATATTGAGAAAATGTGGAGGAGAACTGGAAAATGCTATCAAGTGCAGATGTGTGGAACCCTGTTCAACAGAGGACTACATTAATGCAATGGAAGATATCATTACTAGAACAAGAAGTGGTAAAGCTCAGACTAAAATCCCTATAGAGTCCAAAATAGTCCCAAAGATTTCCAGAGATGACAGAAGACCTGAGAAACCTGGGTTGAAGTGCCATAAATGTGGAAGTACTTCACATTTAGCCAACACTTGCACCAAAAAGACAAAAGTTAATGAAGCTCAAGTCATTAAAGAAGCTCAGTGTACTGAAGAGAAAGAAAAATCTGACCTAGATTCTGCAGTCTGTGAAGACGCACCAGTACAGGACTATCTCATTGAAAACATTACACCTTTTTTTGAGGACACAGAAGTCCATACTCACTTGTCACAGTATACAATATCCAGGATGCCAGAATGTGTAAAACCTAACCTGCTAGAGGTAAAGGATACACTTCTGAAGCATCTTGTATCACATCAATCCTGATGAATGATATTGAAGCCAAAGTAAATTTGGATAAAGGGGCATTTTGTACTTGTGTAGGAAAAGATTATCTTCAAGCCATATTTCCTGGATGGAAACAACATCTATTACCAATAGAGGGTGTACAACTTAGTAGTTCCAGTAATAATATGTACCCTTTTGGAATATTGGACACTAATCTTGTATTTACACATCCAGCAGGAAGTGCAATGATGAAAACTAAGATTGTAGTAATGGATAATTGAATATCTCAGCAAATCATTCTTGGAAATGATTACTTGGATATTTATGGTATTGAAATTAATAACCATAGAGACAGATATTTTACAATTGGAGAAAATAGACAACAAAAATTTTCTTTTTCAAATATGCCAAAACAAATATCAATAGTATCTTCTAAAAAAGATACTTATAAGGAAGAATTTGTGGCTAATCAACTTGTTGAAGCACAAATTAATCCATCATTGTCATCAAAGATGGGGCATAAACTTATTGATGTGTTATAAACATATAATAATGCATTTTCCTCTGACAATGAAGCGTTAGTCACTATAAAAGGGCATGAAGGTGATATTACTCTTAATATTGACAAACCATACCCTCCAGTACTTAGAAGACCAGCTTATCCAGCCAGTCCCAGAGATAGAGAAGCTTTGGAAAAACATATCCAAGAGTTGATCCAACTTGTTGTACTAAGGAAGGGAGGCCATAATAAAAAGGTTGAAGTGACAACACCTGTTATTATTTCTTGGCACAATAAAAAATCAAGAATGGTTGCAGATCTTAGAGCATTAAATACCTACACAGCTCCAGATAGGTATGAAATTCCTATAATCCAAGAAGCCTTGATCCAATTGTCTAAAGCTAAGTATATAACATCAATGGATACATTGAAAGGCTTTCACCAAAACGTTTTGATGGCTAAAGCTAAGAAATTACTTAGAATTATCACTCACTGTGGTATTTATGAGTATCTTAGAATGCCATTTGGTATTAAGAATTCTTCATCTCCTTATCAAGGAATGATGAATAACATCTTCCCCACAGAGTTATCTGAAGGATGGCTTAACATTTAAATTGATGATCTCATCATATATTCTGATTCATGGTCTTTGCAGCTTGAAAGACTTGCAAGAGTACTTCACAAAGTTGCAAAAGTAAATATGAGAATTTCACTCAAGAAATGAAATTTGGGTTTTGAAGAACTCAAACCATTAGGACATATTGTTTCTGGTTTAAGCTTGGGTATTGACAAAACAAAGTGGCAGCAGTGTTTCTTGAAACAATACCTCAGAATAAAGAATAAATGATGTCTTTTCTAGGATTTGCCAGTTATTATAGGCAACACTTGAAAGACTTTGCAATTCTAGCCAAGTCACTCTATAGAATCTGTGATCAACAGACAGTATTTGAGATGACACAGGAGAGAATTGAAGCTCATGCCAAGATAAGAAAAGCTCTTACAGAAGCACCGTTACTCCCATGGCTGACTGGAATATACCTTTTAAATTGTACATTGATGCATGCGGAGATGGATTAGGGGCGGCCGTACATCAAGTCCAAATTATTGATGACAAACCTACAGAGGGACCAGTTTGGTACATCTCAAGAGGAATCAAACCAACATAAGCCAGATGGGGTGTTTATGTTTGGTATGGGAACTTGAGAAATTGCACTATTACCATGATGGAAGTGCTTTCGAGGTTATAACTGACTGTCATACCATGAAATAACTGCTTAACATGAAAACTCCCAACAGACATATGTTGAGATGGCAAATAGGCATTCAAGAATATAGCGGCAACATGACTATAGTTCATAAAGCAGGAAAAATTCACAAGGATTCTGATGGACTTAGCAGGTGGGCATTAGCCAATCCTCCTGATAACCCAGCTTATGTACCCTTGGAAGCAGAACCACCGATTCCAACTGAAGGAATTAACATAAATCATATTGTGACTGAATTCTTTGAAGAAGTCAGAGAATCTTATAAGCAAGACGGGAATTGCCATATCTTGCCTTCCTGATTAGATAAAGACGGTAAAGATACATATTTTGTCAATGCACTGGATGAAGTTTGGAAAAATTCCTATTCTGAAGGAAGATTTCACTTGTTTGATGGAATAGTTTACCATAGAACCAAAAATGCTTGTGTAATGACATGATGTAGCAGGCTGATTATCAATACCATTCTTCATGAATGCCATAATAGAATCTACTCTGAACACCTATCAGAAGACAGAACACTTCAAAAAGTAAAGAGCTGTGCATGGTGGCCATCTTGGAGAAAAGAGACCATTGAATATTGACATACCTGTGACAGATGCCAAAAGGCAAACAGGATACAGGCAAGAAATTTGGACTTATGATCCATATTCAAGAACCAAAATCCCCTTGGGAAGTTGTTCACATGGATTGGGTGACAGCACTTCCTCCAAGTGGTGACAAAGGTTATAATTCTTGTTTAGTCATTGTAGACAGATATAGAAAAACTCCCATATTCTTACCATGTCATAAAGATGACACTGCTATGGATACAGATCTTCTCCTATGGAGTAGAATTATTTCTCATACAGGGTTATTTAGAATATCATAAGTGACAGAGATCCCAAGTTCACATCTGCACTTTGGACCAATCTTCATAGATTGTTTGGTACTAAGCTATCATTTTCTACAGCATATCACCCTCAACCAGATGGGCTAGCAGAGAGAATGATTTAAACTTCAGAAGACATGAGAAGGAGATTTTGTGCTTATGGGTTAGAATTCAAAGACTCAGATGGCTTTACCCATTAATGGTGCACTCTGCTAACTGCATTGGAATTGGCATATAAGACATCAGTCCATTCTTCCACAGGTAAAACTCCTGCTATGTTAGAAAAAGGATGAAATCCAAGACTCCCAGCAGACACACTGAAGAAAGACGTGATTGACATTCATCCTACAGCTTCCAGCTTCAAGATAATGCTTGATAAAGTGGAACATCATGCAAAATAGAGTATGAGTGACGCTTTTGACTATGCAAAACAGAAGTGGGACAAGAGTCACAAAGTACAAGACTTCAAAGTTGGGGACTTAGTTCTAGTTTTAACCTTGAATTTTCATAATATCAAAGGCCCAAAGAAACTTAAAGATTCTTATGTAGGACCTTTTTTCATTGTTTCCTTACATGGAACCAATGCAGTTCATGTGAAATTGAGTGGTGAATTGGGAAATTAACACCCCACATTTCCAGTCAGCTTTATAAAACGTTATCAACAAACAGACAAAGAATTGTTTCATTTGAGGAACCCAACTCCTTTGACTGTACCACCAGTGGAACAGAGTGAAGAAAAAAAGATGAATAAAGTCATTAAAGAAAGGAGACTTAGGGTTCAAAATCGAAAAGAATATCTTGTCAGATATAGAAATCCAGTACATGAAGATGAATGGCTGGCAGAATCAGAAATACCTGACTCAGATAAACTCTTAAGAAGATTTAGACATGAAAGAAGGCCACAAGCCCGAATATATCTATAAATGTGCTTTGAATTACTTGATCTGAGTAATGTAAAGAGGTTGGAAAGTGGACATTAGCCCCCTTTGGGGCCTTTTTCTTCTTTATACCATTAATAAAATTGTAGTACAATTTTATTTTTTGGTGGGAGGAAATGTGAGCCTTGAGGTATATTTTACATACACAAATAGGCCACAATTATTATAAAAATAAATTCTGAACTATTCATAACCCATAAGTCATGCATATATTCAAAATTCCTGATTTCGATTTCAGAAAAGATGAATAACCTTTCATTGAGTAAGCAAATCCATGGAGTTGAGGCCAGATTTGGATCCTACAAAGAATTTCACATAGGGTAGCTACATAGGGTGAATAAGCTCAAATCAATTCTTTGAGGTGGTAATATGGAAAATACTTCAATACCACATCATCAATACCACATAAAAGATCTGTGAAAACTTTTGTCTTTCTCAATTTCATGCAAAAATAATGGGAATGTGAGAAATCCCATGTTTCATATACACTAAGAACAATGTTATGCATGTTTTGGGCACTTAATATTATTGTATTTGTATATGCACTTTTGGTACACCCATAGTGGATTTCAGCCTTTAAGCCTGAATCTCTATTTTTGACATGAAAATAGCTAGAGGGAACAAAAGACATCAAAGAGAGCCAGGGTACCCAACTTCTGAGGCCTTTTAGGCATGGAAAGCTCTAAAACTTGGTTACTTGGCTGATCTTGGCCCAATTAGTAAGCTAAAATTTTCTGGGAACTTGGTTACCAAGTCAGAACTTCAGTATATCATATGAAAATAGCAAATAAGCTGCTATTTTGACGTGCCAAGGAGGTAAAGAGAAGCTCAGACTGCTGTAACCATGTCAATTCTTAATGATGTTCCATCGATAACCCTCAAAAGAGTAATTAAAACTCTTTTTGAACTATTATCCATTGATTTACCTCATAGCAACCAGCCATATACTGTTGTTTGCAATTGGACGTAGAAATGAGGTAAAAACTTCAAAAATTCATTAAAAATACAATTATTAATGAATCTTTCTGAAATTTTCAGGACCAATTTATAAATGTATAAATAATATAAAAACCAACTTATGCTACTTTTATAGGTACAATTAAAAGTTTTACTTACAGCCCATTTTTGATGATTCCACATGAAACACAGAATCTTTAAAAATTTACAGAAAATAAATTCTGTGATAAATTTCCAAGAAAATTGATAAGTTTCAGAAATCAATGATTCTTTTGGAATAAAAGAAGATTTACAGTTGTTACTCCTTTTATTCTTAACCATAAATGGGTTGATAGTCAGGTAAAAGCCTCAATCAAGTAATTATGATAATCTTACGCGACAACAGATTATGCAATCAATAATCCAAGAAGGTTTATTGTTTTCTCACTCACTGGGTTTTCAGTTTACTCCTTGGCACACCTCTGTGAGCTGTCTTAGACTCAAAAGACACTTCCTCTTGCTGTTTTTTCCAAAATCATCACATTATTCAAATATACCTTTAGTACCAACAGGTAAGTATTAGTTAAATCTTTTCTTAAGTGATTCAATCCTTTCATAATCAATCAGACAGACTTGAAATCATATAAATGAACTATATATTGCTGTAATATTGCTATAAAATAATTTTTTGATCCATTAAATCCACAATTCTACGTGAAATCTCTCTACTCTTATCTTCTAAAAGGTTCATTGGATTAATAGTCAGTGATTTAGCGTAATTTTGCAGTTTTTCTCTAGTAATAGTTTTCTTCAAGAGCTATCTTTATAATTATTCTTGTAAAAGATATTTTCATATTAAAATAATTTTTTTATTTTAATAACAAACTTTTTATTATTAAATTCTTCTTGTAGACAATTACTGCTTACTGTTATAATCACTAGTAGTGTATAACATGTAAAAGAAAGAATTCTTTAATTAGTTAATTATGGTTATAATAATTTTTCATTATTATATTTCATGAGAACAGTCATAGTACTGTTGATTAATAGTAATATTATCAACAGTTTCATTGACACATCTTACACAAGGACTGGCTTGTGGTTTTAAAAATGCCTGTATATCCTGTATTGAACTCAGATGTGGTTTTGAAACCACATCTAGGAAGTTTTCATCAATACAGGGTGAGAACTTTCATCTGGGGACCACATAGCCCTCTTCTAAGGTGTATTATGCATAGAATTCTGTACAGAACCTTTACAGGACCCCAGTATTGGCCAAACTATGAGTTATTGAAGTATAAAAATATTCTTTGTCTTTCTGACACCTCATAGACATACTTATGGGAGATTATCCCTCTGTAAGGCTGTATTGGTCCAACTGTGGGATTTGGACCTTAAACCTGCCATACCTTCTTCAGTTTTGAGCTATCAAGCTCAAAGTTAGTTCATTGTGTAGTCCTGGATGTGTTCTAAACAATGGTATCTCATTTGATATGGCTATTATTAAACATGGAAAAGTTATGCCATGTACAGGATCTTTTGTACATATGTATGATTTGCTTGAAATCTGTATGGAGCTTGTTTGCCCCATACCTTTTGCTTTAGATGAAATATTTGGAAATGGATGGCACCATCAGATAGCCCTTATTGTGCTCTTTTCAAAAACACCCCACTTTGGGTATCTCACCCTAAAACTGTAAAGTTAGATGAGAGGTGAATATTTTTTTCACCCTTATTTGACCTTATTTTGGCCATAACTCCTGTAATTCAGGTGCTAGCTCAATTTGGCTATTACCATTTGATATACGTGAATTAGAGATTCAATTTGAATATTGATAGATGAGAGGTGAAAAATAAGGTTTATGCTCAGCAGCAACTCTTAGGAGGAATAACTTTGTTGTTCCTTGTCCCATGATGGTGGGACTTGTGTATTTGGAAATTGAGGGTTTCCTCTTCCTTTTGATAACTCCTCAGCTGATTTGGCTCAGTTCCATGCTTTGGAGTTATCTTGGCTTTACCATTGATTTCTGATATTTGGCTGTGATTCTTGTGCTCTGGCTTTGAGTCACAGGCTGACAAAACCTCCCTCTAAAAAAGGCTCATCATTGACAAGAATGTTCAGTCCCCCTGGAGGCCCTGAATCTCCCTAGATGAAGTTTCCCATCTGGTATGGCATCTTCTGCCAACCATTTTTCTGTATCTTCTGTCTGGTTTTTAAATCTGAAAAAATACTTTCTCTGGTCTTTACCATTCTGTCTAATCTTCCTGGCCTTGAATATTTTCTTCACAGGGCCAGGGTAGTCTTCCACTTCCACTATTCCTGGTCAAGTGGGATTTTTCTTCCTGGAGCAGAGCTTATCCTCATCTGTTTGGAAGTATGCCTTGACCAAGCCCACTGGCAATAATGGGTGTTTCCTAGAAAATTCCTCTGTTAGTTTGACCTCCACTGAATTTTTCCATATCAGTTTAATGACAGTGAAGGGCCCTACAAATGAGTCTCTCATATTTTCAGGTCCCTTAAGATTTTTGAAGTTGAGTGTGGATACTAACACCTGGTCCCCTTCTTGAAAGTCAGGTTCCATGTGGGATTTGTCCCACCTCCGTTTGTTGTATTTGTTTGCCTCAGCTATGCATCTAGCAGCTGTATCACAAGCCCTCTTCCACATATCATGGAAGTCTTTGGCTGTAGAGTGGATAGTCAGAAGATTTTTTCAGGTGATCTACAGGAAATAGGGGGTTCCACTCTTTTTCTACAAGTGAGGGTGATTTCCCAGTGGTATAATTCTTACTTGTGCTGAAAACCAGTTGGACTGCTGGAAGATGTGTTACCCAGTCATGGGTATATCCTGCATGGTCCTTATATTCCATTCCATATGCACAGAACCTTCTAAGGATATCCGCCATGGTTTTGATCATCCTTTCAGCTAGGCCATCTGTCTGTGGATGTTACACTTTAGAGAATGAAAGCTTTGTACGTTGCATGTCATAGAGATTGGTCCAAAATTCTGATGTGAATTCTGGGTCCCTGTCACTAATGATGATCTTTTGGACTCCACATGTGGATATGATGTGATTCCAAAATAACAAGGCTGTATCTATTGCTGTGTCTTCCTTATGAAATTCTAGGAACCTTGCACTTTTGCTATACCTATCAACTATGACTAGGCAGGAATTGAAATTTTCTTTGCCTCCTGTGACAATTCCTGTGACCCAGTCCATATTGTTGGTCTCCCATGGGTGTTCGGGTTCTTCTATGTGCTTAAGAAGCCCATATATCTTCCCATGCTTTTTGCTTTTCTTTTGGAATCTTTCACAAGTGTTGATTAATTCACTCAACTCTTGTTTCCATTTGGGCCACCAAGCTGTGCTTGCTACCCTTTCTTTGGTTCTGTTCTCACTGATGTGTCCCATGTAGGGGCAGTGATGACATTCCTGCAGGATCAGGGATATATCTTCTCTTTACATCACTCTGGGTGCACTTATGTGCTTTTCTCTATGATAGAGAAGGCTATCTATAAGGAAAAACTTGTTGTCCTTATATTCTCTCAACCTTCCAGTTCTGGGCTCCTGTACTTTAGCTGGATGAGTTGCAAAAATATGCTACACTTTTTGTGTTTGGCATATGTCTTCATTACTGCACTGAAAAATTCATTATGCAATTCTGAGGAACTTATTCCTAATATGGGAGTTTCTGTCCCTTCTGGTTCAGTTTCTCCACTGTCTGGGGTGCCACTTTCTGGTGCGTAATCAGAAAATCTCAAGTTCTTCCTCCTATTTATTTCCATAAACAGAATAGGAATCTTGGCATCTACTTCAGGGTCATCCGCTGGGTTGCTTGTGACATTATATAATGGCCATCTACTGAGGTCATCTGTGTTGGTTTGGCTTTTTCCCTCCTTGTATATAATGGTCATATTGCCTCTACACTTTTGGATGGCTATTAGCCACCTCAGTATGTGTCTATTGGTAGTCTTCATTTTAAGTAAAGACTTCAAGGCTGTGAAGTTTGTGTATACTTCAAAGACTCCACCTTCAAAATAATAGTGGAGTTCCTCTAAAGCCCTGACTAAGCATAGGCATTCAGTCTGAGTTGCCCCATACCTGGGTTCTGAATCTTTCAGCTTCCTAGAGATGTAGCATATTACTCCCTCTCTTGGTTCACCATCTACAATTTGTCTCTGGTGAAGGGCTACTCCTAATCCTTGGCTACAGGCTGCATCTATATATAGCTTGAATGGTAGTTCAAATTCAGGAAAGATGAGAACAGGTGCATTAGTGAGTTCATTTTGAATCCTCTCATATTCATCCCTTCTTTCCTTGGTAATTTCAAAAACCAATTGTTTTGAACATAACTTTTGTAGACTACTAGTTATGTGGGAAAAATCTCTGATGTGGTTTATGTAGTAGCTAGCAAACCCAAGGAAAGATTGCATATCTTTGATGTTTCTTGTTACTGGTTTTTGCAGTACTGCTGCTACTTTATTCTGGTCTATGGACAGATTAAGACCTGAGACTTTATATGCTAGTGCCAGTAATTCTTGTTGGCCAACATTGAACTTCTTAAGTGAAATTTTCAGATTGATGGGTGTGCAGTTACATAGTACTCTGTCTATGTACTGCACATGGTCTTTCCATGTCTCTGAGTATATAATGATGTCATCAAAATATACTACCATCTAGAATTCCAGTATTTCTTCCTGAAATATTGTGTCCATCATCCTTTGGAAGTGGGCTGGTGCATTTTTGATGCCAAATGGCATCCTGGTATACTCATATATGCCCATATGGCATATTATTCTGAGTAATTTGATGGAGTTTGGTTTAATTCCATTCTGGTGAAAGCCCTTAATACAATCCATCTTGGTTATGTATTTGGCTTTTGCGAGTTTATCCAAGGCATGAGGTATCCTGGGTATAGGGTACCTGTCTGCTTTTGTGTATTTATTCAAAGCTCTGGATTCTCTACACAGTCTAGACTTGCCATCATGCCAGGTGATAAGTACTGGAGTGGTGATTTCCTCTATCTCATTGTGTACTCTCTTCCTGATGACATCCAAGTCTAGGAGCTCATTGATATGTTTTTCAATTTCCTTCCTAGTTTCCAGACTTTCTGGGTATGGAGGTATTCTCAGCATGTGTGGATAGGGTCTTTCCACATTCAGATATAATTATATATCATGGCCTCTGATTTTGCCTAATGCTTCCTCACCAATGGCAAATGCTGGTCTAGTTTTCCTTAAAATCTTCAGTAAACTAATTTTTTCTTAACTGGTAAGGGTAGTGCTGAATTACCCCTCTGTGAATTCATCCAGTAAGTCTAAGAGAGGTTCATGGGTAGATATTTGGTATATGTCAAGTGAAAATCTTGTTCCTTGTTTGTACCAATAGTAATACGCCTGCTTTTACTATTCTAAATATCAATGCCATACATCCTTTGGTAGTCTGTTCCCAGTAAAATCCCTTGGATGTGAGGATCTTCAAGAACAACAAACTCTGGGTTGAGTCTGATGCCACCTTTACTATGGGGTATAATTATCTCTTTGATAATTTTCCCAATGTATTTCATCTTCTGTGATGCATTTTTGAAGTTCTTTTCTTTGGTTGGCAACAGCTGTTTCTCCCAATTTGGGAAGTGTTTATACAGAGAATTTCTTGCCACTATTGAGAAGTGTTCTCCACTGTCAATTATCAAGGGTTGTTGAGTATTGTTAATACAAACAGTCATCTTTTTGGCTGTCCCATATATGTATTCCATTCCTTTGGTTGGTGTAACTAGGAATGTCTGTGCATCTTGTGCCTTTTTAAACAAGTTCTTAGTTGAAGTGTCCCATGGAATGCCTGCTTCCAACCATATGTCCTGAATTTCCAGTGGTGTTTCCTCTTGGTATTCAACTAGGAGTTCTTCTCATGGGTCTTGGTCATCATCAGATAGTTCTCTGATGGAATCACCCATAGAGTAAGATTCAGAATCCTCTGTTGGGGATTCCTCCTCTGGGACTTTCTCAATGGCATAGACTTTCTTCTTTGCCTTTGGACAGGTGTTGGCATAATGGTCTGTTGAACCACAATTGTGACAAGAATTTTTCTTCTTATCCACTTCTTCCACCCTTTCTCTGGGTTTGTCTTTGAAGTCAACACTGAATGGTTTTTACTCTTTGGAACCACTGCTTTTATGTGGGGAATATTTCCCTATATTTGTTCTATTCCTTAGATATTTTAAGGTATTTGAAATGGCACCTAGAGTGCAATTTTGGTTGCATGTGAATTTTACTTCATGCTCTAGTTCTCCTGGGATTTGTGTCAGGAGTTTGTGATTCCTCATCTGAATATTTATTTGTAGATCAATGGCTTTAGGTCTTTTAGACTGTCTAAGACACCACTCATATGGATCTTTGTCCATAGAATATTTGTCATTGTCAAATGACATGGTCCTTTGCCATATCCAAGTACCATTGCTACACTTTTGCATTATTCTACTCTTCCACAAGGGCCAGTTCCTTCTGACATGGATTTCCTTCATCTCTGTGTACCAAATACCAGCATGTCCTTTGAATTCTGTATTCAGTCTAGCAGTAATCCAGTATTCTGGAATGCTTGGTACATCAATGAATAGTATTTCAATATAATGAATGAGCTCCATACAATCATATTATCCTGTTCCAGAGAATTTGGGCCAGTTTGAGGCATCTGGAAGCTGTTTCAAGGCTTCCTTCTCAGACCAAAACAAATTATCTCCATTTTGGTATTGGGATCAATATCTTGCCTCATTACCCAATAATGCATCTGGTTTAATGTCTTCTTGGTGGTAAGGATCATCCAAAGCATGGCCCTGTGGTCGGGGATTCATGTTTTGGTAGACATTAAGCAATTTGTTTATTTACTGATACAGAATATCCCTGTCCCTTTTGCAGTGGTGTTTCTCCTCAAAGACTTGATTCAGTCTTTTGTTGGTTTCTTCAAATGCTTTTCTCAATTGAGCACAGCTCTCTGTGATGGCTTTAATTGTATCTTCTTGTAAGATTGTGTTAATTGGAACCTTCCATTTGGTCTCTTGAAATTGTCAAGTTGTTCTTGTAAGGTGTGGATATGAAACTTTGATTAAAAATCAAGTACTTTTCCTGTCCTCAAAATTTGTATAAGGTAAAATTCAGTTAAAAATAGTATGAAATATTCTTTTTAAGAGAAAACACGCCAAATTTTATTGTTTATAACTTTATTAGTATAAAACAATAATATAAAAATTTATTGTTTTACCAACAATAAAGATTTATCCAAAAAATACTCTACAAGAGATATTTTAAGGCTACAAAAGAAATTTCTTCAAGAGCAATTTCAATTGGAATTAATTGAGCAAAGAACTGCAAGCAATTAATTAAAGAACAAAGTCTTTAAAAAGAATATTAAAGAGAAAACACGCCCAAAAGTGACCAGAGTGAATTTGGAAACAAAGTGACAAAGTTTACAGTGATGAAAGATGCTTTAATTCACTTTTGGGGTGGTTCAGGGGTAAAAATGATTATAAGAGTTACAAACAATGATTATAATGATTTTTTCACGTGGTTAAAAGGATTAAAATGATTTAAAAATGGTGGTTGGAATCTTTGATTGATTGGTTTAACAGTGTTTAAACTAATTAATAAAAGGAAAAGATTCTAACATGAAGAGAAAAGTGGGGCAAAGAAGACATTCTTTTATAGCCATCAATTCTCTTACTCCAAAAGTAAATTTTACTCTTGTCAGTCGTGAAAAACAGTCTGACAACAGAAAAGCCAATTATGGCATCATTGAACCCTGGTTTAGACCAAAAAGGGCTGGTTTAAGCCATTTTTAGCCATTTTTAGCCATTTTAGACCCTTAAATCAGCCATTACTATAGCAATACCAGGCCTAGAGTCTTCAAAACACGTCAGAATGTGTGTAAGAGGCGTAGAAACCAGTTAAAACTGTTTTTACTATGGTTGTTTTATCTTAAGGGTAGTTTTACCTTCTTGGCAACAGCTAAAACTACCCCAGTTGGTATCAAAACCTCATCATCAATTGAGTCCACAGACCCTGTGACTCAATTCCAGGCCAAAAGTGATGAACTTTTGCGTGAATTTTGACATCCCACGCCTGTCAGCAAGGACTTTGGGGGTCTAGCTCCCCCTTAGAGCTGGAGTTCCTTTTCCCCCCCAAATTTAATCTTTCCAATTTATTTTTCCTTTAATTCCTCATCATGTATTATACTTATAATTTACATATGTAATTCAATTCAATTGTACAGTACAATACAGTAATAATTGACACCTCATATGTAAATCAAAGTTCACTTATGTAATACACGCGCACATTTTGACATTTCAATTGAATTCAATTGAAAATACTTCAATTCCTCATAACTTCTAAACTAAACACAACACCTCAATTTTAACACAAAAATTGATGGTTAACACCACATGTGGTGTGAATTAAAATAAGGTTTTGAGGATTTTCAAATTTTGTATTGAAAATACTAAAAACTTAATTTAAGCTTATTTAGAGTTGAATTACAAGAATTTCACTCAGAGGTGACCCCACCTGATTTTTTATGAGGAATCCAATGGTGAAATAAATTTTATATGTTTATTTATTGGATAAAAAGTTATAATAAATTTTATTTAACTTTTTTCCAAATTTATTTATTTTTTCACAATTTTGTTAAAATTTCATTTTACTTAATTTTTTCAAGTATAAATGTAATTTTATATTTACAAAATTTAATGTATTTTTATTTTTAATATAATTTTTATATTCATATTTTGATTTTTATTTTAATAATATAAATAAATTTATTTTATTTATATTAATATGTTAATTTTGTATTTGTGGTCTTTTGGGTATATGAAATTACCTCTAAGGCTCACATTCCCTCCCCCTAAAAAAAGAATATTACTTTGTAATATTGGTGTTTCTAGTGTGTCTGAATCTCCTTAGGAGTTTGGTAGCTTCTGGTATATCTTTTTCTTCTAACCATTCATCTTCACAAGTTGGGTCACTGTACCTAACAAGGTATTCCCTTACTTTCTTGGTTCTTAATTTCCTTTCTTTAAGAACTTTGGTTATTTTCTTAGTACCAGATGTCTCAATAGGAGGTATAGCTTGGGGAACTTTATTCCTCAAGGGAAATTTCTCAGCATCACTAGATTTATATGGTTTTATCAAGCTCACTGGAAATGTAGGGTGCTTATTGCTAAGTTCTTCAGATAACTCTACTTCAACAGCATTTTCTCCATGGAGGGCCTTAATCACAAAAGGTCCTGCAAAGGAGTCTTTCAACTTTTTACATCCTTTGATGTTATTGAAGTTAGTGGTGGATACAAGAACTAGGTCCCCCACTTTAAAATCTGGAGTTGCATGAGATTTATCCCATTTGTCTTTAGCATATGCAAAAGAGTCCTCCATGCATCTTACTGCATGCTTTCTAGCTTTGTCTAGCATTTCTTTGAAGCTAGCATCTGTGGGATGTATTTCAATTAAGTCTTTCCTCAAGGAGTCTTGGAGTAACTTGGGGTTCCATCCTTTTTCTAGAATAGCAGGAGTCTGATTGGTACTAGCATGGATTGATGTTTCATATGCTAATTCCAGTGCTGGTAACAGAGTACACCAATCATGGTTAAATCCATCACAATCTTTGAATCCAAGGCCATATGCACAAAATCTTCTCACCATGTCCTCTAAGGTTTGGATCATTCTTTCAGCCAGGCCATCAGTTTGTGGGTGGTAGGCTGTAGAGAAAGACAGTTTAGTGCCAAATAATTGGTGAAGATTTGTCCATAGTGCTGAAGTGAATTTGGGATCTCTATCACTGATGATATTTGTAAATATCCCAGTCCATGACACTACTCTATTCCATATCAGAAGAGCTGTATCCATGGCTGTATCATCTTTGTGACATGGTAAAAAGATTGGAGTTTTACTGAATCTGTCCACAATTACTAGGCAAGCATTATAGCTCCTGTCACCTCCTGGTGGTAGGCCAGTTACCCAATCCATATGGACAATTTCCCAAGGTCTGTTTGGTTCTTGGATTTTCATCATATTTCCAAGTCTTTTGCCAGTGGATTTATTTGTCTTTTGGCATCTGTCACAGGTTTTGCAATACTCTGCAACATCTTTTTGCCACATTGGCCACCATATGCAGGTCTTCACTTTCTCTCTTGTTCTGTCTTCAGAAAGATGTCCTGAAAAGGGACTATCATGGCATTCCTTCAGTACAAGATTGATTAATGACCTGTCTACAACTGTCATGACACATGTGTGCTTGGTTCTGTGGTAAATTATACCATCCAGTAGGTGAAATCTTCCTTCATTATAAGATTTTCTCCATACTTCATCCAAGGCATGTATTAGAGAGTTGTCTTTACAGTCTTTGTTAAGTAATTGGCATAAGATGCTACAATTCTTATCTTGAGTGTAACTATTTCTGACTTCTTCAAAGAAGGTGGTGTTCAAGTCTGTAACACTTATTCCTTCTATTGGAATTTGTGGTGAAGCTTCTTCTGGAACATAAGCAGGATTATCAATGTTATTTGGTAATGGCCATCTGCTTAGTCCATCTGCATTCTTATGAATATTCCCATCCTTATGAACAATAGTCATATTGCCTCTGTATTCTTGTATGGCTATTTGCCATCTGAGCATGTGTCTGTTGGTGTTTTCATGTTCAAAAGTGATTTCACAGCTGTACAATCTGTTATTACTTCAAAAACACATCCCTCTAAGAAATAGTTCAATTTCTCCAAGGCCCAGACAAGGCATAGACATTCCATTTGACTTGCTCCATATCTGGCTTCAGTTGGTTTGATTTGCCTGGATATGAAACATATTGGTCCTTCTACAGGTTTGTCATTTATGATCTGAACTTGGTGAAGTGCAGCACCTAGTCCATCCCCTGATGCATCAATATACAGTTTGAAAGGTAATTTAAAGTCTGGCATCAGTAAGAGTGGAGCAGTGGTCAATGCTTCTCTTAGAGATTCAAAAGCTTTGACTCTGTCAACAGTCATCTCAAATACTGTGTCTTTGTCACACAACTTATAAAGTGGTCTTGCTATGGATGCAAAGTCTTTAATGTGTTGCCTGTAATATCCTGCAAAACCCAAGAATGACTGAATTTCCTTCTTATTCTGAGGCATGGGTTTTAACAATACTGCTGCAACTTTGTTTTTATCAATTCCAAGGGACAAACCAGATACAACATGTCCTAGTGCCTTAAGTTCTTTAAATCCAAAATGACATTTCTTCAAGGAGATTTTCATGTTTACTGATTGGATTTTTGTCAAAACTCTTGATAGTCTGTACATGTGCTCCTCCCAAGTCTTTGAACAGATAATAATGTCATCAATGTAAATGATTAACCATCCCTCTGAGAGTTCTTCAGGGAAGATTTCATTCATCATTCTTTGGAAGTGTGAAGGTGCATTTTTGATACCAAAGGGCATCCTTAAGTATTCATACACTCCACAATGAACAATAATTCTCAAGTATTTTCTTGCTCTTGGTGTTACCACATTTTGATGGAATCCTTTAAGGGCATCCATAGTGGTTATATACACTGCTTGAGATATTTGAGTAAGGGCAATTTGGATTTTTGGTATTGGGTATCTGTCTGGAACAGTGTAAGTGTTCAGAGCTCTAAAGTCCCCAACCATTCTGGATTTTCCATTATGCCACGCCACTATAACTGGTGTAGTTATTTCTACTTCCTCATTGTGGCCTACTTTTCTTATTACACCAAGGTCTAGAAGTTCTTTGATATGAATTTCTAGCGCTTCTCTTGATTTTGGACTTGCTGGATAAGCAGGTCTTCTTAAGAGTGGTGGATAAGGTCTCTCAATGTTAAGAATGATGTCAACTTCATGACCAATAATTGCTCCCAGGGGTTCTTTGTCTGTAGCAAATGCTCCTCTGTGGTCATACAAAAGGGAAGAAAGTTCATTTTCTTGTTTATCAGTCAGATGAAGGCTTATTTCAGCCTCATTTAACTGTTCAGACTTGAATTTCTCTAACTCTAAGTTGACTGGTGATACTTTGTTTACTGTAATTTGTCTTTTAAATGGTAAAAAGGCAAATTTCTGGCGCTTATTGTCCCCAATTGTAAAGTATCTGTCTTTGTTATTATGTAAATCTATCCCATACATGATCAAATAGTCATTTCCCAATATAAAATGGGTACTAGAGCAATTTTCCATAACAACAAATTCAACTGTGATCCTTAAATTCCCATTTATGTGTGGGAATATGACATTGGTCTCAAAGATTCCCATTGCTTTCATTGGGTTACTTGCACTGTTGAATTTTATACCATCAATTGGTAACAATTGGTCTTCAAAATTTGGCACACAAGTCTTAACAAAGGATTTTCCAACACAAGAGCAGAAGGCTCCTGGGTCAAGCAAAAGTTTGGTGGGCTTGTTGTCAATCACCACTTCTGTTATACAGGAATTACCAGCTGTATAACCTTTTCCTCTGTTTGGTTTTGTCTTCATAAGCTGTGCATCTTGAACTTTTGATAAATCAACTTGACCATTGCTCAATTGTGGTAAGTGGGAATAAGATTCCATGATGTCAAAAGTGGCATTGATATTTTCTATATCTTTTGAAGATTCAGAAAATATGGATGACTTATCATCTGAATTGTCTTCAATGATGTCTTCTTTTTCAACATCTGATCCCTTTTCAATGTCAATTTCATTGATTTTCCCCCTTTTTGGACATGTATTGGCTAAATGGGTGGTGCTTTGGCAAATATGGCATTTTCTGACTGTATCTGCAGATTTATATTTAATATTACTAGAATTTTCTTTGGGGCTTTTGTCCACAGAATCTTTCCAAGGTGTATTAAACCTTGTTTTAAGATTCACCCTACTAGAACCAATTTTGGTTCTGGTGGTTACTTCTTCTAGTATATTGATAATATCCTCTGCTGAAGATTGTTCAGTAGTCCTGCTTTTGACAGCATGCTCTAAGTCACCTCCACATTGTCTCAGAATTCTTCTATGGATCATAAATTCTGACATGTCAGGATATAATGCTGTTAATCTGTCTTTCTGTTGGCAAAACCATGGTAAAGCTTTGTCTTTATCAGCATTAAATTTGGCAGATTCAAAGGCTGTTTCAACTTTAAACCTCCAAGCATTATTTGCCCATTTGTTGATGATTTGGGTTTTCCACCAAGTCCAACTCTGGTGTCCATGTGCTTGTCTTATTTTGATGTACCATCTGTGAGCTGATCTGGTAAACAAGGTGTTAAACCTGGCTGTTACCAGTCTGTCTGGTAATTCAAAATCCTCTTTGATCATGTCAATACCTCTAATGAATTCCATATGGTCATACTCTCCTTCACCATTGAAGTGAGGCCATTCTTTAAGTTTTGGAACTTCTTTCAAGAGTTCTTGGCCCATTGATGGTTCCAAGTTATGAAAAGAAGTGGATAATTCATTTTTTAATTGTGAATTATCAGGATCCAATACTTGTGGATTTGGAATTCTTGTGCCCTCATTTTGATTTAGAGGTGTAGACATTCTTGGTAAGGTGTTCAGTATTTGTTCAATGTCATTCATTTTACTGTTGCTACACCTTTGGGAATTTCTGTATTCATGTTGGAAGCTTTGTATTAAATTTATTACTTCAATTTTATACATGTCTTCCTTATGTGTCAGCTCTTGCCATAACTCTGTCTGTCTTGTATTATCAGCAGTGACTTGATTCAATTTCATTGATAATTTTGATACTTCTTCTTGTGAAGTATCAAAACACTTTTTCAAGGCAATGGTATATGTCTTTACTTCAGTAAATGAATTTGAAATGTCATCAAGGACTTTCTTGTTATCTGTTTTGATAATATTTATGGCTTGTTTAATTCTTGTTTCAATCATGTCATCAATATTGAATTTAGAATATTTATCTGTTAATTCTTTAATAATGGCAGATTGTTCATTTATTTTAATGTTAGAAGAATTGTCATTATTAGAATTTTTAATTTTTCTTAAAACTTTTTCAAAACACATAAGTGTTTCATTAATTTGGCACAGACTCAGGTTGTTTGTTTTAATGTTGTTACAAATGGTGTCATTTTTATCAGAAAGATGTTTTTTCACGTCATTTATAGCATTATACAACTCTGGGATGGAATCAAATATGTCAGAAATCATTTCTGGAACCTTAATCTGGCTTCCTCCTTCTTCTGTAATTCCATCATGGTTCTGGCCATCTGAAATACATTTTCCATGGCATCCTGCTGAATTTTTGGGATTCTGTAGCCCTGGCTGTAAGGTTTTGGGGCTGGTGCCTTCCCTTTGCCCTTTTTTGGAGTTTGTGGCTGCTTTTTCAAGTTGGAATTGCTGCTGCTGGCCACTGGGGCTGTTTTTGGCACTGGTTTGGGTGGTGGAGGGTTGTTTTTCCTCCATTCTAGTGTCAAAAGCATCATGTTTTTCTTCTCCATCAATGGATGCCATCCATTGAGCAATTTGCAAGTGTTGGGATGGCCCAAGAATTTTCTTACTGTCAGGTAAGAATTCATGCAATTCTTCCACAGGTCTGCAAGGATCTGGTACTCCTTGAATTGAAGTGCATTGTTGTATGCACTGTGGCTGGCTTTGTATACGTCCACAGAGGCTTGTTGTGGCGGTGTCAGCTCTTTTTGAAGGTAAAATAGTATTATCAGCTTCAGAATGACCCAATTTAGTTGTTTGGAAGTCATCAACTGACCCTTTTCCTTCTGTACCTGGTTGGCTTCTGCCATAATCACGTCTATTACCTTTTTGGGAGCTGCTTGAGGGGTTGTAGCTGGCTCCTGACCTGGTTGAAGGCATAATTATGGTTAAAAAAGGTTTAAAATAGTATTTTTACGTCAAAAACTTACTATTGGCCAAATTTTTAGCTTTCTGAAGGGTATTACTTATGTCCAAGTTAATTAATTCAGAAGATATTGGTTCAGGCTGGTTATTTTGAGTCACAATAACAGTGCTATTATGATCAGAATTAACAGTACTGGCAGGGATAATGCTGGTTACTGTTGAGGCTGTTTCAATGTTTTCTTGTCTTACCACGTTGTCAGACACTAAAATTAATGAAAAAAAGCCAATTAATTAAGTAAAAAAAAGGATATTTCAAAAAAAGAAATAAAAATTTAAGCCTCACTTATAATATGAAAAAAATTATTTTTTATGGGTTTTTTGAATTATAAGTATTTTTTATGTGTTTTTAAATTTTTCAATATAAGAAAAAAGATTTAAAAAGAGTAAAAAAATATGTCACAGGTAAAATATCACGGCTGGGCCCCCAAATGTAAGGTGTGGATATGAAACTTTGATTAAAAATCAAGTACTTTTCCTGTCCTCAAAATTTGTATAAGGTAAAATTCAGTTAAAAATAGTATGAAATATTCTTTTTAAGAGAAAACACGCCAAATTTTATTGTTTATAACTTTATTAGTATAAAACAATAATATAAAAATTTATTGTTTTACCAACAATAAAGATTTATCCAAAAAATACTCTACAAGAGATATTTTAAGGCTACAAAAGAAATTTCTTCAAGAGCAATTTCAATTGGAATTAATTGAGCAAAGAACTGCAAGCAATTAATTAAAGAACAAAGTCTTTAAAAAGAATATTAAAGAGAAAACACGCCCAAAAGTGACCAGAGTGAATTTGGAAACAAAGTGACAAAGTTTACAGTGATGAAAGATGCTTTAATTCACTTTTGGGGTGGTTCAGGGGTAAAAATGATTATAAGAGTTACAAACAATGATTATAATGATTTTTTCACGTGGTTAAAAGGATTAAAATGATTTAAAAATGGTGGTTGGAATCTTTGATTGATTGGTTTAACAGTGTTTAAACTAATTAATAAAAGGAAAAGATTCTAACATGAAGAGAAAAGTGGGGCAAAGAAGACATTCTTTTATAGCCATCAATTCTCTTACTCCAAAAGTAAATTTTACTCTTGTCAGTCGTGAAAAACAGTCTGACAACAGAAAAGCCAATTATGGCATCATTGAACCCTGGTTTAGACCAAAAAGGGCTGGTTTAAGCCATTTTTAGCCATTTTTAGCCATTTTAGACCCTTAAATCAGCCATTACTATAGCAATACCAGGCCTAGAGTCTTCAAAACACGTCAGAATGTGTGTAAGAGGCGTAGAAACCAGTTTAAACCGTTTTTTACTATGGTTGTTTTATCTTAAGGGTAGTTTTACCTTCTTGGCAACAGCTAAAACTACCCCAGTTGGTATCAAAACCTCATCATCAATTGAGTCCACAGACCCTGTGACTCAATTCCAGGCCAAAAGTGATGAACTTTTGCGTGAATTTTGACATCCCACGCCTGTCAGCAAGGATTTTGGGGGTCTAGCTCCCCCTTAGAGCTGGAGTTCCTTTTCCCCCCCAAATTTAATCTTTCCAATTTATTTTTCCTTTAATTCCTCATCATGTATTATACTTATAATTTACATATGTAATTCAATTCAATTGTACAGTACAATACAGTAATAATTGACACCTCATATGTAAATCAAAGTTCACTTATGTAATACACGCACACATTTTGACATTTCAATTGAATTCAATTGAAAATACTTCAATTCCTCATAACTTCTAAACTAAACACAACACCTCAATTTTAACACAAAAATTGATGGTTAACACCACATGTGGTGTGAATTAAATTAAGGTTTTGAGGATTTTCAAATTTTGTATTGAAAATACTAAAAACTTAATTTAAGCTTATTTAGAGTTGAGTTACAAGAATTTCACTCAGAGGTGACCCCACCTGATTTTTTATGAGGAATCCAATGGTGAAATAAATTTTATATGTTTATTTATTGGATAAAAAGTTATAATAAATTTTATTTAACTTTTTTCCAAATTTATTTATTTTTTCACAATTTTGTTAAAATTTCATTTTACTTAATTTTTTCAAGTATAAATGTAATTTTATATTTACAAAATTTAATGTATTTTTATTTTTAATATAATTTTTATATTCATATTTTGATTTTTATTTTAATAATATAAATAAATTTATTTTATTTATATTAATATGTTAATTTTGTATTTGTGGTGTTTTGGGTATATGAAATTACCTCTAAGGCTCACAGTTCTTTAGTTTGCACTGAAAATTGGGACATTTGTAACCAAAGTTTATCAATATTTAGGTTACTCTCAGATGTAACAAAATTATGTTCTGTCTTAGTTGGGGTGATATTTCTATGAGTGGGGCTACTGATTCTAGAAGTATTTACAACTATTTCTGGCGCTTGTGTTCTTCTTTCACCAAGTCCAACAGCTTCTCAATCATTGGGTCTGACTCTCTCTGCCTTTGGTGAAAAGAGGTCTTGTTTTGGCCCTTGTATCCTTGACTTCTCCTGGCAACTACCCAGGATTGTGAATAATGGTGACTCTTGGCCCCTGAATGGTGTAAAGCAACTGGAGAGTGTAACAACCATCCATCAGGGGTAAGGGTATTCATTCATACACCCACTCAAACACCTCAAATCAGCAAATCCAGTATCTGCATCAGCAGTCAGTTTCAGCAATCTTCATTCTGAAACATGCATACAGCTTGGTACATCAATACAGCCTGTCAATACCTGTACAGGTTGGATTCACCCAATACAGTTTCAATACACCAGTATGGAACTGTATGATCACTCAAATACACCACACCTCTTGTACAGGTTCTGTACAGCTGTACAGGACCTGTATTGGCCAGACTCAATTCAATTATCAATTGTTCTCATGAAAATTCTTCCTCTGGATCAGGGCTGGTGATTCTCACATATACCAGCCCCTCTTTCTCCCCCCTGGGGACTTTTCCCCAGTTAATTAATTTAGTTTATTTATTATTTTATAATTACTCTTATCCTTATTTGGGTATTATAATTATTTAATCTTAAGTTAGTCTTTGCATTTCTCTCTTCGCCTGTACAGTATGAGTTGGGTGGCCATATCCTTATTAACCCTTCTCTTTTCATCCTGACAGGTTGAAACAGTGGACTTGGACTTGTTTGTGGTTGGCTCTTCTATTCTTTTACTCTTATCTTGTGTTGCTGCTTTTCTTATATTCATTCTTTAGCAATTTATCTTTAACACTCTTAAGTGTATCCCCTTTTATCTTATCTTTGAGCCCTCCATAAGTGAGTCCCAGTTTACTGAGTGCCAGGCCCTCTTCACTTCGAAGAGCCCCTGTGACATTAAATTAATTAACTCATATTTGATTCTTTCTTTTCATTCATTTATATTCATTTCCTCTCATTCATCAATTATGACCTTTTCATGATTTTATGATTTTTTATGATTTTCTATGAAATTTTCTCTCTCATCAATTTTCATCTCATTTTTTTCATTCTTATGAAAATTGATTCCTTTTCCTTTCTTAATCATTGCTGACCATTTCATCACTTCATTTTATTTTTATCAACCAAATTTTTTTTTCTGTGTCTTTATTCAGGTCTTATTCAGGAATTATTGATTGGTTTAATTGATTGGATTACTCATTGGGATTCATTTGGGTTATTGATTCAGGATTTATTGGATTTATTGACTTTGAACTCTCAAGATATTGATTGATCCTCAAGAATTGATTTTGATTATTGATTTGATTTGACTCATCAAGATATCAAATTGATTTCTGAAGATTTTGAACTGATTGATTGATTCCTCAAGACTTGATTTCATATTGAAGACACTTATTGATTGATTATTGATTGAATATTGATTGATTATTGTTTTCCTCAAGATTATTGATATTTGATTGAATTGATTGTTGATTGATTGAATTTATTTGACTGTTGATTGAATTTGATTCCTCAAGATTTGAATTAATTCCTCAAGATTCATCAAGATTTTATTGTGATTGATTTGGCCAAGCCTGATTATTCTTCTTAATACCATCAAGTTATTTTAATTCTTTTCATAATGCCAGTCCAGCATAGCCCCCCAGCAAAGAATACTAGATCCCAGAAAATTCCAGCTGTTCTCACTCCTACAGCAAGGGCTCCTCTTGACCGCACACCATCAGTTCATCAACTGAGTGCAAATTTGGACAGAGGACCACCAATGGAAGGAGCAGCACCCTCAAGAAGAGGTGGAATGAAATCTAGAAGATCAAGATCCTTTTCTGGACTTTTGGGTGGCTACCCTGGCATGTCTGAAGGTGCAAGAGCAAGATTAGGGGAAGTTGAAGATGAAGAGGGGGAAGAGTCTGTGGAAGAGGAAGATTCTGGGGAAACTGAAGTGGCAGATGCCTTGGCAAATGCTCCAGAGGTGCCTCAGGGTTCTAATCTAGCCCTTTCTAGTCAACCTCTTGTCTCTCAAACTGATCCAAGTCTCCTCAAGATGATGGAGCAGATGACTCAATTCATGGGACAACTCACTCAAGCAGTTGCCCCCAGGGACAATTCCAAAGCCCCTGCTTTCAAGACTCCATCCATGAAGGCACCTGATTCTTTTGATGGTACTCAAGCTCATAAGTTGAGAGGATTTATCCAATCCTGTCAACTAATTTTCCATAATGATCCGGCAAACTTCTTCTCTGACAGGAAGAAGGTTGTGTACTCAACTTCTTTTCTTACTGGTAGAGCTGGCAAATGGATTGAACCTTACCTCTCAAATATTTCCAATGAAGACCCTTCCTACCTCCTCAATAATTGGCCATTGTTTGAATCTCAATTATTCACTCTGTTTGGTGACCCCAATGAAGTCAGGAAAGCTGAACAAGAGTTGGACAATTTGAGGATGAAGGAAAGTGGTCATGTTTCCTTGTACATAGAAGATTTCAGAAGCTTAATGTCAAGAATTGGAGATTGGGGGGAAAGAGCTTATATCCATGTTTACAGAAGAGGATTGGCATCAAGACTATTGGATCAGTTGGCTTCTCACCCTGGAACTTTTGATACTCTTCAAGAACTTATGGATGTCACTCTAGAATTAGACACAAGATATCATGAGAGGCAAAAGGAAAAGGGTGGCAATCAAGAAAAGAAGCCTCCAGTTAGTGGATCCAATCAGTCTAGGCCTCCTCAAAACTCATTTCAAAAGAGGCCTCATCAGAAGAAGAATAAGAAGGGCAAGCAATTTCAATCTTCAAAGGACAAACCCCATGCTGCTCTCCTCAATAAGGACAATAAATTAATCGGTTCTGAAAAGGAGAGGAGGATTCAAGCAGGGTTGTGTACTTATTGTGGTGGCAAGCACCCAATTGAAAAATGCTTCAAGAGACCTCAGAACAAGCCTGGGTCATCATCAGGAGGCTTCCCTAGCAAGCAGGGAAAAGCCTGAGTGGGGATCATGATGTGTTCAATGGTTCTCACTTATTTCCTTCAAGAGCACAATTGTGCACTCTGAATACTAGTGTCAAGAAATCTTTAAAATTTCTTATTTTCTCTTCTGTCTCTGATATTTTTTATAGTATTCTCATTGATTCTGGTGCTACAAACTCTTTTATTGCAAAGAATTTTGTTCTCAAGTACTCATTGACTCTGTCAGAGCTCCCTGAAAAGATTCCTCTTTTCATTTTGGATTCTAATGAATCCCCTGCCTTGTTCATCACCCATTATACCAAGTGGGTAGTTGACTTGCCTTCCTTCCCAAGCTTTGAATGGGATTTCTTTATCATAGATTCACCCAAAGGAGAAGACCTGATATTGGGCTATGATTTCCTTTACCATTTCAATCCCATTATTGATTGGAAAAATGGATTGATCACCTATGATTCTAATCATAAGGATTCTAGTGGTATTATTCCTTCTACTAGTAATGACTTAGTCACTGCTGTCAACAGTGTTGCTCTGGCTGGTGAACTTAAGACACCTTCCATCCCTTCTTCTGTCCATATCCCTTCCATAATTCCCTCTCAGTCATTACTTCCATCAAGAGATGAAGTCTTCAAAGAGATAAAGGATGTTGGAGAAGATGTTGCCATATCTTCACTTCATCTCTTCCAAGGGGATATGGACCTTCCTCCCTTATCTTTTCATGCATCCCTGGAGGAGCAGTGGGATGAGGAGGAAGAACCAGAAGAAATTGAAACTGTGTTGAAGGTTGTTCCTCCTGCTTATCACCAATATTTGGATGTATTCTCCAAGGTGAAAGCAGAGAAACTTCCTCCACACCGCGCCTGTGATCACCATATCGAATTGGAGGGTCTTCTACCTCCAATTGGTGTTATCTACTCATTATCAAATCAAGAGTCAGAAACACTGCGGGCCTACATTTCAGAGAATGTAGAGAAAGGTTTCATTAGACCAAGCTCCTCTTCAACAGGAGCACCTGTCCTTTTTGTCAAGAAAAAGGATGGAGGTCTTCGTTTGTGTGTTGACTACCGCAAACTCAATGCTGTCACTAGGAAGAACAGATACCCTGTTCCTCCTATGAACCAGCTCCTTACCGTATTCAAGGGTTCCACTATCTTCTCCAAGATAGATTTGCGTGGTGCATATAACCTTCTGAGAATCAAAGAGGGGGATGAGCACTTAACTTCCTTTAGAACCAAATATGGCAATTATGAGTATTTGGTCATGCCATTTGGTTTGACCAATGATCCTGCTTCTTTCCAAAATCTAGTAAATGATATCTTTGCAGATCTTTTGGATGTGTTTGTTGTGGTTTATCTAGATGATATTATGGTCTTTTCCAGCTCTGAGGAGGAACATGTCAAACATGTGGCCTCTGTCCTCCACAGACTGAGGGACAATAATCTGTTTGCCAAAGCCTCCAAGTGTGTATTCCATGCCTCAAGTGTGGAATACTTGGGCTATGTTGTTTCAAGTGATGGCCTCAAGATGGATTCTTCAAAAGTTCAGCAAATCCTCAATTGGCCTCAGCCCAGAAACATCAAGGCTCTTCAATCCTTTCTTGGCTTTGCCAATTTTTATCGACGTTTCATTAAAAATTATTCTAAAAATATCACTTCTCTCACTTCCCTCCTTAAAAAAGATTCTCCCTTCATCTTCAATGAGGAAGCTCTTATATAGCTTGGATAGTGGCTTGATTCTCCCTTATGCTGGTTTCCCTCTCCTCCAGGAGTCTGAACTTCCTGGTGGGGTTCCAACCTTTGGTGATTTCCATAAGGTCTTTGAAGGGTATCTTCTGGCAGCTTGCTCCAATTTCTGCCTGTTAGGATGCTAGGTTGAACCTCTTGTTGTCCATGCTCCATTGGAAAAGATCTTTGAGGAGTTGGCGGAGCTTAAGATCTTGGTCCATATCCCTCCAGTCCTCTGGTTTGAGGTTTCTGTTGAATTGGAAAGTGAATGGAAGAGTGGGTATGATTTCCCTTAATGTCTTGCCATCCACCACTGTGTCCAAGGTGTCCTCCTCCAGCTCTTCTGGTTCTGGACAAGCCTTCTCTGTCCTCTGGCTGCTTCCTGAGGTGTACAGGTGACATATCAGTGTTTGCAAGCATTCAACAACTTAATGTTCTTAGGGTATTTACCTGTGACTGTGCCTTGTACAGATTTATTGTCTACTGCTTTGGGAAATTTTCCTTTAGAGGTTACAACTGGGTTAATTATTTTAATCTTCCCTGTACAAGTGATTAAGGTTGGTTTACCTTCTATTGATGCACAGTATTTTGGCTTTCTACTCCTCTGGGTGGCAATTTGTGTCCACTTCTTTGCTGTGATGAGGTATTCACTGTGCCTCTTTCCTTTGCCCTTGTTTCCCTCTGGCTCTTAAGGTGTCACTGGTGTGTTGGCCTGTGACTGCGTTTCAAGTGGTATGAAGTTTTCTTCCACTGAATCAAAGAAAAAGAGGGCTTATGTCAGTTCAAAATTCTTAAAATGCTGTTTGAATGTCTAAGCATGGCCTCTGGGCAATATATTTCTATATTATACCCTTGTATTATGATGTTATAATTGAAATTATCAATCACATGTCAAAAGTACAGATTGTGAATTTGTGGTGCACTTTTTGTGTACCAGTATCTCACATATTAACTTGTAACTAACAAGTGTAATCTCAGAAGTGGTTATGTAATAGGCCATTGCAGCTATCAATATGCCCAACCACGGCTCTAATCCTGTGGGTTTACAGTAAGAGAGGTGTTCTTACTAATTAAAAAAACAATATTGATGGCTTTAAGTGTTTTAATATGCAAAAACATGCCAAAAATATGTATTGTGGTGATTATACTATAATCAACCATGTGAAAAGCAAAAAATACACAGTGTTATATTATTGTATACCACTAAAAATAATAATAATAATAGAAAATATTATGTTATTATTTTTTCAATAATTTTGATGCCTAAAAATTAAAGAAATGATGTCAGAAAATAAGAATATAAGAGAAAAACTCACTTTTATGTGAAATAAGGTCCATAAATTCAAAAAAAGCACCACCAGGCACCCAGGATGTCAGGCTGAGTCTATTATAAAGTGGTAATAAGGGTATATACAGCTTTAACTATGACTGTGATACAGATAATAAGTATTAAAAACGTTTGGGTTACAGATATTAAGGGCTTTACTAATAAAATTAGTGGTGGTGAGTGCTACTGAAAGGCCGGGATGCCGTTTTACCTCTTGGGTTACAATAATTAAGTTTAAAGTATTCCTGACTTGTTCTCCAATATTATAACCATTTTTGGCAGTTGTACTATGTTTTAATTTAAGGACAGGATGAGGAAACCTTTTCTGGTGGATAAAAGGCCCATTTTTATGCTAAAATGGAATGGAATGGTCCTCCAAACCATCCATGTAGAGGAAGTGAAGAGTTTTCACTTCAGAGTACTAGTTTGTGGTTTTCACAAAGCGTTTATGCACTCTATTGGGCTCATATGTGGCTTTGAAACCACATCTGGGAAGTTTTCAACAATACAGGGTGAAAAATTTCATCTGGGGACCACGTAGCCCTCTTCTGACATGTATGACACATAGAATTATGTACAGAACCTGTATGCAACCCCAGTATTGACTGAACTATGAGGTATTGAAGTATAAACATGTTTCTTTGTCTGTTTGACACCTCATAATCATAGTTATGGGAGAATATACCACAGTAAGGATATATAGGTCAGACTGTGGGAATTGGACCTTGGTACTGCCATACCTTTGTCATTTTTTGAGATATCAGGCTCAGAGTTGGTTCATTATGTAGCCCTGGATGTGTTCTACACAATCGTACCTCATTTGATATGGCTATCATTAAAAATGCCAAATGTATGCCATGTATAAGGTTTCATATATATATTGATGATTTTTCCCAAAACCTGTATGGAGGTTGTGGGCCCCATAACTTTTTTTATAGATGAGATATTGGGAAATGAATGATACCAACAGATATCCCTGATTTTTCTCTTTTCAAAATGACCCCCCTTTAGGTATCTCACACCAAAAGTGTAGAACTTAGATGAGGTAAATATTTTATTCACCCTTATTTGACCTTATTTTGACCATAACTCCTGTGATTCTGATGCTAGCTCAGTTTGGCTAGTACCATTGGATAGCCCTGACTAAAAGATTCATTTTTAATACCCATTTGATGGGGTTAAGTCTCTTCCTCTGAATTTCAGATGAGAGGTGAAAATAAGGTTTATGCTCAGCAACAGCTTTTAGCAGGAATAACTTTGTTATTCCTTGTCTGATGATGGTGGGACTTGTGTATTTGGAAAGTGGTATGTTTCCTCTTTCTTTTGATACCTTTTGAGCTGATTTGGCTCAGCTCCATGTTTTGGTGGTATATTGGCTTTACCAATGGTTTATGGTATTTAGCTGTCATGCTTGTGCTCTGGGTTTGAGTCACAGGCTGACAAAAAGGCTTTAGAGAATTTATTTATATAATCATATTGATAAGTAAACCTCTAATTAGAAGCTTTTATAGAAGAACTAATGGTTTTGGGATCATTTTTAGAAAGAAAAGAAAGGAAAGAAAATTTAGAAAGGGATCTCCTTGAAAAAAATATGCTATAGAGATATTACTTTTAGCTTTTTTTCAAAATAATTTTAGTAAATATTTATTTCATATTGGAAAATCTTGTTTCAATCTTGTAGAAAGAATAAGATCATATTTTAATATTTCATTTTACCAGCTTGAAATAAATTGAATTTCGAACCCACATCAATGACTTTACCAACTGGTATTTTAAAACAATGATTCTATTTAGTATATGTAGGATTACTTGAGAATTTTTCAGAATATTCAATAATGGAGTTTTCTTTTAAGTACTGTAGCAAATATTTTCCATGTTGAATCTTCTAGTAAATTCCAATTTAGTTTATCAAAACTCTGAATGACCAAAGCTGTGACCTGAAATCCATGAAAAAACATGCTATAGTTTATGGTCAGGTTTGGTTCATGTTAGATCTGGGTTTAACCTAACCTATCTCCCCAAAGTTCCTGTTTTTTTACAGTTTATTAAGCTTTTCCAAAAGATTATGGAGGTAAAACCAAGATATTGGGGTTGTAAATATTTAGTTTTTGAATTTTTTGAGCTGAAAAGTACATAATTTGTAAACACAAGTTTTAAAATGATTATGTGTATTCAATGTATTTAAAGAATTACAAAAAAATGTGTTATTGCAACATTTACAAAGCTTCAAAGGCAGGGGGGTGTAAATTTAAAAACATCTTTTTTATTGCACCTTTTCATCAAATTGGAGGAAGCTGACAGATCCATAGGACATTATTTTAGTGGTAAGAAACATTCCTTTTTATTGAATATCTTTCATAATGAAGATATTGGTAGAAATATTTGAAAAAAACTTCTTTATTATTTATTTATACTAATGTTTGAGCTTGGAGATCCAAGAGCTGGTGGAAATAACACATGCAAAATAAATATGGGATATTATAAAGGAAAAACAAAAAACATATTTCTTTCTCAGAACTTATCTTCCAAACATTGAAGTATGTCTGTGAATCTTAGTAAGGTACTTCAGAAGAATGAAATTTCAAAGGTGTGGGGGATGATCTATATGGAAGTTATTCTCCTTTCTATATGGATAATTGTTTATGCATTGAAGGTTTTCTTTCCAAAAATAGTCACCTATGAAAATCTTTCAATGGGGAAAACTTGTGCAATATTCCAGCTTTTTCAAGTAGAAAGACAATAGAATCATGGTGAAATTACCTCACAGATTTCTTCATAAGCAGAATTTTCCCTGTTAAATTAGCTTTTATTCAAGGATAATTTTTAATAATTAATAGTGTACATTTAATTTAATAGTAGACAAATACCAATAATGAGACATGCATAATCTTCCATTTTAATTGAGTAAAGTTCCAAATGACAAAACCTGTTGCTGAAAGTACGTTCAAAATTCTTTCAAGGTTAGATGAAAGGTTGAAAGCAGGTTAAACCTGCTACCCCTGCTGATGCAAATAGATTTTCTTATGGTGATTTCAAAAAACTTGAAATAAAATTTTATATGGGTTGGGGAAGCTTAGTGGTAATCAGATGTTGCATTGGCCCATTTTTTTGCTCAAGACAGTTGTCCAATTTTTCAGTGTGAGCTTTTGGCATTCTCAACCACAGATATTAGGCCATCTCAATCTATTTCAAAGTAGCACTAAGTCATTAAGGGGCTTTTAACCCCTGCCAAAAATGGTGTGTTTAATGAATCAAAACATTGTAAATTTGTGTTTCCATTCAAGAATAAAAACACTGATATCATGAGCAACATGAGAAAAGAAGGGAACCAACGCAAGACCAGTTCGCAAACTTTGGGATCATTAGCCATGAAAAAAGGCTACCCCTGCTGGCGGGGGTAGCAGGTCCAACCTTCTTTGAACCTTTGTCTCAACCTTGGTTCTAACCTTGAAATATTTTTGCAAATACTTTCAGCCACATTTTTGGATATTTAGAATTTACTAAATCAAAATAGAAGACTACAGATTTACCAAGATCTCTTATTTTTACTCATAAGTCAAATATAAACCATTCCCCAATACAATCAATTTTTGTATTGAAATCCTTCTTCAGAGTCAAGTACACTTCCTTCACAGTAATATGGAAATTAATTTTAATTGTAATGATCCTTTTCTAGAATAACTAACCCATTCCACATGTCCCCATTATTGCACAACATTTAGCTATAGTTCTCTTTGAATGCAAAGCCTCAATGTATAAAATTAATTCAAATATAATTAACATATATTAAAGCCAAAGTATTCACCACAAATCTTTCTATAGCTATTTTGAAAGCTTCACAAACTTTCAAAAGAGGACATGCAGATGTTTGAATTATTTCTTGATGCATATGTTATACTTGTGTTATTCCCCACTTATACGCAAAATTATTTGTTAAATGATTGTTTTTGGATTCCCTAAGAAATTAAGAGTGAGCTAAAAATCTATATAAATGAGGGTTAGGTATTCTTTTCTTCAAATATATTCTTAATATGGTCTTTATTATTCACAATACTCATAAGAAAGAAAGATCTTCTTGTCATTCAAATAAATTCTTCAAGATTATCAGATGCTCTCCACCTAATGAAACGATATAATTATGAAGGGTGTTTTTTGTTTAAACTCCCTTGAATATTGAGTTTTTTTTCTATTGAAAAAAATCATTTCTATCTTTATAAAGTTTTCATAAAAATTTCTTCCTTATTTTTGGATTGCATGGAGGAAAAATTCTAAATTTTACACATTATTTTTTCGCATTCGAAAATTATCAAAATTTAAAGTTGAAAAAACTGAAACATTCTAGTTTTAAATTTTGTATATCTTGGTTTTAAATTTTGCATCTTTAAGGTGAGATATTTTTTGCCCAAAATTTAATTTCCTATTTTGATTTTTTTGTATTCAATATTTTGTGAGTATTGAAAAAAATCAAAAAATAAAACTAAAAAAATCATCAACTTTGTTTTTCATCAAGAGCAAAAATCACCTTAATTTTTTCGATTCTTTTTCAATGTCAAACTTCTTTTTCAAACTTTTGGTTCTTTCCAATTTTCAGTTATTTTTTTGTTTAAGTAGTGGAAATTTTTTTCTCCATTTTTTTATTTTTTATTGTTGAATTTTTAAGTATTTTTTTGTTTTGAGAAATATTTTTTTGATTTTTTTTCTCTTTATCCAATTATGAATTTTTCTTTTAATTTTGTAATTTTTTGTTCACTTGCATTTTTTTAATTTTATTGATTCATTTTTTATTGATTTGTTGTTTTTCAGTTGTTATTTTTTTATTCTATTTGATTTTGAGTTTTTTTATTTTTTTTCTCTTTTTTTAATTTTTTTTGGGGGGCGTGAATACTCCAAACCAGTGCAGAAGGACTGAATTTGGGGAATTATTTGGTTATTTGTTTGCTATAGCGCTATCGCGAACAAATAACCACATGGGACTCCAAATTCTGTGCTTTTGCACTGATTTGGAGTATTCACACCCATAAAAAAAATTCAAAAAAATTGTAAAAAAATTATAAAAAAAATTAAAAAAAAAAAAACAAAACAAAAACCGAAGACCAAAACAATTCATAAGGTCAAAACAAGAAGAAAAAGCAAAAAAAAGAGAATAAATCAAAAAATCAAAATTCAAAAAACAAACTTTCCTGAAAAAAATGGGAATAAAATGAGTAAAAAATTGAATATGAGAAAAAAGAAATCAATTCCCTTTTGAGCTTATTGAACAACAAAATAACCAAAGCCCCTCAAAAAAAATTAAACAAAAATTAAACTAGATTTTTGAATAAAAAAATCCAAAAAACCCCACAAAAGGGAAAAAATTAAGAACAAATGCAAGAAAATAACATCAACACAAACCAGCTTTAAAAACCGAAAAAAGGTATTAATTTGAAGAAAAGCAGAGAAAAGAACAAAATTCCGAAAAAAATAACGACTTTCAAAAATTTACAAATATATATTATTTATGAATCATATCCATAAAATATCGAAATGATGTCAGAAAAAAGTAGTTGAAAAGAAACAAGATTCAAAACGAAATTACATGACATAAAAATTAAGCCATAAAAATACCACAGACAAATATTCAATATTTTTTAAGTAGTAATTTTTACATATTCTTACAGCCCCAAACTTCATTTTAATACATCCTTGTGGATCATAATATAAGCATTTGATATTTATTTAACATTTGATGGTAATTTAATAACATCATTTGAAGATGTTGCACAAAACTTAATGGCCAAATGTACTATTAGTTTTGAAATTTTTGATTGGGTGATGGAGGGCATTTCTTTCAAATTTCTTAGTCAGTGTTTAATGCAAGCAATTTGAAGTTATGGCCCCAGGTGTCTTCCCAAAATTCAATAATTCACCTGTGTAGAAAAATAATGAATTAGTAAATATTCCCTGATAAACCTTGTTCCCAACTCTACTCCAACAACATTCCAACCCAGCTATGGTAGGCAGGTTGAGAAAAAGTTTGAGAAGAATTTGGAAGAAGTTGAACATAAGCTTAATACAAAGACCAAAATAAACTTCAAAGACACACAAAGAATTCCATAGAAGTGGTTTTTTGATAAATTACTGCTTTTGGGTGAATATTTTTTCAAGAGAAAGAAATTTATGGACCAATGATTGATGCATTGATAATAAGCTGATGAATTAGTGTAGGAAACCTTTATTCACATTGGCAGAGATAACTGAATACTTTATACTAAGTATTTCCATGAATTTTAACAATTAATATTTAATTAATGATTCTTATATAGAAACAATGATGGGAATATAGCATTCTAAAACTTCCTCAATTCAGCCACTTGAAAGTTCTTTGAAGAAACTGTATTCAAGTTTTCCAAAAAAAGGTGTGCAAAAATGGGTATACAATTTTTTTTTTGTGAGCCTGAGGAGCAAAATTTGAGTTTAAAAACTGACGTACAAGACTTTCAGGATTCTTTGGCTCAATAAAAAAGCATAAAGAATGGAACTATATTTTTACCATGAAATATTTTCTCTTTTTTGGGTTTTCAAAAACAAAAATTTTGAAATGCAAAATCTGTCCAAACTTAAAATCAGCCTTTTGACTTTATTGAGACATAAGTGAGAATCAAGAAATTATAGAAATATCAAAGCCATATTTTCAGCTTCAACTATAACACTTCTGAAAAACCTACTAGCAAAGGTTTTACATGTAGCAACTAAAATATCCTGAATTTTTGAATTGTTATTTTCTGTATAAATATGGACCAAATCCATACTCTACAAAAAGCCTTTGGATTAAATTTTAGTGGAAACGTTCACTGGTAAAAAATAGGCAAATTTAAATATAAAGTCAGTTTCAAAATATTCAACAGAATTCCTATCTTTAATGAATCATTCACAAATCTATAAGAGCTACCCAAACCAAAAATATTCTTTTAATTCCCTTTTTTGTGACTGAAAGGTTTTATTGGTATCTTCTTCATGGATAACTCAAAATACTGTTTCATTCAAAAACTGTGAATAATTCTTTTGGAATATCTTCTTAGTTTTTCAAATTCCAAGGAGCACACATTTTTGCCATTTTCCACTAATAAGCCAAATTTCTATGGTATTGATAATTTCATGGATTGGAGAGGTGAATGATTTGAAGCATATTATTTGGAATTTTTCACAGAAAAAATGATCATGTCAAAGATATCTCAAATCTATGAGATAAATTAGATTCTTGAGAAAGATGATATTTCCTGTGAATTTGACCTCATTATATAGCTAGAAAGATACTATAAGATGTTTCCTAAAAACAGGAATAGAGCATAAATGTTTTATCAATGTTTTATTTATTAGGGAAATTCTCTCAATTGAATGTACTATTATTGAATTGAAAAGAAACATCTGTGCCCAAATATGATCATGATAGTCTTGATAAGGTCCCAAAAGTCTATAGAACTTGCCAAATTGATTTAATAGTTAATGAAGATTTTGGAGAGTCCTAATGTTTTTTTTTGAGTTTGTCTTCCAATATTCATATACACTATCAATTATGCTAGCCAAGTCATATTTCATATGAATAAATACCCTTCACAAACCAAAAATTTTAATCCTCCATATTAAAATATCATAGAGATAAGCAAGATAGTATTAGTAAAGAAAGAAATAAAACAAATGGTTTTACAATTTAATTGGGATATTTTTTGAAATTTATATTTCTACTTTCGAAAACAATGTGTTAAAATTCAATATTCATACCATGACACTGAATTTCCATTAAGATTATTATTTCTCACATCTTGAAGTTTTGCCCAATCAAAAACTTGATAATTAGCTATTTCTTTTTGATATAATGTGAATCCTACTAGAGACTTTCATTGAGAATATTTTTATCAAGTATAAGAATAAGTGAAATAGATGAAAGTAACATTTTTTGGAAAAACTCCACTTCTTATGAAGTAATTGTAGAACATGCCCCACTGTTGGCTGAAAGATTCAATTCTAAAAAAACTATTTTTCTCTGCAAAATGAAAGAAAATATTAAAAAATTGAGTGAATTCTCTATTTCCCACAATATTATGACATAATTATGGTTTTTCCATAGTAACTTTAATATTGAAAAAATGTAATTTTGGAATATATTTGTATCAACTAGTTTATATTGAGAATTTTGGGTTTTTTGGTGTTGTACAATTTTTTGAGACACCATTTTTGAGCAATCAGAGGACTCAGGTTATCCCAATTATGAGATAAATGTATCAAAGGCAATACATATTAAAGCTTGGAAAATTAGAAGAATATTGTTTTCCATTCATTCAAAGAAAAAATTGGATGTTAAGAATAAGAGAAAGACAAATCTATCATGAGAAAATTCCTCTTCAAGAGAAATTCCATTTGAATTTGACTTTCTCCATGAACTTTAAGAGTTTCTTTCAAAGTGTTAAAAAATTAGGTGAAATTTCTTGATTTTTGTTATGAGTAGTTCTTGAAACAACATTTTTTGATCTCAATTAATTTTGATTGGAAATATCAGAATCCCATAAGAGAATTGCAGGAGAAAAGGCCTATGGAGCTTATTGTACAATAGTAGATGGCCAAAAAAGTACTTTGATATTGATGAATACAAAAAGCATGCTCTCATTATTATTGGCTTTTTCCAGATCTTAAAGTTTCTCATTTGTGTTTCCAAGAATATGATGGAAGAAAGGATTTCTCAGGAACTCCAGAAGCTACATAATTCAATTGATACTATGTGAAGTATTTCTTAAGCTTGAACATATGGCTTGGAAGATGACCAAATAATAATATCAAGTTAGAGCCCAGTATGAAGCAAATTGGAAGCTGGGTTGGACCTGCTACCCCCGCCAGCGGGGATAGCCTTTTTTTCATGGTGATTGTTACCTGTAGAAGTCTCATTAATCACCTCTTTTTGTTGGTGTGTAACCATCACCATTTTAGGAATTTTATCACTTTGAGTTTGCATTCAACCCTTACCTCTATCTCATGTTTTGTTGCTCACATACCCAAACTGCCACTGACAAAATTAACTTCAGAGAGAAAGTTTCAAAATTCAATTGATTGCAATGAAAATGAAAAAAGGATTAAAGGGCAAGAGGACAAATATAATCATTTTGATTTTTTTGATTAAAATTGGGAATTGGAATTGTGGAATAGTTCCAAGAAAATGGCCCAAACACCTAAAGGTAGCGGTGAGGGTTGTAGATTCCCACACAAAGATATTAGTGAGAAAATAGTTAATCAGGCGTGCTGGAAATGTGAAATCCACTTGCCTGATTTAGATCAATCAGAAATTGGCTTACGGAAGGGGTTGAAGCCCCCTTATTCATTATTAAAAAATTATTACCAAGTATGTAGGAAAATGATAATCAAACGACCCAGGATGTACCCTTATAGTATCTAAATTTTAACGTTGGCGCCACTCAATAAATTTTCGAGGGCGTTGGCCAACGGCCCGCTGGCGTACTGAAAGGAATGTGCCTAAACCAAGGCAGATGACGCTAAGAACCTGGTTTTTTACTGTTAAGAGAGTGAAGTCCTTACTTGCCACTTGACTAATGCTATCCTTCTTATTCATAAGATCATAAGCTGCATCAGGAAGCCGACGAGAGTGCCAGAGTGTTGACTGAGGCGAAGCATAACCCTCCTCAGCCAGGCTGAAACAGCTGTAATGCACGAGCTTGAATTGCAAAAAGACACTTACGCTGACAGGCAAAGCATCACCGAGTCCCACCAAGGGCTCTACGAAGTGCGCTGGTTGGTTCATTACTTCCGCAACCTTGTTTTGCGTCGAGGCCTTCCCCGCAAGGCTCATAACTCTCAGGGTTTGAAAATATAGGAAGCAAATTTCCTACTTCTGGTGTTAAATCGAGCCTTGGTAAAGTGTTCAAGCTCGAGCAGGAGGTCAAAAGGAGCAGAGAATTAATGTTGAAAAATGTCGGGAAGCTCATTTTGGCACAACAGCAAAAATGATATCAAGTTGTAGGGGGAGGTGATGGGAATTATACGATACAGAAATCTTGAAGCAGTAAGATTGAATGTGGTAAAAATTGTTACAAGGAAGAAGCATTTTTTTTTATGCTATTATAATGAAAGTCGCCGCAGTAACTCTCGAGTCAGAGTAGGATTCTTTGGTACCTTGATGGGATGAAGTGAAGCTTTATTGAAAGGGCCCAACATGTGCTATATTTATAGCTTTTGGTGCTTTTTTGAGATGGTGCCAACAACGATTATGTTAGTAATCAACTGTTGTCATCGTTGACTAGGCCAATATGTTGGTATAACTAAAGATGTCCTAATAATTGCAAAGCTAGGTTCTTCAAGTGTGCCCTTGAGCATGGCCTAGTCTAGTTGGAGTTATTTTCTTAGAAAAAAAGTAATCCTGGCTCAATATCAACTTTCTTCAACATTAATTTTGCCGTGACTCGTGAAGATCTTAGCTGTCGGTAAAATTATCTCGTACGCAGAAGCTCAAAGAATTCTGGACGAGGTCCTCTTGCTTATTGCTTTCTTCCTAAACTTCGTCGTCTCGGTGGAGTCTGGCTGGCGTATCCTGAAGCATTTCAGCTGGTCCAGCTTAAGCTTTGACACGAAAATCAGCTTAGCATCTCAAAGAAAATTGGTGGCTGATTCCATTCGAAAGTTGTTCTCAAGGATGGTGCGCTTTGTCTTTACTCTGACGCTGGTTCTAATGAATCTGAACGGAGCTCAGTTGGACTAATCAAAGGAATTCTAGTAACAATATTCTAGTCTTTACTCACTTCCGTCACTTTTCGCCGGCCTGGTCCCAAAAACATACAGTACTAGTCTAGTCATTTGGTTTTTGGGACTGAAAATTTCTTTCCATCCCTTGTTGGTTTAGAAGAAAGATGGCAAATCCTTTCTTGAGGTACCGTTTTTTGAAAAATTATAAATTCAGCTGCTCTTTGGTTCCTTCAAATATTTTCATCATTCATACCAACACTCAAGGACCTTACTTACTACATATTTATAAATTTTGACTTTCTTTTATAACAAATAAGAACTTTCTTTCTAAGAAACGCTTCCTTCATTTGAATAATTTCAATAGAATTGTGACTATAATATATCCAATATTTCAATAGCATTGTGATTATAATTATATCTAACATATATAACTTTCATACATTCTCTCTTTTTTATTATCAATCTTACTAACGATATCATTATCAATATGAGCTTTGCAAATCTTTTGAAAGCAATTTCTATCGTTTTGCTTGTCTTTGCCAACTCATCCCACTCACTTCCAACATCAAATGGATATGACACAACCGCGCCAGGATATTCCTCCGGCCAATATTGTGGCGGAGGTGGAGGCCCAGGACCTATCGTACCAGGGAAACCATCCACCGGCCCTGGACCAGTTTTACCCATCCCGCCTTCTACGGGACCAATTCCTGTAATACCAGGTAAGCCTTCCACCGGCCCTGGACCAGTTGTACCAATCCCGCCTTATACAGGACCAACACCTATCATACCAGGAAAACCATCCACCGGCCCTGGACCAGTTGTACCCATCCCACCCTCTACAGGGCCAGGACCTATCATACCGGGAAAACCATCCACCGGACCTGTACCAGTTGTACCCATCCCGCCTTATACAGGACCAGGACCTATCATACCAGGGATACCATCCCCCGGCCCTGGACCAGTTGTACCCATCCCACCTTCCACTGGACCAGGACCTATCATACCAGGAAAACCATCCACCGGCCCTGTACCAGTTGTACCCATCCCGCCTTATACAGGACCAACACCTATCATACCAGGAAAACCATCCCCCGGCCCTGGACCAGTTGTGCCCATCCCACCTTCCACAGGACCAGGACCTATCATACCAGGGATACCATCCCCCGGCCCTGGACCAGTTTTACCCATCCCGCCTTCTACGGGACCAATTCCTGTAATACCAGGTAAGCCTTCCACCGGTCCTGTACCAGTTGTACCCATCCCGCCCTCTACAGGGCCAGGACCTATCATACCGGGAAAACCCTCCCCCGGCCCTGGACCAGTTGTACCCATCCCGCCTTATACAGGACCAACACCTATCATACCAGGAAAACCATCCACCGGCCCTGGACCAGTTGTACCCATCCCACCTTCCACAGGACCAGGACCTATCATACCAGGGATACCATCCCCCGGCCCTGGACCAGTTTTACCCATCCCGCCTTCTACGGGACCAATTCCTGTAATACCAGGTAAGCCTTCCACCGGCCCTGTACCAGTTGTACCCATCCCACCCTATACCGGGCCAGCACCTATCATACCAGGCAAGCCTGTCCCCGGCCCTGGACCAGTTGTAACAGGTCCCCTTCCCCGCGCACCACAACCGGTTGTGCCAAAGGGCGTAAGTAAAACCTCGCTAATTATGAGGCACGCAGACTTGCACACTAACGCACCATGAAACACTGTCATTTAAAAATTTTTGTTGTTCAGTCACTTCCACCATTTGGAAATGGAGGTGGCTACAGCGGTGCTAGCGGAGGTGGTGGTATAGGTGCAGGAGTGGGTGTTGGAACTGGAGTAGGGGGTGGTCTTCTTGGTGGTTTAGGCGCTGGAATAGGCGCTGGTGTGGGCGTTGGTAGTGGTAGTGGTGGTAGGGGAGCGGGTGTTGGTGCCGGAGTAGGTGGTGGTATTCTTGGGGGCGTAGGCGCTGGAGTAGGTAGTGGTCTTCTTGGTAGCGTAGGCACTGGAGTAGGTGCTGGAGTTAGTGGTGGTCTTCTTAGTGGCGTCGGTGCTGGAGTAGGCGCTGGTGCTGGTCTTGGTGTTGGTGCTGGATTAGGTGCCGGTGTTGGTGCCGGTGTCGGTGCCGGTGTTGGTGCCGGTGTCGGTGCCGGTGTTGGTGCCGGAGTTGGAGTTGGTGCTGGTGCTAAAGTAGGTGCTGGTGTCGGTGTTGGTGCTGGAGTAGGCGCTGGAGTAGGAGGAGGTCTTCTTGGTGGCGTGGGCGCCGGAATAGGCGCTGGTGTTGGTGCTGGATTAGGCGGTGGTGTTGGCTCAGGTGCTCATGCCCATGGCGGATATTAATACAAACACCAAAGCATTCATGGACAAGACCTTTCATCACAAATATTTGACAAAGCTCTGTTACAGTGAGGTCTTTCGTTATAAACAAGTTTAAAAGTGGTACTACTATCCGTAAAAGAGTTTGTGTGATGCTTCAATATTCGATTAGGGTGATTGGGGGCTTCCAAGGGTTTAAGAACTACTTTGTATATATTTTAAGCTAGCCAAATTAAAAGCTTAGAAATCAGAACACTCAATCATATCTTCATAACCTGCTGAATGGTGCGTTTCTGAACAGCCTAGAAAGGCCTTTTGGTTTGCTCAGTAGGATATTGATCCTTTTGATTTCTACTTGCGGTTTTGCACTTTTCTTATTGCTAAAAAAACCCATAAGCTACTTGCGGTTTTGCACTTTTCTTATTGCTAAAAAACCCATAAGCTCACAGGCTTAGCGTTAGTTTGAGCTCTAGAGCGTAATTTAGTGATAAGAACTTCTTGCAAGTGAGGCACAAGAGTTATTTGCCTCAAATACGGAAATTCGAATGAGTTAAATTATCAGGTTTGAAAGCTTAATACTCCAGTCTTTCTTTCAAACGAAGATTAAATTTTGAAGAGTATCGAAAAAATAAATGTCTCTAATCAATTGAAACTACTACAAGAGTCGTAATCCTTATATATGAACATGTACTACAATTCAATGTCTGATTATGTATAGAAAAAAAGCAGCTCATCCTGAACAATCCAAAAATAGGAAAAAAGAAATTACAACAGGAATTTTAGAGTTAAGTATACCCAATATAATCTTAACTGATTTTTTTTAAATATACGGCCTATTCGGCAACCCCGAGGCCCCAAGGTCCATAGGGTGGGGGGGGCGGGCCCTCCTTCACAGTGGCACGCACGTGGTGGCCCTTTATTAATTCCTGTGGCACCCCAATAGCTGGTGGTGTTATAACTCAATCAATATTTATTATGAATAAATTTCTAAACAAATAATTTATTATAATTTATAATTATTACGATTACTATTAATAAATAAATAATGGTAGATTTATAATTAAATCTAATAGATAACGCTATAGCCTTTAATCTCCCCTTTCGGTGCGTACCTGATATATAAAGATATTTCATAGAATAATTAGTAATCGTAATAAAAATAAAAAATAAAAAATAATAATAAAGAAATCTCCCCTGAGGGAGAATCTTCGCTGAGATAATTTTTGGTATTTATAGTCTATCTACATGGGTATCTAATTTGCATCTATCATTTGATGAAGTTAATTCATTTTATAAACAGATAAATTATATTAGTTGCTTTAAATGTATTGTGTAATACAACACTCCCCTCCATAACCAAAGTTATGTCCTGTTGACTGCCACCAAAAATTTCTTGACGTTCATATAACCCAAACTTTTTGTCATAATGTCTGCCAGTTGCTTGTGGGTGCTTACCCATTCCAGACATATTGTGTTCATCGTAATTAATTCATTGATAAAATTAAATTCCCACACGAGGTCTCTTTTCTGTTTGTGACTCATCAAGTTATTGGCAATTCCAATTGCTGTTTTGTTGTCAGATAGTAATTTGGGACAAGGATCCACTAGTAATTGTCGGCACATGTTAGAAATCCAGATACATTCCTTTGCCACAAAGGAAAGAGAAATGTATTCTGCTTGTGCTGTGGATGATATGACTGTGGCCTATAGTTTTGATTGCCACATGATTGGGGTTTTTCCATGAAGTAGTAAAAAACCATGCGTCAATCTGTTGCCTTCACCCCCCCAGTTTGCATCCACATAACATTCAAGTTTTGATGAACCTTCACAACTAGAAAAGCTGATGCCGACAGTCCTGGTCTTCCATAGATAACCAATCGGATGTTCCAGTTCCTTGCAGTGAGTTGAATCTGGCCCCATAAAATACCATGCCAAATAATTGACCGCATAAGATATATCCAGCCTAGTGCCTTGTGCAATATACAGGAGCATACCAATTTGCTTCAAATAGTCTTTATCGATCACTTTTGAAGGGTTGGAATGGATATTACAGTTGAGTGGCAGAGGAGAACTCAAAGTAATATTGCTCGGGTAGGTTCCACATAGTTTTTCTATCAGTTCTGTTTGTGTAAATTTAAACATATTAACATTTCTTGTTATTGCCAATCCCACAAGCCCAGTAATCTCCAAGTCCCATTTAACTTCTAAGTGCTCATTCAGTTCCACCAATATGAAATCAAGAACATCAGTAGTAAGAGCACCATTGTCTACATGAATCCATGACATGGCTTGCCCTCTTGGAGAATCAAACAAATAAGTGCTTGGGTCTTCATCATTAGATTTGAATCCTATTTGGTGGAGTATCATCTTGAGTTGCAGCCACCAACAATTGGCTGCTTTTTTAGTACCATACAGTTCTTTTTTAAGTTTTAATACAGAGGATGCAGGTATATTCATAACTTTAGGGGTCCATAAGAATACTGGTTTATCAATTAAACTATGGAGAAAAGCAACCTTCACATCAAAAGCACAGATTTCCCAAGATTTTGTGCTGGAAATTGAAAAAGGAATTTTAAGCGCACCGAAGGTGGGTGCAGGTGCAAAAGTCTCTTCAAAGTTGATTCCCTGAATATGCCTAAATCCTCTAGCTACCAGATGCCCCTTATATCTCTCAGGGTTACATTTATTTGCAAACACCCATTTGGGGCTGAGAATTGATTCTTGGGGGACTTCCTTCAATTCCTCCCATAGGCTGGTTTGGAGAAATAAATCTTTCTCCTTCATGCTGTGCAGATCTTCTTTAATTTCCTGTTGCCAGTGGTTTGCTTGAGGTGAAGTCATTGCTAAGCTATAATCTGTTGGTAATGTTGTAGAAAGATGTGTAAAAGGGTTGATCACTGACACGAGAGAATCCTGAAATTGCATCTCCTTGATCATTGATCCATCAAATATGTTGTCAATCTGGATAGCCAACAGTATTGATGCGATGTTCTATCCATGCTGAAAAAATTTGTTTTCTTCAAAGTTAACACTGGCAGATCACACCACTGTTTGTCACTCTGGAATCCAAAATAACCAACCCTTGGAGTCCAGATTTACCCCTGAATGAAACCCAACTATACCTTTAGTGGATAAATCCTTCCTTGAGTGATTATAAAAATATAATGTTCTTCCCCAAAAACTCTCAACTGATGTAGTGATGGTCATCTTGATCCAATGATTTCATAAGGGGTCATCTTCTTATTGGTATGCAGAGTATGGTTGAAAATCCAAACAGCATGCTTGAACACATATGGACACAGCATTGTTGGTAGATTTGCCACAATAAGAATTGTCCTGTTTGTCCTCTCAATTTGTCCATTCTGATGGTTTTCATAAGGGATCAATAATTCATGTATTATTCCTTTCTCCTTCAGAAAGTCATTGAAAATGTGGTTGTAGAATTCTGCACCATTATCTGTTCTGATCTCCCAAATCTTGGAGTTTGTAGCATTTAGGAATCTTATCATCCAAAGCCAAAGTTGTTGTTTGGCTTCTGATTTATCATTCAAAGGTATCACAGCTGTCAGCCTGGAGAATAAGTCTTGAATAATTAAAGCATATTTCTTGTTATCAATACTTGTTGGTATAGGACCAATCAGATCTGCATCTATCATGTAACCTGGCTGATTAATGTGTTCTTGTGAGGGTGACATGTAAGGGTGATTCTCTGCTTTCACAATTGAGCAGGGGTGACAAATTTTGATATTATCAGAAGGTAGATTTGGAATGCCATCAGAGGCTTTAAATTGCAAGAGTTGTTTAGAATTTCTAATAGAGAAATGTCCCAGTCAATGATGACAGAAAATATTAATATTATAAATGGTAAAGACCCTGGGACAAGTAAGAAGGTTTATTGGAGGAGGAATATCAGAGATAGCATCTAAAGCTATTGGCAAAAGAGGCCTGATAATTGGGATAAACCATTGATTATTGCATTGAAAGGTGTAAAAAATAGTATTTTCTTGCCAAATATTTTGTTATGAAGAAGCGAGATGGGGATATGTTGGGAGATCAGTTGTATGATTAAGAGAACAATTCCCTTAATGGCCTTACATAGTAAAGCGTCTTCGACAAACAGGCGGCCTTTAAGTATCACTAAGGTAACATTGCCAATGGCATATACTGGGAGTTGATAAGAGGATGCAACCAAAAGGTTCTTATTATATTTTTTCATTGGAGTGAAAAGAGAGATATCCCCTATGACAGTGTGTGTTGCTCCAGAGTCCAATAGTGCCTCTTCATTTTCTAGCATTGGAATAGCCCCAATACTTGCAACCATTGCCTTCCTTTGGGATGAAGATAATATAGCATTGGCTGCCTTCAGATGAGCTGGACACTTGGGTTCCCAGTGTCCAGCTTCTCTACAGTAGAAACAGGGGTTCCTTGGAGTAAGCCATTGTCTTTTCCATTCCTCTTATTTCTTAGAGATGGGAGAGACAGATTTTGACGCCATGTTTGCTTGATTCGGACAAGGATTATGATTAGGCATAAATGATGGCTGATTGTTTCTTGGTTGCAAGGTAGAGGCATCTATCCTCGAAAGGTGCATGATATCTTCACTAATAGCTGGAGTGTTCTTTTCCCACATCTGTTTTACAATATCAAGTATGTCTTCAGCATTGATTGTTATATCAGGATTTGCTGCTAAGCAGGTATTGAGGGCAGAGGTAATATTTTCTTGGAGGTCAGGGAGTGAAAAGAAAAGTGATAAGGTGATTATTTTGGAACTATCAAGTGTTCCAAATTGGCTTTCAATCGCTTCTATCGACTTGTTGATCCTGATAACATGCTGCACCATATTGTTCACATGATTGGGTGGGCTGAAGATGAGATTTTCATGATGAATTATTGATGACCATGATGTCTTGTTAAAGGGTTTTTTGATTTCCTGTTATACAGTCCTTGCATTAGGCATGTTGAGTCTGGCAATTATTGAGTCATAAAGGGATTGTTCCACACTATTTCTTATGAAAGATAAATCTATTAAGCTCCTTTGATAGTTGGCGTCTATTTGCTGCTTATTGAAATAGTTGATGTCTTCAAGGAAGCAAATTGACAAGTTGTGAATCATGTTCTTTGACCAAGTTTTGAAGTTTGTGCCATTAATTATTAATTTTGGCCCAATCTGATAAGCAATCAAAGAGAAGCATTGCAGTATCTCTGCTTGCTTATTGGAATGGAGCACAAGATTTCTAGCTGAGAGAGTCAAAATATCAGGGAGCCATGGTTGAGGGAGTGATTTATTTAGAGAATGGTTTTCCTAAACAAGCTCCGGAGATTTCCAGTTCAATGTAGATGGACAATGAATAACAATAAAAAAACTATGTGAGATTATAGCAATAGTGGTAAGAAGCAGGCCATAACCTGTTATAGCTCAATCAATATTTATTATGAATAAGTCTCCAAACAAATAATTTATTATAACTTATAATTATTACTTTTACTATCAATAAATAAATAATAGGAGATTTATAATTGAATCTAATAGATAATGCTATAGCCTTTAATCTCCCCTTTTGGTGCATACCTGATATATAAAAATATTTTATAGAATAATTAGCAATTGTAATAAAAAAAATAAATAAATAATAATAATAGAGAAATCTCCCATTTTGGTGTGTACCTGATATATAAAAATATTTCATAGGATAATCAGTAATGATAATAAAAATAGAGAAATGTCCCCTGAGGGAAAATCTTTGCTGAGATAATTTTTGGTATTTATAGTCTATCTACATGGGTATCTAATTTTCATCTATCGTTTGATTAGGTTAATTCATTTTATAAATAGATAAATTATATTAGTTTCTTTAAATTTATTGTATAATACAACAGGTGGTGTCTGAGACGCGCCACCTATAAGTTTATGTACTCAGAAAAACTGCTTTTTGTGTTTATTTCCTTGTAATGTACAGTGCCCTCCAGAAAAGATGCAAAAACTCTCTTTTGGGGGGTGCTTAATTTATTTTTCTTTTTTTTGGTTTCTCATGGTTGTATCACTTTTTTTGGGGGGGACACTCAATTTGTTTTTTAGTTTTTTTGGGGGGTTTCTCATTGTTGTAGCTGTTCTCACAAAGCCATAGTTGGCTAAAAAAGAAGGAGGACATTTTGTGTATAATTTTTTTGACTTTATTGTTACAACTATTTGACAAAATTAGAAAAAAAAATAATTCAAAAATTACTATTTTTATCTACCATTGCACTAGTGCTCCATTTGTGTTGACCACAGCTCGCAGCTGGTGAGGCAGAGACACAAGGAAACTGTCTAAGTGCTCAAATGGGATTTCCTCCCACACAGAAATGACTTCTGCCTTTAATTTGTCCACTTTCTTTGGATTGAAAAGGTTAGTGACCATGTATTTCATTTTGAACCATATGTTCTCAATTGGATTTAAGTTGGGGGAGTTTTCAGGCCATTGAAGCTTGTGGATGTTGTTTGATTGTCACCAACTATTACTTACTTGAGCTGTTTGGGGGTCTCCTTTTGTTTTGGGATAAATAATAGGAAGTACCTTGAGGGGCAAAGTATTGGTGAGCCTGTTTTGAATTTCAGAATTGACCAATAACCATGGGTGCTAAGGTGTATTAGCTGCCCCTCTAAATATACTGAAAAAGATACCCTTTTTGATGAGACCACAAATCAATTATTTAGTCTTTTGGCTTTTCAATTAGAGAATTTTCTTCAGCAGTCTCTATCAGTCTGTCAATAAAAGATCACTATGATAATAATGGTGATAGTTAATATTTGTTTAATAATTGGAGTTTTCTTAACTTCTTGCTATTGATTATAATCATTTTTGATTAATTCTTCTAGGATTCCTTCTTTCGATACCTGAGATATTTGAAGAATATTGCTCAATATCACTGCTAATATTAATAATAATCTTGATAGCTAATTAAAACTTGCAAAGGTGATTTAATAATACTATCAATATAGCTATAATAATTTAAGGGTAAGATAATTTTTCAAGGGTGGTTTTGTTTAATACAAGGGTAAGATATAAATAATATAGTAGTAATATAATACTATTAGGATCAATATAAATACAAACCAATATATCTAAAAGGTTTATGATATAAGGTATAAGGGTAAGATGATATCCCTTCTATAAATAAGGGTTATTGATAAATTAGATAAGATCACTAATGATAATATCTTCAAACACTACTTCAACACTACTACTATGATGGTAAGGATATTAAATAATATTAAGCTCTTTCATTAATTAATCATAAATAATAATATAACATACTGAGCCTTGCTACTGATCTTTTTAAATATAAATACTAAATTATCCTGCTAGAGGAGGGATGGATTGATCCTCAAGATTATTGTCTGAATCAGAAGCAGGGGGGGAAAAACAGGGAGAGAGGCCCTTTATTTATACCTTTTGGGCCCTTGATAGAGCCTTCCAAAAAAAGGTACTTATAAAAAATTCCACCTTGAGACATTTTTGCTGGTGGGTAAATTAAAAATTGTGTCATTTTATCAAGATATTTCAACATATTTTTGGTTGATTGCACCATTCTGAAGCTTATTATTGTCAGTGCACATCCTTGAGACAATTTTGCTAGTGGTTAAATTTGGAATGGTGTCATTTTTTAAGGATATGGCAACATATTTTTCGTTGATTGCACCATTATTCTTGAATTATACTGATATTTTGACTGAACTTTATCCTTATTAGGCACAGCCTTGAGAGATTTTTGCTAGTGGTTACATTTGGAATGGTTTAGTTTGTTAAGGATATTGCACCATATGTTTGTTGGATTGCACCATTTTTTAAAACTGTATTCTTATCTCTACTAACCTTATTTTTCTTATTCATAGCTTTAATCTTTATTTAGTTGACTATTTTTGTATGTAAACTTTAATTTGTAAATAATACCTGTAATTTTTGGTTATGGGAATCTAAGTGGGGATTGAGTAATGTAACACTATTTTAACTTATATGTAAATGTTTTTTTATGTCAAGAGAGGTAACACATGATGTTTTAAGAGTAATGATATCACTCATGTAATCTTACACATGCTTATTCATATTGAATATTTAAACAAGCTGAATTATTTTTAAGCATATTCTTGTACCTAGTATAGAATGTGTGATATAATTTCTCTTATTTAATCCATGATATATAGAGAATTATTGATATTATGGGGTTGAGGAAATATCTGACCAGAGGTAAAACTTGATGTAGATTCCAGTGGAATACTTATTTTTGTTATTTTAATATAATTCTCTTCCTTTTTATTGCAATTCTTTACTTTTATCTTTATTTTGTTCTTATATATATATATATATATATATTATTATTATTATTGATTAAGGTTTTAGCTTTAAAATTGTGAATTTGAACCTTGGAAGAACTGGTATGGAATACCCCACCATATGTATGGGAGCACCATCTTCCATGAGTGTAAGCTGGTAATAATTCTTGGCCACACCAGCATCAATAAGTTCTATGTAAAAGGAAGCAGGCTGGGTTCGTAAATGTTCACAATGAAATTGGCTTCTGAATTCTGGCCAGGAGGTAAAAAAAAAGTTTGGATTGAATTCCCCCCATAGAGCCCCATAACATAAAAACCCTTTGGCAAGATTGGTGGTTAAAAGTGTTGTAGTTGAGTTTGTACTTCTTGTGAGGTGTCCACCAGACTTGAGTCCTTGTTGATTGTTTTCCAAGCTCAAAGGATTACGCATCAGTCCAAATAACCCTGGACCATTGTTCAATGGTCCAATTGAGGTGCTGCCACACAAAGTCTAATTGTTGTTGCATCTTCACAGGTTAGATAAGGCTTCTTCACATAAATGCAAGATTTCTTCCCAAGGTCCTTGAGAATAGCGATGAAAAGGGTATTAATAGAGACATCAAAGGGTTTGAGGCTTCTTGCATCAATTCTGTTGAACTACACAAGCTAACTGGAAAAGATCATGTTCATCGAGCTTTCTGGGTCTGCCTGGTATTGGTAGTGATTTAAGATGGCCACACTCATTATTCTTGCGAATTGTATCATGAACTGTAGTTGTTGGGAATTTCAAATGATTGATGATGGTTTGTATTGAGGCTCCATAAGCAATCATTCCCACAATTTGAACCTGAGTTCATTCATCCAGGGATTGAGGCATGATAATATATATATATATAAGTAGAAATTTAAAGTATTTTTAAGAAATTATGATTTTGTCTTACCTGAAAAAAACTCAAAGATCAATCAATCTTTAACTAGTGAAACCATTGCAGAGACCACAAAATGCAAATTTATTGGGTATTTTATGATGGTTGGAGACAAGATGGTGTTAGGCACCATATGAAAGCTACTTGACAGTCAAAACAAGTCAGGAATGTGACATAGGAAAATCAAATTATGGCAGCTAAATTTTGGACCCAATAAATTGGTTTAATTAGAATAAAAAGCCAATTTACATAAAAAAAACAATGCATGGCTAGAGATGTTGAGAAAATATTAAAAAAATAAAGAGAATGGATGGTATAAGAGAAAAAAAAGAGATACAAAATCATTTTTATAATTAAAGAATAACAGAGGAGGTGTAAAAGGTAAAAAAAGGAATTAAAAAATGGAGTTAGGGGTAGTGATTTAGAAATGAAAAAAAATTAGTGTCCCCCAAAAACAATTGTTTGGATCTTTTCTGGAGGGCACTGTAAAAAAATAAAACTCAACAAAAACAGAAAAAATAAGAAGAGATTGAAGTTCCTCTTGAGCTTCAGAAAAAACACACGAAACAAGCACAAAAAGAAAAAGAAAATATAAAATCTTAAATATCCATAGTATAGGGATCCCATAGGGCTTTTTGTTGTTTTATGCTGTCATCTGCTGTTAAAAAATTTGTGACACCTGCATGAAGCTGTTAATTTTCTTGCTCCCATAAATCAAAATCAAACAATATATCTATGAAAGCATCTTTCTGAGAGGGTTCTTCCATATTTTGTTGCAAAAAAACAGCATCCTCAAAGGTTTCTAGATCAAGTGGTGAGGATAAAAAGTCAAACCCAACCATATGTTCATATTCAGTGGAATCTTCTACAAATTCTTTTTTTTTGCTTTTGTTGAGTTGTTTTTTATGCAATCTTCTTGAGGAAGGTAAAGCTTTATTTGACTGATCATTTTCAGCATATTTGGAAGCATTTGATTACAATATTTGGTTTTTATTGCTGACATCACTGAGAAAAGACCTTCTACACCAGCTGCGTGTGGAAAAATTTCACATTTTGTAATAGCCAGCTTTTTAAAGAGTAAGAATTGAGGAGAGTCTGGAAGTCCCAGAAAAATTTCAATAGCGCTGTTGGTGAAAGTTCCTACAAAGAAGCATAATTAGTAATTCAAATTCAAAATAATAACTCAAAAGACATACCATGAGATAGGTCACCAAAGGGCTCATGTTTACTGCAATAATGTTTTATTTGAGGAGTTGGGATCTTGGTATATTCTTTATAATATTTCTAATCCTTTTCAAGGAGTAATATTATGACAGTAATGCACTTTGAAGAATTCTTGAGTGAGACAGAAACATTAAAAAACTTTAGATGTGAGAAAAAGGCAATTATGTAAATTTCAGAGTGAAATATATTTTATTGTTGATGGAGAGTTTTAAAGAAGTGTTCTTCAAAGCCTGTGAGCTATTCATAAACCTGGATTGATTCTACTGACTTGAAAACCATTGAGAATTTCTTCCAAACACCCCCTAGCTCAGCCTGATGATTCTCTAATCAAGAAATGCTATCAAAAATGGGCTTGAGAAGAGACACAGTAACATCATTTGATGTGAAGTTATCAAAGTTTTCAATTGTTGATATTACAGTTGAAGAGATTGTTGATGTATCACTCAAGGAGTTCTGGAAGAGGATGAGAAATTTCTTGAAGCCTTCCTCATGACTTTGAACACTTAAACAAACCTTTGCAAGGGATTACAAGAATGATTTGAAAAGAGTTGAAATTACATGCTGTATTTGGTTGTCATCTTTCCATTGAGCAAGATATTCACTCCAAAATAATGAGCTAGTAGAGGAATTGACCAAAATTTTGTTTCCTTTAATTATTGAAGCAATGATTTGATGGTTCATGAAGTTCTTTGCGATTAAATTAAATGAATGTAAAATGCAATTAACCCTCATTATATGGGGGTGATCCCTTGTAAGAAGCAACTATAAACTCTTGAAATGTCAGTAACAGAAATGTAATTAATATTTAGGAACACACTTGAAACTTGATGATCACTGAAATAGAGCCATTAAAAATAGCACAAATATTTGGCAATGAAGTTTGTTTTCTCTGAAAGCATTCTTTTACTTATTCATAGATATTATCAGCAGTGTGCCACTTTCAGTTGAGATCCAATATGTTGATGAATTTTTTGATGTATTGGCCTCACAATAATAAGAGGGAATATTGCAAGTATCCAGAGATATCTGTCCAGCCATTAAAGGAAAACATAATAAATTTTGATTCACAAGAATTTTGGATAATAATTTCTTCATGCTTGGAATGAAGCAATGGAAGTACACTCTTGCAGATTGAGTCCTTGTTAGGTAGCCTTTAGGATGATCAGACCAAGGCATGATTATAGTATTGAAAGTGTTTTTTTATTGAGAAATCAGAATGGTAGGTTTGATATAATGAGTGCTTTGAGGAGCAACTAATGGATTTCCATTGTGCAATCATTACTGATGCTGAAGAAGTCTGGCAAGGTGTCAAAACTGGTTTTGACCTTGAGGTTGTTGTACCAGTGAAAGAACCTCCAAAAAAGACATACTAAGAATAACTGGTGGTGGTTACCATATTTTTAAGAACATCTTGAATATATCTTTATTTTTGAGCAATTATCTTTGACTTGCATGAAAAGAAATTGAGGCCAAGCTTCATTAAAAATTAGCTGAAAGTAAGTAAATTTGTCACAACAACAATGAGATGGTGAGCTAGGATTGAGTTCGTAAATAAAAAAACCATTCCATCAAGGACCATGGAACTTTGATGGAAAGCTCTAATGATCCTCATGGGATATATTCATAATTCATATGAATTGTTAGAGTAGGAGAATATAAAAAGAAAAAATTAGAAGGTCAATAAAAAAAGTGAATTGGTCTGAGTTTTGTTTAATTAATACCAACCCTAACTAGGGTCTTTTCTGAAGACAGCCTGCCATGTGGAAATTTGGAGAAGGGCAGGTGCCGGTTGCATTCCATGGTGTGTGCCACCCTATGGAATGCCCAAGGGCTCGCCTCCCCCTGCCCTACCTAAGATGTTTCTTCAATTGAAATGAGATTTTGTTTTTCTGTATTTATAAAAACTGTTACAAAAAGGTAGGTGAATTCCAGTATGATCCATAGGCATAACTCAGGGCCAAAACAGTTTTTGAATTATGAGTAATAATTTATTCCGAATTTGAGTAAGTTTTTTCATAAATTCAAAGTAATTAAAATATTTTTGAAATTCATAGCTCAGGGTTCAAATTTGGAAAAATCTTACACTTCTCAGCCTTCAGGAAAAAAACTTACAAATGTGACTCATCTCTGAAGAAAAAATATGGTTAGTATGACCAAAAGAAAAAAATATCTAACAGCCATTCTGCCTTGATTGTCTCTCATTATAAATGCTGTATGAATAAGTATTATTAATTTCTTTTAAGTATTATGCAATGGTAATTCTGCACAAAAAACAGAAAAATACTTCTGATGTGGTAAAGAAACCATTGAAAACTCAGTTCAAAATAAGAATCTTTTTCTCATTTTAATTTAAAATTTTAATTTTCTGCTTAATCCAGAGTTTGGTTAAGCAGACATGAATAATCCATTAAATTGAGATCAAGTAAAAATGAGGATACAATAGAATTATGACTTAAATTTGTTTTACAAATATTCCCAATTGAGAAGAGCATAATGAAGCTTATTCAGTTCATTTCCAAAAAAAGGTTCTTGCCCATATTGGCTGCACAAAATATTAAAAATAATCCATCCCAAAGGAAATATTTCTTATTTCAGGAAGCTTGTTCTGATTGAGTATGAAATATTCAACTCAGAATTACTGTTATTATCAAGTAAAATAATAGTTTGATAAATCTATAAAAGAATGGAACTAAAAATATTTGGAAATATAATTATCATTAGTTTTAAAAATTATTCACAGTAAATAAAATTTTTAAATGGTTGTATTCTTCATTGGTGTTTGGGGAACTAATTGGGTAAATTTATTCTACCAGAACATATTTTAAGAAAATATAATTATCTTATTAATCTGAAATATATTACTAATCTGTTCATGAGAGTAAACATATATTAATAATGATAACATTAAAGCTAAGATTGGAAGAAGTTCCTTTTATATTCAAAAAATCAGGCCATAATCAGCCAAGAAAATTTGAAAGGGCTTAGAAACATACCAGTGTGCTTGAGAAAGATTATAAATTTTAAAATTAGGTACTTTGGAAAAACTCTAGACATAAATAGCTCAGCTATTAAAAGATGTTAGTTTAAATTTAAAATGGTTCTGAGACAAAATTAATATTATTTGAATCAAACAGCTCCATTTATAATAAAACTCGAGAGTTTTTTTATGATGAAAAGTTGATGGATCCAAATAATACTTACTAATAAAGTAATTAATAGATGAATGTATAACACAAAACCTTCTCAACTAAGTTCCTAAAACTATAAAATACCTTAGAGACAAGGTTAACTGAATTATACCCTAGGTCAGGACTTCTTATTGATGAGATATAACAAGAAAAGAGATTCTTTGAAAAAGATTTTCCCCAAAATCTTGTGTTAAAAAACAATTTTTATCATTTGTTCCCATCTGGTGAGAATTGAATTTGATTAAAGCAAAAGCTGTAAAGTTACTATTATGTCTTTAAAGCTCAAGATTATGGAAAATTTTGAAAAGACCACTACATTTTTCTTAATCTTATTAGGAGACTTCACTTCTTGAATGAATCACCACTAGCAATGTGTCTGATTGGAGTTTTTTTTGAGATGTCTCTGGAAGAAATCAAACTGGATGGATCTCCAATTTTTTAATGTTAGTCTATTAAACTCTTGATAATAGTACCAAATATCAAGAGGGTACTATGACTTTCCTCAGTAGAAAATATAATATAATTAAATATTATAACCACAAATTCATATAATTTAATAATTATATACCAAAAAACTAATCATTATTAAAAAAGTTAACAATGAAGAATCTTAATAAATATTATAAATTATAATTATTGTATTTTTATTACAGTAACTGACAGTTATAATGATAAGAAATATAAAAGCTCTTAATGAGACAATCATATGTGGAAAAGAGTAATATCAACCACTTATAAATAATAAGAATATTATTTATGGAATAAATTATCACGCAAACTTTGCAGAGATAATTCCTATAAAGAAATTCTATATTAAAATATTAGTTCTAGATAGAAAAGATATAGAAATTCAGAGAAAACTTACTTATAATATTCATTTAATACAGTAAGTAAAGCAACAAGAGTCATAGTATTAAAAAATATTTATTAGCTAAAAACCTGCCATAATATCAATATTTGAAATAAATAAAACATTTTTATATGATAAAATATGATTTTAAGAGTTTTCAGAGGAATTTGTGGATTTAAAAGATATTTTAAGAGAACTAATTTATATAATAAAATCTGTTATTGGTGATTATAACAATATTCCTTAAATTGTATGATTTGAATTTTCATTCATAATTTATAAAGAGTAAAATAACTTGAGAATTACTTTATTACCTATTCAAAATGTCTAACCTATTTACTCATGATTGTGATATCCAAAAGCAGTGATATTAAAGCTCTTTTCATTCATTCAGAGCATCTCTCATGATTCAAAATGAATATAGAGGGAACTCTCAGATAAAAACTGAAAACCATACCCAAAAATGAGGTTCTTAATTTAAGGTAACTTATTTTTACTTTCAGTTTGAAGTTACAAGTGTTATTCTTAGCTTCAAATAACTTTATTCCTCTTTTGGGTTAATTCTTCTATGATTAAATGTAAAGTGAGTTTATTTGTATTGAATTTAATTATATTGAAAACTTACTAATATGTTTTCAAGTGAAAATTTCTTAAAATATATTTTTAATTAATTTTTAAATAAATCTTAATTTTCTTTAAGGAATGTTAAAAATACTAATTTCAAGGCTAGTTAGAAAATAATCATATTTAAAAAGATATTTGAAATTTGATTTATAAACAGAAAGCCTTTGATTGAAAGCTGTGTGAAAATTATAAACAGATTCATTGAGAATTGAATTTTAAATGAATTTTAGAAGTTATTGCTATTTTTCATGTAAAACAACAATACGCACTAAACATTAACTTTTTATAAGTTTTTAATACTTAAAGCCGTAAAATTCAAGCTTTTTCAGCTTAATTGAGCTTTGAAAGTTCTTAAAACCTTGATTACAAGTCTGCATATGGGGACTTATCATTTGGCAGCTTGCAATTACTGTCCAATTGGGGATAAATAAGTTTAAACTTTAGTATCAAATCAAATTCTAATATTGAGGTTTAAATAAGGTTGAAAATCCTCTAATACAGGTGCATGACCTTAATTGAACTCTTGCAGATCCCAAAAATTGGGTACCCTGGCTCTTTTTGGAATTTTTTCTTTGTCCCATATTGTGTGAAATTTGCCCTTTTCTTTGTTTAAACCCATAAAATGGCTTTCAACCAATTTAAATTTTTCTCACACATTATTTAGAGCCTGTCTGGCAAATAATTAGCCAATTAAGTAAATATACACCACACCTTAATTTTAACCAAATTTTTGTAAGTTTGCATAAACCTTATTCAGCTTTAAAATCAAGCTTAAAATTAACAATTTAAGATTTTCAACAAAAGGTTTAAGAATGTGTATTTGTGCTGTGAGATTATTAAAACCCCAATAACATGAGGAATAGCCATTTTTTTGTATAAAGCCCTATGAGTCTATTTTAGGTTATTTTTGGTGTAGAATCCAAAAATGACATAATATTCATAGCTTTAATTATAAACAATAAAGCTATACTTATTATTTGTTATTTTTTGCTTTAAAATAAACTTATAAGTCTGCTCAAGACTTAAAAAACTGTATAAAAAGCTATTTGTGGCGTTATGGGTATGTCATACATACCTCAAAGGGTCACAGGGTTAGCCAGAGCCCCTTAAGAACAATTTTGTCCTAAATTAAAGAAACTCTTTCTTGTAATTGCCAGCCTCTTGCACCATTTCTATTGAGACAACGTCCAGGTTTGAGTCGAAAACCCAAAAGGAAAAAAAAATAAGATTTATTTAGATTTATCAAAATTCAAAATAAGACATGAAATTAGTCATTGATCTCAATTAATGATTTTCAACTCAATCAAACTGACTTCAACAGAAAAAAGCAAAAAATAAGTCAAGGGATAAAAATCTGGATTACAATAAAGAAGTATTATTTCTTCCAATGTCTCATTATCAATATTTTTTGGAAGAATATACCCAATTAAGTATGTACACTGATGGTTTTAGGTAGCAAATATTTGTGCACACATCCTTGTATTAACTATTCATAGTTTAAAATCCTGATAATTATTAGATTAGTGATGATATTGACAATATAAGATATTTATTTTTGATAATATTCATAATTTTCCTCATATTTTGAATCAAAACACATCTTCTGCTTTTTTTCAAGATGAAAGAGCATATATATAATAAGATGGCAAAAAGGGGAATATAATTTTTTTGGATAGAAAGAAAATTAATATAAAAAAGAGTAATAATGAAGCCATTAAAGAGAATATACTTTTGAAAATTGTTATTTTCAAACACTATTTATATATATGTAGCCATATGCCTTTTCCACCCTCATGAATTTTTTCCCTTTTTTTTACTTTGGTAAAGAGTTATTTCAAATAAATTTGTGAAAGAAAACAAGAACTCCAAAATAATATTGTTCTTTTCTGGATATATCCTTAAGCCCTTAACTAAAATATATTGAATATAAGAGTACTAGAATTAGATGAGGTATTGTGCCTTTATTTTCAGGTATTGATGGCTTATTTTATTAGCTTTGCAGTGCAAAGTTAGTTTCACTACTAAGACTCATAGTTATTTTCATAAATAAAAGAATTGTAGGTAAAGTCCTTTGATAATTCAAATTAAACTCAATATTAGTATAATACAAACTGATCTCCCATTCTCAAATTGTAGAGGAAATATTATCTTTAATCAAATTTTTGAGCTTTAGAAAGAGACTATCTATCATTTAAAAATGAAAGAAATATCACTAGGGTCAAGTGGAGAAATTAGGTATCATCAAAAAGCATAATCTTGATTCATGGTGCCTGACTTTCCCAATGATTATTTCTCAGCGCTAATTTTATAGCGCCAATACTTACAGGTGAATTTGATTTATTTCATTATTTTAATGTTGATATCAATTTATTTTATGTAATAAAACCCAGTATCTACCAGTATATAATTAATTATATATAGCTTGGGTTCTTCTTCACACACGTTATAACACAGGAGGAAATGAAAGTACGCAACACTAAGCTCAATATATTGGAGGCTTCCCCTATTTTTCTTCAAAATAAGTGCTCCTAGAAGACTTCTGCTAACTAATACCTTACTCAATTTCATTCCTTATTTGGGAATGATGAGTTTTAAATATTTGATAGGTTATACTTTGCTTTTTAGAAGAATCCTTATGTGAAAAGTATTTTCAATTCACAATTGTATCTCAAATATTTGGTGATTCAAAGATAAATATACATCTTAACTATTATTTTCACAATTTTTCCTAAATTGAACAACAAAATAGTCATTCATAATTATTTTCAAAAATATCATTTGGTGTGTAAAATAAATGATTGATCCAAATTAGTCTATATCTAGAAGCCTTATTGTGAGTTATCAAGATATTTTCAGATACTCTAAATATCAGGCAGGGAAAATGTGAGCCTTGAGGTATATTTTACATACCCAAACAGGCCACAATTCTCTTAAAAAGAAATTCTGAATTATGAATAACTCATAAGTCATGCATATATCCCAAATTCATCATTTTTGATCTCAGAAAAGATGAATAACTTTTTATTGAGTAAGTAAATCCATGGATTTAAGACCAGATTTGGATTCTACACAAAATTTCACCTAGGGTAGCTCCATAGAGTGAATAAGCTCAAATAAACTCTTTGAGGTGGTAATATGGAAAATACTTCAATACCACATAAAAGATCCGTGAAGATTTTTGTTTTTCTTAATTTCATGCCAAAATAATGGGAATGTGAGAAATCCCATGTTACACATACACTAAGAATAGTGTTATCCATGTTTTGGGAACTTAATATCATGGTATTCTTAAATGGACCTTTGGTACACCCATAGTGGATATCTAAGTTGAAGCTTGAATTTCTATTTTGACATGAAAAATAGGCAAGGGGGACAAAAGACATCAAAGAGAGCCAGGGTACCCAACTTCTGAGGCCTCAGATGCGTGGACAGTTCAAAAGCTTAGATCCATGGCTGATCTTGGCCCAATTAGTAAACTAAAACACTTTGGGAACTTGGTTACCATGTTACAACTACAGTAAATCATAAGAGAATAGCAAATAACCTGCTATTTTGACGTGCTAAGGAGGTAAAGAGCTACTTAGACTCCTGTAACCATGTCAATTATTAATGACTTTCTATGGATAGACCCTAAAAGAGTAATTAAAACCCTTTTTGGACTAGCATCCATTGATTTACCTCATAGCAACCAGCTAAACACTGATATATACAATTCTACATAGAAATGAGGTAGAAACTTCAAACATTCTATAAAAATACAATTCTTAATGAATATCTCTGAACCTTTCAGTACCAATGAAGAACTGTATGATCTATGGTACAACCAAAAAGAATTATAGTTTTACTAGTAAAATTCAAAGTTTTACTTCCAACCCACTTTTGACTATTCTACGTGAAACACTGAATCTTCAAAAATTCACAGTAATTACAACCTGTGATGAAATTAACAATAACATTGATAACTTTGATAAATCAATCATTATTTTGGAATAAAAGAACATTTACAAGTGTTACTCCTTTTATTCTTAACCATATTGGGGTTGGTAGTCATGTAAAAGCATCAATCAAGTAATTATGATAATCTTATGTGACAACAGATGATGCAATCAATAATGCAAAAGGGTTTATTGTTTTCTCACTCACTGGTTTTTCAGTTTGATCCATGGAACACCTCTGTGAGCTGTTGTTGACTTAAAAGAGGTTGCCTCTGGCTGTTTTTTCCAAGAATCATCTTACTATCCATTTATATCATTGTTACCAACAAGTAAGTATTAGTTGAAACTATTCTTAAGTGTTTTAATTATTTCAGAATCAATCAGAAACACATGAGATCATATATTCCATCTATATATTGCTGTAATCCTGCAATAAATCATTTTGATCCTTTAAATCCACAATTCTACGTCAAATTTCTCTACTTATATCTTTCAATAAGTTCTTTGGAGTATAAGCAAGTCATTTATCTTTAATTATTAAAGTTTTTTTCTAAAATTAGTTTTCTTCAAGAATTATCTTTATAATTATTCTTGCAAAAGATAATTATATATTAAAATAATTTTATTATTTTAATAAAAGAAGGTTTTATTATTAAATTCTTCTTGTAATTGATTCTTGTAGACAATTACTACGCACTGTTAAAATCACTAGTAGTGTTTAACATGTGAAAGAAATAATTCTTTAATTATTTGATTGTGGTTATAATAATATTTTATTATTATATTTCATAAGAACAGACATAGTACTGTTGATTAATATTAATATTATCATCAGTTTCATAGTCACATCTTACATTTGGGGGCCTGGACGTGATTCTATCCATAGACTTTGCTTTAATCATATTCTAGATTTCAGTTTTTTTCTAAAAAACTACCATACCTACCCATATCTTATATCTGGAAGCTTGGCCATGTTTTTTGAACCTTTTGCAACTAATTAATATTTTTTTAAGCTCCAAAATATATTAATTTAATAATTTTTTTCTTTCAATTTGAAGTTGAAGTAAATTTTTAATTTTTGAAATTGTCTTAAAATCTTTTTCATTGAGGAATTTGGTTTAATTTTATACTGTTTTTACATGTGGCTTTTTCACATCCAAAAATTTATAAAATTATTTTTTGAGTTACTCTGAATTAATTTTGATTCAAATTCTTAGATTTTAATTTTTTTTCTTTAAAAAGAATAATTTTTTTAATATTAAAAAATATAAAACTTATAAAAAATCTTGATAAATATTTTAAAAAATTATAAAAAATAATTTTTTCTCTTTTATAATTTTCTCTAGTGTCGTTAATCAACTACTGTGCAGCTGGCAAAAGACTCAGTAAAAGATATATCACTATTCCAGAATCTTCAGAAGCAGAATCTGAAGACAGTATTGAGGTGCAAATTGCTAAAAGAGGCACCTTATTTAACTCAGAAAAGAATACATCACCACCAACGGGTGTGTGTTTTATCTTATATTTTCACTTTTTATCTTTAAATTGACGTGAAAATGGTGCACACCAGAAATGGAAGCAACTATTCAGTCCAACCAAATGGATGTGGACAAGGAAGAGGCAAGACCAAATCCAGAAGTGCCAAATATTCCTCAAGAAAGACACATCTGGAGGATGCCAGAGTTCCCCCCATTCCCCAACGTCTGTACCCACAGATTTTGACATGAATTCTGAGTCTGAACTGATTCATGCCAATATTTCCAGGGCTGAACCATTTTCAGGTGGCAGCAATAGAAATATATCAATGCCAGTACAAACATTGGTTCAGAGCAGCAAAAGAAGAGGAGTGGGAAATATGCCCAAGCCTTTGGTAGGGGGCCATGAACTGTTACTTACACATCAAGAGCTTTCTGGGTCAGGAGAAAACCATAGAACTCTTAGGAGGTTGAAGCCCATTTTCTTGCAAAGACAAGGTCAAAAATATAAAGAATTGGTTGAAGAACCAAAGTCTTTTATCCATAGACCAGAAGAAAGAGTTGGAAATGACTCCATCTTTGGAGGCAGAGGTCCCAGTGGCGTCTACCAGCTCCAGAAGTGTCCAAGGACAAGCCCAAGAGACCTCAGAAGAAGCAGAGATATCCCAAGAACCATCAAGTTAAGGGCAAAGGCAAAGCCAATTGGCACAGACCTTACCCACAAGGGTACAGGATCCATAAAATGGAGCCTTCAGCCATGGACAGGGTATTCAACATGGCCAGAACTCTGATGGAATTCACAGGCAAGGAGCAGGAAAGGATGAACAGAACCTTTCCACACAAATAATACAACAAATACATTTTGTAAAAAGTAGTATTGATGTAGCACTTCAAAAATTTGATGCAAAGATAAATAAAATTACATCAGATATTAGTGAATTGAAAAGAAATGACAAAAAGCATACTGAATGGTATCCATTGACAAATGTTAGACATGATTCCATTATTACTACATGTGACAGAATTGAGAGTAAATGTCATGTTAAAAATGATGAAATGGAAGATCTTTCCATCTTTAATATTAATGACAAACTTAAAATTCTAAAAGATCACATCTTAGAAATATCTGAGAATACCAATCAATTTGCTACACATTCAGCAAAACGTGACAGTGAAAGGCAAAAGTTAAAGGATGAAATCATTGCGAATGTAGAACAAATTCATAAGAATTATGAACCACATATGCCAAGACATTCTACACCTTTGACCAAAGAGAAACATTCTGTTAAAGGAAGTTTGACCCCACTCTTAGGAGAAAATGTTATCTCTGCAAAAGATATTCCGAAATTAGAAGAATAGCCAACATTCTCTGGTGAAGGTGAATACAACCATATTGAGCTTATCAGAACTATTGATATGTTGCAGGAAGACTTTAATATACCTGATGAAATTATAGTGGGAAAATCGCACTTTCTGTTTACCAAAACTGCAAAGAAATGGTACTACAAGATGAGAATAGATCATGGGAAACATGATTGGGCCTGGTGGAAATCAGAAGTGATTACCAAATGGGCCAATAATTCTTGGAGGTCTAAAATGGAAATTGCTTTTGAAAGTGCCATTTTTAACTCAGAGAAAGATAAACCACTTACTTGGTTCTTCAAGCAAAAAGACAGATTATCTGCTTTACACTCAGATATGTCTGACACTATGATTAGTATGAGAATATTAAGAAAGTGTTGAGGAGAACTGGAACATGCTATCAAGAGCAGATGTGTAGAACCCTTTTCAACAGAAGACTACATTAATGTGATGGAAAATATCATTACCAGAAGAAGAATTGGTAAGACTTGGACTAAAAACCCTATGGAATCCAAGTTGGTCTCACAGATTCCCAGAGAGGACAGAAGACCAGAAAAATCTGTCTTGAAGGGTCATAAATGTTGTGAGCCTTGAGGTATATTTTACATACCCGAATAGGCCACAATTATCTTAAAAAGAAATTTTGAATTATGCACAACTCATAAGTCATGAATATATCCAAAATTCATCATTTTCAATTTCAGAAAAGATGAATAACCTTTTATTGAGTAAGTAAATCCATGGATTTAAGACCAGATTTGGATTCTACACAAAAATTCACCTATGGTAGCTCCATAGAGTGAATAAGCTCAATTTAAGTATTTGAGGTGGTAAAATGGAAAATACTTCAATACCACATCATTAATACCACATAAAAGATCCGTGAAAAGTTTTGTTTTTCTTGATTTTTAGCCAAAATAATGGGAAAGTGAGAAATCCCATGTTACATATACACTAAGAATAATGTTATGCATGTTTTGAGCACTTAATATCATGGTATTTTTACATGGACTTTTGGTACACCCATAGTGGATATCTCACTTGAAGCTTAAATTACTATTTTGACGTAAAAAATAGGCAAGGGGGACAAAAGACATCAAAGAGAGCCAGGGTACCCAACTTCTGAGGCCTCAGAGGCGTGGATAGCTCCAGAGCATGGATCCATGGCTCATCTTGGCCCAATTGGTAAACCAAAACTCTTTGGGAACTCGGTTACCAAGTTACACCTACTGTAATCATATGAAAATAGCAAATAACCTGCTATTTTAACCTGCCAAGGAGGTAATGAGCTACTTACACTCCTGTAACCATGTCAATGACTAATGACTTTCCATGGATAAACCCCAAAAGAGTAATTAAAACCCTTTTGGGACCCATATTCATTGATTTACCTCATAGCAACCAGCAAAACACTGCTATTTGCAATTCTACATAGAAATGAGGTAAAAACTTCAAAAATTCATTAAAAATACAATTTTAAATGAATCGTTCTGAACCTTTCAGGACTAAAGGAGAACTTTATTATCTATGGTACAACCAAAAAGAATTACAGTTTTACTTACAGTCCATTTTTGGTTATTCTACGTGAAACACTGAATCTTCAAAAATTCACAGTAATTACAACCTGTGATGAAATTGCCAATAACATTGATAACTTTGAGAAATCAATGATTGTTTTAGAATAAAAGAAGATTTACAAGTGTTACTCCTTTTATTCTTAACCATATTGGGGTTGGTAGTCACGTAAGAGCATCAAATAAGTAATTATGATAATATTACGTGACAAATAATGATGCAATCAATAAACCAAAAGGTTTTATTGTTTTCTCACTCACTGGTTTTTCATTTTGCTCCATGGCACGCCTCTGTGAGCTGTTGTTGACTTAAAAGAGGTCTCCTCTTGCGGTTTTTTCCACATCATCATCTTATCAATTTATTAAATCATTATTACCAACAAGTAAGTATTAGTTACAGCTATTCTTAAGTGTTTTAAATCTTTCAGAATCAACCAGAAAGACATGAAATCAGAGAATCCAACTATATATTGTTGTAATACTGTTATAAATCCTTTTGATCCCTTAAATCCACAACTCCACGTCAAATTTCTCTACTTTTATCTATCAATAAGTTATTTGGAGTATTAGTGAGTCATTTATCTTTAATTCTTAAAGTTTTTCTCTAGTAATAGTTTTCTTCAAGAATTATCTTTATAATTATTCTTGTAAAAGATAATTATATATTAAAATAATTTTAGGGTATTGGTGAAAACACGTAAGCAAATTGGTAAAAACACGTAAGGGGTGCCCTGGGCCCATTTTTAATTAAAAATGAAACACACCAATGCCTGTATTGGGCCAAAACATGCCCAAAAGAGGTTTTTTCCCCACAAAACCTCTCTAACTCCAAATTGTTTCAAATTTTTTTGCCCAGCCCCCCCCCCAAAAAAAAAAAGCCCAAACACCCCAACAATCCACATTATCCCCACCCCAAACCATTGTTTGTTTTTTGGAAAAACAGCATTACCAAAGCCATTTTGCAAAGCTTTTCACATTTTTTTTTCTTTTTTTCACCCAAAGACTGCATTTTCCACCACAACAACCTGCTTTCAAGCCTCCAAATTTCCAATTTTTTACCTTCCCTCATCCATTAATCCCATATTTAAACCACTTTCTTTCACTCTTAACCCCTTCTGTTCATTTTTCACACCTTTTTTCACCTCTTTTTCACATTTCGAAAGGTTCTTACCCCATTCCAAATCCCCAAATCCCCCCTTTTTTCACTTTTACACATATTTTTCATTCAAAAATGCTCCAACCCCCCACTGAAGGTGAATTTCAGACCCTTGAGCTTCTTTGGCAACATGTGTATAATGTTGCCAGGGCTCAGGGGTATGCTGTGTCCACCTTGAGGTCCAATATGACCCACAACCAAATTGAAATATGTTGTGATAGGTCTGGCACCCCAAATCCCAACAAAAGCCCCTCCAAAACAGTCACCTCAAGAAAGCTTGACTGTCCTTTTAGACTTTATGCCAGGAAATATGCCAAGAGCACCACTTGGACTCTTAAAGTCAAAAATCCTGAACATAGCCATGATGCCACTGAAAATATCATGGCACATCCTGCTTTCAGGAAATTCAATGAGCAAGAAACATCCCAAATTGCTCAAATGTCTGAATCACTCCTCATGCCAAGGCAAATTCAGGCCCAATTATGCAGCCAGAGGGAGTCTGACAGGCCTGTAATCCTTCAAGACATTTATAACCAAGTCAAGAAAATAAAGAAAGACAAACTGCAAGGCAGAAGGCCCATTGATGCTCTTATTGACACTCTCAAAGAAGAAAATTTTGTTTGGTCCTCTGCAAGGGATTCTGAGGGACACATTACCTCCTTGTTTTTCACTCACCCCCTGGCCATAAAACTTCTTCATGGCTTTCCTCATGTCATTCTTATGGATTGTACTTATAAAACCAATAAGTACAAAATGCCTCTTTTTCATATTGTTGGATTCAGCTCAACAAATAAGACCTTTTCTGGGGCTTTTTGTTTGATGAAGAATGAAAATTAAACTTCATATACTTGGGCATTAAATCAATACATTGAAAAGGTCCTCAACAACACCAATCTTGTTCCCCCCCCAGTTATTGTTATTGACAGGGATCTGGCCTTGAAAAACTCTCTTAAGAAGCTCTTCCCAGACTCCAAAGTCATGCTATGCATTTGGCACATCAACAAGGATGTATCTGCTTATTGCATGAAGAAAATTGGTCATGGAACTGATTTTGAAAATTTTATGGGCCTTTGGAATCAAGTAATATACTTCTTCATTTTATGTCATTTTATTTCACTTTTTTTCTTATTATTGTCTTTATTAATGATTTTGGGATTCTTTTCTCAGCTTATGTATTCACCCACTGAAAAGTCTTTCAAAGAAAACTGGAAGAAGCTTCAAAAGCAAGTTAAAAATGCTGAGGTCTTGCAGTATTTGGAAAATACTTGGCTTCCTCTAAAGGAGTATTATGTGCCAGCCTGGAAAAACCACTATTGCCACCTGGGTGTGGGCTCCACCTCCAGAGTTGAAGGTGCCCATGCCATGGTTAAACTTTGGCTACAAAAGTCCACTGGTACTCTCCTGGAGGTAGTCAGGGCACTTCACATGGCATTCAGAAAACAATTTATTGAAATTATCAACAGAATCTCCAAAGAAATGATTGTCCATGTCAAGAATTTTCCTCCACACATCTGTGCCCTCAATGGCAAGGTGTCTCATTATGCTCTTCAGATTGCCTTTGAAAATTTCAAAATAAAATTTCCTCCAAATGAAAAATGCACCAACAAATACAACAATTATAAAGGCATTCCTTGCAAGCATAAGACCCAAAAGGCATTTGCCAAGCGCCAAAGGCTTGAATTATCAGACTTCCATCCTCAGTGGCATTTGAATTTGCCTGTGAGGGTTTTTTAATTTCTTCTTATTATTTTTTTCTTATTAACTTATTTTACTTGTCATATTCTTCTCAGACTGGTTTTCAAGGTGATGATCAAAGTGTTGAAAAAGAAAGAAAGAATGAAGCCAAGAAAATATTTGAAGACATTGGGGAAGACCTGTTTCAAAGACCAATGGCAGAAATCACCCCAATACTCCAACATTTTCAAGATGTTTTGACTGGAAAAGTCCCATTTGATCAAATTCCCCAGAGTCAAGAGGATGATCAATATTATGAAGACCCTCTAGAATGCAAGAATATCGGTGGAAGACCCCAAGGAGCCAAGAATAAAAACAAAAGAGAACCTTCAAGATTTGAAATCATTGAGAGTCAAACCAAGAGAAGAGGAAGACCCCCATCAAAAGTGACCAGCACAACAACATCCAGATCCCAGTCAAATGTCCCCTCTCCAATTATGGAAGTGGACTCATCTGAAGATTCTGAAGATTCTGAGGACTCATTATCTAAATCCATCAGTTCATCAGATTCACTACCCTCAGCAACTGAATTAAATAAATCAGAAGTAACCCTTAGAAGGTCCAGAAGATTGGCAATTGGAAGCAAAACATCACAAAGAAAATCACACAAGCCTGCCACCAGTTTGAATATCTATGATGCAATTGACCTGACCTGTGAGCATTGTCAAAGCAACTATCACACAAGTGATGAATGCTCCAAGCTGTTTGTGAGTTTCTGATTCTTTTTAATGTAATTTTATGTTGTTTATTTTGATATTTATTCAATTTTTGAACCTATGTTATCAGATAACTGGCTCAGAAGACTTGCCCAAGTTTATATTGAAATACACCTTCAAGGCCATCAATGTCCAGGGTGATGGAAACTGTGGCTACAGAACAGTATCCCACTTCATTTACAAGACTCAAGATCAATGGGCTGATGTCAGAGGTGACTTGGCTGAAGAAATTCACCAAAATCAAGACCTTTATGAAGCCATGAACACCTTAATTCCCTCAGTATCCTCTTATTTGGAAAGAATTGAATGGTATGAAGATGTTGGCCAGGCTCCAAAAAGCAAGTGGATGTCCATGCCTGACATGGGGGATCCAATTGCAAATAAGTATAAAAGACCAGTTTTCTTTTATTCCACAGCCCAATCTTTTTCCTTTTTCCCTTATTTCTGTCCTCCCAATGATAATCCCCCCATTTTCATCTGCTTCTTGAATAGTTGTGCTCATTTTGTTCCATTGGACATCATCATTTCTAAAGTTTATCCAGTCCCCCCCATTACTGTGAACTGGGAGATTCATGCCCAAAAACAAGCCCTGGGGTGGGCTGATAAATTTAAGAAACACAGAATGTTGTATTTGTCCAATCTTCCTCCCCCCTCTCAGAAAAAACCCACTATTTTGGAGGTTGATTCTGATTGAATGATTTTTGTATATACAATTTATGCCAATTATCCCCCTCCTCAGTCATTTTTATTGCTTAAATCCCACCTCAGTCTCCTTTTTTATCAAACATGTGGAAGTTTTGTACTTGAAAATAGTCATATTACACACAAGAAAAAAAACAGTTAAAAAAAACACCCATTGCGCCTTCACTTGTGGTCCCACCCAAAAAATTTTCCCAATTCATGAGCTTCTGGTTCTTTATTGTCCAGATTGAACCCTTTAATTTAAAAAAAAAATGAAGGAAATTCATAAGTGGGAAGTTATTAAATTCACTTTTTAAAAATAGGCATATTACAATGACGGGAAAAAACATTTGAAAAAAAAACTCTTTTTGCGCCTTCACTTGTCCCACCAAAACAAATTCCCAAAATTATGGCATTCTGGTTCTTTATTCTTCACATTGAACCCTTTATTTTAAAAAAAAAATGAAGGAAATTCATAAGTGGGAAGATTTTAAATGAATTTTTGAAAAAAATATGCCATTTTGGCATATTGGCCAAATTTGTCAAATTTGGCAAAAAAAAAAATTTGAAAAAATTTGTGCTTATTGACATGCCAAGTCGGGAAAAATATGGCAAAAAAAAATTAAAAAAAACCTCAAAACTGAGCCTGAGGAATTTTTTTTGAAAATTAAGGTCACTTACGTGTTTTTACCAGAAACTTACGTGTTTTTACCCTAAATTGGTAAAAACACGTAAGTTTTTAGTAAAAACACGTAAGAGCTTACGTGTGTTTACCAACACCCTAATTTTATTATTTTAATAAAAGAAGTTTTTATTATTAAATTCTTCTTGTAATTGATTCTTGTAGACAATTACTGCTCACTGTTATAATCACTAGTAGTGTATAACACGTGAAACAAATAATTTTATAATTATTTAATTGTGGTTATAATAATTTTTATTATTATATTTCATAAGAACAGACATAGTACTGTTGATTCATAGTAATATTATCATCAGTTTCATAGTCACATATTACATTTGGCGGCCTGGCCGTGATTTTATCCATAGACTTGGCTTTAATCATATTCTAGACTTCATTTTTGTGTTCTAAAAAACCACCATACCTACCACATCTTACATTCGGGGGCCTGGCTGTGTTTTTTGAACCTTGTACCCTTAATTAATATATTTTTAAGCTCTAAAATATATTAATTTAATATTTTTTCTTTCATTTTAAAGTTAAAAAAATTCTTATTTTTGAAAATTGTTTTGGAAATCTTTTTCATTGAGGAATTTGGTTTAATTTTATACTGTTTTACACGTGGCTTTTTCACATCCAAAAACTTATAAAATTATTCTTTGAGTTACTCTGAATTAATTTTCATTCAAAATCTTAAATTTTAATTTTTTTCTTTGAAAAGAATAATTTTTTTAATATTAAAAAATGTAAAACTTATAAAAAATCTTTAAAAAGTATAAAAAATAATTTTTTCTCTTTTATAATTTTTTTAGTGTCTTTAATGAAATACTGTGCAGCTGGCAACAGACTCAGTAAAAGATATATCACTAGTCCAGAATCTGAAGACAGTATTGAGGTGCAAATTGCTAAAAGAGGCACCTTATTCAACTCAGAAAAAGCTAAATTACCACCAAAAGGTGTGTATTTTATCTTATATTTTCACCTTTTATCTTTAAATTGACATGAAAATGGTGCATACCAGAAATGGAAGCTACTATTCAGTCCAGCCAGATGGATGTGGACAAGGAAGAGGCAAGACCAAATCCAGAGGTGCCAAATCTTCCACAAGAAAGACACATCTGGAGGATGCCAGAGTTGCCCCCCATTCCCCAAGGTCTGTACCAACAGATTTTGACGTGAATTCAGAGCCTGAACTGATTTATGGTAATATTTCCAGGGCTGAACCACTTTCAGGTGGCAGCAATAGAAATATATCAATGCCAGTACAAAAACTGGTTCAGAGCAGCCAAGGAGGAGGAGTGGGAAATCTGCCCAAGCCTTTGGCAGGGGGACATGAACTCCTACTTACACATCAAGAGGTTTCTGGGTCAGGAGAAGACCATAGAACTCTTAGGAGGTTGGAGCCCCCTGTCTTGCAAAGACAAGGTCAAAAAGATAAAGAATTGGTTGTAGAACCAAAGTCTTTTATCCATAGACCAGAAGAAAGAGTTGGAAATGACTCCAGCTTTGGAGACAGAGGCACCAGTGGCATCTACCAGCTCCAAACCAGCTCCAGAAGCATCCAAGGACAAGCCCAAAGGACCTCAAAAGAAACAGAGAGGTCCCAAGAACCATCAAGGCAAGGGAAAAGGCAAAGCCAATTGGCACAGACCTTACCCACAAGGGTACAGGATCCCCAAATTGGAGCCTCAGCCGTGGACAGTGTCTTCAATATGGCCAGAACTCTTATGGAATTCACAGCCAAGGAGCAGGAAAGGATGAACAGGACTTTTCCACGCAAATAACTGATGTACATAGAAGTATTAATGTAGAAATTGGCAAACTTGAGTCAAAGTTAAAGCAAATTACATTAGACATCAATGATTTAAAGAAAAATGACAAAAAACATTTTGAATGGCATCAATTGACAACTGTCACCCTTGAGTCAATTAGCAATGCTTGTGAAAGAATTGAGAACCAATGTCAAGCTCAGAATAATGACATAGAGGATCCTTCCATTTTTAAAGTAAATGATAGACTTAAAACTCTTGAAGACCATGTCTTACAAATAGTTAAGAGCACCAATCAATTTGCTATACATTTAGCAAAAAGTGACAGTGAGAGGCAGAAATTGAAGAATGAAATAATTGCAAGTGTGGAACAAATTCATAAGAATCATGAACGACATATGCCAAGACATTCTACACCTTTGACTGAAGAAAAACTTTCTGTTAAAGAAAGTTTAACCCCATTCTTAGGAGAAAATGTTATTTCTGCAAAAGATATTCCGAAATTAGAAGAATGGCCAACATTCTCTGGTGAAGGAGAATACAACCATATTGAATTCATCAGGACTATTGATATGTTGCAAGAAGACTTTAATATACCTGATGAAATCATAGTGGGGAAATTACATTGTTTGTTTACCAGAACTGCAAAGAAATGGTATTACAAAATGAGGATTGAACATGGTAAACATGACTGTTCTTGGTGAAAATCTGAAGTGATTACCAAATGGGCCAATAATTCTTGGAGGTTCAAAATGGAAAATGCTTTTGAAAGTGCCATTTTTAACTCAGAAAAAGACAAACCACTTACTTGGTTCTTCAAACAAAAAGACAGATTATCTGCTTTACACACAGATATGTCTGACACTATGATTAATATGAAAATATTAAGAAAGTGTGGAGGAGAACTGGAACATGCTATCAAAAGCAGATGTGTAGAACCCTTTTCAACAGAAGACTACATTAATGTGATGGAAAATATCATTACCAGAACAAGAATTGGTAAGACTTGGACTAAAAACCCTATGGAATCCAAGTTGGTCTCACAGATTCCCAGAGAGGACAGAAGACCAGAAAAATCTGTCTTGAAGGGTCATAAATGTTGTGAGCCTTGAGGTATATTTTACATACCCAAATAGGCCACAATTATCTTAAAAAGAAATTTTGAATTATGCACAACTCATAAGTCATGCATATATCCAAAATTCATCATTTTCAATTTCAGAAAAGATGAATAACCTTTTATTGAGTAAGTAAATCCATGGATTTAAGACCAGATTTGGATTCTACACAAAAATTCACCTATGGTAGCTCCATAGAGTGAATAAGCTCAATTTAAGTATTTGAGGTGGTAAAATGGAAAATACTTCAATACCACATCATTAATACCACATAAAAGATCCGTGAAAAGTTTTGTTTTTCTTGATTTTTAGCCAAAATAATGGGAAAGTGAGAAATCCCATGTTACATATACACTAAGAATAATGTTATGCATGTTTTGAGCACTTGATATCATGGTATTCTTACATGGACCTTTGGTACACCCATAGTGGATATCTCACTTGAAGCTTAAATTACTATTTTGACGTAAAAAATAGGCAAGGGGGACAAAAGACATCAAAGAGAGCCAGGGTACCCAACTTCTGAGGCCTCAGAGGCGTGGATAGCTCCAGAGCATGGATCCATGGCTCATCTTGGCCCAATTGGTAAACCAAAACTCTTTGGGAACTCGGTTACCAAGTTACACCTACTGTAATCATATGAAAATAGCAAATAACCTGCTATTTTGACGTGCCAAGGAGGTAATGAGCTACTTACACTCCTGTAACCATGTCAATTACTAATGACTTTCCATGGATAAACCCCAAAAGAGTAATTAAAACCCTTTTGGGACCCATATTCATTGATTTACCTCATAGCAACCAGCAAAACACTGCTATTTGCAATTCTACGTAGAAATGAGGTAAAAAATTCAAAAATTCATTAAAAATACAATTCTTAATGAATCTTTCTGAAACCTTCAGGACTAAAGGAAAACTGTATTATCTATGGTACAACCAAAAAGAATTACAGTTTTACTTACAGTTCATTTTTGGTTATTCTACATGAAACACTGAATCTTCAAAAATTCACAGTAATTACAACCTGTGATGAAATTGCCAATAACATTGATAACTTTGAGAAATCAATGATTGTTTTAGAATAAAAGAAGATTTACAAGTGTTACTCCTTTTATTCTTAACCATATTGGGGTTGGTAGTCACGTAAGAGCATCAAATAAGTAATTATGATAATCTTATGTGACAAATAATGATGCAATCAATAAACCAAAAGGTTTTATTGTTTTCTCACTCACTGGTTTTTCAGTTTGCTCCATGGCACACCTCTGTGAGCTGTTGTTGACTTAAAAGAGATCTCCTCTTGCTGTTTTTTCCACATCATCATCTTATCAATTTATTAAATCATTATTACCAACAAGTAAGTATTAGTTACAGCTACTCTTAAGTGTTTTAAATCTTTCAGAATCAACCAGAAAGACGTGAAATAAGAGAATCCAACTATATATTTTTGTAATACTGTTATAAATCCTTTTGATCCCTTAAATCCACAACTCCACGTCAAATTTCTCTACTTTTATCTATCAATAAGTTCTTTGGAGTATTAGTGAGTCATTTATCTTTAATTCTTAAAGTTTTTCTCTAGTAATAGTTTTCTTCAAGAATTATCTTTATAATTATTCTTGTAAAAGATAATTATATATTAAAATAATTTTATTATTTTAATAAAAGAAGTTTTTATTATTAAATTCTTCTTGTAATTGATTCTTGTAGACAACTACTGCTCACTGTTATAATCACTAGTAGTGTATAACACGTGAAAGAAATAATTTTATAATTATTTAATTGTGGTTATAATAATTTTTATTATTATATTTCATAAGAACAGACATATTACTGTTGATTAATAGTAATATTATCATCAGTTTCATAGTCACATCTTACAAATGTGGAAGTACTTCACATTTAGCCAACACTTGCACCAAGAAGACAAAAATCAATGAAGTTCAAATCGTTGAAGAAATTCAGTGTACTTAAGAGAAGGAAGAATCTGATCAATATTCTGCAGTCTCTGAGGATACACCAGTAGAGGACTATACCATTGAAAACATTACAGCTTTCTTTGAGGTCACAGAAGTCCATACTCAGTTACCACAGTACATTGAATACTGTCATAACCTGATTAATATCCAAGATGCCAGAATTTGTAAAACCAAACCTGCTAAAGGAAAAGGTTATACTTCTGGAACATCTTGTATCACATCAATTCTGATGAATGGTATTGAAGCCAAAGTAAATTTTGATACAGGGGCATTTTGCACTTGTGTGGGAAAAGATTATCTCCAAGTTATACCCCCTGAATGGGAAAACCATCTAATACCAATAGAAGGTGTGCATTTTAGTAGTGCCAGTAACAATATGTACCCTTTGGGAATATTGGACACTAATATTGTATTCCCACACCCTACAGGAAGCATAAGAGTGAAGACAGAGATAGTAGTAATGGATAATTGCACATCTCAGTACATCATTCTTGGAAATGATTACTTGAATATTTATGATATTGACATCAATAACCATAAAGATAGATATTTCACAATGGGGGATAACAAGAGACAAAAATTTGCTTTTTCCAATATGCCAAAACAAATATCTGTGGTATCTTCTGTTAAGGATACTTGTAGAGATAAATTTGTGTCTAATCAACTTGTTTAAGCACAAATTAATCCATCATTTTCACCAAAGATGAGGAATGAACTTATTGATGTGTTATACACATACAATAATGCATTTGCCTCTGATAATGAGCCATTAGGTGCTATAAAAGGACATGAAGTTGATATTACTCTTAATATTAGCAGACCATATCCTCCAGTACTTAGAAGACCAGCTTATCCAGCCAGTCCCAGAGCTAGAGAAGCCTTGGAAAAACATATCCAGGAGTTAATCCAACTTGGTGTACTAAGGAAAGTATGCCATAAAGAGGAAGTTGAAGTGACAACACCTGTTATTATTGCTTGGCATAATGATAAGTCGAGCATGGTTGGAGATTTCAGAGCATTGAATACCTACACAGTTCCAGATAGGTATCCAATCCCTATAATTCAAGAAACCTTGACTCAATTGTCTAAAGCCAAGTATATAACATCAATGGATGCATTGAAATGCTTTCATCAAAATTGTTTTGACGCCTAGAGCTAAGGCATTACTTAGAATTATCACTCACTGTGGTATTTATGAATATCTTAGAATTCCATTTGGCATTAAAAATGCTTCCTCCCATTATCAAAGAATGATGAATACCATCTTTCCCACATAGTTATCTGAAGGATGGCTTATCATTTATATTGATAATATTATCATATGTTCTGATTCATGGTCTTTGCACCTTGAAAGACTTGCAAGAGTACTTCACAAAGTTGCAGAAGTGAATACAAAATTTTCACTCAAGAAATGCAATTTTGGTTTTGAAGAACTCAAACCATCAGGACATGTTGTTTCTGGTTTAAGGTTGGGTATTGAAAAAAACAAAGTAGCAGCAGTTTTACTTAAGCCAATACCCCAGAATAAGAAAGAAATGATGTCTTTTCTTGGATTCTCCAGTTATTATAGGCAACACTTGAAAAACTTTGCAATTACAGCCAAGTCACTATATAGAATCTGTGATCAACAGACTGTATTTGAGATGACACAGGAGAGATTTAAAGCTTATGAGAAGATAAAGAAAGCTCTTACAGAAGCACCTTTACTCCTCATGACTGAGTGGAATATTCCTTTCAAATTGTACATTGATGCATGTGGAGATGGATTAGGAGCAGCCCTACATCAAGTCCAAATTATTGACGAAAAACCTACAGAAGGATCAATTTGTTACATCTCAAGACAAATCAAACCAACAGAAGCCAGATATGGTGCAAGCCAAATGAAGTGCCTATGTTTGGTATGGGCACTTGATAAATTACACTATCATCTTGATTGAAGTGTTTTTGAAATGATAACTGACTGTAATGCCGTGAAATTGCTTCTTAACATGAAAACTCCCAACAGACATATGTTGAGATGGCAAATAGCTATTCAAGAATATAGAGGAAACATGACTATAGTTCATAAAGCAGGAAACATTCACAAGAATTCTGATGGAATTAGTAGGTGGGCACTAGCAAACACTCCTGATAACCCAGCTAATGTACCTTTGGAAGCTGAACCTCAAATTCCAATTGAAGGAATTAACATAAATGATATTGGGACTGAATTCTTTGAAGAAGTCAGAGAATCTTATAAGCAAGACAAGAATTGCCATATCTTGACTTCTTTATTAGATAAAGACTGCAAAGATACATATTTAGTCAATGCACTGGATGAAGCTTGGAAAAATTCCTATTCTGAAGGAAGATTTCACTTGTTTGATGGGATTATTTACCACAGAACCAAACATTCTTGTGTAATTACATGATGTAGCAGATTGCTTATCAATACCATTCTAAATGCCATGATAGCATATACTCTGGACACCTGTCAGAGGACAGAACACTTGAAAAAGTGAAGAACTGTGCATGGCCGCCATCTTGGAGAAACAAAACCATTGAATATTGCCATACCTGTGACAGATGCCAAAAGGCAAACAGGAGTACAGGCAAGAAATTTGGACTTATGATCCATATTCAAGAACCAAAATCCCCATGGGAAGTTGTTCACATGGATTGGGTTACAGCACTTCCTCCAAGTGGTGACAAAAGTTATAATGCTTGTTTAGTCATTGTACACAGATATAGAAAAACTCCCATATTCTTACCATTTCATAAAGATGACACTGCTATGGATACAGCTCTTCTTCTATGGAGTAGAGTTATTTCTCATACAGGGTTATTTAAGAAAATCATAAGTGACAGACATTGCAAGTTCACATCTGCACTTTGGACCAATCTTCATAGATTGTTTGGGACTAAGTTATCATTCTCTACAGCATATCACCCTCAAACAGATGGGCTAGCAGAGAGGATGATTCAAACTTTAGAAGACATGATCAGGAGATTTTGTGCTTATGGGTTAGAATTCAAAGACTCAGATGGCTTTACCCATTACTGGTGCACTCTTATACTTGAATTAGAATTGGCATATAAGAAATCAGTCCATTCTTCCACATGTCAAACTCCGGCTATGTTAGAAAAAGGATGGAATCCAAGACTCCCAGCAGACACACTGATGAAAGACTTGATTGACATTCATCCTACAGCTTCCAGCTTCAAGTTACTGCTTGATAAAGTGAAACATCATGCAAAACAAAGTATGGATGACGCTTTTGATTATGCAAAGAAGAGATGGGACAAGAGTCATAAAGTACCAGACTTCAAAGTAGGGGACTTAGTTCTAGTTTCAACCTTGAATTTTAATAATATAAAAGGCCCAAAGAAACTTAAAGATTCTTATGTAGGACCTTTTGTTATTGTTGCTTTACATGGAACCAATGCAGTTCAAGTGGAATTGAGTGGTGAATTGGAAAATAAACACCCCACCTTTCCAGTCATCTTGATAAAGCCTTATCAACCAGCTGATAAAGAATTGTTTCCTTTGAGGAACCCAACTTCTTTAACTGTACCACCAGTGGAACAGAATGAAGACAGAAACATAAAGAAAGTCATTAAAGGAAGGAGACTTAGGGGTAAAAATCAAAAAGAATATCTTTTCAGATATAGAAATCCAGTACATGAAGATGAATGGCTGGCAGAATCAGAAATACCTGACTCAGATAAACTCTTAAGAAGATTTAGACATGAAAGAAGGCCACAAGCCTGAATATGTCTATAAAATGTGCTTTAAATTACTTTATCTGAGTAATGTAAAGAGGTTGGGCAGTGGACATTAACCCCCTTTGGGGCCTTTTTCTTCTTTATACCATTGATAAAATTGTAGTACAATTTTCTTTTTTGGTGGGAGGGAATGTGAGCCTTGAGGTATATTTCACATACCCAAATAGGCCACAATTATCTTAAAAATAAATTCTGAATTATGCATAACTCATAAGTCATGAATATATCCAAAATTCATCATTTTTGATTTCAGAAAAAATGAATACCTTTTTATTGAGTAAGTAAGTCCATGGATTTAAGGCCAGATTTGGATTTTACACAAAAATTCACCTGGGGTAGCTCCATAGAGTGAATAATCTCAAATTAACTCTTTGAGGTGGTAATATGGAAAATACTTCAATACCACATCATCAATACCACATAAAAGATCCGTGAAAATGTTTGTTTTTCTTAATTTCACACCAAAATAATGGGAATGTGAGAAATCCCATGTTACATATCCACTAAGAATAGTGTTAGGCATGTTTTGGGCACTTAATATCATGGTATTCTTACATGGACTTTTGGTACACCCATAGTGGATATCTCACTTGAAGCTTAAATTTCTATTTTGATGTGAAAAATAAGCAAGGGGGACAAAAGACATCAAAGAGAGCCAGGGTACCCAACTTCTGAAGCCTCAGAGGCGTAGACAGCTCCAAAGCTTGGATCCATGGCTGATCTTGGCCCAATTATTAAACTAAAACACTTTGGGAACTTGGTTACCATGTTACAACTACAGTAAATCTTAAGAAAATAGCATATAACCTGCTATTTTGATGTGCCAAGGAGGTAAAAAGCTACTTAGACTCCTGTAAACATGTCAATTATTAATTAATTTCCTTGGATAAACCCCAAAAGAGTAATTAAAACCCTTTTTGGACTAGTATCCATTGTTTTACCTCATAGCAACCAGTCATAGACTGATATTTGCAATTCTACATAGAAATGAGGTAAAACCTTCAAAAATTCATTAAAAATACAATTATTAACTAATACTTTTGAAACTTTCAGGACCAATGGAGAACTGTATTATCTATGGTACAACCAAAAAGAACTATGGCTCTACTAGTAAGGTTAAAAGTTTTACTTACAGTCCATTCTTTATTATTCCACGTGAAACACTGAATCTTCAAAAATTCACAGTAAATACAACCTGTGATGAAATTAACAATAAAATTAATAAATTTGAGAAATCAATGATTATTTGGGAATAAATGAAGATTTACAGGTTTTACTCCTTTTATTCTTAACCATATTTGGGTTGGTAGTCAAGTAGAAACCTCAATTAAGTAATTATGACAATCTTACATGACAACAGATGATGCAATCAATAATCCAAAAAGGTTTATTGTTTTCTCACTCACTGTTTCTTCATTTTTCTCCATGGCACACCTCTGTGAGCTGTCTTAGACTTAAAAGAGGCCTCCTCTTGCTGTTTTTGCCAAATCATCTTATTATCCATTTATATCATTGTTACCAACAAGTAAGTATTAGCTAGAGCTATTCTTAGTGTTTTAATTATTTCAGAATCAATCAGAAAGACGTGAAATCATAGAATCCAACTATATATTGTTGTAATACTGTTATAAATACATTTTGATCCATTAAATCCACAATTCTATGTAAAATCTCTTTATCTTATCTTTCAATAAGCCCTTTGGAATATTAGTGAGTTATTTATCTTTAATTCTTAAAGTTTTTCTCTAAAAAATTAGTTTTCTTCAAGAATTATATTTATAATTATTCTTGCAAAAGATAATTATATATTAAAATAATTTTATTATATTAATAAAAGAAGTTTTATTATTAAAACTTTCTTGTAATTGATTCTTGTAGACAATTACTGCTCACTGTTAAAATCACTAGTAGTGTTTAACACGTGAAAGAAATAATTATTTAATTATTTAATTGTGTTTATGATAATATTTTATTATTATATTTCATAAGAACAGACATAGTACTGTTGATTAATAGTAATATTATCATCAGTCTCATAGTCACATCTTACAATATTAATTTGCAGAGGTACCAAAGATTTGTTCTTGATAATTTTTAGGTAAAAATTTCTGCTATTATTAATTGATTTTAATTTTACTTGAACTCCTTCAAAATACCTTAATTCTTGAAAAAATTGTCAAAAAAAGAGTGTTGCATAAGATCACAGGATTTGGTAAATAATTGAAATCTTTGAAGAATATTGGTATATGTCTATTTATCTATTTCTCAGAACTGATATCAATTGTTTTAATGAAAATATATATATTTCAAGCTCCAAAAACTTCAAGATTTCTATGAAAATATTAAATAAATAACTGACAGTTTTTGTGAATGAAAAAATTATTTTTGAAAATTAAATATTGGTTTTCTTCCTCCACTTAATTTCAGCTTTGATGATGAATAAGAAAACACAAAGCTCAATTCTGAGATAAATTAGTCTCTATTTTCTCAAAGCTTATTTGAGCAAGAATGAATTTGTTTTTGTCATCTTTCATTCCATAAAATTATCATATCTATATTGTGACTTAAGATAGATTATAAATGATTTTTTATTTCAAAAATTTGGGGTCAAGTTTGAACTTTCACCTCCTTGATTGATGAGAAGATGCACCTATTTTTGACCCAATTGGAAGGAATTTCTTGTTTTGTGCGTAGTTTTGCCATTTATGATTATATAAAAGAAGTTTATGACCTTTTTTAAAAAAAGATATAAGTGTTTTATAATTCATGAAGCTATTCCCAACCAAAATTTCAAAAAATCTTAAAAGGAGATTTTTGAACATCTCATGTGGATATTTCAACAGTAATTTTCCCCTAGAGAAACTTTTTGTGAAAGGATGCTCATGACTCCAGCTCTAAAAATGATAGATAGTTTACAACATTTATATATCACAATTTTTCCTTTTCCCAGAGTTATGCTCATGTGTCTTTTCCAAAATTGAAACAAGTTGAGGAAGAGCTTTCTTCAAGGGCTAAGAACTTTGAGATTTTTAAGAGTTCAACCCTGAGATAGGCATTTAGAACAAAGTGGTTTTTGGCCTTTTTAAATTAGTTATCTAAATATTAAAGAATAAATTGTCACTGCAAATCCAAAATCTTCTTTAGATTTCAAATTATGCAGAAATTTTATGAATATTGAATTTAATTTATTTGACTCGCAAACTTTTCTTAAAAGTTCTTTCTTTTCCCTTAGTTGGGTGGTTCGAAATGGATTAATTTTTATACCTAGCTAGACACTTAGTGTCATTTTTCCTTTATATTCAAAACGTATGAGACTTATAATCATGGTAACCAATTAGAGATTCTTCATTTTTCCAAGACTCTTTGAAATTAGATCTTCATTTGCATGAGCTACTTGATTATTGAGTTTTCTAAGATGAAGTTTTAGCTCATTCTAATTGCGGTATTCATCAAGTAGAAAAACACATCTTTTGCCTCACTCACAAAAATTTATGATTATAACTAAATTTACCTCTAGAGCTCAAAGTAAAGGTAACCTTATGAATTTATTACATATCTTTAGAAAAAAGAAAAGTGCAAAACCTCAACTCAAAATTGAAAAGATGGATATCCTCCTGAGCCAACCAAGATGCCCTTCAAGGGTCTTAAGAATTGCATCCTTCGGCACTTTACCCCAAAGCGGCACAACAAGTTTGTTCATTTTTTTAATCTGATTGTGTGTCTTTCACATTGAAGTTGATAAGTTAGTTAGCTTACAATAGCTATAAATTAGGTTCAAATCTTCCTATGGCCACAAGTCGACTATTTGAGTATCACACAAAATCTTTTACTAGTAGTACCGCTATGGAAATTTTATCAATGAAGAGCATTCTCTGAAACAGAACTATGTCTACCAATTGTGATCAAAACTGTCGTCCATCGATGCTTGGATGTTTGCTTTATAATGAACGAGTTGAATTCCTATAAGTTTGAATTTAAAGAGTTACGCCGCCACCAAGCCCAAGACCAGCGCCTAATCCAACGCCACTACCCAAACCACCACCAACACCAGCACCAACACCAGCGCCTAAGTTAGCACCAACACCAGCACCAACACCAGCACCAACACTAGCACCAACACTAGCACCAACACCAGCACCGACACCAGCGCCTAAGTTAGCACCAACACCAGCGCCTACTCCAGCACCTAGGCCACCAAGAAGGCCACCCGCTAATCCACCGCCGATACCCACTCCTGCACCTAAACCACTACTATAACCACCTCCGTAACCACCTCCGCTAACACCTGCGTAACCCCCTCCGCTAACACCTCCGTGACCCCCTCCGCTAACACCTCCGTAACCCCCTCCGCTAACACCTCCATGGCCACCTCCGTAACCACCTCCGCTGACACCTCCATGGCCACCTCCGTAACCACCTCCGTAACCACCTCCGTAACCACCTCCATGTCCGGAAGGTGGAAGTGACTGAGCAAGTTGAAAGGTTCAGGGGAATCACATCATGAACTGTTAGCATGCGAGTCTGCTTGACTGAAGATTACCAGAATTTTACTTACGCCTATTGGCACAACTGGAACTGGTCCAACTGGATGAGGACCGGGTCCGGTATAAGGCGGTATGGGTGAAACAGGGTGAGGTCCGTGTGGTAAATGTGGGTGATGATGACCTGGTCCGACTATAGGTCCGGGCCCAAGTGGGACGCCGGGATGACCTGGTATGACCACAGGTCCAGGTCCGAGAGGAACGCTAGGATGACCTGGCACAACTACAGGTCCAGGTCCAAGGGGAACGCCGGGATGACCTGGAATAACTACAGGTCCGGGTCCGAGAGGGACGCCAGGATGACCTGGCACGACTACAGGTCCGGGTCCAAGGGGAACACCGGGGTGACCTGGTACGACCACAGGTCCAGGTCCGAGAGGGACGCTGGGATGACCTGGCACAACTACAGGTCCGGGTCCAAGGGGAACGCCGGGATGACCTGGAATAACTACAGGTCCAGGTCCAAGTGGGACGCCGGGATGACCTGGAACAACTACAGGTCCAGGTCCGAGAGGGACGCTAGGATGACCTGGCACAACTACAGGTCCGGGTCCAAGGGGAACGCCGGGATGACCTGGAATAACTACAGGTCCAGGTCCAAGTGGGACGCCGGGATGACCTGGAACAACTACAGGTCCGGGGCCGAGAGGGACGCTAGGATGACCTGGCACAACTACAGGTCCGGGTCCAAGGGGAACACCGGGATGACCTGGTACGACCACAGGTCCAGGTCCAAGTGGGACGCTGGGATGACCTGGGACAACTACAGGTCCGGGTCCAAGGGGAACGCCGGGATGACCTGGAATAACTACAGGTCCAGGTCCAAGTGGGACGCCGGGATGACCTGGTATGACCACAGGTCCGGGGCCGAGAGGGACGCTGGGATGACCTGGGACAACTACAGGTCCGGGTCCAAGGGGAACACCGGGATGACCTGGTACGACCACAGGTCCAGGTCCAAGTGGGACGCCGGGATGACCTGGAACAACTACAGGTCCAGGTCCGAGAGGGACGCTAGGATGACCTGGCACAACTACAGGTCCGGGTCCAAGGGGAACGCCGGGATGACCTGGAATAACTACAGGTCCAGGTCCAAGTGGGACGCCGGGATGACCTGGTATGACCACAGGTCCAGGTCCGAGAGGAACGCTGGGATGACCTGGGACAACTACAGGTCCGGGTCCAAGGGGAACACCGGGATGACCTGGTACGACCACAGGTCCAGGTCCAAGTGGGACGCTGGGATGACCTGGCACAACTACAGGTCCGGGTCCAAGGGGAACGCCGGGATGACCTGGAATAACTACAGGTCCAGGTCCAAGTGGGACGCCAGGATGACCTGGGACAACTACAGGTCCGGGTCCAAGGGGAACACCGGGATGACCTGGTACGACCACAGGTCCAGGTCCAAGTGGGACGCCGGGATGACCTGGAACAACTACAGGTCCGGGGCCGAGAGGTACACCAGGCTTAGGTGCAGTATAAGGCTGACCTGGTATAACAACAGGTCCCGGTCCGAGGGGGACAGTGGGATGACCTGGTATGACAGATCCAGGTCCTGTATAAGGCGAACCTGGGACAACTGGTCCGGGTGCTCCACCTCCGATGCAGTGTTGACCAGAGGAATACCCTACCGCGGCTGTCTGAGATGCTATCGATGTCGGGAGTGAGTTAGCTGAGTTGGCCAAGACGAGCAAAACGATTGAAATTGCTTTGAAAAGTTTTGCAAAGCTCATGTTGATGATGATATCGTTAGTAAGATTGAGAATAAAAAAAAGAGAGAATGTATAAAAATTATATAAATATAATCGCGATGATATTGAAGTTATTCAAATGAAGGAAGCGTTTCTTGGAAAGAAAGTCCTTATTTGTTATAAAAGAAAGTCAAAATTTATAAATATGTAGTAAGTAAGGTCCTTGAGTGTTGGTATGAATGATGAAAATAATTGAAGGAGCCAAAGAGCAGCTGAATTTATAATTTTTCAAAAAACGGTACCTCAAGAAAGGATTTGCCATCTTTCTTCTAAACCAACAAGGGATGGAAAGAAATTTTCAGTCCCAAAAACCAAATGACTAGACTAGTACTGTATGTTTTTGGGACCAGGCCGGCGAAAAGTGAGGGAAGTGAGTGAAGACTAGAATCTTGTTACTAGAATTCCTTTGATTAGTCCAACTGAGCTCCGTTCAGATTCATTAGAACCAGCGTCAGAGTAAAGACAAAGCGCACCATCCTTGAGAACAACTTTCGAATGGAATCAGCCACCAATTTTCTTTGAGATGCTAAGCTGATTTTCGTGTCAAAGCTCAAACTGGACCAGCTGAAATGCTTCAGGATACGCCAGCCAGACTCCACCGAGACGACGAAGTTTAGGAAGAAAGCAATAAGCAAGAGGACCTCGTCCAGAATTCTTTGAGCTTCTGCGTACGAGATAATTTTACCGACAGCTAAGATCTTCACGAGTCACGGCAAAATTAATGTTGAAGAAAGTTGATATTGAGCCAGGATTACTTTTTTTCTAAGAAAATAACTCCAACTAGACTAGACCATGCTCAAGGGCACGCTTGAAGAACCTAGCTTTGCAATTATTAGGACATCTTTAGTTATACCAACATATTGGCCTAGTAAACCATTACAACAGTTGATTACTAACATAATCGTTGTTGGCACCATCTCAAAAAAGCACCAAAACCTATAAATATAGCACATGTTGGGCCCTTTCAATAAAGCTTCACTTCATCCCATCAAGGTACCAAAGAATCCTACTCTGACTCGAGAGTTACTGCGGCGACTTTCATTATAATAGCATAATCAACAAAAGTGCTTCTTTCTTTTATCAACGCTCATCACCTCCAGTCTTACTGTCTCCAGCTCTCTTTTGCGTATAATTCTCATCATATCCGCCATATAACTAGATTTCATTTCTGCTATTGTTCCAAAATGAGCTTCTTGAAATTCTTCAACATTATATCGCTCATCCTTTTGACCTTCGGCACAAACTTGAACGCTTTGCCATTACTCGGTTTAACACCAGAATTAGGAAATTCGTTTCCTAGTTTTTCAAGTCCAGAGGGTTATGCGCCTTACGGTCAAGGCTTCAGCCCAGAACAAGGTTATGGAAGTAATGAACCAACGGGCGCACTTGGTGGGCTTGAAGGATCCAATGGACTCGGTGATGTTGTGCCTCTCGGTGTAAGTCTCTTTCTGTATTTCAAGCTGATGCGTTACAGTTATCCAGGATAACTGATAGACTTAATCATTTGGCTCAGTCAACTTTGTTGCGCTCTCGTCAACTTCATGATGCAGCTTCTGATCTGATGAATAAAGCAAATAGCATTAGTCAAAAAGTTAAAACTTTTTTCGTTTAACAGTATAAATCAAGGTTCCTAACGTCATCTACCTTGATTCGGGCTCATTCCTTTCAGTGCGCTCATGAGCCATTGGATAAAGTCCTCGACAACTTATTGAGTGACTCCAATGTTATAATCTACATACTATGAGGGTAAACCCCGCGTTGCTTGATTGTCATTTTCGTAAAACAATTGTGATAAGTTTTGATAGTGAATCAATTCTTGCTACTTTGAAAGAAAGGAAAAGAGCCCAATATCTGAGATTGAAAAGGCTACAAGGTAGTCCTCACCGACAAGTAATGCCACTGTATCAAGAGACTGCATTCGTCCGTTGTGTCATTATCGCTCAATTTTCCTGGACCCAAGTAAGATGATGTTGCGACTGTTTTGAAAGGCTTCCCTACAGGAAATTTTCAATTTTAGTTTGAGGAAGTTTATGCTGTTTCAACAATAACTAAATCATTTTTAATTGAAGAAAAGAACTTCATTGATCAGAGTTTTGCGAAGAAGGCAAATTGAATGAGTTTTTCAAATTACTGATAATCCTGTTTGGATTCTCCGTAACATTCAAGAGTTGTTTTTTATACTACGCGAAAGGAGAAAACTCAATATTTTTTACTTGAAAGGATTAAATTGCTTTTGAAAAAATAGAAGAAGAAAAATTATATTATTGACTTATTTTGAACAGAGCGAAGGGAAAAAACCATTTAAACAAAAACTCCTTTTTGAAGAAAAGAGATCAGTCAAGATTACTTTTTTGCCTATTTTTGTGAAAAGAGTATTTTGGATGAAAAAAATATTATAGGAACATTTGAAATATAGAAAAGATAAGGAACTAAGGTAAAAAAAAAAAGTTTAAGATAGTAAAAAATTAATTCAAATAAAGAATTTTATCATGTTTCAAAGAAACACAAAAACTCAATATTTTTATAGGTCGCATTCAATGTGTATTATGAGTTTTTGATCTTATCGCATATCTCCGTTGTTACAGGTTTCCGTTGTAAAACTAACTTTGATAAAAACCAACTTCAATAAAAATAAACTTTTGAAATTCAATTCTTTTTGAAGAGGAATGAACAAAATAATTTATTTATTCGAGTTGTACTTTTTTTGAAGGTAAAATTTCTTTCAATCAATAAAAGATGAATTAAAAAAAAAAAAATGCTTTTACCAATTTAAGTATATACTGTTATTCATTTTTTTTAATTATTCAATTTTTTAAGCTTTTGTATTTGTAATTTTTTTCATTTTTTTAATCTGGATGTTTCAATTTTTTTTTTAAAAAAATTTATGCAAATTTTTCATAAAACTTGATTTTTCAATTTAAAGAAATAAATGTCAATTTAATTTTTCAAAAATTTAAAATTTATTTGAGATTTATGTATATTTTGAAATTATTTACATATTTAAAAAATAATTTAAAAAAATAAAAAATGGAATTATTATTGAATTAAAAATTAACAAAGATGAATTCTTCTCCAATAAGAAAAACTTGGTATTGATTATTGAATAGTTTCTTCACTTTAGCTTTATTATTGAATTGAAACATGATATATATTAGAAATACATATATAATAAAAGCTGTTTATTTTTTTATATGATAAGATTAATGATTTAGTCATTAAATCTTAAAGTCAATATAAAGCTCCTTTTGTGGAAACTTTGAAAATTAAATCTTTATCATTCTATACTTCATAACAAGGATTGAACATTTTATCATAGAGAAGGTTAGTTGAGACGCCATATTTGGTTTGAGCTCTGTTCCAAATAGCCACATAGGCTGTAGAAGATATTGAAAGCACTATTAATATGATCCGATTGAATGGTGATAGAAATCATTCAACTATTGATGGAACACAGTAGCATGTTTTAAAAAGTATTCGAAGGTATGAACTAACGATAATTGGTGATTGTTAATGCTACTAAGAGGCCCGAACACAGTATTTATTGGTTGGTATATTACAATAAAGACTTAAATACTTGCCCTTTGGAGCTATAACAATGCGGCTCTAAGGGTAGTACCATTTGACACAGCTTGACCATGCGATAATAAGCTGAGATTAGTATGGGGAGCCTTGAAAATGCAGAAAATGGGCGCTTTTACACTTTCTGTGTACTGTAGGGAATCCTCTGTGCTCTACATCTCCATAGCAGTAAAAATTATCACTAAAGAAGAAATACTTGTGACTCTGAAACATTTTACAATACTTTTCTGGCCTGGTTTATTTTTCTTGAACCACAAACCCATCATTTTTGATCCATTAAGGGAAAAATCACAGTCAGAACATGTTTGAAACTTCAGAATAAATACTAAAGAGATTTTGTGAGCTCACTACTGGGAATACTAAATTTGTATACCTAGTTTTAGCTTGGAGATCTCATAACATAGGTATCTCACAAAATGTTTGAGACGATGAGGAAATACAAATACAGACTTGTTAGGTTTTGCCTTCTTTATAGTTCTGAAATATATATATCTCCCACTTCCTTTTTATACAAGATCTATTAGGGCTGAAATTATCCATCAATTTCAGATTATCTGTATTTGAAGGGTATTCAGTTTCAGTCCAGATTTCTGGGTCAGTTTTGAAAATATCCAGATTTCAGAAAGAAAAAATTTAAGGGATTAATAAGATATTTCATTTTTTAAGTCCAATTTTATGAATTTTATTAAATATTGAAAGGAATTCAATAGTATATAATTTGGCTAAACCTATAATTTTGGCTCAGATTTTCCAGCCAAGATATTTATATCAGTTTTTGAGATACATGTTGGAAATCTGTCCAAATTAAAGCAATAAAATTTGGATCAATACTTATATTAATTCGGCTTAACTCCTGGTACATATATGGTATGTGCTTGTCATTTTGTTTTTGGTAGCAGGAGTAACCGGCTGACAATAACCTTTAAAGTATTTGAAGAACATCAATGGTGTGCATGCTTAACGTTTGGATTATTTTTAGAAGGAGAAGAGGATAGCTCTTTGTAAGTCAGTAAATATTAAGATTCAATATCAAATTTCCATTTTACCCTGAAATGCATTTATAGTACATCCATAAGGTACATCACTGAAATGAACTCTGTGAGATATTTGGTAAATCCCAAAGATTGAGGTATAAGTGCTTCAAAGCCACCAGCTAATATAGCTTTAAAAAGTTATTATATTATGGAAAATACATTTGAAAAAGCTTAAAATCCATTTTCCCCTAAGACTAATGGTATCATGAAAAAATGGTATATTACACTTATGAGGACTACATTGAGAAGCGAAAATTGACCCTCAAAAAGCCTCCAGCCAAGTAAAAGTGAGCTAGAATTTGTTTTAAAAGAGCTTACTTTGAGTAGCTCGAAATAATCAAATAAATAGGAATAGAAATCTTTTCAATAAGGATACAGTTTCAAAGAGTAAATTGGCAAGAGAGCCAACCAATTCAGTCCCTATATCACTATTTCGAAATTTTCAAAAAGGATAGTAACACCCCTACCCACTGAGAGGAAAAGAAATCTGAAACTGACCAAGCTTGTAAATTGGTATTCCCGATCAAAAGATGGAAAAGAAATCCAATAGATGAATTAGTGGGGTAAAAATTCACAAGGGGTTGGAAGAGTGGCAAATATACATGATAAGCTGGGAGATTGATCTCTGCAGGTTAGAATCCAAGATGTATATAAATGAAAACCTTTATTTGAAGCCTGGAGGAAATTAATTTGGCACAATTTGGAAATGAACTGGGTGAAATTGAATTACCCAAAGTACCACTTTCATACAGGTTTTTTTAACTGAATTGAGAGTTTCCAGATTGAATTGATATTTCCAATTGGTCAACCTTTCTGAATATGTACTATTGATTTACCATTGAGATTCCTTGGAAGTATTCCTTTGGGGGAATACTGGTTTAATAGAAGAATCAGCCTGAGAAGGGTAGGTGAGTACCTGGCACTTGTGTCCTGAAGGTTTTGGTCCTTTGATATTGGATTCTTGAAATAATTCTTTATCAGAAGGGGTATTGAGTGGAAATAGAGGTAAGAAATGGAAACACAGGAAAAAATGGTACATTTTGAGGGTTTGTGACAACTTACCATGGGGTAGTCTTCAGGAAGAATGGTGTCCATGGGCTTCTTACAAAACCTTTGGATCCCAAGGTCACTTGTCTTTGATTGGGGTTTTGGGTTTTTTTTTGAATTATTAAAACCCCCTTCAGACCTTAGATGTTGTAAAGGCTATGGGATGGCCCTACAGTCCTGGTAAAAATATTTTCCTAAAGAAATTGAGTCTCCAAATACACTGGTGAGGGTGTCATGGCTATTCTTACTTCAATTCCATAGATTATTATGAAATCAATTATTTTGTAAATGATGATGGTGACAAGAATTCCAGATTGAGGCTTTTGGCTGATGATGTTTAATTTTTATGATTATTATTCTGAGAAATGTTTATGTTAGGGAATAATCACTTTATCTGTATTTTGATTTGAATTTTTATGAAATGCACTAACTGTGAATTAGTTTTTAGTAAAATTGATGGCTTGAGATGGATTCAAGTAATTAAAGGTCAGATGTAGGTTGAAATAGCAGGAATACAAAAGCACAATGAACGGGTATACAGTAACTCAATTTTTGTGAGCTCTTGTTCTTAAATCTTATTCATTCACTACTAAAGTGACTTAATATAGCTGAAATAACCATTTAAATTTTTTTTCCAGATGAATCATTTTATAGAAGCTGTTTTTCTGTTGGAATGAAAAAAATTATCAAAACAGCACTAATGTTTTGGCATTAAAAAGACAATTAATCTCTGTAACTACTTCAAATATGAAATGTCTTTATCATAATAGCTGAAAGCCATGAAAGGAATCACACCTCTTTTGAGCCATTAGTGAAAGTATAAGTAACCTGAATAAAAATTATTATGTGAAAGATATTGGGAATCACATAGAAAATGATACAAATCTCAAAAATTCATTGAAAATACAAATATTGATATATCTATCGAAAAATAGAGATTTTGATTGACAAAGTATTGATTAATTAATAAATACAAAATCCAATAGATTCTAACAACGTAAATCCAAAGAGTTGAAACTACTATTTTTAGCTTGTCAAATAAAAGAAAAGATTTAAAATTTATGAGAAAAAGGGATTTGTCATTAAATCTGAAATTGAACTGAGATAAAGATAAATCTTTTTTATATTCAGAGTGAAAAATTCCATTAATTTGTTTGATAGCCATGAGAATTTTCTTACTTTTTTAATGAAATAAATTAACATGACCAAAGATGGTAAATATATAAATAAAAATATGTAGAGGCTATATCATCTTATTCAGTTTCAGATCAATAGTAATTCCTTTATGTATAGGACCTGGAGTCATGAGAATCCATAAAAAAGGAAAGGTATTTAGGTTTTTTATGGTTTGTCTATGATAATATTACTGTCTTCAAGTAATAAAATTTAATTAAACATTATAACCACAAATATAAATGGAATTAGTATCAATATTAATAACTTTCACATTCAAGAAAAAATTATAGCAAATTGATATTATTAAACCTTTTACTAATAAAAAGGACAATAAGAATTATATTTATAAATAATATTATTGATCTATTATTATAATAAGTCACTAAAAATTATGATAATAACAATATAAAAGCCCTACTAAAGACAATTATATTTGGTTTATATAAATAAAGCCAAGTTGAGAATAATATAAAATATAATTTATGACTAAATTATTATAAAAGAATATGTAATATTGACCATAAAAATACCTCTAAAAACAAGAAAAATAAATTAAAAAAATAGAATATTAATAAAAAAACTCACTTGAGAGTGATACATTGATAAAGAAGTTCCAATAAAGGTCAGAACAACTTTTCAAATGATATAAATAAGTCAAAAATTCCAAAATTAAGAATTAAGGGATTTTTTAGAGGATTTGTGGATTTTAGAGATTAGCTTATAACATTATTTTGCAAGTTCAAAACAATTATTAAGGATTATGAATATATAATAAAGCTCTGATATTTCAATAATTGATGTATAACAAGAATAAATAATCAAAAGCTAAATAATTATTGATAATATTAGATTCTGTTGAGTAAAATATTATGTTTTGGAAGGTGGATTGTAATAATTAATGGGTGAAAAAGAGTGATTAAATGGCACCTTTTATGTCTTAGGACACCTCCTATTTGATCAAAGTTTCCCTCAGAGAGAGTGAAGTAAATTCTAAACTTTTTCATGTTATTTTGCCAGCTTACTTATTTAAAGCCATACCATGGGTTTCAAATGACTTTTAATTGAGTCCACACAGGATTTAAATGAATTTTAATTGAGTCCACACAGGATTTAAATCCTGTATGTAGATGCTTAGTCAATTCAGGAAATAAACACAACACATTTTATTCTAAATAAATGAGTTTCAATCTTAAATAAATCTTATGTAATTTTCAATTATAGTTAAAATTAGAAATCTAGAAATTTCAACAAAATTTTATCAAATTGAATAAGTTTTATGTAAGATTCTTGAGTCTTTCAATAAAAGCCAAAATAACCAGTTTCGGGTATAAAACCCTATAGGTTTACCCTAGGTTAATTTTGGTGCAGAATACAAAGATGAAATAATAATTATAGCTTCAAAAACAATCCAACAAAAGTGGAAAGTAACCTCTTTCCAAAGATAAAACTCCCATAACCATAGGATAAGGCATGAAAGAGTTATTCCAGCTCAAAGCAAGAACTGAACACAAACCTTAATTTTCATCTCTCACGTAAAATAAAGAGAAGAAAGGAAAAACCCATTGAATTTGTGTTTAAATTGAAGCCCTAAGACAGGGCTATCAATTGGTACTACCCAAATTGGGCTAGCATGAGAGCTATAAAAGCTATGGCCAAATAAAACCCAAATAAGGGTGAATAAAATATTCACCTCTTGTCTAACTTATACATTTCTAGTGTGAGATACCTAAAGTGTGGTCTTTTTGAAAAGAGTAAAGTCAGGGATATCTGATTTCGAAATCCATTCCCTCAAAAATCATCTAAAACAAATTTTATTGAGAAAACAAACTCCATACAGGATTCAAGAAAAATGCATATCTGGATTATGGAAATGACAAGTGGTATGACTTTTGCATATTTAATGCTACCCATATCAAATGAGCTACGGCTGTATAGAACTCATCCAGGGATAAAAAATGAACCAATTTTGAGCTCATTATCTTTAAAACTGAGAAAGTTATGGAAAATTTAGGGTCAAACTCCCACAGTATGGCCAAAAACTGGATACTGTGGGATATTCTCCCATATCCTTGCATATGGGGTGTCAATTAAACAAAGAAGCCTTTTTATCCTTAAACACCTAATATTTTGGACTGTATGCAGTCCTCATACATGATCTGTCCAGCATTCTACATATCATTCACATCAGACAAAGGCTATGAGGTCCCCAAAATAAAATTCTCACACTGTATTGTGGAAACTTCACAGATGTTGTTTCAACACCACATCTGAGTACAATACAGGTTTTGAAGGCTGTGAAAAACCAAAAGCTAATCCTTGGAAGTGAAAATTCTTCACTCTTCCTATGTTAACAGGTCCAGAGGCCCTTTCCACCCAATTTCAGGATACAAAGGGGCCTTTTCTCTGCCAAAAAGAGAATACCCATCGTGCTCTTTAATTCCTATGCAGTAAACATTTCCAAAACAGCTATAATCATTGAAAATAACCACATATACTTTAACATTTAGTATTGTACTGCTTACTGTAATTAGTCAATTGATGATCAGTGCTCAAAGGGGTTTCAGAAGAACTCACTACCACTATAACCTCATAGTAAAGCCTTAATGCCACAGCCATGAAGACAGTCAGGGAATTACCAATGATTACCAATTGGAGATCTTCCAACAACCAATCAGAAAGGGAGTTCCATGGAAGATTCACCAAATACAGTTTCAAACCTCAATACAGGACTGTCCTCAACAAAGGTGCAAACAGCTGTATTGATTCAAATACCTGTGCTGGATACACCAATATGGGTTTACATCTCAAATAAATATTTCTCAAACAAACAGTCATGGGTTCTCAATACTAAAACTCCAGACTGTAATTTTTTCACATATACCAGCCCCCCTTTCACCCACCTGAGGGTTTGCCCCCAGTTAATTAAAATATTTGATTTATTATTAATATTATTTTATTTCTCACTCAAGAGGTATTATTATATTAATTATTAAGTTAGTCTTAGCCTTCCCTCACCTGTTCAGTAGAGTCCTTGTGGCCATATCCTTATTAATACTTTGCTCTTTTCTGAACATGTTGAAACAGTGATTCAGGATTATTTGTGGTTGGCTCTTTGTTATTGCTTTTGTTTTTATTTCATGTCCTTTAATGCTCATTATTTCATCAGTAGGAATTCTATATTTTATCTGTCACAGGGGCTCTTGGGAAAAACAAGAGTGGCCTGGCACTCAGGAATCAAGAACTCACCTGGAGAGCTCCAAAGGAATAAAGAATTAAAAGAAGAATATATCTCTTTATGAGAAAATGAGAGTAATACAAGATATGCCAAAGATAAGAATGAAGCCAAGGGCCAAAGAATAATAAGAAAAAAGCCAAAGGACAAAGAGTCAACCAAACAAATCCTCAATTCACTGTTTCAACCTTCCAGAAAGAACAATGGAATTATTAAAGGATATGATCACCAATATGCACTAACAGGAAAAGAAAAAGGTGCAAATGACTGAGTTAAGATTATCAGTATTTACTTTAATAATGAAAAATAAAATAATACTAAAAATAAATCCAATATATTGAACAACTGGGGAAAAAGTCCCCAGGGGCGAAAAGGTGGCCAGTATATGTGAAAAGATGAAAGACTGATCCTGGAAGCTGAGTCACCCAACTGTATTGACTGAATTGGGTCAATACAAATCTGGCCATCTTGAAGTTTGTACTTTGTGTCTTGAATTCCCACAGTGGAATATTAATTGGACCAAAAGGGTCAATGCCATACAGGTTCCCTGAATACATCCTGTATGGAACAGTTTAATTATCCAAGGAGTGCTTGATGCGTTGAAAATTGTCTTGATGTTACACAACCTCTTTACACACCCTTTTGAAGAATCCTGAAGTGAAGTACCAACACCTGGAAATCAAGGGAGTTGGGGTCCTAGAATGGTCTTCTGGTAGCGACCATGAATTTTAAGACTGAGGGGCTGAAGTCCACCTTCAAAATGGGTGGTGGATTTGGGGACTTGGTTTAGAATGGCATCATTAAGTGCTTAAGCCATAATCATTGGATTGCTGAGGGAAAGTGGTGCATAATGGTATATAATACCTTATATGCACCACCCTTGGTTCCTGCAGGCTTGGATCCATTGAGTTGGGTCAGGGGTTTCCCTGATCTTGAGGAGGAACCGCTTATTTAAAGTGGATGGGGCCTCTGGTGCTTGCCAGAGTCCATGGTTGGAATCCTGGGTGTCTTTAGACCTTGGGTCAATTTAAGGTTCTTTGGGGTTTTGTGACCATTTTGGGTCTCCAAATTTTGGTCAAAACAGGCTCAGGTGGGCCCACCTGGTATTGCGGCTTCTGGAATGCCCCATTGGCCCCTTTTGGTCTCATTTTAATTGGGCCAAAAGGAGCCTGATTGGTCCAGTGGACTGTAGAGACCATAGGGGGCCTGAATGGCCCAAATATGGCATTTAGGCCCCAAACCACCTAATCAAAGGGGGTGGGCCCAAGTCCCTGGATACAGTCAGAGGAGCCAGGGGCCCCTGGAAGGCTGAATGAACCCCAGGCCCAGAATTAAGGTATTGGCATTGGGGTTGGTGGGATTGAAAATTTGCCAAGGAGGCCAATGATGCAGGATATGGCCTGGGGCCATGAATGGCCAAAAGGCCATGCCAGGATATAAGGGTTCGAATGGCATAAGAATGAGAATATGGCAAAATTGGCTATATATTGGTGGAGGATTGAATTTCCATAAACACCAATTGAGAGAGGTCTTTTTGCAGGGTTGTGATAGTACTTCCCTGCCTTGAATGGTGAGCTCCCAATGTGGAACTGCTTTAAGTGTGGGATTGGATAAGGCAGTCCTTGAGGGGGAAATCACAGGTAAGCAGTTTTGAATTGCTGAGATAATCCTGGAACCAAGGGTGCTAATGGTGCCCTAGCTGCCACTCTGAATATACTAAATAATCTCCCTACAGAGCTCACAAATCAATATTTAAGATTGTGGCTTTACAACTAGAGAAGACTTTTTCAGCCGTCTCTATCAGACCTATCCAATAATCAGCCTAATGATAAAATAATAATACTAATTTAGATAATATATTTCAAAAGATAAATTTGTAGGTGATTTTTTAGAATAATAAAGTAATAATTGAGTAAAATAAATAGTAGATATAATAGGACTGAGTGGTAATTTTAAGCTGTTTATTTTGTTCAAGTTATTTCTTCTGCTTAATAGATAATAGTTTTATATGAGAATATTTAGTATAAGTGATAGTATGTAATAATATTGTTTAAAACCTTAAATAGTTGTAGTTGATAACTAATTTTGATAATATGTTAACTATATTTGTGATAATAATACTAGTGATAGTGAATAGGTATTTAGAAATTATAAATGATAACACCAATATAGGTTTGAAAAGGATCCTGGTGAATGTTGATAAATATGTTACTACTTATAGTAGTAATGATGTATTATAATTGGGGTGATAATAAGTAATAGGATATACTAATAGTGATAGATATGAAACTACTAGTGTTTATTTTGTTTTTATTGACTGGTTGTAGTAATAGTAATATAGCTTTTCTCCTAGTGAGAAGAGTATAATATGAATATTTTGTTGAATATGAGTATTTTACTAATAGATGAATTTATAGTATAGGCAGACTTACTGTTAACTACAGCTATATATAGATCACTACTAATGTAATGTAATAATAATAATAATAGTTATTTCTATATTAATGTACTAGTAAGGGATGAATAGTTATTATCCTTCTTGGTATATAGCTAATTATATTTTTTCATGAGGAAAAAAAAATAAAAAAATAAGAGCAAGAGGCCTCTTTTTTATGTTGTGAGAAGTACCAATGGGCTCTCCATGTAAAGCTTCATTCTTGCCCTTTGAGGTAATTTTGCTGGTGTAAATTATGTAACAAAATTGAGATGACCTATCTGTTACACTGCATTAGTAAGCTTGCACAGCCTTGAGAAATTATTGCTGGTGAGTAAGATTGAGAATGGTGTTATATGCTTGAGATATTTTGTCCATTTGTTTGGCACATATTAAGATTAAGATGTTTTTCTTGGTGGGGATTTTGATAAAAAATATCAGGTGACTTCTCCTTTTACAATTCTTTAGTCAGCTTGCACAGCCTTGAGAAACTAATGCTGGTGAGTAAAGGATGAAGATGGTGTCATGTGAGTAAGCCCATGTATAATTTGTTTGTAATCTTTATTTAGTTCCAGGTGATCATGCTGTGTAATGTGGGGATATCTTATGATCTGTAAGATATGATTACTGGAATTTCGGAGAAGTTCTGTGTTTAGTGTTTTTTAATTTCATGCAGCTAGTTGAATTTGAATTAAGTTCAATTTGATGATCCTGTGGCTGTGTAATGTCCAGATCTTATGCATGTGGACTGCATAAGCCTTATTTGGGCTCCTGTATTGTTGTGTAATTTTCAATTTATTAGTGGATTTTCATGTATTTAGTTGGATTTGATGCTGTCAGATGATCCTTGTGTCACATGAACTGTATTTTTCATTGTTCTGATTCTTAGTAATATAATCGTCCTGATGGATTTAGGGTGGATATAATATTGCAATTTTACTTTTCCCACGTAACTTTTGAGTTTTCTGTATGTATTAAGCCTATATTGTGGATTCTGTAAGGCTTATATGTAAGTTTTCTTGTATAACTCCATAATAGTTGATTCATTTATTATTCATTTAATTATATAAATATGTTGGTTATTATCCTGAATGCTAAAATCTTCCCCTCCTTCATGGTAGTGCTGCTATTACTGTGTTTTTGTGATTTTAATGATGTCCTTTGAGTGGTGACTTCCTGAATTATTTTTGGAGATGTTGATTTTCCCGAATTTTCATTTTTAAACCATTTTAAACTCTTCCAAAAGGTATGGAATACCACATCCCCCTCTCCATATAATGATGTCCCCAGGATTCCAGTTTCATAAGTGAGAATTTTCTTCCTTTAGATTTTCTATTTAATAAATTCAGTTGATAATTCCATTTTTGGCTTGTTATACTGATTTTGAATCTCCATATATTCTTCTTTGACTTGGACCCTGTTGTTTCTTCTTGTTTGTTTGTTTATCCCTATTAATGCTGTCCTATATCATTACTACTGAATTAGGGTAACTTTCCCTCTCCATTTGATAAAAATCCTTTGAGCTACTAATAACTCCTTTTAATAAATTATTTGCACCAGTGTCACAATAATATAAGTAACTTAAGAATAAAACAGAGATTGGTATAGTTTAAGGTCATGTACAGGACCTCTTCTTTGAATTTTTGAGGTTTCTTTGATGAGAAAAGATGATTTAGACAGTTTAAGGTCTTATCAGGGACCTTTTCTTGAGTTGATTTTTGTTGAATTGTATTTATAAAAGATAAAGTTATTATTCAGACAGTTTAATGTCTTATCTAGGACCTCTGCTTTCGTCCTGAGACTGTAATTAGCATAAAATACTGTTGATAAGGCAGTTTAAGGTCTTATCAAGGACCATTTCTTGAGTATTGATTTTGAATAAGCTCTTTAAAAGAATTATTTAGACAGTTTAAGGTCTTATCAAGGACAACAGCTTGAATTCTTGAAGCTTTTTTTTGATAATAAAGATGATTTAGACAGTTTTAAGGTCTTATCAAGGACCTTTCTTGTAGTGATTTTGTTGATATTATTGTTTTGTTGTTGTTCCTTCTATTGTATTTAATAATATTGAGACCCCATATGTTCTTCAGTAAAATTAATACCCATGTCATCCCTTTTCATGACAACTCCCAAACTACCTTTTCATGCATTATAATAAAGTAGGTGGGTACCCCCTCTCCCTTTAATGGTTATGACATAATTTCCACCTCTGATTTATAATAAGAATGTTATTATTATTATTATCATTATTATTATTATTATTATTATTATTATTATTATTATTATTATCATTATTATTATTTATTTATTTATTTATATTTATATTTTTATTTTAAGAAAAATAATAAAATAATATAGAGTATATATAAAATGATAATGATAAATATTTTATATGATAATATAGCTGATATATGATATAACTAACAAACAATAAACAAATAATTAAGGAATCTTAAAATAGTATAAATAAATAGTATATTTTACTTTTTTTTAATTAATTAAATTTATTTATTTATTTAGTTATTATTATTATTATTATTTTAATTTGACAAGACAATATAAGATAAAAAAAATTATGATAATGAATCTTTTTTTAATAATAATATAAAGTAAAATAATATAAAATAATAATAATTATTAAATATAGATGTAAATATATTATACATATATATTATTATATTATCATATTTTTTTTAAAGTGATCCAGTGTAAATACTCTAAATTTGAAGTATTTGAGTTTGTTTTCTAGCTGTGGGGTTGTTTTTTTGTCTTCTGCTCGCTTAATCTCATATCTTTATATTATTATTTTAATTTTAATTTTATTATTTCCATCTTGCGACATCTCTCTTTCTTTCATTATTATTATTTCTTGCTTTTTGATTGATTCATGTTCTGCTTCCTTTGTTCTTTGACACCACACCTTGTTTTATCTGTGTTGTGTTTTATTTCTAGTAATGCCAATCCCCATTGTTGGATGTATTTTTTTCTTTGGTATGTTATGCTTGCCCTTCATCTTATTTTCTATTCTACTAACTTTTATTCTTTATTTATTTATTTATTTAGTTTATTTTATTATTTTAATAAAACTTTGGAAGGGTTTAGAATTCAATACCATCGCATGCATGAGTTTTGGGGCATCCTTCCAAGGCGGTGAGTCCTGGCCCCTTTTTTTATTCCATATTTATTTTATTGATGTTCGTTTTTTTTTTTATTTTTTTGTCTTGAGCCGTAATGCCAACTGTAGCATTTTTTATCAATACATCCAAGAGTGGTCAGGAGGTAATCATGGTTTTTATGGGGAAATTCAATACAAAATAAATTGTATATCACATGACAAGCAGAAATTGACTCCTTCAACTATTTGGCGCTTGTCTTTTGTTCCAGTCACCAGTTTACCCAAGTTGAGCCTTGTCCAAATGGCTTTGTCATCTTTCAACCATGATGACCTGACTTCTCCTCCTGTTCATGTTAACAGTTTTGGTGGGCCAACATCTTCCGAGATCGCCTCAAGTTTTGGCAATCCAGTACCTCCCGTGGTCCTTACTCCAAATATTTCTTCCCCAATTCCTAATCGTCCACCTCCTTATGAACCTCGCCGTGTTTCTCCTTCCCCTCCTACCTTATCATCACATTGCAACAATCATTTCAATCAAATTTACAAAGCGTTCTATTGTATGTTTTGTCATTACGTTCAGGATTTCCACAAAAATTACCATGAAACAGCGGCGTCATCGTTGAATCCTACGGGTTTTTGGTGTTTATGTTTGTCTTTGCATATGGTTATGGAATCATATAACCAAATGTCAAAGTGAGCTTCTTCTTTTTTTATTTTTTATTTTGTTTTCTGATAATAATTTATTTTATAATGCAGCATCCTTGATGAAGAAACAGAATAATCGCTGTGATGGTCATTGGGGCACTATTAAATTATATTTTTTATTTTATTATTTATTTTCTTTCTTTTTTTATTATTATTCTTTATGGATTGTAAACTATTGGTCTATCAATAGTTTGTTTTGGATTTATTACCATGGCTTGCTTCTCTTCTTTCTTTTTCTTCTTTTTCTTCTTTTTTTATTTGTTTTATTAGGTGCCTGCAATTAAAAACGTTTGAAATAGTAAAAAAAACACAATACTTTTGATACTTTGAGCTCTTGTGCTAAGATGTCATGTGCTGTGAAATAAGGAGAAAAGGAAAAAAATAGAAAATAAAACAAAACAAAACAAAAATAAAATAAAAAAATAAAAAAAAGTAAGTATTATATATATTTCTTACATATATATATTTATTTGTTTTGGGGAGATAAAAAAAAGAGAAAGAAAAAAGAGTAATAAAGTAAAAGAAAAAACAAAAATTTAATGATAAAAACAATAAATCAATAAATTCATGTTTTATTAAATGAGCTGAAGATAAATAACATATAAAAATAAATGAGCTTATTGGTTAGTATTTATTATTTATTTATCCTTTTTTTTTTTATATTGTAATGTATAGGGTATTTGAGACTAGAGAAAATAAAAAAAAATTCATGAGATAAGGAAAAGTAAACATAATAAAAAAACATTGAGGATGTGAAAATTGGTTGTCAAGACTATTATTGAATTTGGTGTTTTTTTTTTTTTTTTTTTTTTTTTTTTTTTTTTTAGCTGTAAGCTCATTTCATTTTTGTTATTGAAATATTGATCTTGAAATTCTTCTTTATCACTTAAATACTCATGATTAGTGTTTCCATTTTCATTTTTGTTTTATTTCCAATTCTTATTTTGTGTTGAATTTTGATGTTTCCTTGCCAAATGAGCTTTTGAAAACTTGGGCATATCTTTTTATTTTGAGTAATCCAAAAATATTCCTTTTCTTCCTTGGTGAGCTTTTCTTTTCTTATTTCTGTTTTCTTATTTATTTCTTTCTTTATCCTTTCTAGCCACTTTACATGCTGAACTGAGCATTGATAATTTTGTTCAGTAATTTTGTAAAGCTCTAGGCTGAAATTTTTATTCCTTAAAGGCTGCCAATTGGTATAGCCTTTCCAGGGAAATTGGTCTTCTGTAAGTAAAATTCCATCTGATTCAATTTCTTCCATATTTGTTGGTTTTGATAAAGTTTTTTATCCTGTGTTCCCTATCTGATACTGATTCCTTCATTTATTTCTTCATTTTTGTTCATTTGGATTTCCTTGGCTTTGTCCAAAGAAAAGTAATTTATTCTCAGATTCAAATTTGTATGATCCTTATCAGAGTGATGGTGTGGGGAAGGTGAGTCTTCTTTTCTGGGATCGGTTGAGAATTTTATAGGATCTTGACTACAAATTCTATTTGGCTGTGAGTGGTTTTCCGTAAAATCTTGTTCTATGTTGTTTCTGATGTTTGTAGAATATTTATGTTTTGGTTTAATTGGATCTTCATTTTTAGTAATGTAACTCTCTTTTTCTGCAGTTCTCTCTTTTTTGATAGCTTTATTTCCAGGTTGAATTTGTTTTTTCACCTTGCTGTGTGGATTGAAAGTTTTGAGGTGATGAGGATATTCTGATTCTTCTTTTGATTTTTTAATTAGTTCTTTCGACAAATCTTGTTCTGATTTTCTTATTCTAATTTTTGAATTTTGTAGGTTTTGTTGAGTAATATCTTTATCTTGCATAATAAGCCTTGGGTCAATATTTACCATATTCAAGGGAAAAGGTTGAATTTTCTGAATTTTGTTATCTTCCTTTTTGAGTGAAGCTTTTGGCTGGGATGTTTTTGACAATCCAATTGTTGACCTGGTTACTTCCTGTGGTAAGACTGGTTTACTTTCATCCATATTATTTTTGATATTGGATTTTTTGGATTCTTTATCTGCAGTTTATTGACCATAATCATTTCCATTTGTAGGTTTATTAACAATAATATTCTCCAAGATTTTATTTAATTCTGCAGATTCTTTAGGTTTGGAGGTTGAATCAATACTTTCCTCATGAACTATAAGGTGGTTTTGAGTAAAAATTTCCTTTTTTTTGGAAATTTTGTATTTGAGGGAAACTTGTTTTAATTATTTTAGTGTTGATTTATCTATTTGAGAGCTTAAACCTTTATATTATGATGTGACACTAACTAATATTACAGCTGGCTTGATACTTGTCTTCCAATTATTCTTAAATATTCCCTTTGAAAGGGACTTCAAAGATTTAATAGGTGAAAAAAACTTTATTAATGTCTTTCTTCTGATGTCTTCAGGATTATTGAGGCTATAACTTTTGATGGCTTGAGATATTTGGCTACAAGTATTTCCATTTTCTTTTCTTGAGGCTAAAATTTCTGGAGAGTTTTCTTCTTCAAGCTTTAAATTGAAATACTCTGTATTAATTGGAGCCAATTCCTCATGAATTTTCAGTTTGTCTTTGGAATCCTTCACTTCTTCACTATCAAGTACTTGATGAGAATTTTCCACAAAAATATCTTGGTTTTTGGGCCTTAATTCATTCTCTTTTGGTAATTCTTTCCAATATTCCAATTTAGAGACTGCACATGTTTCCATTCCTACTGGTGGCTCTTCTCTCTATCCTACTTTATGTGGTGAAGAAATTGGTAAGCAAAGTCTTCTTCCATCTGGCTCTATATAACTGAATGTTTTGCCTTTTTGTTGAGAAAAGTCTAATCTTATGTTATTATCTGCAAGGAAGGGCCTTCCCAATACTGTATGAACTGCTCCTCTTGCTACAAAAAGATGTATATTTCTTTCTCCCCCAGTAACTAAAGTGATTGGGGTAAATTCTGCTAATCCAACTATTGAGGTACAATGACCACCAATTCCGCTTAAATTCATGTTAAGGCATCTTGTGGTAAGTCCTTCTTTGATTTCTGAATCCTCTGGTATGATATTCAATTCTGATCCTGTATCAACTAGAGCCATTATTTCATGTCCTTCTTCTCCTAGGTACACTTGCATAAATCCCAATGGACAGGAAGAATGTAATTTGGGCTGTTCATAATCTCCTAAATGATTGTTTATGAGTTTGGTTTGAATTTCGTTTGTGTCAAGTGAGTGAATTGAGTTTCTTTCTTCTGTTCTCAAATTTTTAAGCTGGTTAATAACCTTGAGTGACATGGTAAGAACTTCTTCTAAGGTGAGATTTATTTTCTGATCCAAAACCTTTGTGATAGTTTGGCTCATAATTTAAGGTGTGGATATGAAAATTTGATAAAATATCAAGTACTTTTCCTGTCCTCAAAATTTGTATAAGGTAAAATTATTGAAAATAGTAAGAAATAGTATTTTTAAAGAGAAAACACACCAATTTTATTGTTTTTAGCTTTGTAAGTATAAACAAATAATATAATAAAAATATATTGTTTTACCAAAAATAAAGATTTATCCAAAAATACTCTACAAGAGATATTTAAGGCTACAAAAGAAATTTCTTCAAGAGAAATTTCAATTGGAATTAATTGAGAAAAGAACTGAAAGAAATTAATTAAAGAACAAAGTCCTTAAAAATTTATTTAAAGAGAAAATATGCCCAACAGTGACCAAAATGAATTTGGAAACAAAGTGACAAAGCTGACAGTGATGAAAGATGCTTTATGTCACTTTTGGGGTGGTTCAGGGGTAAAAATGATTATAAGAGTTACAAAAAATGATTATAATGACTTTTTCACATAGTTAAAAGGTTAAAAATGATTTAAGAAAGGTGGTTGAATCTTTTATTGATTGGTTTAACAGTGTTTAAGCTAATTATAAAAGGAAAAGATTCTAACATGAAGAGAAAAGTGGGGTAAAGAAGAAAGTATTTTATAGCCATCAATTTTCTTACTCCACAAGTAAAATTTACTGTTTTCAGTAGTTTAAAACACTCTGACAACAGAAAAGCCAATTATGGCATCATTGAACCCTGGTTCAGACAAAAAAGGGGCTGGTTTTAGCCATTTTAGACCCTTAAATCAGCCATTACTATAGTAATACTTGGCCTAGAGCCTTCAAAACACGTCAGAATGAGTGTAGGAGACATATAAGCCAGTTAAAGCTGTTTTCCCTAAGATTGTTGTATATTAAGAATAGTTTTACCCTCTTAGAAACAGTTTAAACTGCTCTGGTTGGTATCAAAACCTCATCGTGAGTTGAGTCACAGACCATGTGACTCAATTCCAGGCGAAAAGTGATGAACGTTTGCAGTGATTTTGATATCTCACGCCTGTCAGAAAGGACTTTGGGGGTCTGGCTCCTCCTTAGAGCTAGAGCTCCTTTCTCTCCCAAATTTAATCTTTCCCATTTATTTTTTCCTTTAATTCCTCATCATGTATTATCCTTACAATTTACATATGTAATTCAATTGAGTTTTACAGTACACTACTGTAATAATTGACACCTCATATGTAAATCAAAGTTCACCTATGTAATACACATGCACATTTTGACAATTCAATTGAATTAAATTGAAAATACTTCAATTCCTCATAACTTCTAAAATATACACAACACCTCAATTTTAACACGAAAATTGATGATTAACACTACATGTGATGTGAATTAAATTAAGGTTTTGAGGATTTTCAACTTTTAAACAGAAAATACAAAAAAAGCTTAATTTAAGCTTATTTAGAGTTGAGTTACAAAGATTTCACTCAGAGGTGACCCCACCTAACTTTTTATAAGGAATCCAGTTGTGAGATAAGTTATATATGTTTATTTGTTAGATAAAAAGTTATGATACAATTTATTTAACTTTTTTCTAAAGTTATTTTATTTTGGTTAATTTTGTTAAAAATTCATCTTGACTTAATTTTTTCAAGTAAAAAGGTGTTTTTACAATTTTCAAATTTAATGTATTTTTATTTTTAAATTATAATTAAATTTTTGATTATGCATATAAATTAATATGTATATTTTAATTTATATTTCCAATTTTTTTATTTATGTTTGTATATTAATTTTTTGTTTGTGGTCTTGTGGGTATATAAAAATACCTCTAAGGCTCACATTCCCTCCCCCTAAAAAAAGAATATTACTTTGTAATATTGTTATTTCTAGTATGTCTGAATATTCTGAGAAGTTTGGTAGCTTCAGGCATGTCCTTTTCTTCTAACCATTTGTCTTCACAAGTTGGGTCACTGTACCTAACAAGGTATTCCCTTACTTTTTTGGTTCTTGATTTTCTTTCTTTAAGAACTTTGGTAATCTTCTTAATACAAGATTTCTCAATAGGCCGTACAGCTTGGAAAACCTTTCAGCATCACTAGATTTATATGGCTTTATAAAGCTCACCGGAAATGTAGGATGCTTATTACTAAGTTCTTCAGATAATTATACTTCAACAGCATTTTCTCCATGAAGGTTTTTAATAAAAAAAGGTCCTGCAAGGGAGTCTGTGAGCTTTTTACTGTCACAGGGGCTCTTACGGAAGCAAGACGGCCTGGAACTCAGGAATCAAGAACCCACTTGGAGGGCTCCAAAATATATAAGGAATAATAAAGATTTAATTTCTTTAAAGAAGAAGAAGGGGAAAAGACAAGTATGCCAAAGATATGAGAAAAGATAAGAAGCCAAAGGCCAAAGATAATAAAGGAAGACAACGAAGTGAATCCTCAATTCACTATTTCAACCTGCCAGAAAAGGAAATGGAATTAGCAAAGGATATGACCACCAATATCCACTGACAGGCAAGGAAGAAAAAGGGAAAGGTGCTGAATGGCTAAATTAAGATTATCAGTATTAACATTAATAAAGTAAAAGAAAGTAAATCCACTATATTAATTAACTGGGGAAAAAGTCCCCAGGTGCTGAAAGGTGACCAGTATATGTGAAAAGCTGAAAGACTGATCCTGGAAGGTGAGTCACCGGCTGTATTGCCTGAATTGGGTCAATACAGATCTTTCCATCTTGAAATTTGAACTGTGTGACTGAATTCCCACAGTGGAATATGAATTGGCCCAATTGGGCCAAGTACATACAGGTTGATTGATTGATGCCTGTATGGACCAATTGAGTTGTCCAAGGAGTATTGAAATAGTTAATTCCTTGAAAACTGATTGAAATGATTTATAACCTCTGAGAATTCCTTTGGAATAATCCTGAATGATATTGCCAACCCAACTCATGCAGGGCTAGGTGGTTGGGATCCTTGAATGGTCTTCTGATTGCCGCCATGGATTTCCAGACTGATGAGCTAAGAGATCCTCCTTTGAAATGGGCATTGGATGTTGGGACCTTTATTTGGAAATGTGGAATTGGGTCCTGAAAACATCACCATTGACTTGCTGAGCAAAAATGGTGCATAACGGTATATAATACCATATATGCACTGCTCCTGCAACCTTGAGTACGGGGTGCATGGAGGAGTGGAAGAAGCCCCTTAAGATGAGGGGAAGGCTTGAGCTGAGCTGATCTGGTGGCCTCTGGTGGTTACCCGAGGCAATAGGCTGAAACGTGGTCCATGATGATCCTGGGCCAAAATGGGTCCTATGGTGATTTATGGCCATTTTGGGGCCAAGACTGGCTCAGGTGGGCCCACCTTGCCTTGGGGGCTAAAGGGCTGCCCCCTTTGGCCTGATTGTATTAGGCCAAAAGGGGCCTAAATGGCCCATGGACTGGGGACCGTGATTATGGCCCACAGACCATAGAGGCCGTAGGGGGCCTAAATGGCCTAAAAAGGCCATTCAGGCCAGGACCCCCATAATGAAAAGGGGTGGTCCAAACCCAATGATTATGGTTAGGATACCCAGAACCCTCTAGGAGACAAAGAGACCCCCCAGGCCCAAACGCAAAGATAGAGGCATGGGGGTTGGGGATATGGGAATTGGCCAGAGAGGCCAATGATGGCAGGATATGGCCTGAGGCCATAAAAGGCCAGGAAATAGTGATATGGCCAAAGTGCCATAGAGCACGAGAAGGGGCTAAATTGGCCATAAAGATATGGTGTGGCCAATTGGCCCCAACTTGGTCCCAGGTTGGAATTGCCACAACACCAATGGAGGAGGGTCATTCTTCATGGTTGTGACAGTACCCCCTACCTTGAATTGTGAGCACCTGAGCACCAAGATAAGGTAAAAGCCTGTTGAGGCTGCTGAGACGGATTGGACGTGGGGATTCCAGAGGTATTTGAATCTTGAAAAGAAAAATTTTGAGCTGATAAAAGTATTGGCATATGAATTGAGGTTGACTTGGTCTTCTCTTGACATTTGGCTTAAAAATGTTGAAGACATGATTTTGGAATTAAGATTTATGAGAAAAGAAATTTAAGAAGATATAAAGAATAAAAAAAATAAAAGAAACAAATATAAAGAAAGAAAAAGAAAATAAAAAGGAAAATGACTTTTGAGGGAGAGTCCAATCTTCCTCACGGGTTTTGACAATTGATTTTGAAAGTGGCCAAGGACCTGGATAAAAGAATTTGATGCCAGGTGCTCACAGAGTGGCAAAGGGGATGTTTTGAAAGATTGTAGACCCCTCAGGGAAGTGCACACTAGGAGAGGAACTTACTTTTGGTAGTTACCAATCCGGCCAGTGCCATAAATAAGAAAGGTTTTGATAAAAGAATGTGATGAAGGGATAATATCTTGGGAAGGAAAATAAGAAAGTAATGGTCCATTTGCCCAATTGTAAATGGCAATAAATTGGAATTGATTTTGAAATCCAGGCCAAAGGATCTGTGTCCAAATTGAAAAGTGCTCACAGAGTGGCCAAGGTGATTCTTACAACAGAAAAGAGTAGAATACCCCTAAAGGTGCATACTAGGAGTGGGACTTACCTTTGGTAATTCCTCTCCCCACCAAGCACCATAAAAATTCAAGCTTTTGAAAAACTGGGTCCTGGCTTGTCAGGATACAAAGAATGAAAATCTTTGATGAGTTCAGGACAATTCTTGAGGTTTTCAGCTGGTTCCCATGTGGATCTTTCTGAGTCTTGACTGAAACCTTTCCATTCCACAAGATACCATAAATTTCTTCTCTTGAGCTTTGAATCCAGTATTTGAGAGACTTCCCATTCCTCTTCTTCTTCAATGATGATTGGAGGAGGAGGCTCTTGATGCCGATTTGGGATTGTTGATGTCTTGACTGGCTCCAAGAGTGAAATATGGAAGACTGGGTGGATGGATTTCCATTGAGATGGAAGCTTGAGGTGATAAGCATGAGTACTGACTTTCTTCAAGATTGGAAAAGGACCCAACTATCTTTCAGACAGTTTTTTGGTGGGTCTGGTTGATTTTATGTTCTTGGAAGAACGCCATACCATGTAACCAGGATTGAAAACAGGTGGATTTGCTCTGCTTTTATCTGCATACCTCTTAAACTGGCTTATAGAAACTTCACGTTCTCTCTTGACATCTTGCTGTACTGATTGGACTTTTAATGATAGCTTTCCAGCAGGAGTATCTTGAGTGATGTGAACTGAGTCAAATTGTGGATCTCTTCCATAAACAGTGAAAAACGGCAATTGCTTGGTTGAATAGTGATCAGAATTATTGTAGGCAAATTCAGCCAGAGGGAGCCAGGTGTTCCAATCATCTTGATGATAACTGACATACATCCAAAGATACTGTTCCAGTATCTGATTTACCCTCCCTATCTGTCCATCAGTTTCTGGATGGTAAGAAGTTGACAAATCTCTTGAAATCTTGAGCTGCTGACAAAGATTGGTACAAAAGGAAGAAACAGAAAGGGGACCTCTATCACTGAAAATGCGTTAAGGGAGGCCATGCTTTGAAAAGATATTCTTGATGAATAAATGGGCCAAATCTAGTGAAGTGATTGAAGACATTGTTGGAATAAAAACCGCCATTTTTGAGAATCTGTCCACTATGACAAGGATTGAGTCAAATGAATTGGACAGTGGCAGTTGAGTGATGAAATCCATTGGAAGACAAATCCAAGGACCATTTGGAATTGGAAGAGGTTTGAGGAGTCCAAAATTCTTATGATGGATATTCTTGCTTTTTGAACACTGTTGACAGGATGAGACATAATCCTTGATGAATTGAGTCATGCTGGACCAGTGGAAATCCCGCTTGACAGGTTTGAGAGTCTTCTCTTGGCCAGGGTGTCTAGCTCGAGGAGAATCATGACACTTTTGAAGAATGCTGAGCTGAATTGTGGGGTCATTTGGGACCACCACCCAATCTTTGAAGAGAAGAAGTTGGGAAGCGTAATCAAGAGAATAATCCTGAATGGATTTACCTTTGCCTAATTCCTGAAGGATACTTCTGTACTGAAAATCTTGCCATAGAGGCTTCTGAATTGAATCAATCAAATTTAAAAAAGATCCCACCTTGACTGCAAAATATCTTGAAGGTTGGACTTCATCCTGCTTGATGAGCTGTTGAAAGCTCATTAGCTTCTTGCTGATGAAATCCTACCCCCTCTCTGGATAGACGTCGTCCCAACGTGATAAGGCATCCAGAAGAGTAGCTAGGCGGCCAGGGCAGTAAGTGATTGAGAATTGGAATTCAAAAAGGAGCTCAGCCCAGTGGGCTTGATGGCAAGTAAGGACCTTTGAAGACATAAAGTACTGAAGAGAGGAATGATTGGTGAGAACTTCAAAAGGAGAGGACAGAGAAAAAAGAAAAGCCCTCCAGCGCTTGAGAGCCCAGACTATTCCAAGGAGTTCCTTGTCATGAATCTCATATTTGAGCTCTGCTGGGATGAGCTTGCGGCTGTTGAATGCAATGGGATGTTTTCCTGAATCAGAGACCTGACTCAGTACAGCACCCAAGGCATAATCAGATGCATCGGTCTCTACAGTGGTGGGTAGAGAAAGATTGGAGCCGTGGTGAAAGCCTCTTTGAGCTTGTGAAAATGACTGAGAGCTTCCTCATTGAGGGGGAAACAGGAATCTTTCTTCAGGAAACTGGTGAGTGAACTGATCTTCTTTGAAAAATTCTTGATGAAACGGCGGTAGAAGTTGGCAAAGCCAAGGAAAGATTGAAGATCCTTGAGGTTTCTTGGATGTGGCCAATTGAGAATCTGCTGGACTTTTGCTTGGTCCATCTTGAGGCCTTCAGAAGAAACAACATAACCAAGGTATTCTACACTAGAGACATTAAATAGGAATTTTGAAGCCTTAGCAAAAAGGTTATTGGCTCTGAGTCTGGAAGGAACAGTGGACACATGAGTGACATGTTCTTCCTCAGATTTTGAAAAGACCATAATGTCATTTAAATAAACCACAACATAAATATCAAGAAGATCTGGGAAAATATCATTGACAAGATTTTGAAAAGAGGAAGGAGTATTGGTGAGCCCAAATGGCATAACCAAGTACTCAAAACTGCCATATTTAGTTCTGAAGCATGTCAAATGTTCATCACCCTCCTTGATTCTGAGCAGGTTATATGCACCACGCAAATCAATATTGGAGAAGATAGAAGAACCATTAAAATCATTGAGAAGCTGATTCATAGGAGGAACAGGATACTTGTTCTTCCTCATAACAGCATTGAGTTTGTGGTAATCAACACACAAACGGAGGCCACCATATTTCTTTTTGACACAGAGGACAGGTGCTCCTGTTGAAGAGGAGCTTTTCCAGATGAAACCTTTCTCTACATTCTCTGAAATGTAGGCCCTGAGTGCATCTGACTCCTGTTTGGATAAAGAGTAGATCACCTCAACTGGAGGTAGAGACCCCTCCAGCTCAATATGATGATCACAGGCGTGGTGAGGAGGAAGTTTCTCTGCTTTCACCTTGGAGAATATATCCAAATATTGGTGATAAGCAGGAGGGACAACCTTCATCACAGTTTCTACTTCTTCTGGCTCTTCCTCTTCATCCCACAACTCCTCCAGGGAGCTATGATAAGATAAAGGAGGAAGGTCCATATTCCCAAAGAAGAGATTAAGTGAAGATAAAGAATTATCTTCTCCAACATCTTGAATCTCTTTGAAGACTTCATCTCCAGATAATGGTAATGACTGAGGGGAATTTATGGAAGGAATATGGACAGAAGATGGGAATGAGGGTGTTCTAGAATCACCAACCAGAGCTGCACATGATTTGGCAGAAGAAAAGTCATTACGGAAAGAATTAGAAGGATCAGAATAGTTGTCATGATCAGCATTAAAGGTGATAAGCCCTTGCCTCCAATCAATAGAAGGATTAAAATGACTTCAAAAGTCAAAGCCCAATATGAGGTCTTCTCCCTTGGGAGTATCAATGACTAAAACGTCCCATTCAAAGCTTGGGAAGGAAGGGAGGTCAACCATATATTTAGTATGGTGAGTCACAAATAAGGAAGGGGACTCAGAGGAGTCCAAAATGATAAGAGGAATTTTTTCTGGGAGTTCTGATGTAGTCAATGAGTACTTGTGAACAAACTGCTTTGCAATAAATGAGTGTGTAGTACCAAAATCAATGAGAAAACTGTAAAGAACATCAGAAAGAGAAGAAAAAACAAAGAATTTAAGAGAATTCCTGACACCAGTATTCAGAATGCACAATTGTGCTCTGGATGGAAAACAGTGAAGACCATTGAACACAACATGATGTTCACTCAGGCTTTTCCCTGGCTGGGAAAACTGCCTGACAGTTGGGTAAGCTTGTTTTGAGGCCTTTTGACACAGGACTCAAGACTATGCTTCCGACCACAATAAGTATACAAGCCCTCCTTGATTCTTCTTCCTTTTTCAGAACCTTTCAGCTTGAAGTCCTTATTCAACAAGGAAGAATGGGGCTTGTCCCACTTTTGAGAATGAAAATTCTTCTTCTTGTGACTTGAGCTTGAAGAATTTGACTTTGAGGCTTCAGGCTTCTTCTCTTGATGATGATTCTTCTCCTTTTGCCTCTCATAGTACCTGGTATCAAGTTCCAGGCTGACATCCATTAAGTCTTGAAGAGAATCAATATTTGAAGGATGGGAGGCCAAACCCTTCCTGAAAGGATGAATAAGAGCCCTTTCACCCCAATCTCCAATTCTTGAAACCAAACTCCTGAAATCGGCAATGTATAAGGCAACATTCCCACCTTCTTTCATTCTAAGGCCGTCCAAGTTTGCTTCAGCTTTTCTAACTTCATTTTCGTCCCCAAATAGAGTGAAGAGTTGGGATTCAAACACTGGCCAAGAATTGAGAAGATAACTTGAGTCTTGATTGTTGAGATTGGAAAGATAAGGCTCAATCCGTTTTGCAGCCCTGCCAATTAAAAAGGAAGTGGCATAAAGAACTTTCTTTCTGTCTTGAGAGAAACTTGCTGGGTCATTGTGAAAGATAAGTTGACAAGACTGAATGAAACTTCTGAGTTTGAATGATTGAGTCCCATCAAAGCATTTCGGTGCCTTCATAGATGGAGTCTTGAAGGCTGGTGGTCTGGAAACTTCAGAAGATGCAGCTTCTTGAAGATTGGTCATAATTTGGGTCATTTTCTGCATGATGGCCAATAAGGATGGTTCAGTCTGGTGAGAGACAGGCTGATCAGACTGGCTAGAGTTGGTCCTCTGGTGCCTTCAGATGCTCCCACAGGAGCAGGAGCAGCCTCAGTGCCATCAGACTCTTCCTCTTCCACTGAATTCTCCTCCTCCTCTTCACCATCTTCACCTGGACCTCTAAAAGTAGTCCTTGACATGCCTGGAAAACCGCCAACTACTCCTGAAAAAGAGCTTTCTCTTCTTGGCACTCTTCCTTCCTTCCTGGATGGTGCTGCTCCTTCCAAAATGGGTCCTCTGTCCAATTTGGCCCTCAGGTGAGAAACTGCTGGGGTGCCATCAAGAGGAGCCCTTGGAATTGGAGTGAGAAGAGCTTGAGTTCGGGCCTGAGACCTTGTCTATCTTGCAGGAGGTGAATGTTGGAGTGGCATGATTGAATAAAAATAGAATTTGAATGAAAAGAATAGAAACTTGAATAAACAACTTGAGGCAGAACCAAAATAGTCTTGAAGATCAAATCAAATCAAATCTTGAGGAAAAATAAATGAATCAATGAATCAAATGAGATCTTCAGGTAAATCAGTCAATTAAATATCAAATGAAAACTTGAAGTAAATGAATCAAATAAGTCAAATCAATCAAAATCAAATGTCAACCAATTCAAAATAAAAATCTTGCAGAAAATCAATCAATCAAAATGAATTCTTGAGGCAAATCAATTTATGTCAAAATTCTTGATGTGAACAATCAGCAAAATGAATAAATTCTTCAGGTAAATCAATTATATTGAAGTCAATGTCAATTTATGTCAAACCAATCAGTCAAAATCAAAATAAAGTGAAATCTTCTTGAAAAAATCAAATGTGAATCTTGATGTGAAGATGTGTCTGAATGATATTAAAGATTAATTTGAATTTCAATAATGAGGCGTGAATGCAAAGGATTTGATGAATTGAATGAAAATGAAAATGAGATAAGATTTAAAAAGAGAAACAAAAGATAAAATTGGGGTCAGCGTTCAATTTTCATAATGAAGAATGAATGAGAGAAAATTGAGAGGTGACAAAGAATTGTAAGATCATAAAACGTTAAAGGGTCATAATTTTGATGGAATGAAATGAATGAATTAAGAAAATAAGAATGAATGAAAAGAAGAGAAACTATGAGTTAATTAATAAAATGTCACAGGGGCTCTTATGGAAGAAAGAGGGCCTGGAACTCAGGAATCAAGAACTCACTTGGAGGGCTCCAAACAATATAAGGAATAATAAAGATTTAATTTCTTTAAAGAAGAAGAAGGGGAAGAGACAAGTATTCCAAAGATAAAAGAAAAGATAAGAAGCCAAAGGCCAAAGATAATAAAGGAAGCCAAAGGCCAAGAAGCCAACCAATTGAATCCTCAATTCACTGTTTCAACCTGCCAGAAAAGGAAATGGAATTAGCAAAGGATATGACCACCAATATCCACTGACAGGCAAGGAAGAAAAAGGGAAAGGTGCTGAATGACTGACTTAATATTATCAGTATTAACTTCTATAAAGTAAAAGAAAACAAAGATAAAAATAAATCCACTATATTAATTAACTGGGGAAAAAGTTCCCAGGTGCTGAAAGGTGGCCAGTATATGTGAAAAGTTGAAAGACTGATCCTGGATGGTGAGTCACTGGATGTATTGTCTGAACTGGGTCAATACAGATATGGCCATCTTGAATTGAACTGTGTGACTGAATTCCCACAGTGGAATATGAATTGGCCCAAATGGGCCAAGTACATAAAGGTTGATTGATTGACGCCTGTATGGACCAATTGAGTTGTCCAAGGAGCATTGAAGTACTTGATTCCTTGACAACTGATTGAAATGATGTATAACCTCTGAGAATGCCCTTGGAATAATCCTGAATGAAATTGCCAACCCAACTCCTGCAGGGATAGGTGGTGGGGATCCTTGAATGGTCTTCTGATTTCCGCCATGGATTGCCAGGGTGATGAGTTAAGAGATCCTCATTCAAAATGGGCGTTGGATTTTGGGACCTTGATTTGGAAAGGTAGAATTGGGTCCTGAAAATGTCACCATTGAGTTGCTGAGCAAAAATGGTGCATAATTGTATATAATACCATATATGCACCACTCCTGAAACCTTGAGTACGGGGTGCATGGAGAAGTGGAAGGATTCCCCTTAATATGAGGGGAAGGCTTGATCTGAGCTGATCTGGTGGCCTCTGGTGGTTACCCAAGGCCATAGGCTGAAAAGTGGTCCATGATTATACTGGGCCAAAATGGGTCCTATGGTGATTTATGGCCATTTTGGGGCCAAGACTGGCTCAGGTGGGCCCACCTGGCCTTGGGTGCTAAAGGGCTTCCCCCTTTGGCCTGATTGAATTGGGCCAAAAGGGGCCTAAATGGCCCACGGACCGTGGACCATAGAGGCTGTAGGGGGCTTAAATGGCCCAAAAAGGCCATTTAGGCCAGAACCCCCCTAATGAAAAGGGGTGGTCCAAACCCAATGATGATGGCTAGGAGACAAAGAGACTCCCCAGGCCCAAAAAAAAGATAGAGGCCTGGGGGTTGGGGATATGGGAATTGGCCAGAGAGGCCAATGATGGCAGGATATGGCCTGAGGCCATAAATGATGGTTGGGGCCACAAAAGGCCAGGGAATAGTGATATGGCCAAAGTGCCATAGAGCATGAGAAGGGGCTAAATTGGCCATAAAGATATGGTGTGGCCAGTTGGCCCCAACTTGGTCCCAGGTTGGAATTGCCACAACACCAATGGAGAAGGGTCATTCTTTGTGGTTGTGACATTTACATCCTTTTCTGTTATTGAAGTTGGTGGTGAATACTAGTACTAAATCCCCCACTTTGAAATCTGGAGTGGCATGTGATTTGTCCCATTTATCTTTAGCATATGCAAATGAGCCTTCAATGCATCTTACCGCATGCTTTCAAGCTCTGTCTAGCATTCCTTTGAAGCTGGAAGCTGTAGGATGTATTTAAACCAAATCTTTTCTTAAAGAATCTTGGGGTAACTTGGGATTCCCCCCTTTTCTATAATAGCAGGAGTTTGATTGGTACTGGCATGAATTGATGTCTTATATGCAAATTCTAATTCTGGTAGAAGAGCACACCAATTATGAGTGAATCCATCACAATCTTTGAATTCAAGGCCATATGCACAAACTCTTCTCATCATGTCTTCCAAGAGTTTCATCATCCTTTCAGCTAGAACATCAGTCTTTGGGTGGTAGGCTGTAGAGAAAGACAATTTAGTGCCAAATAATTGGTGAAGATTTGTCCACAGTGCTGAAGTGAATTTGGGATCCCTGTCACTAATGATATTTGTGAATATGCCAGTCCATGATACTACTCTATTCCATATTATAAGAGCTGTATCCATGGCTGTATCATCTTTGTGACATGGTAAAAAGATTGGAGTTTTACTGAGTCTGTCTACAATCACTAGGGAAGAATTATAACTTCTGTCACCTCCTGGTGGTAGGCCAGTTATGCAATCCATATGGAAAATTTCCCAAGGTCTTCTGGGTTCTTGGATTTTGATCATATTTCCAAGTCTTTTGCCTGTGGATTTATTTGCCTTTTGACATCTGTCACAGGTTTTTCAATACTCTGAAAATGTTTCTGCCACATTGGCTACCATATGCAGGTCTTCAATTTTTCTCTTGTTCTGTCTTCAGACAGATGTCCTGAAAAGGGGCTGTCATGGCATTCTTTCAGTACAAGATTGATTAATGACCTGTACACAACTTTCATGACACATGTGCGCTTGGTCCTGTGGTAAATTATACTATCCAGTAGGTGAAATCTTCCTTCATCATAAGATTTCCCCCATACTTCATCCAAGGCATGTATTAGAGAGTTGTCTTTACAGTCTTTGTTAAGTAATTGGCATAAGATGCTACAATTCTTATCTTGAGTGTAACTGTTTCTTACTTCTTCAAAGAAGGTGGTGTTCAAGTCTGTAACACTTATTCCTTCTATTAGGATATGTGGGGACTCTTCTTCTGGCACATGAGCAGGATTATCAATATTATTTGTTAATGGACATCTGCTTACTCCATCTGCATTTTCAGGAATATTCCCATCTTTATGAAAAATAGTCATATTGCCCCTATACTCTTGTATGGCTATTTGCCATCTGAGAATATGTCTGTTGGGTGTTTTCATGTTTAAAAGTGATTTAACAGCGGTACAATCTGTTATTACTTCAGAAACACATCCTTCCAGAAAGTAATTGAGTTATTCTAAAGCCCAAAAAAGGCATCAACACTCCATCTGACTTGCTCCATATCTGGCTTCAGTGGTTTGATTTTCCTGGATATGAAACATATGGGTCCTTCCACAGGTTTATCATTGATAATATGGAGTTGATGAAGTTCAGCACCAAGTCCATCTCCTGATGCATCAATATAAATCTTAAAAGGCAGCTTAAAGTCTGGAATCAGTAAGAGTGGAGCAGTGGTCAAGGCTTGTCTCAGAGATTCAAAGGCTTTGACTCTGTCAACAGTCATTTCAAATACTGTGTTTTTGTCACATAATTTATACAGAGGTCTTGCTATGGATGCATAATATCTAATATGTTTCCTGTAATATCCTGAAAACCCCAAAAATGACTGAATTTATTTCTTATTCTGATGCATAGGTTTCAGCAATACTGCTGCAACTTTGTTTTTGTCAATTCCAAGGGATAAACCTGTGAGCCTTGAGGTATATTTTACATACCCAAAGAGGCCACAATTATCTTGAAAATAAATTCTGAATTATGCATAACTCATAAGTCATCCATATATCCAAAATTCATCATTTTTGATTTCAGAAAAGATGAATAACTTTTTATTGAGTAAATCCATGGATTTAAGGACAGATTTGGATTTTACACAAGAATTCACCTAGGGTAGCTCCATAGAGTGAATAAGCTAAAATTAACTCTTTGAGGTGGTAATATGGAAAATACTTCAATACCACATAAAAGATCCATGAAAACTTTTGTTTTTCTTAATTTCACGCCAAAATAATGGGAATGTGAGAAATCCCATGTTAGATATACACTAAGAATAGTGTTATGCATGTTCTGGGCACTTAATATCATGGTATTCGTACATGGACTTTTGGTACACCCATAGTGGATATCTCACTTTAAGCTTAATTTTCTATTTTGATGTGAAAAATAGGCAAGGGGGACAAAAGACATCAAAGAGAGCCAGGGTACCCAACTTCTGAGGCCTCAGAGGCATCGGCAGTTTCAAAGCTTGGATCCATGGCTGATCTTGGCCCAATTAGTAAACTAAAACACTTTGGGAACTTGGTTACCATGTTACAACTACAGTAAATCATAAGAAAATAGGAAATAACCTGCTATTTTGATGTGCCAAGGAAGTAAAGAGCTACTTAGACTCCTGTAACCATGTCAATTCTTAATTGCTTTCCATGGATAAGCCCTAAAAGAGTAATTTAAAACCTTTTTGGACTTGTATCAATTGATTTACCTCATAGCAACCAGTTAAACACTGATATTTGCAATTCTATGTAGAAATGAGGTGAAAAAATAAAAATTCACTAAAAATACAATTCTCGATGAATCTCTCTGAAAACTTCATGAACAATGGAGAACTGTATTATCTATGGTACAACCAAAAAGGATTATGGTTTCACTAGTAAAATTAAAAGGTTTACTTACAGTCCATTGTTGACTATTCTATGTGAAACACTGAATCTTCAAAAATTCACAGTAATTACAACCTGTGATGAAATTGCCAATAGCATTTATAGCTTTGAGGAATCAATGATTATTTTGGAATAAAAGAAGATTTACAGATGTTACTCCTTTTATTCTTAATCATATTGGGGTTGGTAGTCATGTAAAAGCATCAATTAAGTAATTATGATAATCTTATGTGACAATAGATGATGCAATCAATAATCCAAAAGATTTTATTGTTTTCTCACTCAATGGGTTTTCAGTTTGATCCATGGCATTCCTCTTTGAGCTGTTGTTGACTTAAAAGAGGCCTCCTCTTGCTGTTTTTTCCAAGAATCATCTTATTATCCATTTACATCATTGTTACCAACAAGTAAGTATTAGTTAAAGCTATTCTTAATTGTTTTAATTCTTTCAGAATCAATCAGAAAGACGTGAAATCATAGAATCCAACTATATATTGTTGTAATACTGCTATGTATCATTTTGATCCCTTAAATCCACAATTCTATGTCAAATTTCTCTACTTATATCTTTCAATAAGTTCTTTGGAGTATATGTGAGTCATTTATCTTTAATTCTTAAATTTTTTTCTCTAAAATTAGTTTTCTTCAAGAATTATCTTTATAATTATTCTTGCAAAAGATAATTATATATTAAAATAATTTTATTATTTTAATGAAAGAAATTTTTATTATTAAATTCTTCTTGTAATTTATTCTTGTAGACAATTACTTCTCACTGTTAAAATCACTAGTAGTGTTTAAAAAGTGAAAGAAATAATTCTTTAATTATTTCATTGTGGTTATAATAATGTTTTATTATTATATTTCATAAGAACAGACATAGTATTGTTGATTGATAGTAATATTAACATCAGTTTCATAGTCAAATCTTACAACACCAGATACTACATGTCCCAGTGCTTTAAGTTCTTTAAATCCAAAATGGAATTTATTTAAAGAAATATTCATGTTCACAGAGTGAATTTTTGTCAAAAATCTGGATAATCTGTTCATATGTACTTCCCAAGTTTTGGAACAGACAATAATGTCATCAATGTAAATCATTAACCATCCTTCTGAAAGCTCTTCAGGGAAAATTTCATTCATCATTCTTTGGAAGTGTGAAGGTGTATTTGTGATTCCAAAAGGCATCCTCAAATATTCATTAACTCCACAATGAACAATAATTCTTAAGTATTTCCTTGCTCTTGGTGTCACTAAATTTTGATAAAATCCTTTAAGGGCATCCATAGTGCTTCTATACACTGCTTGAGATATTTGGGTGAGAGAAATTTGGATTTTTGGTATTGGGTACCTGTCTGGAACAGTGTAAGTGTTCAGATCTCTAAAGTCCCTAACAATTCTAGATTTTCCATTATTCCATGCTGCCATGACTGGTGTAGTTATTTCTACTTCTTCATTGTGGCCAACTTTTCTTATTACACCAATATCTAAGGGTTCTTTAATATGAATTTCTAGAGCTTCTCTTGATTTAGGACTTGCTGGATATGCAGGTCTTCTTAAGAGTGGTGGATAAAATCTCCCAATATTGAGGATGATGTCAACTTCATTACCAATAATTTCTCCCAAAGGTTATTGGTCTGATGCAAATGCTCCTCTGTGGTCATTTAAAAGGGCAGAAAGTTCATTTTCCTGATTATCAGTCAGATTAAGGCTTATTTCAGCTTCATTTAACTGTTCAGATTTGAATCTTTCCAGCTCTAAGTTGACTGCTGCTACTTCAATTACTGTAATTTTTCTTTCAAATGGTAAAAAGGAAAATTTATGACGCTTATTGTCTCCAATAGTAAAGTATCTATCTCTGTTGTTGTGTAAGTCTATCACATACATAATCAAATAGTCATTTCCCAATATAAAACGGGTACTAGAGCAATTTTCCATAAAAACAAATTCAACAGTGATTCTTAAATTTCCATTAATATGTGGGAATATGATATTGGTCTCAAAGATTTCCAATGCTTTCATTGGATTACTTGCACTATTGAATTTTATGCCATCAATTGGTAACAAGTGGTCTTCAAACTTTGGTACACAAGTCTTAAGAAAAGATTTTCCAACACAAGAGCAGAAGGCTCCTGGGTCAAGTAAATGTTTAGTGGGTTTGTTATTAATTACCACTTCTGTTATACAGGAGTTACCAGCTGTATAACCTTTTCCCCTGTTTGGTTTGGTTTTCATAAGTTGTGCATCTTGAATTTTTGACAAATCAAGTTGACCATTGGTCATTGTGGCAAGTGGGAATGAGAATCCATGATGTCAAAGGTGGCTTTGATATTTTCTATATCCTTTGAAGATTCAGAAAATATTGATGACTTATCATCTGAATTTTCTTCAATATTATTGTCTTTTTCAACATCAGGTTCCTTTTCAATGTCAATTTCATTGATTTTCCCCCTCTTTGGAAATTTATTGGATAAGTGGGTGGTGCTTTGGCAAATATGGCACTTTCTGATTATATCTGCAGATTTATACTTAACATGATTAGAATTTTCTTTGGGATTTTTGTCCACAGAATCTTTCCAAGGTATATGAAGCCTTGTTTTGAGATTCGACCTACTAGAACCAATCCTGGTTCTGGTGGTTAATTCTTCTAATATATTAATAATATCTTCTGCTGAAGATTTTTCAGTAGTTCTGCTTTTGACAGCATGCTCTAAGTCACCTCCACATTGTCTCAGAATCTTTCTGTGGATCATAAATTCTGACATGTCAGGATACAATTCTGTTAATCTGTCTTTTTGTTTGAAAAACCATGGTAAAGATTTGTCTTTATCAGCATTAAATTTGGAATATTCAAAGGCTGTTTCCACTTTAAATCTCAAAGAATCAACGGCCCATTTGTTGGTAATTTGGGTTTTCCACCAAGTCCAACTTTGGTGTCCATGTGCTTGTCTTAATTTGATATACCATCTGTGAGCCGATCTGGTAAACAAGGTGTTAAATCTTGCTGTTACCAATCTGTCTGGTAATTAAAAATCTTCTCTAATCATGTCAATTACTCTGATGAATTCCATATGGTCATATTCTCCTTCACCACTGAAGTGAGAACATTCTTTAGGTTTTGGTACTTCTTTCAGGAGTTCTTGGCCCATTGATGGTTCCAAGTTATGAAAAGAAGCGGAACATTCATTCTTTAGCTGTGAGTTATCAGAATCCAATAATTCTGGATTTGGAATTCTTGTGCCCTCATTTTGATTCAGAGGTGTAGAAATTCTTGGTAAGGTGTTCAGTATTTTTTCAATATCATTTATTTTACTGTTGCTACACCTTTGGGAATTTCTGTATTCATGTTGGAAGGCTTGTATTAAATTTATTACTTCAATTTTATACATGTATTCCTTATGTTTCAGCTCTTGCTATACCTCTGTCTGTCTTGTATTATCAGCAGTGACTTGATTCAATTTCATTGATAACTTTGATACTTCTTCTTGTGAAGCATCAAAACACTTTTTGAAGGCAATGGTATATGTCTTTACTTCAGTAAATGAATTTGAAATTTCATCAAGGACTTTCTTGTTATCTGTTTTAATAATATTTATGGCTTTCTTAATTCTTGTTTCAATTATATCCTCAACATTGAATTTAGAATATTTGGCTGTTAATTCTTTAATAAAGGCAGATTGTTCATTTATCTTATTGCCAAAAGAATTATCATTATTGGATGTTTTAATTGTTCTTAAGACTTTTTCCAATCACATAAGTGTTTGATTGATTTCGCTTAGACTCAAGTTATTTGTTTTAAGATTGTTACAAATTGATGAATTTTTATCAAACATATGACTTTTTACATCAGTTATAGCTTCATACAATTCTGGGATAGGAGCAAAAATATCAGAAATCATTTGTGATATTTTAATCTAGCTTCCTCCTTCTTTTTTAATTCCATCATTTCTCTGGCCATCTGAAATACATTTTCCATGGAATCCTGTAACCCTGGCTGTATGGTTTTGTGGCTGGTGCCTTTCCTTTTCCCTTGCTCTGAGCTTGTGGCTTATTTTCATGTTGTAATTGCTTCTGCTGGCCACTGGGGCTGTTTTTGGCACTTGTTTGGGTGGTGGAGGGTTGTTTTTCCTCCATTCTGCTGTTAAGAGCATCATGTTCTTCTTTTCCATCAATGGATGCCATCCACTGAGTAACTTGCAAGTGTTGGGATTTCCCAGGAATTTTCTCACAGTCAGGTAAGAATTTATGCAGTTTTTCCACAGATCTGCAAGGATCTGGTACTCTTTGTGCTGAAATGAATTGTTGTAAGCCTTCTGGCTGGCTTTGTAAATGTCCTCTGAGGCTTCTTGTGGAGGTTTCAGCTCTTTTTGAAGGTAAAATAGTCTTATCAGCTTCAGAATGACATAATTTATTAATTTGGAAGTCATCAACTGACCCTTGTCCTTCTGTAACTGATTGGCTTCTGCCATAATCAGGTCTATGACCTTTTTGGGAGCTTTTTGAGGGGTTATAGCTTGCTCCTGATCTGGTTGAAGGCATATTTTGCGGTTAAAAAGCTTTAAAATAGTAATTTTATGTCAAAAACTTACTATTGATCAAATTCTTAGCTTCCTGAAGAGTATTACTTATATGCAAGTTGATCAATTCAGAAGAAATTGGTTCACATTGATTATTCTGAGTCACAATAATAGCACTATTATGGTCAGAATTAACAGTACTGGCAGGAATAACGCCGGTAACTGTTGAGGCTGTTTCTATGTTTTCTTGTCTTACCACATTGTCAGACACTAAAATTAATGAAAGTGAAAATTAATTAAGTAAAAAAAGGTATTTCAAAAAAGATGTAAAAATATAAGCCTCACTTATAATATGAAAAAAATTATTCTTTTACGTATTTTTGGAATTATAGGTATTTTTTATATGTTTTTTAAATTTTTCAATATAAGAAAAAGGATTAAAAAAGAGTAAAAAAGATTTAACAGGGAAAATATCATTTCTGGGCCCCCAAATGTTAGGTGTGGATATAAAACTTTGATAAAATATCAAGTACTTTTCCTGTCCTCAAAATTTGTATAAGGTAAAATTATTTAAAAATAGTAATAAATTGTATTTTTAAAGAGAAAACAAGCCAATTTCTTTGTCTTTAACTTTTTAAGTATAACACAATAATATAATAAAAATTTATCCAAAAATACTCTACAAGAGATATTTAAGGCTACAAAAGAAATTTCTTCAAGAGCAATTTCAATTGGAATTAATTGAGAAAAGAACTGCAAGAAATTAATTGAAGAAAAAAGTATTTAAAAAGCTATTTCAAGAGAAAAAACACCCAAAAGTGCACAGAATGAATTTGGAAACAAAGGGACAAAGTTAATAGTGATGAAAGATGCTTTAATTTGCTTTTGGGGTGGTTCAGGGGTAAAAATGATTATAAGAGTTACAAACAATGATTATAATGATTTTTCACGTGGTTAAAAGGTTCAAAATGATTTAAGAAAGGTGGTTGGAATCTTTTATTGATTGGTTTAACAGTATTTAAGCTCATTATAAAAGGAAAAGATTCTAACATAAAGAGAAAAGTGGGGCAAAGAAGAAATTCTTTTATAGCCATCAATTTTCTTACTCCAAAAGTCAAATTTACTGTTGTAAGTCATAGAAAATACTTTGAAAAAAGAATAGCCAATTATGGAATCATTGAACCCTGGTTTAGACCAAAAAGGGGCTGGTTTTAGCCATTTTAGACCCTTAAATCAGCCATTACAATAGTAATACTTGGCCTAGAGCCTTCAAAACACGTCAAAATGGGTGTAAGAGATGTATAAACCAGTTAAAGGTGCTTTTACTAAGATTGTTTCATCTTAAGGGTAGTTTTACCCTCTTGGCAACAGTTTAAACTGCTCTGGTTGGTATCAAAACCTCATCATCAATTGAGTCACAGACCATGTGACTCAATTCCAGGCCAAAAGTGATGAGCTTTTGCGTGGATTTTGATATCTCACGCCTGTCAGAAAGGACTTTGGGGGTCTGGCTCCTCCTTAGAGCTAGAGCTCCTTTCTCTCCCAAATTTAATCTTTCCAATTTATTTTTTCCTTTAATTCCTCATCATGTATTATACTTACAATTTACATATGTAATTAAATTGAGTTCTAAAGTACACCACTGTAATAATTGACACCTTATATGTAAATCAAATTTTGCTTATGTAATACACACACACATTTTGACAACTCAATTCAATTCAATTGAAAATACTTCAATTCCTCATAACTTCTAAAATATACAAAACACCTCAATTTTAACACAAAAAATGATGATTAACACTACATGTGATGTGAATTAAATTAAGGTTTTGAGTATTTTCAACTTTTATACAGAAAATAAAAAAAACTTAATTTAAGCTTATTTAGAGTTGAGTTACAAACATTTTATTCAGAGGTGACCCCACCTAATTTTTTATAAGGAATCCAATGGGGAAATAGATTTTATATGTTTATTTGTTAGATAAAAAGTTATGATCAAATTTATTACAATTTTTTCTAAAATTATTTTATTTTGGTTAATTTTGGTAAAAATTCATTTTTAATCAATTTTTTCAAGTAAAAATATGTTTTTACAATTTTCAAATTTAATGTATTTTTATTTTTAAATTATAATTAAATTTTTGATTATGTATATAAGTTCATATTTATACTTTAATTTTTATTTTGAATTTTTTTTATTTATGTTTGTATATTAATTTTTTGTTTGTGGTCTTTTGGGTTTATGAAAATACCTCTGAGGCTCACACCTAACCTCTTGAAATTCTGTCGTCTTGCTTGATATTATTGTTTTTAACGGTATTTTTAGTCAATTCCAACTTTTTTCCAGAATCCTTTTTTTCTTTAACTTCTGGGCTAACTTCTTCTTCCCCTTTGAATTCTTGAGGTTTCTTGAATTTAGTGGGAATAATTGTTTTTTCCACTGTAACCTGTTCATCTTCAATATAGGCTCCAGGTATTTTTGGCTTCTTTTTGAGTAGTGTTTCCATCATTTTTGGTAATGACTTTGTTGGTTCTTGACTTGGATACTCATTTCTTGAGGATCTTTGTTTGGTGTTTCTCAATCCATAATTATTGAGCAATGGATCATTGGCTGATGATATTGCTGGTGGCTGCCAGCTTCCCCAATCTTCAATTTTTGCTATAGCTGTTGAAATGTCATTTTTCTTTACTTGTATTATGTTTACTTCTTTTGGTCAGTGTGTTGATTCTTTAGCTTCATTTTTTTCCTTTTCTTGGTAGGTTTTTCTTATTCTTTTGAAAATTCTTCAACTAGTTTCTTTGGAGATATTTTCCCATCAGTTGGTACTCTTTGACAATTGGGAAACAAGAATCCACCTCCTTGTCTGCTGACACATTTTTTATTTTGATCTTCAAAGAGGTAGTTGCATCTATTCACTGAATTTCCTTCCTCAAGACAGTAATAACATTTGAAATAGGGTCTTGGTATGTTTTGTGCTGGTGTATAAGGAATATGCTTTTGTGAAAAAGGTGGTAACTTGTCTTTTGGGTACCTTGATTGATTTTCTTGCTTGAGTACCTGACCTGTTTTACTTTGAGGTAGTACTGCTTCTGTCAATTCCTTAATTTGCTCAATGAAGTCCTTTATTTCCTGATTTTCTTCTTGATCCTGGATTCTGGGTCTCTTTTGTTCTTTAATTTCATTTTTAAGCTCCTTCAGTTGATTTAAGGCATTTTCCATGGTGTCATCTTCAAATTGAACTCTCTTTGCTTGTGTCCTATCTATATGTGGATGATTTAATTCATAATGGGAGGTTGTGTCTCCAGCTCTGTCCCTTGATATAATAACAGTTTCTAGCTCTTGCTCTATATAGCTCTTCAATAATTTCATTTCTGGTACAATATATCCACCATCCCTTGCTTGGATCATTACCTTATCTCTTCTCATTTCCTCAACTATGGAGGTCCTAATTTCTGTTGAAAGACTGGCATAGAGCTCTTCATTATGCTCAACTTCCCTTCTAATTTATTCATATTTATACAGATAATTTGTGATCTTTTCATATTCTCCAATGAATCTCTTGTATTCAGCTAACTTTCTAATTCCTCCTGCTCTTTTGGTATTATTGAAAAGCTTCTCCAAAGATTATGGTCTATATCTTCTGTCTGGCTCTACTCTTCCCCATTCTGTAGTAAGTTCTCCTTTGAGTTTTCTCAAGTTCTTTTCTTTCTAACCTTGCATTGCTTCAATTTTCTCCTTAGCTTCTTCAGATGCTGACACAAAGATAAATTGTCTTGCTATGTCTTCTCCACTTTCTCCTTCAATTTCAGCTGCTACTCCCACCCTTTTTATTAATTTTTCTACTTCATTACCATCAAAAACAAGATTATAATCTTTAGCTCTTATCTTAACAATAGGAGATGTTACCTTAGGAATTTCTTTTCGTAATGGACTTGGATGGTTTGGTGTAGTTAAGAATACTTTCTTTGGGATGCTCTGTGATGTTTTTTCTGTTTTGGGTGTGGATGTTGCTCTAGGGCCAGGTGTAGGTGATATTGGTGAGTCTTCAGGCCTGACATGCCTTGGTAATGTGGGTTCACTTGGACTAGCTTCAGGTGTGTAAGATGTTTGCTCCCTTCTTTTTCCTTTCTTTTTACTTTGTGTTAATAATAAATCTTGCATTTGCTTCATAAGAATTTGAATCTGTACTGTTGGATCCTCCTCTTCACTTGCTTCTGCATACTGCCCTTCTACAGTATGTTCAGGTAATGGTGGTAAGTCAGGTGTTGATTGTTGATTCATTTCTACTTGATAAACTGATGCTTTAAATTATTTTGTATTTTGCTTTTTTTCATTTGCTTCTTGAATTAACTTCAAGAAAAATCTCCTTAAATCTTCTTTTTCCTTCTGTTATGTTCTTGGTGTGGCAATGATTAAATCAATATCCTGAGGTGTTTGATTTTCTGGTGTTCTTTCCTTTACTGGATAATAAAAATCATATGATTGATTTGATGATTGTGAGGGTGATGATGATTTGAAATGGTATTTATTTCCAGGTTCCAGATTGTATGAATGTGTTGATAGTTAATTCTTGATAAATGATAATTTATTTTGTAAGCTAAGTTGATTTGGTTTTCTTCTTTTATTGATGATTGACTGATTGTTGAATTTTGAAGTTGAAATGGCCACTGTTGGGACACCAGATGTGGAACTCCTTTTAGTGTGGGATTGGATAAGGTAGTTTTTGAGGGGGAAATCACAGGTAAACAGTTTTGAATTGCTGAAATAATCCTGTAACCAAGGGTGCTAATGGTGTTTTAGCTTCCCCTCTGAATATACTCAATAATCTCCCTACAGAGATCACAAATCAATATTTAAGATTGTGGCTTTATAAATAGAGAAGACGTTTTCAGCATTCTCTATCAGACCTATCCAATAATCAGCCTAATGATAAAATAATAATACTAATTTAGATAATATATTTCAAAAGATAAATTTGTAGGTGATTTTTTAGGATAATAAAGTAATAATCGAGTAAAATAAATAGTAGATATAATAGTAGTGAGTGGTGATTTTAAGTTGCTTCTTTTGTTAAAGCTATTTCTTCTGTTTCATGGATAATAGTTTGATATGATAATATTTAGTATAAGTGATAATATGTAATAATATTGTTTAAAACTTTAAATAGTTGTAGTTGATAACTAATTTTGATAATATGTTAACTATATTTGTGATAATAATGATAGTGATAGCTAATACGTCTTTAGAAATTATAAATGATAACACCACTATAGGTTTGAAAGAAATCCTGGTGAATGTTGATAAATATGTTACTACTTATAATAGTAATAAGGTATTATAATTGGGGGGATAATAAATCATAGGATATACTAAAATTGATAGATATGGAACTACTAGTGTTTATTTTGTTTCTATTGACTTGGCTATAGTAATAGTAATATAGCTTTTCTCCTAGTGAGAAGAGTATAATTTAAGTATTTTTTTAATATGAGTATTGTACTAATAGATGAATTTATAATATAGGCAGACCTACTGTTAACTACAGCTATATATAAATCACTATTAATGTAATGTAATAATAGAAAGAATTATTATTATTATTATTTCTAGATTAACCTACTAGTAAGGGATGAATAGCTATTCTCCTTCTTGGTATATAACTATTTATTTTTTCATCAGGAAAAAAAAAGAAAAAAATAAGAGAAAGAGGCCTATTTTTTATATTGTGTGAAGTACCCATGGGCTCTTCATGTAAAGCTTCATTCTTGCCCTTGAGGTAATTTTGCTGGTGTAAATTTTGTAACAAAAGTTAGATGACCTATCTGTTACACTGCATTAGTAAGCTTGCACAGCCTTGAGAAATAATTGCTGGTGAGTAAGATTGAGAATGGTGTCATATGCTTGAGATATTTTCTCCATTTGTTTGGCACATATCAAGATTAAGATGTTTTTCTTGGTGGGGAGTTTGATAAAAAATATCAGGTGACTTCTCTTTTTACACTGCTTTAGTCAGCTTGCACAGACTTGAGAAACTAATGCTGGTGATTAAAGGATTAAGATGGTGTCATGTGAATAAGCCCATGTATAATTTGTTTGTAATATTTATTTAGTCCCAGGTGATCATGCTGTGTAATGTGGGGATATCTTATGAGCTGTAAGATATGATTACTGTAATTTCTGAGAAGTTTGGTGTTTAGTGTTTTCTTACTTGCATTCAGCTAGTTGAATTTGAATTAAGTTCAATTTGATGATCCTGTGGCTGTGTAATGTCCAGATCTTATGCATGTGGACTGCATAAGCCTTATTTGGGCTTCTGTATTGTTTTGTAATTTTTAATTTCTTAGTGGATTTTCATGTATTTAGTTGGATTTGATACTGTCAGATGATACTTGTGTCACATGAACTGTATTTTTTATCATTGTGATTCTTAGTAATATAATCTTTCTGATGGATTTAGGGTGGATATAATGTTGCAATGTTACTTTTCCCATGTAACGTTTGAGTTTTCTGTATGTATTAAGCCTAACTTGTTGATTCTGTAAGGCTTATATGTAAGTTTTCTTGTATCAATCCATAATAATTGATTCATTTATTATTCATTTAACTATATAAATATGTTGGTTATTATCCTGAATGCTAAGTTCTTCCCCTCCTCCATGCTAGTGCTGCTATTACTGTGTTTTTGTGATTCTAATAAGGCCCTTTGAGTGGTGACTTCCTGAATTAGGTTTTGGGATGTTGATTTTCCCAAATTTTCTTTTTAAACCACTTGAAACTGGTCCAAAAGGTATGGAATAACACATTAAGTACCAAGACAAGGTGACAGCCTGCTGAGGCTGTTAAAACAGATTGGACATAGGGATTCCTGAGGTGTTGAATTTGACAAAAAAATTTAGAACTGCTAGTAGGTTGGCATATGACATGGGGATGATTTGGTCTTCTTTTGAGATTTGGCTTTGGGATTTGAAGATTTGAGCTGGCATAAAGGGTTTGGAATTAATTGCATGATGAAGGAAATTCTGAAAGAGTATAAGAGAAGACAAATAAAGAATGATAATAAAATAAGAAGAAAGAAAAAGAAAAAGAAAAGAAAGAAAGAAAGAAAATAATTTTGAGGATGTTCCAATCTTCATCATGGATGTTGGTAATTGATTTCTTAAATTGGCTAAGGACCTGGAAAAGAAAATTTGATGCCAGGTCCTTGCAGAGTGGCCAAGGTTATGTTTTTACAGATTGTAGATCCCTCAGGGAAGTGCACACCAGGAGAAGAACTGACTTTTGGTAGTTAACACTCCCACCAATGCCATAATTGAAGAGGAATTTTCTGAATGAGTGTATTGAAAGGATAATGACTTGGAAAAGGAATTAAGAGGGGATGGTCCATTGCCTAAGTGAAAATGGGCATAAATTTGGAATTGGTGTTGAGAGCCAGGCTGAATATCTGTGTCCAAAACTTTCAGAGTTCTCACAGAGTTCCCAAGGTGATTCTTACAACAAAAGCAGTAGAATACCTCTAAAGGCGCATACCAGGAGTGGGACTTACTTTTGGTAATTCCTCTCCCCACCAGGCATCATAAAAATTCAAGCTCTTGAAGAGTTGGGTCCTGGCTTGTCAGGATATCAAGAATAAAAATTCTTGACAAGTTCAGGACAATTATTGAGGTTTTTGGCTGGTTCCCAAGTGGATCTTTCTGGGTATTGACTGAAACCTTTTCATTACACCAAATACCATATTTTCCCTCTCTTGGTCCTTGAGTCCAGTATTTGAGAAACTTCCCATTCCTCTTCTTCTTCAATGATGATTGGAGGAGGAGTCTCTTGATGCCTATTTGGGATTGTTGACATCTTGACTGGTTCCAAAAGGGAAATATGGAAGACTGGGTGGATGGACTGCCAATGAGATAGTAGGCATGAGTGCTGACTTTCTTAAAGATTGGAAAAGGACCCAAACATCTTTCAGACAGTTTCTTGGTGGGTCTAGTTGATTTGATTTCCTTGGAATAAAGCCATACCATGTCACCAGGATTGGAAACAGGTGGACTTGCTCTACTTTTAGATGAATACCTCTTAACCCTGTTTATGGAAACTTCAAGTTCTATCTTGAAATCTTTCTGTACTGATTGGAGTTTTGTTGATGACTTTCCAGAAGGCATATCTTGAGTAATGTGAACTGAGTAAAATTTTGGATCTCTTCCATTAACAGTAAAAAATGGTGATTGTTTTGTGGAGGAGTGATCACAGTTATTGTAGGAAAATTCAGCCAGAGGGAGCCAGGTGTTCCAATAATCTTTATGATAACTGACATACATCCAAAGCTACTGTTCTAGTATCTGATTTACCCTCTATGTCCGTCCATCAGTTTCTGGATGGTAAGCAGTTTACAGATCTCTTGAAATTTTGAGCTTCTGACAAAGATTGGTCCAAAAGGAAGAAAAAAAAGAAAGAACCTCTATCACTGACAATTCTTGAAGGAAGTCCATGCTTTGAGAAGATTTTCTTGATGAATAAATGGGCTAAATGCAATGAATTAATTGAAGAAATTGTTGGAATAAATACTGCCATGTTGAGAACCTTTCCACTATGAACAGAATTGAATCAAAAGAGTTTGTCAGTAGAATTTGAGTGATAAAGTCCATTGAAAGACATAACCAAGGACAATTTCAAATCTGAAGAGGTTTGAGGAGTGCAAAATTCTTGTGATGGATATTCTTGTTTCTTGAATAATGTCGACAGGATGAAAAATAATCCTTAATGAATTGAGTTATGCCATACCAGTAGAAATACTGCTTGGCAAGCTTGAGAGTCTTTTCTTGGCCAGGATGGCCAGCTAGAGGAGATTCATGGTGATCTTGAAGTATACTCAGGTGAATTTTAAGTTCATTTCAGATCACCACCTGATCATTGAACAGAACAAGTTGGGAAGAGGAATGAAGAGAATAATCTTGGACATACCTAGCTTTACCCAATTCTTGAAGAATACTTCTGTAATGAGAATCTTTCCATAGAGCCTTCTCAATTTATTCAATAAAATTTGAAAAAGCTTCCACCTTGACTCCAAAGAATCTTGAGGGTTTGACTTCATCTTGCTTAATGAGTTGTTGAAAATTCATTGTATTTTTGCTGATGAAATCCTCCCCCCTCATGGGATAAACGTTGTCCTGACATGACAAGGCCTCTGTAATAGTAGCTAGGCAGCAAGGGTGGTAAGCAATTGAAAAGTGAAATTAAGAAAGAAATTCAGCCCAGTGGGCTTGAAATTGATTAGGAATCTTGGAAGACATGAAGTATTGCAGAGAAGAATGATCGGTGCAAACTTTAAAAGGGGAAGATGAGGGAAGAAGAAAAGCCCTCCAGCACTTGAGAGCCCAGACTATTCCAAAGATTTCTTCTCATTAATCTCATAGTTGAGCTCTTCTGCAATATGCTTGTGGCTATCATATGCAATGGGATGTTTTCCTTAGTCAGAAACCTGACTCAGCACAGCACCCAAGGCATAGTCAAAAGCATCAGTCTCTACAATGGTGGATAGAGAAGGCTTGGAGCTATGGTCAAGGCCTCTTTGAGTTGGTCAAAATGGGCAGGAGCTTCTTCATTGAGGGGAAAAAAGAAATCTTTCTTGTAAAAATTTGTGAGTGAACTAATTTTCTTGGAATAATTCTTGATTAAACAGTGGTAAAAATTGGCAAACCAAGGAATGATTGAAGAGCCTTGAGGTTTCTTGGAGGTGGCCAATTAAGAATTTGCTGGAATTTTTCTTGGTCCCTCTTGAGGCCTTCAGGAGAAAAAATATAACCCAAATACTCTTAACTATAAACATGAAATAGGCACTTGAAGGCTTTAAAAAATAGGTTATTGGATCTGAGTATGGAAAGAACAGTGGACACATTAGTGACATGTTCTTCCTCAGATTCCGAAAAGACCATAATGTCATCCAAATAAACCACAACATAAACATCAAGAAAATCATAAAAAATATCATTGATAAAATTTAGAAAAGAGGCAGGAGGATTTGTGAGCCCAAATGGTATAACCAAGTACTAATAACTGCCATATCTAGTTCTAAATACTGTAAAAAGCTGATCACCCTCCTTCATTCTGAGCAGGTTATATGAACTATGTAAATCAATCTTGGAGAAGATATAAGAGCCGTTAAATACAGTGAGAAGCTGATTAATAGGAGGAACAGGATACCTTTTCTTTCTAGTAACAGTATTAAGTTTGCATTAATCAACACACAAACAGAGGCCACCATCCTCCTTTTTGACAAAGAGGACAGGTGCTGCTGTTGAAGAGGAGCTTGGCCAAATGGAACTCTTCTCTACATTCTCTCAAATTTAGGCACTGAGTGTATCTGACTCTTGGTTTGATAAAGAGTAGATCACCTCAACTGGAGGTAGAGACCCCTCCAGCTCAATATGATGATCACAGGTGCGGTGAGGGGAACATTTCTCTGCTTTCACCTTGGTGAAGACATCCAAATACTGGTGATAAGCAGAAGGAACAAACTTAATCAAATTTTCTGTTTCTTCTGGCTCTTCCTCTTCATCCCACAACTCCTCCAGGGAGTAATGATAAGATCAAGGAGGAAGGTCCATATTCCAAAACAAGAGATGAAGTGAAGATACAGAATTATCTTCTCCAACATATTAAGTCTCTTTGAAGACTTCATCTCTGGAGGATAGTAATGACTGATTGGAATCAAGGGAAGGAATATGGACAGGAGATTTAAATGATGGTGTTCCAGAATCACCAACCAGAGCTGCGCATGATTTGGAAGAAGAAAAGTCATTACTGAAAGATTTAGGAGGATCATAATAGTCCTTATGATCATAATTACAGGTTATCACCCCTTTCCTCCAATCAATAGATGTATTAAGATTATTGAGAAATGCAAATCTCAATACGAGGTCTTCTCCCTTTGGAATATCAATGACTAAAAAGTCCCATTCAAAGCTTGGGAAGCAAGGGAGCTCAACCATATATTTGGTATGGTGAGTCACAAATAAGGAAGGGGACTCAGAAGAGACAAAAATGATAAGTGGAATCTTCTCTGGGAGTTCTGACATGATCAAAGAATACTTGTGAACAAACTGCCATGAAATAAATGAGTTGGTAGCACCAGAATCAATGAGAATACTGTAAAGCATATCAGAGAGAGAAGAAAAGACACAAAATTTAAGAGAATTCCTGACACCAGTATTAAGAATTCACAAGTGTGCTCTGTATGGAAAACAGTGAAGACCATTGAACACAACATGATATTCACTCAGGCTTTTCCCTGGCTGGGAAATTTGCCTGACAGTTGGGCAAGATGATTTTGTGGTCTTTTGAAACAAGACTTAAGACTATTCTTCCCACCACAATAGGCAATTAAGCCCCCATTGAGTCTTCTTTACTTTTAAGAACCCATAAACTTGAAGTCCTTATTCAGTAAAGAAGAATGGGGATTGTCCTTCTTCTGAAAATTCTTCTTCTTCTTCTCATTTGAGCTTGAAGAATTTTTAGGATGAGAAGAATTTGACTCTGAGGCTTTAGGCTTCTTCCCCTGATGATGAATCTTCTCCTTTTTTCTCTCAGGGTACCTGGTATCAAGCTCCAGAGTAATATTGATCAAGTCTTGAACAGAGTCAATACTTGAAGGATGGGAAGCCTATTAATCCAGAATCCTGGATGGCAATCCCTTCCTGCAATTTTGGATAAGAGCTCTTTCACCCCAATCTTCAATTCTTGAAACCAAACTTCTGAAATTGGCAATGTATAGTGAAACATTCCCACGTTCTTTCATTATTGAGGAATCCAACTCTGCTTCAGCTTTTCTAGTTTCATTTGGGTCCCCAAAAAAAGTAAAGAGTTGAGAAGGTAATTTGGATCTTGATTGGTGAAATTGGAAAGATAAGGCACAATCCATTTTGCAGCCCTGCCAATGAGATATGAAGTGGCATAAAGAACCTTCTTTCTGTCTTGAGAGAAACTTGCTGGATTATTTTGAAAAATAGGTTTACAAGACTGGATAAAGCTTTTGCCTTTGAAGGGCTGAGTCCCATCAAAGAATTCTGGTGCCTTCATAGATGAAGTATTTAATTCTGGTGGTTTTGATACTTCAGAAGATGAAGCTGCTAGCAGATTTGCCATAATCTGAGTAATTTGCTACATGATGTCCAAGAGAGATGGCTCAGACTGATGAGAGACAGCCTGATTAGACTGGACTAGAGTTGGCCCTCCACTACCTTGGGATTCCCCCATAGGAGCAGGAACACCTTCAGTACAATCAGACCCTTCCTTTTCCACAGAATTCTCCTCCTCTTCACCATCTTCACCAGGACCTTTGAAAATGGTCCTTGAAATTCCTGGAAAACCACCAACTACTCCTGAAAATGAATTTAATCTTTGTGGCCCTCTTCCTTCTTTACTGGATGGTGCTTCTCCCTCCACATTTGGTCCTCTGTCTAAGTGGGCCCTCAGCTGAGGAACTGCTGGGGTACCATCAAGAGGAGCTCTTGGAGCTAGAGTGAGAACAGCTTGAGCTCTTGCCTGAGATATTGTCTGTCTTGTGGGAGGTGAGTGTTGAATAGACATTATTTTAGGATAAAAATGAAATAAAATGAATAATAATCAAAATTTCAAGATGAAAAATTGAGGCAATTCACAAAGAAAGCTTGGAGTCAAATCAAAATCAATATCTTGAGGAAAAATCAATGAATCAAACTGTCACAACCACGAAGATTGACCCTCCTCCATGGGTGTTGCGGCAATTCTAACCTGGAATCAAGTTGGGGCCAATTGGCCACACCATATCTTTTATGGCCAATTGGTCCCCTCTGGTTCTCTATGGCCATTTGGTCATAACACCTCTTTTGGCCATTTCTGGCCTCAGGCCATATCCTGCCATCATTGGCCTCCTTGGCCAATTTCCATATCACCAACCCCACGCCTTTATATTTGATTTTAGGCCTGGGGGGTCCTTTTGTCTTCTAGGGACCTCCAGGCCCCTAGCCATCATCTTCTATTTTGGGACTACCCCTTTGATTAGGGGGGTTTAGGCCTAAATGGCCTTTTTGGGCCATTTAGGCCCCCCACGGCTTCTACGGCCCATGGGCTGTAATTCACGGTCCACAGTCCGTGGTCTGTAGGCCAATCAGGCCCCTTTTGGCCTAATCTAATGAGGCCAAAAGGGGCCACCATCTAGCCCCCAAGGCCAGGTGGGTCCCAAACCACAATTGGACCCACCTGAGCCAATTTTGGCCATCCATCCCATGGACACCAAAATGGCCATAGAACCTGTAGGACCTAATTTTGGCCATGGACCACCATGTACCATATTTCCAGCCATTTCCTCTGGCAACCACCAGAGGCCACCAAGCCAGCTCAGCAAGAATTCCCCTCAACTTAAGGGGAGTTCTTCCATTCCTCCATGCACCCCATACTCAAGGTTGCAGGAGTGGTGCATATATGGTATTATATGCCATTATGCTCCATTTTTACTCAGCAATGCAATGGTGATGTTTTCAGGACCAAATTCCACAATTCCAAATCAAGGTCCCAAAATCCAACACCCATTTTGAAGGAGGATGCTTTAACTCATCAGTCTGGCAATCCATGGCGGCAATCAGAAGACCATTCAAGGATCCCAATCACCTGGCACTGCAGGGGTTGGGTTGGAAATTTCATTCAGTATTATTCCAAGGGCATTCTCAGAGGTTATACAGTCTTTCAATCAGCTGTCAAGGCATCAAGTATTTCAATACTCCTTGGACAACTCAGTTGGTCCATACAGGCGTCAATCAATCAAGCTGTATGTCCCCAGCCCAATTGGGCTAATTCAATCTTTCACTGTGGGAATTCAGTCACACAGTTCAATCTCAAGATGGCCAGATCTGTATTGACCCAATTCAGGCAATACAGCCGGTGATCCACCTTCCAGGATCAGTCTTTCAGTTTTTCACATATACTGGCCACCTTTCAGCACCTGGGGACTTTTTCCCCAGTTGATTAATATAGTGGATTTATTATTATCTTAGTATTGTTTTAATTTATTAAAGTTAATACTGATAATCTTAAGTCAGTCATTCAGCACCTTTTCTCTCTTCTTCATTGCCTGTCAGTGGATATTCTATTCCCTTTTCTGGCAGGTTGAAACAGTGAATTGAGGATTCACTTGGTTGGCTTCTTGGCCTTTGGCTTCTTATCTTTTCTTTTATATTTGGCATACTTTTCTTCCCCTTTCTTCTTCTTTAAAGAAATCAATATTTATTATTCTTTATATCTTTTGGAGCCCTCCAAGTGAGTTCTTGATTACTGAGTGCCAGGCCCTCTTGCATCCATAAGAGCCCCTGTGACACAAACCAAATCTTCAGGCACGTCAACCAATCAAATATCAAATGAAGTCTTTAAGTCAATGAATCAATATCTCAAATCAATAAGAAATTAAAATTTTGCTTAAATTAAACAATCAAATGAATTCTTGAGAAAAAATCAATTTATGTCAAAAAATCAGCAAAAGAAATAATCTTCAGGTCCATCAATTCTCTTGAAGTCAATGTAAATTTTATGTAAAATGGGTCAATAAAATCAAAGTCAAGTGAATTCTTCCTTAAATCAAAATTATTGGAAATTAATCATAATAAATCCTGATATGAAGAAAATGTCTGAATAATCTTTATGACCAATTTTGCAAATCAAATCAAAATAAGTGAAAATAAATGAAACCTGAATTACGAATTGAAAATAGCTTGGTGACTTGAAGAAATATTTAAGAGAGAAACAAAAAATAAAAATGGGTCAGCTTTCAATTTTCAATAATGAAGAATGAATGTGAGAAAATTGAGAGGTGATGAAAAATCATAAAATTAATAGGCATTAAAGAGTCATAATTTTGATGAAATGAGTGAATAAAATGAGAAGAAATTAATAAACAGAATTAAAAAGAGCTATGAGTTAATTAATATAATGTCACAGAAGCTCTTGGGAAAAACAAGAGTGGCCTGGCACTCAGGAATCAAGAACTCCCTTGGAGGGCCCCAAAGGAATAAATAATTAAAAGAAGAATATATTTCTTTCAGAGAAAATGAGAACAATAGAAGATATTCCAAAGATAAGAATGAAGCAAAGGGCCAAAGAATAATAAGAAAATGGCCAGAGGCCAAAGAGCCAATTAAATGAATCCTCAATTAACTGGCTCAAGATTTTAGAACAAACAATGGAATTAGTAAAGGGTATGACCACCAATATCCACTTACAGGCAAAGAAAGAGTTGCAAATGACTAAGTTAAGATTATCAGGATTTACTTTAATAATGAAAAAGAAAATAATAATAAAAATAAATGCAATATATTAATCAACTGGGGAAAAATTCCCCAGGGGTGAAAAGGTGTCCAGTATATGTGAAAAGCTGAAAGACTGATCCTGGAAGCTGAGTCACCCAGCTTTCTTCACTGAATTGGGTCAATACAGATCTGGCCATCTTGAAGTTTGAACTTTGTGTCTTGAATTCCCACAGTGGACTATGAGTTGGCCCAGAAGGGTCAATGCCATACAGGTTGCCTGAATACATCCTGTATGGAACAGTTGAATTGTCCAAAGAGTTCTTGATGCCTTGAAAACTTTCTTGATTTTTAACAGCCTCTTGAAATACCCTTTTGAGGAATCCTGCAGTGAAATACTAACACCTGGAAAGCAAGGGAGTTGGGGTCCTCAAATGATCCTCTGGTAGCCACAATGGCTTTGAAGACTGAGGGGCTAAAGTCCACCTTCAAAATGGGTGGTGTATTTGAGGAATTGGTTTTTAATGGCATAATTGAGTCCTGAAACCATCATCATCAGATTGCTGAGAAAAAATGGTTCATAATGGTATATAATACCTTATTTGCACCACCCTTTATTCCCACAGGCTTGGGTCAGGGGGTTCCCTGATCTTGAGGGGAAACCCCCTTATTGAAAGTGGCTGGGGGCCTTTGGTGCTTTCCAGAGTGCATAGTTGTATTCCTGGGTCCTTGAGCAAATTTGATTTTGTTTGGTTTTTTGGCCATTTTGGGTCTCTTGGATTCATGGCCAAAACAGTCTCAGGTGGGCCCACCCGGCATTGAGGCTTCTGGACTTCCCCCTTGGCCCCTTTTGGCCTAATTGGTTCCATGGACAATGGAGACCCCAGGGGTCCTCAATGGCCCAAATATGCCATTTAGGCCCCAAACCCCGTGATCAAAGGGGGTGGGCCCAAAGCCCTCGATAGAGTTAGAGTGAACAGGGGCCCCTGGAAGGCTAAATGACCCCCAGGCCCAGAATTAAGGTAGTAGCCTGGTGGTTGGAGGGATTCAAAATTGGGCAAGGAGGCCAATGATGCAGGATATGGCCTGGGGGCCATGAATGGCCAAAAGGCCATTCCAGGACATAAGGGTTCAAATGGAATAACAATGAGAATATTTCCAAATTGGCCATATATTGGTGGAGGCTTTAATTGCCATAAACACCAATTGAGAGGGGGTATTTTTGCAGGGTTGTGACGTTATCTTATTGCTCTTATCTTTTGATCACTTCCCTTGAGCCCTCCATAAGTAAGTCTGTTCCCTGAGTCCCAGGCCCTCTTCATTTAAAAGAGCCCCTGTGACACCTAATAATTCTTGTTAAACTATTTTTCATCATTTTAACCATTGCAAAGTCATAGTTTGTCACAAACACATGTAATCATCCCCCAAATGGGTGATTATGGAAGATACAGCCTGATCCCATTTTATGGCCAATTGGCCACATCATCAGTTTTATAGAAAATTGGACCATTTTGGTGTTTTTTGGCCCTTGGGCCATATTACCTTTCACTAGCCACTTATGGCCTCAGCCCATATCCCGCAACCATTGGCCCTTTTGACCAATTCTACAACTCACCAACCCCCAGACCAATACCTTTGTTTTGGGACTGGGGGGTCCATTTGGTCTTCAAGGGACTTTTGAGCCCTCTAGCCATCACCAGGCCTTTTGGCCCAACCCCTTTGATTATGGGGTCTAAGGCCTAAATGGCCTTTTTCAGCCAGTTAGACCTGCTATGTCCTCTATTCCCTGCCAGCCCTAATCCATGGGACCCTTAGGCCCCCTTTGGCTTAAATCCAATGAGGCCAAGGGGGCCATCCACCAGGTGGGTCCCACACCACAAGTGGGCCCATCTGAGCCAATTTTGGCCCCCAATCTCAAAAATCCCAAAAATGGCCAAAATGACCCCAGGAACCAAATTTTGGCCACTTTTAATCACCCAAGGCCACCAGCTCAGGTCCAGAAAGGTTTCCTCTCAATTCAGGGGAAGACCTCTCCTTCACCAAAGGATCCACGTGTGGTGCATATATGGTATGCTATACCATTATGCACCAATTTTGCTCAGAAATCCAATGGTGATGTTTTCAGGACCATATTATGTATTTTCAATTAAAGTCCCCAAATACATCACCCATTCCAAAGTAAGTCCTGTCAGTAATTCAGCCTTGAAATCCCTGGCAGCTACCAGAAGACCATTCAAGGACCCCAATAACCTGGCCCTGCAGGAGTTGGGTTGTATTTTCTTTTCAGGATTATTACAAGCGTAATTTCAAGAGTTTATCAACAATTTAATCAGTTGTCAAGGCATCAAGTACTTCAGTATTCTTTGGACAACTCAATTGGTACATACAGGCTGTATTCAAGCAAGATGTATGGCCTTGGCCCTTTTGGGCCAGCTCCTATTCCACTGTTGTAATTCAGTCACACAGTTTGATTCTCAAGATGGCCAGATCTGTATTGACCCAAAACAGTCAATACAGCTGGGTGATCAACCCTCCAGGATCAGTCTTCATCTTTTCACATATACTGGCCACCTTTTCTTCCCTGGGGACTTTTTTCCCAGCTAATTAGGATATTGGATTTATTTTTATCCTTCTTTTCTTTTCTTTTATGAAAGTAAATACTGATAATGCTAAGTCAGTAATTTTCACCTTTTCTTCTTCACCTGGCAGTAGATATTGTAGTCATGTCCTTTACTAATTCCATTGTTCTTTCTGGCAGGTTGGAATAGGGAATTGAGGACTCATTTGGTTGGCTCTTTGGCTTTTGGCTTTCTTTTATTTTCTTTGGCCATTGGCTTCCTTCTTCTTTTATATTTGGCATATTTGTTCTTACTCTTATTCCTCTTTAAAGAAATATAATCCTTGTTATTTCTTTATCTTTTGGCTCCTTCCAAGTGAGTTCTCAATTCCTGAGTCCCAGGCCACTCTTGTTTTCCACTAGAGACCCTGTGACATTATATTAATTAACTCATAATTTCTTTTCATTCTGTTCATTATTTATTTATAATTTCATTCAATAATTTCATCAAAATTATGACTCTTTAAGGCTTATGAATTTTATGATTTTTGTCACTTCTCAATTTTCATTCATTCATTCTTCATTATTGAAAATTGAAAGCTGACCCATTTTATATTGTTTTTTTCTTTTAAATCTTAATTTTGATCATCAATTATTTTCAAATCTTAATCCAATGTTATGTTTAATTTTAATTGATTTTAAAATTTGTCACCAAGATTATTCAGACCCATTTGTCACATCAGGATTAATATTGATTCATTATTGAAAGATTTTGATTTTTAAATAAAAAATCACTTGATTTGATTTGACATAATTAATATTGACTTCAAGAAAATTGATCGAACTGAAGATTTAATTGATTTTGCTGATTTTTCACATCAAGAATTTTGACATAAATTGATTTTGCCTCAATAATTCATTTTATTGACTAATTTTCTGCAAGATTTTTGATTTGTATTGATTTGAAATCTTTATTTATTGACCTGAATATTTTCATCTGATTCAGTTATTTCCTCAATTTTTGATTTTGATTTTGACTTCAAGCTCATTTTGATTTGCCTCAAGTTTCTTATCTTCAATTCTGATTTTCTAGTCATTTATTTTGATTCTTATCCTGTAATCATGCCTATCCAACACTCACATCCTGCAGGACAGACAAGATCTCAGTCCAGAGCTCAAGCTGCTCTTACTCCAACTCCAAGCGTTTCTCTTGACAGCACCCCAGAGGTTCCTCAACTGAGGGCCCAATTAGACAGAGGACCCCATTTGGAAGGAGCAGAACCATCCAGGAAGGAAGGAAGAGGGGCAAGAAGAGCAAGCTCTTTTTCAGGAGTAGTTGGTGGTTTTCCAGGAATTTCAAGGACCACTTTCAAAGGTGATGGTGAAGATTGTGAAGAGGAGAGGAGAATTCTGTGGAAGAGGAAGAGTCTGATAGTACTGAAGGTGTTCCTGCTCCTGTGGGGGCATCCCAAGGTACTGGAGGACCAACTCTAGCACAGTCTAATCAGCCTTTTTCTCATCATTCTGAACCATCCTTGTTGGCCATTATGTAGCAGATGACTCAAGGTATGGCCAATCTTCAAGCAGCTTCATCTTCTGAATCATAAAGACCATCAGTGTTCAATACTCCATCTATGAAGGCACCATAATTCTTTGAGGGGACTCAGACCTTCAAAATTAGAAGCTTTATTCAGTCTTGTCAATTAATCTTTTGTAATGGTCCAGCCAACTTCTCTCAAGATAGAAGGAAGGTCCTTTATGCAACTTGATTTCTCATTGGCAGGGCTGTAAAATGGATTGAACCTTATATTTCCAATTTCACCAATCAAGACCCAAGCTATCTTCTCAATTATTGGAAATTATTTGAATCTCAACTCTTTAACTTATTTGGGGACCCAAATGAAGTTGGAAAAGCTTGAGTAGAGGTGGATTCCTTGATAATTGAAGAAGGTGGACATGTTTCTTTATACATAACCAATTTCCAAAGTTTGGTTTCAAGAATTGGAGATTGGGGTGAAAGGGCTCTCATCCACCATTTTAGTAAGGGATTACCATCCAGGATTTTGGATCAGTTGGACTCCCATCATTCAAGAATTGACTCTGTTCAAAGCTTAATGGATATTACCCTGGAACTTGATACCTGGTACCAAGAGAGGCAAAAAGAGAAGAAGCCTGAAGCCTCAAAGTAAAATTCTTCTCATCCTAAAGGTTCTTCAAGCTCAAGTCAAAAGAAGAAGAAGAATTTTCAAAATATGGACAAGCCCCATTTTTCTTTGTTGAATAGAGATTGTAAGATGATGAATTCTGAAAAAGGAAGAAGAATCAAGCAGGGATTATGTACCTATTGTGGTGGGAAGCATAGTCTTGAGCCCTGTTTAAAAAGGCCTCAAAAGAAGCTTACCGAACCGGAAGGGAAATTTCCCTGCCAGGGAAAAGCCTGAGTGAAGATCATGTTGTGTTCAATGGTCTTCACCATTTTCCATCTAAAGAACAATTGTGCATTCTGAATACTGGTTTCAAGAATTTTCTTAAATTCTTTGTTTTTCTTCCCTTTCTGACGTTTTTTACAATATTCTCATTCATTCTGGTGCTACCAACTCATTGATTGCAAAGCAGTTTACTCACAAGTATTCTTTGACTATGCCAGAACTCCCAGAGAAGATTCCCCGTATCAATTTCGAATCTTCTGAGTCCCCTTCCTCATTTGTGACTTACCATACCAAATATATGGTTGAGCTTCCTTCATTTACAAGATTTGAATGGGACTTTTGAGTCATTTATACTCCCAAGGAAGAAGACCTCATATTGGGATTTGAATTTCTTAATCATTTGAATCCATCTATTGATTGGAGGCAAGGGCTGATCACCCTTAATGCTGATCATAATGACTATCATGATCCTTCAAATTCTTTCAGTAATGATTTTTATTCTTCCAAATCATGTGCAGCTCTGGTTGGTAATTCTAGAACACCATTGTTTCCATCTTCTTTCCATATTCCTGCTTTGAATTCCCATACACCATTACTGTCCTCTAGAGATGAAGTCTTCAAAAAGATTCAAGATTTTGGAGAAGATAATTCTGTATCTTCACTTCATCTCTTGTTTGGCAATATGGAATTTCCTCCTTCATATTATCATGACTCCCTGTAAGAGTTTTGGGATGAGGAGAAAGAGCCAGAAGAAAGAGAAACTGTGATGAATGTTGTTCTCTCTGCTTATAACAAGTATTTGGATGTATTCTCCAAGATTCAAGCAGAGAAAATTCCTCCTCACCATGCCTGTGGTCATCATATTAAACTGCAGGGTTCTCTACCTTCAGTTGGGGTGAAATACTTTTTATCAAACCAAGAGTCAGATACACTCAGGGCCTAAATTTCAGAGAATGTAGACAAAGGTTTCATCTGGACAAGCTCCTCTTCAACAGGAGCACGTGTCCTCTTTTTCAAAAAGAAGGATTGTGGCCTCCGTTTGTGTGTTAATTACCGCAAACTAAAACCTGTTACTAGGAAGAAAAAGCATCCTGTTCCTCATATGAAGCAGCTTATTAATGTCTTGAATGGTTCTTCTATCTTCTCCAAGATTGATTAAAGTGGTTCATATAACCTTCTCAGAATCAAGGAAGGTGATTAAAATTTGGCTTGTTTTGGAGCTAAATATGACAGTTATGAGTACTTGATTATTCCATTTGGGCTCACCAAGGCTCCTTCCTCTTTCCAAAACCTTGTTAATGATATTTTTTATTATCTTCTTGATTTTTATATTATGGTTTATTTAAATGACATTGTGGTCTTTTGCAAATCTGAGGCAGAACATGTCACTAATGTGTCCACTGCTCTTTCCAAACTCAGAGCCAATAAACTCTTTGCTAAGGCCTCCAAGTGCCTATTCCATGTTTTTATTGTAGAGTATTTAGGTTATATTGTTTCTTCTGAGGGCCTCAAGATAAACCAAGCAAAATTCCAGCATATTATCAATTGGCTGCCTCCAAGAAACCTAAAGGCCCTTCAATCATTCCTTGAATTTGCCAATTTTTACCACCATTTCATCAAGAATTATTTAAAGAAGATTAGTTCACTCACCAGTTTCCTGCAGAATTATTCCTGTATTCCCCTCAATGAGGAAGCTGTTAGCAAGTTTTATCAACTCAAGGAGGCCTTCATCCTAGCTCCAACCCTTCTCCACCCACCATTGTAGATACTGATGAATCTCTTTATGCCTTGGGTGCTTTACTGTCAGGTTGAGTCCATCATGAGGCTTTGTAACAACCATCCATCAGGGGTAAGGGTATTCATTCATACACCCACTCAAACACCCCAAATCAGCAAATCCAGTATCTGCATCAGCATTCAGTTTCAGCAATCTTCATTCTGAAACATGCATACAACTTGGTACATCAATACAGCCTGTCAATACCTGTACAGGTTGGATTCACCCAATACAGTCTCAATACACCAGTATGGAACTGTATGATCACTCAAATACACCACACCTCTTATACAGGTTCTTTACAGCTTTACAGGACCTGTATTGGCCAGACTCAATTAAATCATCAATTATTCTCATGAAAATTCTTCCTCTGGATCAGGGCTGGTGAGTCTCACATATACCAGCCCCTCTTTCTCCCCCCTGGAGACTTTTCCCCAGTTAATTAATTTAGTTTATTTATTATTTTATAATTATTCTTATCCTTATAATTGGGTATTATAATTATTTAATTTTAAGTTAGTCTTTGCCTTTTCTCTCTTCACCTGTACAGTATGAGTTGGGTGGCCATATCCTTATTAACCCTTCTCTTTCCATTCTGACAGGTTGAAACAGTGGACTTGGACTTGTTTGTGGTTGGCTCTTTTATTTCTTACTCTTATTTCTTGTTGCTGCTTTTCTTATATTTATTCTTTTAGCAATTTATCTTTAACACTCTTCAGTGTATTCCTTCTTACCATATCTTTGAGCCCTCCATAAGTGAGTCCCAGTTTACTGAGTGCCAGGCCCTCTTCACTTCGAAGAGCCCCTGTGACATTAAATTAATTAACTCATATTTGATTCTTTCTTTCATTCATTTTATTCATTTCTCTCATTCTTCAATTATGACCTTTTCATGATTTTATGATTTTTTCTCTCACATCAATTTTCATCTCATTCATTTCATTCAAAATGAAAATTGATTCTTTTTCTCATTTCAAAAATTCTGCTGACCATTTCATTTTATTCTTTATCATTCTCATTTCTCTTTTTGTCTGAATTCAGGTTTTTATCAGGTTATTTGAGTGGAATTATTTGGGTTAATTGATTCATCATTCAGGGATTTTTATTGATTTGGGGTATTCAGTGATTTTGGTTTTGAAATTTCTCAAATCTATTGATTGATTCCTCAAGACATTGATTTCACCTCAAGACTTTGATTTGACTTTGATTGATTTGATTCCTCAAGATAGCTGATTTATCCTCAAGATTTGATTTGATTTATTGATTTGAATTTGATTCCTCAAGAAAATTGAATTGATTTTTGAAGATAGTGATTGACTTCCTCAAGGCTTAATTGATTTGATTTTGAATTGACTTGATTTACTTGATTTGACTTATTGATTGAAATTGATTATTCATAAGAATTTGACTTTGTCATCTTCACTCTTCAAGATTTATTCATATTGATTCACTTCAAGACTATTGATTGATTTCTCAAGTTCATCAAGATTCTCATTTGATTGTTTTTGTCAAGCCTTATTTTATTCAAAGTATCATCAAGTTTTATTTCATTTTATTCAAAATGCCAGTTCAGCATAGTCCCCCAGCCAAAAATACTAGATCCCAAAGAATTCAAGCTGTTCTCACTCCTACAGCAAGGGCTCCTCTTGACCGCACACCATCAGTTCATCAACTGAGTGCAAATTTGGACAGAGGACCACCAATGGAAGGAGCAGCACCCTCAAGAAGAGGTGGAATGAAATCTAGAAGATCAAGATCTTTCTCTGGACTTTTGGGTGGCTACCCTGGCATGTCTGAAGGTGCAAGAGCAAGACAAGGGGAAGTTGAAGATGAAGAGGGGGAAGAGTCTGTGGAAGAGGAAGATTATGGGAAAACTGAAGTGGCAGATGCCTTGGAAAATGCTCCAGAGGTGCCTCAGGGTTCTAATCTAGCCCTTTCTAGTCAAACTCTTGTCTCTCAAACTGATCCAAGTCTCCTCAAGATGATGGAGAAGATGACTCAATTCTTGGGGAAACTCACTCAAGCAGTTGCTCCCAGGGACAATTCCAAAGCCCCTGCTTTCAAGACTCCATCCATGAAGGCACCTGATTCTTTTGATGGTACTCAAGCTCATAAATTGAGAGGATTTATCCAATCCTGTCAATTAATCTTCCATAATGATCCAGCAAATTTCTTCTCTGACAGGAAGAAAGTTCTTCACTCAACTTCTTTTCTCACTGGTAGAGCTGGAAAGTGGATTGAACCCTATCTCTCAAATATTTCCAATGAAGACCCTTCCTACCTCCTCAATAATTGGCCATTATTTGAATCTCAATTATTCACTCTGTTTGGTGACCCCAATGAAGTCAGGAAAGCTGAACAAGAGTTGGACAATTTGAGGATGAAGGAAAGTGGTCATGTTTCCTTGTACATTGCAGATTTCAGAAGCTTAATGTCAAGAATTGGAGATTGGGGGGAAAGAGCTTATATCCATGTTTACAGAAGGGGATTGGCATCAAGATTATTGGATCAGTTGGCTTCTCACCCTGGAACTTTTGATACTCTGCAAGAACTTATGGATGTCACTTTAGAATTAGACACAAGATATCATGAGAGGCAAAAAGAAAAGGGTGGCAATCAAGAGAAGAAGCCTCCAGTCATTGGATCCAATCAATCTAGGCCTCCTCAAAACTCATCTTCAAAGAGGTCTCACCAGAAGAAGAACAAGAAGGTAAAGCAATTTCAAGCTTCAAAGGACAAGCCCCATGCTGCTCTCCTCAATAAGGACAATAAATTAATCGGTTCTGAAAAGGAGAGGAGGATTAAAGAGGGGTTGTGTACTTATTGTGGTGGAAAGCACCCAATTGAAAAATGCTTCAAGAGACCTCAGAACAAGCCTGAGTCATCATCAAGAGGCTTCCCTAGCAAGCAGGGTAAAGCCTGAGTGGGAATCATGATGTGTTCAATGGTTCTCACTTATTTCCTTCAAGAGCACAATTGTGCACTCTGAATACTAGTGTCAAGAAATCTTTAAAATTTCTTATTTTCTCTTCTGTCTCTGATATTTTTTATAGTATTCTCATTGATTCTGGTGCTACAAACTCTTTTATTGCAAAGAATTTTGTTCTCAAGTACTCATTGACTCTGTCAGAGCTCCCTGAAAAGATTCCTCTTTTCATCTTGGATTCTAATGAATCCCCTGCCTTTTTCATCACCCATTATACCAAGTGGGTAGTTGACTTGCCTTCCTACCCAAGCTTTGAATGGGACTTCTTTATCATAGATTCACCCAGGGGAGAAGACCTGATATTGGGCTATGATTTCCTTTACCATTTTAATCCCATTATTGATTTGAAAAATGGATTGATCACCTATGATTCTAATCATAAGGATTCTAGTGGTATTATTCCTTCTACTAGTAATGACTTAGCCACTGCTGTCAACAGTGTTGCTCTGGTCGGTGAACTTAAGACACCTTCCCTTCCTTCTTCTGTCCATATCCCTTCCATTATTCCCTCTCAGTCATTACTTCCATCAAGAGATAAAGGATTTTGGAGAAGATGTTACCATATCTTCACTTCATCTCTTTCAAGGGGATATGGACCTTCCTCCCTTATCTTTTCATGCATCCCTTGAGGAGCAGTGGGATGAGGAGGAAGAGCCAAAAGAAATTGAAGCTGTGTTGAAGGTTGTTCCTCCTGCTTATCACCAATATTTGGATGTATTCTCCAAGGTGAAAGCAGAGAAACTTCCGCCACACCCCGCCTGTGATCACCATATCGAATTGGAGGGTCTTCTACCTCCAATTGGTGTTATCTACTCACTATCAAATCAAGAGTCAGAAACACTGCGGGCCTACATTTCAGAGAATGTATAGAAAGGTTTCATTAGACCAAGCTCCTCTTCAACAGGAGCACCTGTCCTTTTTGTCAAGAAAAAGGATGGAGGTCTTTGTTTGTGTGTTGATTACCACAAACTCAATGCTGTCACTAGGAAGAACAGATACCCTGTTCCTCCTATGAACCAGCTCCTTAATGTATTCAACGGTTCCACTATCTTCTCCAAGATAGATTTGCGTGGTGCATATAACCTTCTGAGAATCAAAGAGGGGGATGAGCACTTAACTGCCTTTAGAACCAAATATGGTAGTGATGAGTATTTGGTCATGCCATTTGGTTTGACCAATGCTCCTGCTTCTTTCCAAAATCTAGTGAATGATATCTTTGCAGATTTTTTGGGTGTGTTTGTTGTGGTTTATTTAGATGATATCATGGTATTTTCCAGTTCTGAGGAGGAACATGTCAAACATGTGGCCTCTGTCCTCCAAAGACTGAGAGACAATAATCTGTTTGCCAAAGCCTCCAAGTGTGTATTCCATGCCTCAAGTGTGGAATACTTGGGCTATGTTGTTTCAAGTGATGGCCTCAAGATGGATTCTTCAAAAGTTCAGCAAATCCTCAATTGGCCTCAGCCCAAAAACATCAAGGCTCTTCAATCCTTTCTTGGCTTTGCCAATTTTTATCGTCGTTTCATTAAAAATTATTCCAAAAAAATCACTTCTCTCACTTCCCTTCTCAAAAAAGATTCTCCTTTCATCTTCAATGAGGAAGCTCTTAGTCAGTTTCAAGCACTCAAAGAAGCTTTCACCTCTGCTCCTATCTTATCCCATTTCAATCCATCTCTACCTACTATTGTAGAGACTGATGCTTCTGATTATGCATTGGGCGCTGTACTGAGTCAGGTGAATGACTCTGGAAAGCATCCCATTGCTTTTGATAGTCACAAGCTCTTACCAGCTGAACTCAACTATGAAATTCATGACAAGGAACTCCTTGGCATAGTTTGGGCTCTCAAGTGCTGGAGAGCATTTCTTCTTTCTCTTTCCAATCCTTTTGAGGTCTTGACAGACCACTCTTCCTTGCAGTATTTCATGTCTTCCAAAGTTCTTACTTGTCGTCAGGCCCGTTGGGCTGAATTTCTCTCAGAATTTCATTTCACTATCACTTACTGCCCAGGCAGGCTGGCCACTTTACCAGATGCCTTGTCGCGTCAGGACCACGTGTGCCCAGAGAGGGGGGTGGACTTCATCAGCAAGAATCCTCAAAATTTTGATCAAGTACTTAAGAAAGATGGAATTCAAGAGTCAAGATTCTTCTCAATCAAAGTGGAAATTTTCTCAGATTTAGTGGACAAGATTCAAAAAGAAGTATGGGAAGACAAAGACTATAGAGAAATACTCAAGCAACTAGCAAGAGGTGAATCAGTTCCATATTATTCTCTTGAACCTCAAGCCAAGTTATTATTATTCAAAGATAGAGTGGTAATCCCAAGCAATGAAGAACTTCAACTCAATATTCTTCAAAGCGTCATGACTCACCATTGGCTGGCCATCCTGGCCAGGAGAAGACCCTCAAGCTCATCAAGAGGGATTTTTATTGGGCTGGCATTAATCAATTCATCAAGGACTATGTGTCCTCATGTCAGCAATGTTCAAGAAAGAAGAACATTCATCACAAGAAGTTTGGATTACTCAAGCCTCTTTCAATTCCGTCTGGTCCTTGGAATTCATTATCAATGGACTTCATCACTCAATTGCCACTGTCAAACAACTTTGATTCAATTTTAGTAGTTGTGGAAAGATTCTCAAAAATGGCAATCTTCATTCCAACTTATGGAACAATCACTGCTCTGGATTTAGCTCACATCTTCATTAGTCATGTATTTTCCAAGCATGGACTTCCAGTCAGTATTGTCAGTGATAGAGGATCCTTATTTGTTTAATCATTTTGGACTCAATTGTGTCAGCAGCTCAAGATATCAAGAGATCTTTCAACTGCCTTTCACCCTGAAACAGATGGACAGACAGAGAGGGTAAATCAGATACTAGAACAGTACCTTCGGAGCAGCAATGGAAGACAGTTCACCCTGTATTCCATGTGTCCTTGTTAGAACCAGTCAAGCATTCAACTATCCCAAATCGTCATCAATTGCCACCACCACCAGTGTTAGTGGAAGAGCAAGAAGAATGGGAAGTGGCTCAGGTTCTGGACTCAAACCTCAAAAGAGGTAAATTATGGTATCTTGTAGAGTGGAAAGGATTCAGTGAAGACCCAGAGAGAACCACTTGGGAACCAGCTTACAACCTTACCAACTCACCAGAACGTATCAAGGACTTCCATTCATTGTATCCAGAAAAGCCTGGTCCAAATACCTCAAGAGTTTGATTTATGGTGCTTGGTGGGGAGAAGAAGTTATGAAAGTAAGTTCCTCTCCTGGCATGCACCTTTAAGGGGGTATTCTACCCATATGTTGTTGTAAGCATCACCTTGGCCACTTTGTGAGCACTTGTCAATTCTTTGGACAGGTTCAGGAAGCATACAACACCAATACCCTCCAATTTGGACCTTATCAAGATATGGCCAAATGTTCCTTTCTTTGTTTTTTCTTTTCTTTCTTTTTATTTATCTTTTCAATTTATGCCAATCATCATAATTCAAGACATTCATTACTTCAAGTCATTTACGGCAATTCTTTTCAGAAGTCATTTATGGCAATTCTTCTCAGAAGTCATTTATGGAAATTCTTTTCAATGTTATGGTGCTTGGTGGGGAGTGGAAGTTATGAAAGGAAGTTCCATCTCCTGGTATGCATCCCTGAGGGTTCTACTTCTTGTAAAACATCACCTTGGCCACTCTGTGAGCATCAAATGCTTGGTTTTCATTTTTCAGACACTTTTTGGCCAGAATCAAGCAACTCACTACAAGAAGGACCAACCATCAGGATTTTTCTTTATTTATTTCTTTACTCTCATTTTCTCTTATTCTTTTATTTTTCTTTCTTTCTTTACTTGTATAATTTTCTTTCTTTTATTTCTTTAAAGCAGCAGCATCCCCTCCAAAATCATGTATTGGGAGGTTCCATTATTTTTTCATTTTTTAGTATTTATAAGAGTGGGGATAGAAGTCAAACCAAAAACAAACAAGGAAAAGGAAAACTACTTATCTCTACCCAAATCATCAAAAGTTCTCTGGAAATCATTTATCAACTCATCTTCATACCAGGCACATTTTGCAGCCATCTCTTCAGAAGCAGTACCTGGAATAGTCCTGTCATTGGCATACATAATCACCTCTCTGCTATTTCTATCCATCTCCTGAACAATCTGGCCACAGCATCTTGACTTTCACTATCCGCGTTGGGATCTTCTCTGGTAACCCGGATAGGCCAACATTCTCTTCTTTGAAAAACTTGAGCAGCAGGAAACGGCAAAGGGGACAATCCATCTCTTCTTCTGCTGGAGCTGGCCACAGGTTGGAGTTGACGGGAGGTGTTTATGGGTGAGTTCCTGGACTGTTGAACTGGTGATGGTCTTACTTCTGGATCCAAGGCAGGCCTGGTGGTGTGGGAAGTAGTTGGTGAAGGAGGAGGAAGGGTTGTAGGAATGGAAGCAAGCATTGGTTGGAAGGTTCTTGGAGTGCTGGGAATGACTTGACTTTGGAATCTGGTGTTGGCAAGAGGTTGAGAAGAGGAATTGCTGAATGGATGGCCAATTTAATGAGGAAAAACTTGAACTTCTTCACCATCCAACTCATCACTTCCTTCAGCATCTGGATCTGTTGGGGAATCAACAATTCTTCTTAGTTTCTTCACTACTTTCACCACTCCATCAGCATTGGTCCTTGAAATTGGGATTTCTGAGCTGTAGTGGATGGGCCTACCACCAATTGGAATGGACCCTCCAACATTAGTCCATCTGGCCACATCCCTCTGCCTGGAACCAGTCACTACATCAAGATATCAGCACCAATTCAATCAAAATATGCAAATCACTCACATTGAGAAAATCCAGAAGTTTCATGAGGGGTAGGCTCCTCAACAATGGGGAATTCCTGCCCATAAGGCCCATTTTTCCTGCTCCATAAATGTCTCCTGACCTGGGACAAAGTTGATCCGGTACGGCGGCATGGCTTCTTCCCAACAAAGCAAAAGTGGGATTTTGATGATCAAGGATTGTAATTCTGAAAGCAATCCTTTCCCTTGGCCAAACACTCAGTACAGGCAGGATCAAGAACTTCAACTGCTCTGAACCCATCATATGTTTGGGAGGGATCAAAATGGCCAGAAGACGCCATGGAAAGGGAGGACAATCGACTGAAGACGCCAGAACCATGAAGAACAGACGGTGGCGGTGCAGAAGGAGAAGATTCAGTGAGTTCAGTCAGTTTGGAACTCATAACTGAAGAATATGCAAGAAGAAGATTCAAGACGTCAGAATCAATCCACTCCATATCAAGAAAAAAGGTTTTGACCTCAAGGAAATGGGGCCATAACTCAATTATGCCCCCCCTCAAAGCCTCTAAGGTGAAGGTTCATACCCCTTTGGGGCTGAACCCATCACCCAGGGCCTCCCCTGCAACTTTGGGGAGGCCAGGATCTTGATGGTCCTGGACCCCATCAATGAGTCCAGGCCATGTATGGTGAATTTTATCATTGGGCCATTTCTGGGCCCCTTGGTCACCCTGGGTCCCCAGCAAATTTGGGCCCGGGGGCTCCATTTTGGTCCTGGGGGCCTCCATTAACCCCCACGGACCGCGGACCGTAGGACCCCAAAGGCATAAAAAGGCCAATTATGGCCAAAAATCATACAAAGACCTAAGTTCACCAAAACATCCAAAAGGCCCAAAAGGCCATAAAAATCAAGAAATGACAAGATTCATCAGGAGTAAAGGCCACAGCCCAAAAACACTTTGGAGGGCTGTTGAGGCCATTTCCATGGGTAATGGGGACAAGACCCCTTGGAGGAAATTTTTCAATTTTTTCAATGGATTTAAGCCTTGCCCAATTAGTACACTTCATATACTCATTGGGCATCATTTTTTGAGCACAAGAGCTCAGTGGTCCTTATTCTGGGATATATCCCAAGGGCATGATTGATTGAATCAGAAGACAAGAAATTCATATTCTTGAAGTGGAATACCTACTCAAACTTGGAAAAAGGGGGAATCAATTGAATCTGACAGGGAAGGAGTAATGAAGGATTTTCAGGATAATGGTCAAGAGGAAAAGAAAATTAAAAAGAAATGTTTTTGAAAAAATGTGGGGATAATGAGATGCCACTCAACAGTGGCAGGGTATTATGGTGTTCAGGAGCCCACCAGTTTCAAGAGGGGGATACTGTAACAACCATCCATCAGGGGTAAGGGTATTCATTCATACACCCACTCAAACACCCCAAATCAGCAAATCCAGTATCTGCATCAGCATTCAGTTTCAGCAATCTTCATTCTGAAACATGCATACAGCTTGGTACATCAATACAGCCTGTCAATACCTGTACAGGTTGGATTCACCCAATACAGTCTCAATACACCAGTATGGAACTGTATGATCACTCAAATACACCACACCTCTTATACAGGTTCTGTACAGCTGTACAGGACCTGTATTGGCCAGACTCAATTCAATCATCAATTATTCTCATGAAAATTCTTCCTCTGGATCAGGGCTGGTGATTCTCACATATACCAGCCCCTCTTTCTCCCCCCTGGGGACTTTTCCCCAGTTAATTGCCTTAGTTTATTTATTATTTTATAATTATTCTTATCCTTATAATTGGGTATTATAATTATTTAATTTTGAGTTAGTCTTTGCCTTTTCTCTCTTTGCCTGTACAGTATGAGTTGGGTGGCCATATCCTTATTAACCCTTCTCTTTCCATTCTGACAGGTTGAAACAGTGGACTTGGACTTGTTTGTGGTTGGCTCTTCTATTTCTTACTCTTATTTCTTGTTGCTGCTTTTCTTATATTTATTCTTTTAGCAATTTATCTTTAACACTCTTCAGTGTATTCCTTCTTACCATAGCTTTGAGCCCTCCATAAGTGAGTCCCAGTTTACTGAGTGCCAGGCCCTCTTCACTTCGAAGAGCCCCCGTGACAGGCTTTTTGATAGCTATTTACAAGCTTCAACTATGACTGTGACATGGTTAAAATAGTAATAAAAAGTTTCTTATTGATAAAAAGGCTAATAAGAGGATATTCAGGCCTTAATATTGAGTAATAGTTGTTGTGAGGGCTGTTGAAAGCCCTGGGTGCAGCTTTGCCTGTTGGGTTACAATAATAAAGACTACAATAATTAGAATTATAATTATACCTGATTATTTTCCAAGAGCATAACTTTTTTTCAAAGTTTTACTATGTAGGAATTCAAGAGCAGGATGAGGAAACCTTTTGTGGCAGTGAAAAGGTCCCTTTTTATCCTAAAATTGGATGAAAAAGGCTTATAGACCTTTCCACATAGAGGAAGGGAATATTTTTCACTTCCAAGGACTGGCTTGTGGTTTGAACAAGTCCTTTATAGCCTGTATTGGGCTTAGATGGGGCTTTGAAACCACATCTGGGCAGTCTTCACCAATACAGGGTGAAGGATTTCATCTAGGCACCACATACCCCTCTTCTGACATGTATGACGCATAGAATGATGTACAGAACCTGAACAGGACCCCAGCATTGACCAAATTATGACATATTGAAGTATAAACAGGCTTCTTTGTCTTTTTTACACCTCATGATCATAGTTATGGGAGAATATCCCACAGTAAGGCTGTATTGGTCTAACTGTGGGATTTTGACCTTAAGACTGCAATACCTTTGTCAGTTTTTGAGATATCAAGCTCAAAGTTGGTTCATTTTGTATCCCTGGATGTGTTCTACACAATGGTTCCTCATTTGATATTGTTATCATTAAATATGGCAAAGCTATGCCATGTACAAGAATTTTTGTAAATAGGTTTGATTTGCTTAAAATCTGTACAGAACTTGTTTTCCCCATACCTTTTGTTCTAGATGAGATATAGCCAAATGGATAACATCATCAGATAGTCCTGATTTTGCTCTTTTGGAAAAGACCCCTCTTTAGGTATCTCACACTAAAACTGTAGAAGTTAGATGGGAGATGAATATTTTATTCACCCTTATTTGACCTTATTTTGGCCATAAATTCAGTAATTCTTATGCTAGCTCAATTTAGCTAGTACTATTGCATAGCCCTGACTTAGAGCTTGATTTTGAATACCCATTTGATGGGGTTAAGTCTCTTCCTTTGGATTTCAGATGGGAGGTGAAAAATAGGGTTTATGCTCAGCAGTCACTTTGAGCAGGAATAACTTTGTTATTCCTTGTCCTATGATAGTGGGACTTGTATATTTGGAAAGAGTTGAGTTTTCTCTTTTGTTTGATACTCTTTTAGCTAATTCTCCTCAGCTCCATGTTTTGGTGGTATCTTGGTTCTACCATTGGTTTATAGTATTTGGCTGTCATGCTTGTGCTCTGGTTTGAGTCACAGGCTGACATACCCTCCCTCTAAAAAAGGATCATCATTTATGAGACTGTTAAGTCCTCCTAGAGGCCCTGAATCTCCTTATATGAAGGTTTCCATCTGGTATGGAATCTTCTTCCAACCATTTGTCTGTATGTGTTGTCTGGTTCTTAAATCTGACCAAGTACTGTCTCTGGTCTTTACCATTCACCTTTATCTTCCTGGCCTTGATGATTTTCTTCACAGGGCCAGGGGAGTCTTCCACCTCCCCTATTTCTGGTGGAGTGGCATTTTTCTTCCTGGAGGGGGACCGTTCCTCCTCTGTCTGGAAGTATGGTTTAACCCAACTCACTGGGAATACTGGGTGTTTTGTAGAAGCTTCCTCTGTGAGTTTGACCTCCACTGCATTTTCCCCTATCAACTTAATGATAGTGAAGGGCCCTACAAATGAGTCTCTCATCTTCTTGGGTCCTTTGAGATTATTAAAGTTAAGTGTAGACACTAACACTTGGTCCCCTTCATTAAAGTCAGGTTCCATGTGTGATTTGTCCCACCTCTGCTTTTTATATTCTTTTGCCTCAGCTATGCATTTTGCAGCTGTGCCACAAGCTCTCTTCCACATTTCATGGAAATTTTTGGCTGTGGGGTGGATGGTTAGAAGATTCTTCTTCAGGTGATCCACAGGCAGTAGGGGATCCCACCCTTTCTCTAACAGTGCAGGTGGTTTTCCTGTAGTAGAGTGTTGACTTGTGTTATAAGCCAGTTGAACTGCTGGGAGAAGGGTAACCCACTCATGGGTGTATCCTTCATGATGCTTGTATTCCATGCCATAGACACAGAATTTTCTAAGGATTTCCTCCATTGTCTGGATCATCCTCCCAGCTAGTCCATCTGTTTGTGTATGGTAAGCTGTAGAAAAATCAAGTTTAGTGCCCAGCATGTCATAGAGGTTGGGCCAAAATTCAGATGTAAACTTTGGGTCCCTATCACTGATTATGACTTTAGGGACTCCACAGGTGGATATGATGTTGTTCCAGAACAACAGAGCAGTAGCCATGGCTGTATTTTCTTTGTGAGATGGTAGGCACCTCATACTCTTGCTGAACCTAGCAACTATGATTAAAAATGCATTGTAGTTTCTTTGCCTCCTGGGACAAGTCCTGTAACCCAGTCCATATTGATGGTTTCCCATGGGTTTTTGGGTTCTTCTATGTGTTGAAGTAACCCATACTTCTTCCCATGTTTCCTATTTTACTTTTGGAATCTTTAACAAGTGTTGATGTCTTTACCCAACTCTTTTTCACAGTTGGGCCACCAAGCTGTTCTTGCTACCCTTCCTTTTGTCATCTGTTCACTCATGTGTGCCATATAGGGGCAGTCATGTAATTCCTGCAGGATCAGTGAGATGTGGTCTCTGTCTACCACTGTGAGTGCACTTGTGTGATTTTCTCTATGGTACAGCAGGCCATCTATAAGGAAGAACTTATTATCCTTATAGGCCCTCAACCAGGGTTCTTCCATTTGGGATTCCAGTTATGGACTCCTGTACTTTTGTTGAAGGAGTTGTAGTAATATACTACATTGTCTGTTTTTGGAATAGGATTTCAGTACTGCACTAAAAAATTCATTGTGCAGTTCTGAGGAACTTATTCCCAGTATGGGGGTTTCTGTTCCTTCTAAATCAGTGTTTCCACTGTGAAGGGTACCACTTCCTGGTGCCCATTCAGAGAATCTGAAGTTCTTATTCCCATCTATTTCCATGAAATGGATAGGGATCTTGGCTGCAACTTCAGGGGCATAAGCTGGATTGCTTTTGACATTATCCAGTGGCCATCTGCTATGACCATCTGCATTGGTCTGACTTTTACCTTCTTTGAATATGATGGTCATATTGCCTCTATACTTCTGGATGGCTATTTGCCACCTAAGCATGTGTCTATTGGTAGTCTTCATCTTTAGCAAAGACTTCAAGGCTGTGCAGTCTGTGTATACTTCAAAGACTGAACCCTCTAAATAATAATGGAGTTTTTCTAGAGCCCAGACTAGACATAAACATTCAGTCTGGGTGGCCCCATACCTGGCTTCTAAATCTTTAATCTGCCTAGAGATGTAACCTATTACTGCCTCTCTTGGTTCACCATCCACAATTTGTCTCTGGTGAAGGGCTGCTCCTAAGCCTTGGCTACATGCTGCATCTATGTATAACTTGAATGGTAGCTCAAAGTCAGTAAATATGAGCACAGGTGCATTTGTGAGTTCATATTTGATCCTTGCATATGCATCCCTTATTTCCTTGGTAATTTCAAAAACTACATCTTTTGAACATAACTTGTATAAACTATTAGTTATGTGGCCAAAATGTTTGATGTGGTTTCTATAGTAGCTAGCAAAACCAAGGAAAGATTGCATCTCTTTGATGTTTCTTGGTATTGGCTTCTGCAGTACTTCTGCTACTTTATTCTGGTCAATTGCCAGACCAAGACCTGAGACTTTATCTCCTAGAGCTAGTAGCTCTTGTTGGCCAAAATTACACTTTTTAAGTGAAACTTTCAGATTGATGGGTGTAAATTTACTTAGTACTCTATCTATGTATTGTAAATAGTCTTCCCATGTCTCTGAGTATATAATGATATCATCAATATATACTACCATCCAGCATTCCAGTATTTCATCTTGAAATATTGTGTCCATCATCCTTTGGAAGTGGGCTGGTGCATTTTCAATGCCAAATGGAATTCTGGTGTACTCATATATGCCCATATGGCATACGATTATGAGTAACTTATTGGAGTTTGGTTTAACTCCATTTTGGTGGAAGCCTTTCATACAATCCATTTTGGTTATGTATTTGGCTTTTGCAAGTTTTTTTAAGGCATGAGGTATCCTTGGTATAGGGTACCTGTCAGCTTTTGTGTAGTTATTCAGAGCTCTGAAATCTCCACATAGCCTAGACTTGCCATCATCCCAGGTGATCAGGACTTGGGTGGTAATCTCCACTATTCCATTATGTCCAATCTTTCTGGTGACATCCATGTCCAGGAGTTCATTGATATGTTTTTCAATTTCTTTCCTGGTTTCCAGACTTTCTGGGTAAGGAGGTCTCCTAAGCATGGGTGGATAAGATCTTTCCACATCCAGATATAGTTCTATATCATGGCCTTTGATCTTGCCCAATGGTTCTTCACCAATAGCAAATGCTGGTCTGTTCTTTCTCAGCATCTTCAGTAAACTTAGTTTTTGTTTACTGGTGAGGGTAGTGCCAAACTTTCCCTCTCTGAATTCATTCAGAAGTTCTTCTAGTGGATCTTGAGAGGATATATGGTATATATCAAGTGAAAATTTCTTTTCCTTGGTGGTACCAATGGTAATGTGCCTGTTTTTACTGTTATAAATATCTATGCCATACATCCTCTGGTAGTCTGTTCCCAGTAAGAACCCTTGGATGTGGGCATGATTAAGCACTACAAACTCTGGGTTGAGTCTGATATTAGACTTCCTGTGGGGTATAATTATCTCTTTTATAATTGTACCCATGGAAGTCATCTTCCCTGAGGCACTTGTAAAGTTCTTTTCCTTGGTGGGCAAGAGCTGTCTTTCACAATGTGGGAAGTGGTTTTCCAGATATTCTCTGGCCACTATGGAGCAGTATGCTCCACTGTCAATGATCAGTGGATTCTGAGCATTGTCAATACAGACAGTCATCTTTGTGGCTGTTCCATGTATATATGCCATCCCTTTGGTTGGTATAACCAGGAATGTTTGTGCATCTTGTGTGTGTTTGCACAAGTTTTTATTGGCAGTATCCTGTGGGATGCCTTCTTCCAACTGTATGTCTTGAATTTCTAGTGGGGATTCCTCTTGGTATTCTACTAGAAATTCTTCCTTTGGGTCTTGGTCATCATCAGATAGGTCTCTGATGGCATCACCCATAGAGTCTGATTCAGAATCCTCTGTTGGGGATTCCTTCTCTGGGACTTTCTCAATGGCATAGACTTTTTTCTTTGCCTTTGGACAGTTGTGGGAATAGTGGTCTGTTGAACCACAATTGTGACAAGAATTGTTCTTCTTTGCCACTTCTGCCACTCTTTCTTTAGGTTTGTCTTTAAGCTCTACCCTGAATGGATGTTTCTCTTTGAAACCACTGCTCTTATATGGGGTGAATTTCCCTATATTAGTCCTTTTCCTTATTTCTTGTAAGGTGTTGGCAATGCCATCTAGAGTGCAATTTTGGTTGCATCTGCATTCTACTGCATGATCTAGTTCTCCTGGCCGTTGTGTCAGGAGTTTGTGATTCCTCATTTGAATGTTCATCTGAGGATCAATGGCTTTAAGTCTCTTGGACTGTCTAAGACACCACTCATATGGTTCCTTGCCCACAGAGTATTTTTCATTTTCAAATGACATGGTCTTCTGCCATATCCAAGTTCCATTACTTCACTTTTGGATTATTTGACTCTTCCACCATGGACAGTTTCTTCTGCCATGGATTTCTTTCATTTCTGTGTACCATATACTAGCATGAACTTTAAATGCAGTATTCAATCTAGCAGTAATCCAGTAGTCTGGTATACTTGGTACATCAATGAAGAGTCCATCAATATAATCTATGAGTTCCATATGATCATATTCTCCTGATCCAGAGAATTTGGGGCAGCTTGAGGCCTCAGGAAGCTGTTTCAAGGCTTCCTTCTCTGAATAAGATATTCCATCTCCATCCTGGTATTGTGATGGAGATCTTGCCTTCTTCATCAACATGGCATATGGTTTGATGTCATCTGGTTGATATGGATTCTCCATAACTTGGCCTTGTGGTTGGGGCTTCAAGTTATGGTAGACATTAAGCAATTTGTTTGTGTCTTGGTCCAGACAATCCCTGTCCCTTTTGCTGTGGTGTTGTTCTTCAAAGACTAGATTCAGTCTTTTGTTAGTTTCTTCGGAGGCTTTTCTCAATTGAGCATGTCCTTCTTGAAGATGTTTAACTATTTTTTCCATGGAGGCATTTAATGTTTTAATACTCTCATGGCTAGCTTCAAGTTCTTCAAACTGCTTTTCAGATTTCTCAGCATATTGGTAGATTTGTAACCACAGTGTATCACTGTTGATGTTACTCTCAGATGTGACAATGTTATGTTTAGTCTGAGTGGGGGTAATCTTTCTATTACTAGGACTACTGACTCTAAGGTGGTTTACAACTACTTCTGGTACTTGTGCACTTCTTTCACCAAATCCAACAGCTTCTGAATCATAGGTTCTGACTCTTTCCTCCTCTGGTTGAAGGAGGCTTTGTTCTTGCCCTTGTTTCCTTGTCTTCTCCTGGAAACATCGTGGAATTGTGAAGAATGGTGACTCTTGGCCACTGATCTGCTGGTTTCTGAATGGTGTGAAGCCACTGGAGAGCTGATTTGGCCTGCTCCTTGTGAGCTTAAAGGAATCTGAGTAGGCCCTGTCTGGGTTAACTATTCTTCTATAGCTTGGATAGTGGCTTGATTCTCCCTTATCCTCTGTGCCCTTGCCTCCAGGAGTCTGAACTGCCTGGTAGGATTCCAACCTTTGGTGATTACCATCAGGTCTTTGAAGTCTATCTCTTTGAGACAGATCTTCTGGCAACTTGCTCCAAGTTCTTCCCAGTGAGATGCCAGGTTGAACCTCTTGTTGTCCATGCTCCATTGGAATAAGTCCTTGAGGAGTTGGTGGAGCTGAAGAACTTGATCCATGTCTTTCCAGTCCTCTAGTTTGAGGTCTCCATTGAATTGGAGTGTGAATGGAAGGGTTGATATTATCTCCCTCATTGTTTTTACATCCACTACTGTGTCCAAGGTATCCTCTTTCGGGTCTTCTGGTTCTGGAAAAAGCTTCTCTGTCCTCTGGTTGGTTCCTTTGGAAGCGAAGATCTCTGAGGTGTATAGGTGAGATGTTAGTGTTTGCAATAAGTCAAAAACTTTATATTCTTAGGGTATTTACCTTTGACTGTGCCTTGTACAAATTTGTTGTCTGCTGATTTGGGCAATTTACCTTTAGAGGTTACAACTGCGTTAATTATAGTAATTTTCCCTGTACAAGTTATCAAGGTTGGTTTACCTTGTATTGAAGCAGAATTTCATGTTTTTCTACTCTTCTGTGTGGCAATGGGTGTCCACTTCTTTGCTGTTATCAGGCCTTCACTGTGCCTCTTTCCTTTGCCTTTGCTGCCCTCTGGTTCTGAGGGTGTCACTGGTGTGTTGGCCTGTGACTGGCTTTCAAGTGGTATGAAGTTATCTTCCACCAAATCAAATCAGGAAAAAGAGGGCTTAATGTCAGTTAAGACTTCCTAATATGCTGTTTTGCATGTCTAAGAATGGCCTCTGGGCTTGTATATTACTACAATGTGCCCTTGTACAATGACAGTGTAATTGAATTAACAATTCCACGTCAGAAATACAGCTTACTGATATTTGGTGTACTATTTGTATACCAATATCTCACAGATTACTTGTAATTAGCAAACATAGTCTGTCAAAAGTGGTGTATAACAGGGCAATTGAGTTAACAATATGTCCAACCATGCCTCAACTGTTGGTTTATCAGTATGAGGTGTCTTATTTTAATTGAAAAATAAGACTGTATTAATGGCTCAAGTGTTTTTATATGTAAAACACACCAAAAATAAGGGTCTTGTGGTTATTAGCCATGTGACAGATACTCTTAATATATGAGTATAAAGTGGTATATATACCAAAAAAAGGAAAATATATATTTAATATATATTTTTTAAGAAAAATGTACGCCTAAAAAGAATAAAACAAATGTCAGAAAGTGAGAAATAAGAGAAGAACTCAGTTATAAGGGTCCAAAAAAGGTTCAAAACATGGCCAGGCCCCCAAAATGTCAGATATAGTCTATGTTGAGGTAGTAATTAGGCTATTTAAACCTAGAACTTTGACTTTGACACGTAAAAAATGATTTAAAATAAGGGTGTTTGAGTAAAATAATGATTTATAATATAATTAAAGGGTTCTACTATTAAAAAATAGTGGTGGTGAGCGTTATTGAGAACCCTGGGTGCAGTCTTACCAGTTGGATTACTATAATAAGAGCTACAATAATTAAAATTATAATTATCCCTGATTTATTACACAAGAGTAAAACTGTTTTGGACAGTTTACTACGTAGGGTATTCAAGAGCAGGATGAGGAAACAATTCTGGCTGTGAAAAGCTTCCTTTTTATCCTGAAATGGGGTGGAAAGGGTGCTAGACCTTTCCATGTAGAGGAAGTGAAAATGTTTCACTCACTAGGACTGGCTTGTGGTTTTCAAACAGCTTTTATAGCCTGTATTGGGCTTAGATGTGGTTTTGAAACCACATCTGGGCAGTTTTCACCAATACAGGGTGAAAAATTTCATCTGGGGACCTCACAGCCTGATTCTGACGTGTACGTCGTGTAGAATGCTGTACAGAAGCTGTATGGGACCCCAGTATTGACTGACATATGAGGTATTTAAGTAAAAAGAAGCTTCTTTGTCTATTTGACACCTCATATTCATGATTATGGGATATTATCCCATGGTAAGGCTGTATATGACAGCAGATGGGAATCCGACCTTAAAACAGCTATAACTTTGTCAATTCTTGAGATATCAACTTCAAAATTAATTTGGTGTGTAGCAATGTATGTTCTCTACACAATAGTAGCTCATTTGATATGGGTATCATTAAATATGGCAAAGGTATCCCATGTACAAGATTTTTGTACATTTCCGTGGTATAGGCAAAAAGCTGTATTGAGCTTATTTGCCCCATAACTTCTGTTATAGTTGAGATATGGGAAAATTCATGACACCATCAGATACCCCTGATTGTGCCCTTACCAAAAAATACCCCACTTTAAGTATCTCACACTAAAACTGTAGAAGTTAGATGAGAGGTGAATGTTTTGTTCACCCTTATTTGGCCTGAAATTGACCATAACTCCAGTAATATTAGTGCTAGCTCAGTTTGGCTGGTACCATTGGATAGCCCTGACTTAGAGCTCCATTTTGAATACCCATTTGAAGGGGTTAAGCCTCTCCTTTTGGATTTTAGATGAGAGGTGAAAATTAAGGTTTATGCTCAGCAATAACTTTGAGCAGGAATAACTTTTTTATTTCTTGTCCTATGGTGATGGGACTTATATTTTCATAAATAGGTGAGTTTCCTCTTTCTTTTGATATCTTTTGAGATGATTTGGCTCAGCTCCATGTTTTGGTGGTATCTTGGCTATACCATTGGTTTATGGTATGTTGGCTGACATGCTTGTGCTCTGGTTTTGAGTCACAGGCTGACAATTTACAACTGCAACTATGACTGTGACACAGTGATATAGGTTTGAAATAAAGGGTTTTGATGATGGTAAGGGTTTATAAATAAAATCAAAGGGCTTGACTATTGTGGAATAGTGGTGGTGAGTGCTGTTGAAAGCCCTGGGTGCAGCTTTACCTGTTGGATTACAATAATAAAGACTACAATACTTAGATCTAAAGTATACCTGGTTATTTTCCAAGAGTATAACTTTTTTTGACAGTTGTACTACGTAGGAATTCAAGAGAATGATGAGGAAACCTTTTCTGGCTGTGAAAAGCCCCCTTTTCATCCTGAAATGGGGTGAAAAGGTAGCTAGACCTTTTCATGTGGAGGAAGTGAGGATTTTTCACTCCCCAGGAAAGGCTTGTGGTTTTCAAAAGGCCTGTATAGCCTTTATTGGGCTCAGATGTTGTTTTGAAACCACATCTGGGAGGTTTTCACCAATACAGGGTGAGAATTTTCATCTGGGGACCACACAGCCTGATTCTGACGTGTATGATGCGTAGAATGCTGTACAGAACCTGTATGGGACCCCAGTATTGGATTAACTATGTGGTATTAAAGTAAAAACAAGCTTCTTTGCCTGTTTGAAACCTCATAATCATGGTCATGGGATATTATCCCATGGTAAGGCTGTATTTTCCAAACTGAGGGATTTTAACCTGAAAACAGCCATAGCATTGTCGGTTCTTGAGATGTCAACCTCAAAATTGTTTCAGTGTGTAGCCCTGGAGGTTTTCTACACAATGGTACCTCATTTGATATGGTTATCATTACATATGGCAAAGCTATCCCATGTACAAGATCTTCGTACATATGCATGGTTTTTTTATTGGGCTTGTTTGCTTTATAGCTTTTGTTCTAGATGAGAAGTGGGGGAATGAATGGCACAATCAGATAGTCCTGATAATTCTCTTCCCAAAAAGACCCCACTTTAGGTATCTCATACTAAAACTGTAGAAGTTAGATGAGAGGTGAATATTTTATTTACCCTTATTTGGCCTGAATTTGACCATAACCTCAGTAATACTGGTTCTAGGTCATTTTGGCTGGTACCATTGGATGGCCCTTACTTAGAGCTTTGTTTTGAATACCCATCTGATGGGCTTAGGCCTCCTACTCTGTATTTCAGATGAGAGGTGCAATTTAAGGTTTATGCTCAGCAACAACTTTGAGCAGGAATAACTTTGTTATTGTTTGTCCTATGGTGATGGGACTTGTATATTTGGATGGGGGTAATTTTCCTATTTCTTTTGATACCTTTTGAGCTGGTTTGGCTCAGCCCCATGTTTTGGTGGTATCTTGGCTATACCATTGTTTATGCTATCTGGCTGTCATGCTTGTGCTCTGGTTTGAGACACAGGCTGATAGTTGAAGTAACCCATACTTCTTCCCATTTTTCCTATTCTCCTTCTGGCATCTTTCAAAAGTGTTGATATATTTACTCAACTCTTTTTCCCATTTGGGCCACCAAGCTGTGCTTGCTACCCTTTCCTTGGTCCTTTCTTCACTGATGTGTTCTATATAGGGGAAGAAATGGCATTCCTGCAGGATCAGTGTAAGGTGTGGATATGAAACTTTGATAAAATATCAAGTACTTTTCCTGTCCTCAAAATTTGTATAAGGTAGAATTATTTGAAAATAGTAAGAAATAGTATTTTTAAAGAGAAAAAACGCGAATTTATTGCTTTGAAATTTATAATTATAAGACAATAATATAAGAATAAAAATTATTGTTTTACCAACAATAAAGATTTATCCAAAAATACTCTACAACAGATATTTAAGGCTACAAAAGAAATTTCTTCAAGAGAAATGTCAATTGGAATTAATTGAGCAAAGTACTGCAAGCAATCAATTAAAGAAAAAATTCTTTAAAAAGATATTTAAAGAGAAAACACGCCCAAAAGTCACCAGATTGAAGTTGGAAACAAAGTGACAAAGTTAACAGTGATGGAAGAAGCTTTAATTCACTTTTGGGATGGTTCAGGGGTAAAATGATTAGAATGATTTTTTCACGTGGTTAAAAGGCTTTAAATGATTTAAAAAGGGTGGTTGGAATCTTTTATTGATTGGTTTAACAGTGTTTAAACTAATTATAAAATGAAAAGATTCTAACATGAAGAGAAAAGTGGGGCAAAGAAGAGATTCTTTTATAGCCATCAGTTTTATTACTCCAAAAGTAAAATTTACTCTTCTCAGTCGTGAAAAACCATCTGACAACAGAAAACCCAATTATGGCATCATTAAGCCCTGGTTTAGACCAAAAAAGAGCTGATTTAAGCCATTTTTTGCCCATTTTAGCCATTTGAGACCCTTAAATCAGCCATTGCTATAGCAATATCTGGTCCAGAGCCTTCAAAAAACGTCAGAATGTGTGTAAGAGGCGTATAAACCAGTTAAAACTGTGTCTAATAACATTGTTTTAACTTGAGGGTAGTTTTACCCTCTTGGAAGCAGTTAAAACTACCCTGGTTGGTATGAAAACCTCATCATCACTTGAGTCACAGACCCTGTGACTCAATTCCAGGCCAAAAGTAATGAACTTTGGCATGGACTTTGACATGTCACGCCAGTCAGAAAGGATTTTGGGGGTTTAGCTCCCCCTTAGAGCTAGAGAGTCTTTCCCCCCCCAGAATTAATCTTTCCAATTTATTTTTTCTTTAATTACTCATCATGTAATACAATTGAGTTTTTAATTACACATCTGTAATAATTGATACCTCATATGTAAATTAAAGTTCACTTATGTAATACACGTGCACATCTTGACATTTCAATTGAATTCAATTGAAAATACTTCAATTGCTCATAACTTCTAAACTAAACACAACACCTCAATTTTAACACAAAAATTGATGGTTAACACCACATGTGGTGTGAATTAAATTAAGGTTTTGAGGATTTTCATACTTTTGTACAAAAATACTAAAAAGTTAAATTAAGCTTATTTAAAGTTGAGATACAGAAATTTCATCCAGAGGTGACCCCACTTTATTTTTTATGAGGAATCCAGTGGTGTGAAAATATCTTTATGTTTATTTATTGGATAAAAAGCTATAAGATATTTTATATAACTTTTTCCCAAAAATATTTTAATTTCACAATTTTTATTAAAAATTCATTTTTACTTAACTTTTACAAGTAAAAATGTAATCTCATAATTTTAAATTTTATTGTCATTTTATTTTTAAATTATAATTAAATTTTGATTTTTAAATATAAATTTGTATTTATACCTCAATTTTTTTTATAATATAAATAAATTTATTTTATTTATATTTGTATCTTAATTTATCATTTGTGGTCTTTTGGGTATATGAAAATACCTCTAAGGCTCACAATCAGGGATATATCGCCCCTGTCTATTACTGTGAGTGTACTTGTGTGTTTCTCTCTATGGTAGAGCAGTCCATATATAAGGAAAAACTTGTTTTTCTTATAGTCCCTCAACCAGGGTTCCTCTAACTGTGATTCCAGTTCTGGGATCCTTTACTTCTGTTGAAGTAGTTGCAACAGTATGCCACACTGTTTGTGTTTGGAATATGTCTTCATTACTGCACTGAAAAATTCATTGTGTAGTTGTGAGGAACCTATTCCCAATATGGGAGTTTCTGTTCCTTCTAAATCAGTGTCTCCACTGTCTGAGGTACCACTTTCTGGTGCCCATTCAGAAAATCTGAAGTTCTTCCTTGTATCTATGCCCATGAGATGGATAGGAATTTTGGCTGCTACTTTGGGGTCATTGGCTGGATTGCTCTTGACATTTCCCAGTGGTCATCTGCTGAGGCCCTCTGCATTGGTGTGGCTTTTGCCTTCTTTTTATATGATGGTCATATTGCCTCTATACTCTTGGATGGCCATTTGCCATCTCAACATGTGTCTGGTGGTAGTCTTCATATTCGGTAAAGACTTCAAGGCTGTGCAGTCTGTGTAGACTTCAAAGACTGCACCCTCCCAATAATAGTGGTGTTTCTCTAGAGCCCCGACTAAGAATAGAAATTCAGTGTGGGCACCGCCATACCTGGCTTCTGCATCTTTCAGTTTCCTAGCAATGTAGCATATTACTCCCTCTCTTGGTTCACCATCTACAATTTGTCTCTGGTGAAGGGCTCCCCCTAATCCCTGGCTACATGCTTCATCTATGTATAATTTGAATGGTAGTTCAAAGTCAGGTAAGATAAGCACAGCTGCATTTGTGAGCTCATGTTTAATCCTCTCATATGTATCCCTCCTTTCCTTGGAAATTTCAAAAACTACATCTTTTGAACATGACTTGTAGACTACTAGTTATGTGGGGAAAATTTCTGATGATGTTTCTTTAGTAGCTAGCAAACGCAAGGAAAGATTGAATCTCTTTGATGTTCTTTGGTACTGGCTTTAGCAGTACTGCTGCTACTTTGTTCTGGTCTATGGCCAGACTAAGGCCTGAGTCATTTTGTCCCAGTGGCAGTAATTCTTGTTGGCCAAGATTTCACTTTTTGAGTGAAATTTTCAGATTAATGGGTGTGCACTTACTCAGTACTCTGTCTATGTACTGCATATGATCTTCCCATTTATCTGCGTATATAATGATTTCATCAATATATACTACCATCCAGCCTTCCAATATTTCTTCTTGAAATATTATGTTCATCATCCTTTGGAAGTGAGCTGGTGTGTCCTTGGTGCCAAATGCCATCCTGGTATACTCATATATGCCCATATGGCATATGATTCTGAGTATTTTCATGTATTTTGGTTTAACTCCATTCAGGTGAAAGCCGTTCATACAATCCATCTTGGTTATGTATTTGGCTTTTGCCAATTTTTCTAGAGCATGAGGTATCCTTGGTATAGGGTACCTGTCAGCTTTTTTGTAGTTATTCAGGGCTCTGAAATCCCCACACAACCTAGATTTGCCATTGTGCCAGGTTATAAGGACAGGAGTGGTTATTTCCACTATTTCATTATGTCCTATCTTCCTGATGAAATCCATTTCTAGGAGCTCATTTATGTGTTTCCCAATTTCCTTCCTAGTTTCCAGACTTTCTGGGTATGGAGGTCTTCTCAGCATGGGTGGATATGTTCTTTCCACATCCAGATATAATTCTATACCATGGCCTCTGATTTTTCCTAATGGTTCTTCATCAATGGAAAATGTTGGTCTATTCTTCCTCAGCATCTTCAGTAAAGTAAGTTTTTGTTTACTGGTGAGGGTAGTACTGAATTGGCCCTCCCTGAACTCATTCAGTAATTCTTCTAGAAGCTCAGGGGTAGATATTTGGTATATGTCCAGTGAAAGATATTTTCCTTGTTTGTACCAATAGTAATGTGCCTGTTTTTACTATTTAAAGTGTCAATGCCATACATCCTCTGGTAGTCTGTTCCCAGTAAAAACCCTTGGATTTGGGCATCTTCAAGCACAACAAACTCTTGGTTGAGTCTGATATTACCCTTCTTGTGGGGTATAATTATCTCTTTCATAATTGTCCCAATAGAAGTCATCCTCCCTGATTCACTTTTGAAGTTCTTTGCCTTGGCTGGAAAGAGTTGTTTTTCCCAATTTGGGAAGTGGTGATCCAGATAATTTCTGGCCATTATTTAGCAGTGTGCTCCACTGTCAATGTCAATGGCTGCTAAGCATTGTCTACGCAAACAGTCATCTTTGTGGCTGTCCCATGTATATATGCCATTCCTCTAGTTTGTGTAACTAGGAATGTTTGTTCATCTTGTGTGTTTTTACAAAAGATTTTTTTGCAGTGTCTTGTGGCATGCCTGCTTCTAACCGAATTTCCTGAATTTCTAGTGGTGTTTCCTCTGGGTACTGTACTAGGAATTCCTCTCTTGGGTCTTTTCTCATCAGATTGTTCTCTGATGGCATCACCCATAGAGTCGGATTCAGAATCCTCTGTGGGGAATTCCTCCTCTGGGACTTTCTCAATGGCATAGATTTTCTTTGCCTTTGGAAATTTACTGGCATAATGGTCTGTTGAACCTCAATTGTGACAAGACTTCTTTTTCTTAGTCCCTTCTGCCACTCTTTCTCTGGGTTTGTCTTTAAACTCCACCCTGAAAGGTTGTTTCCCTCTGAAACCACTGCTTTTATGTGGGGAATATTTTCCTATATTTTTCCTTTTCCTTAAATCTTGTAAGGTGTTTGAAATATCATCTGGAGTGCAAATTTGGTTTGATCTGCACTTTACTGCATGCTCTAGTTCTCCTGGTGTTTGTTTCAGGAGTTTGTGATTGCTCATCTGAGTATTCATTTGAGGATCAATGGCTTTAAGTCTTTTAGACTGTCTGAGACAACACTCATATGGATATTTTTCCACAGAGTACTTGTCATTTTCAAATCACATGGTCTTGTGCCATATCCAAGTAGCATTGCTATAGTTTTGGATGACTTGACTCTTCCACCATGGCCAGTTTCTTCTGCCATTGATTTCTTTCATCTCTGTGTACCAAATACTAGCATGTCCTTTGAATGCTGTTTTGAGTCTAGCAGTAATCCAGTAGTATGGTATGCTTGGTACATCAATGAAGAGGCCATCAATATAATGAATGAGCTCCATGAGATCATATTCTCCTGTTCCAGAGAATTTGGGCCAGCCTGAGGCCTTTGGAAGCTGCTTTAAGGTTTCCTTCTCACAATAAGACATATTTTCTCCATCCTGGTATTTAGATGGAGATCTTGGCTTATTCACTAATATGGCATCTGGTTTGATGTCTTCTTGGTGATATGCAGTATCCACAACATGGCCTTTTGGTTGGGGCTTCCTATTATGATAGACATTAAACAGTTTGTTTATGTCTTGATCCAGACAATCCCTGTCCCTTTTGCTGTGGTGTTGTTCTTCAAGTACTTGATTCAGTCTTTTATTTTTCTCTTCAGAGACTTTTGTTAATTTAGCATGTCCCTCTTGAAGAGTTTTGAAAATTTTGTCCATGGAGGCTGCTAATGTTTTCATCCTCTCATGGCTTGCTTGGGGTTCTGCAAACTGCTTTTGAGTTTTTTCAGCAAATTGGGACATGTGTAACCACAGTGCATCACTGATTATTTTACTCTCAGGTGTAACAACATTATGTTCAATCTGAGTGGGTTTAATATTTCTATTAATGGGGCTACTGATTCTAGAAGTATTTACAACTATTTCTGGTTCTTGTGTACTTCTTTCACCAAGTCAAACAGCTTGTGAATCATTTGGTCTGACTCTTTCTTCCTTTGGTTGAAAGAGGTCTTGTTTTTGCCCTTTTATTCTTGTATTCTCCTGGAAACTACCTGGGATTGTGAAGAATGGTGACTCTTAGCCACTGATCGTCTGGCTCCTGAATGATGTGGAGCCACTGGAGAGCTGGTTTGGCCTGGTCCTTGTGAGCCTGAAGGAATCTGAGTATGCCCTGTCTGGGTCAGCTGTTCTTCTATAGCTTGGATAGTGGCTTGATTCTCCCTTATCCTGTTTGCCCTCACCTCCAGGAGTCTGAACTGCGTGGTGAGATTCCAACCTTTGGTGATTACCATAAGGTCTTTGAAGTCTATCTCTTTGAGAAATATCTTCTGGCAACTTGGTCCAAGTTCTGCCGAGTGAGATTCTAGGTTGAACCTCTTGTTGTCCATGCTCCATTGAAAAAGGTCTTTGAGGAGTTGGTGGAGCAGAAGAACTTGATCCATATCCCTCAAGTCCTTTGGTCTGAGGCTTGTGTTTCATTGGAATCTGAATGGCAGAGTGAATATGATTTCCTTCAATGTTTTTCCATCCACCACTGTGTCTAAGGTGTCCTCCTCCAGGTTTTCTGGCTCTGGACAAGCCTGCTCTGTCCTCCCGCTGGTTCCTTTGGAAGCCAAGGTTTCTGAGGTTTAAAGGAGACATATAAGTGTTTGCAAGTATTCAGCAACTTAATGATCTTAGGGTATTTTCCTTTGACTGTGCCTTGTACAAATTCACTGTCCACTACTTTTTGCAATTTTCCTTTAGAGGTTACAACTTGGCTAATGATTGTAATCTTCCCTGTACAAGTGGTTAAGGATGGTTTACCTTGTATTGATGCAGAGTTTTGTGATTTTCTATTCCTCTTAGTGTCAATTGGTGTCCATTTTCTGGCTGTCATAAGGCCTTCACTGTGCCTCCTTCCTTTGCCCTTGCTACCCTCTGGTTCTGAGGGTGTCACTGGTGTTATGGCCTGTGATTGGGTCTCAGTTGGGATATAGTTTTCTTCCACTGAATCAGACAGGAAAAGAGGTCTTAATGTCAGTTAAGAATTCTTAAAAGGCTGTTTGCACATCTAAGAATGGCCTCTGGGAAGTTTATTTCTACATTATGCACTTGTATTATGACAGTGCAATTAAAATTTAAAATTACACATCAGAAATATATCTTATGGATATCTGGTACACTGTTTGTATACCAGTATCTCACAGATTAGCTTGTAATTAGCAAGTATAATCAAAAGAGTGGCTCTGTACAGGGAAATTGAAATTACTCATAAACCAAACGACGCCTCTGATACTGTTGGTTTTACAGTAAGAGGTGTCCTTTTTGTCAGCCTGTGCCTCAAAAACAGACCACAAGCATGACAGCCAAATACCATAAATCAATGGTATAGCCACGATACCACCAAAACATGGAGCTGAGCCAAATCAACTCAAAAGGTATAAAAATAAAGAGAAAACTCACCCATTTCCAAATATCCAAGCCTCATCATCATAGGACAAAGAATAACAAAGTTATTCCTGCTCAAAGTTGTTTCTGAGCATAAACCTTAATTGTCCCCTCTCATCTGATATACAGAGGAAGAGGCTTAACCCCATCAAATGGGTATTCGAAATGGAGCTCTAAGTCAGGGCTATTCAATATAAATGATCATTTCTTTTTTAATGAGATGAAACTGCTGCATTCCTATCATATGTAATTTCCTCTATAATGAATAAGCTGTCTCTTTAGTAACCAATATAGACCTCTCTAAATATGATAACAATGAGTTTTTCAATCAATAAACTGAAAGATACCCTCTGGAATCTATACTAGATTCTAATAACAAAAATTCATTTAATGAAATATTTCTTTGTAACACTAATTTTCTAATATATCATATTGTTATAAAATGCCTTATTATTGTTTATGTTATAATCTTACACTATAATGATGGTTTTTGTAATAAGATCTTTTCAATCTATAATATAATTATATAAGGAAATTTTATCTTTTACATACTAATATTATATACTAAAGACTAGTTAACCTGATATTCAGGGATTTATGTATTCCACTTGCCCTTTGTTTTTACTTAAAAAATTTCTTCCTATTAGTTCTACCCAAATCCTCTCATTTATGTAGATTATTTCATTATTTTTGGTTTTCTTACCCATTTGGGGTATTTATTTCTGGTGGGGTTATGAGCTTGAGGGGAAACTAGGATTCTGTGTTTCCATTTAAATAACTGAATTATGATATCATAAATTTAGTCCATTTGGGCTTCTAGGTACCTTTTGCTCTGATTATTACCAAGACTTGTACTTGCTGACTAATTCAAAACTGTACCCAGACCCCTTAATTACCCAAGTATTAATGAATCATTGATCTGATTACTGATGGATGCTTAACTCCTTCCTTATTATGTAATACATACATATGTCTTCTTTTTTTCTGCCTTGACTCTTTGATTTGATTTGTGGCTAATTAGTGGGTTTAAATCTAATTTTCTAGGGTTATAGTTCAGGAATTTTCAAAGTTTGAAATTCCTTTCAAAGTTTCTTCTCTATTATTTTACAATATCCAAGTATGATCTCTAGCATATGGAAAATCTTTATCTTTTAAGTTTGTGTCTTTAATTTCTCTTAAGCCAATCACCTGGCTTTTTTTGTTAACACAGGGAATATTATTAACAACAAGGAAAAATAATTTTTTTTAATTTTATTTCAAGAATAGTATATGAATGTTTACTTTCCTTCCTTTCACTTCCACCAGAAGATATATCAAGATGATATGGTATGGAATAGAATAGAAACATTTTATCTTAATCACAAAATATAAGCTCCCAATATTCTTCAGAAATAATTATTCCTATCAGTTTTCCTATTAATATCATCATAAAATTTGAAAATTTATTCTCTCAATGAGTTTTATAAAATTGCTCATTGTATGGGATGAGTAACTGAAAGTTTAAAAAATATCATTCATCTACTCCTAGAAATTATGAGAATATAAATGATTCCTAATGGTGCCAGAAGCCAAAATGTGGAGCTCTTAAGAAAAAATATTACAGATCATTTTCAATCAAGGGAGTTTGGCATAGTCTGTACATCCATAGAATCCTTAAGCTTTGCTGAAAAATTACAAAATCGATCAGATTTTGGCTATCAAAGACTTCAGGAATACCTCTAATTCAATTTATTCATCATTTATCATAAGTTTGTGGAATAATAAAAATATCCTGGAATACTTTTTTTAATTATATAAATATTTTTTTCTAATTAAAAGATAAATTTGAGAACAAGCCATGGCACTTTTCTCATTAGGACTTAAAAATTCAGAAGAATAATGAGGCAATATCAGTTAAGAAAAAAGGCTCTGGATGGGGTTTGAAGAAGCTCAAACAGGAGTACCTCTTCCATCCAGATGTAAAAGAGAAATAAATTACATATAATAATGAGTATTTATTATCACTTTATCAGATATTTCATCAAATTACCCAAAATCTATCTAAAGTGAAGTTTCTCATAGACATCCACCCTTAAAGAATAATTTCAAATAATTGTAGATTCCTTTTCTACCATTATCTGTATAATAAGATTCACTGTTGAAGCAATTCACAAAGAATACCCTGCTTGAAGCATTATAATTTTCTGGAGAGAACCAATGGTGTTTTTTTGTTCTAATTTTGAAAATTGGTCAACAATTTTCAATCCTACTTTTTTATTTTCCCCATTTTCATCTTATTTCCTACCTTTTCAATGAGCACATCTACCAAACATAACAAGAGCATTTACTATTTTATCTTTCAATTTCTTTGTTGAGAAGTCAGATGCTAGGTGGTTCCAGTTGGAAACAAAATTTGCCCTTTGGAATTTTTTCTGAACCTCCCATCTCATCATTTATTGACCAAAGTAAGTGTCACAGGGGTTCTTCGAACTGAAGAGGGCCTGGCCCTCAGTAAACTGGGACTCACTTATGGAGGGCCCAAAGATATGGTAAGAAGGAATACATTTAAGAGTGTTAAAGATGAATTTCTAAAATAATAAATATAAGAAAAGCAGCAACAAAGAAATAAGAGTAAGAAATAGAAGAGCCAACCACAAACAAGTCCAAGTCCACTGTTTCAACCTGCCAGAATGGAAAGAGAAGGGTTAATAAGGATATGGCCACCCAACTCATACTGTACAGGCAAAGAAAGAAAAAATGCAAAGACTAACTTAAAATTAAATAATTATAATACCCAAATATAAGGATAAGAATAATTATAAAATAATAAATAAGCTAAATTAATTAACTGGGGAAAAGTCCCCAGGGGGGAGAAAGAGGGGCTGGTATATGTGAGAATCACCAGCCCTGACCCAGAGGAAGAATTTTCATGAGAGGATTGAATTATTGAATTGAGTCTGGCCAATACAGGTCCTGTACAGCTGTACAGAACCTGTACAAGAGGTGTGGTGTATTTGAGTGATCATACAGTTTATACTGGTGTATTGGAACTGTATTGGGTGAACCCAACCTGTACAGGTATTGACAGGCTGTATTGAGGTACCAAGCTGTATAACTGTTTCAGAATGAAGATTGCTGAAACTGAATGCTGACACAAGTGCTGGATCTGCTGATTTGAGATGCTTGAGTGGGTGTATGAATGAATACCCTTACCCCTGATGGATGGTTGTTACAGTATCCCCCTCTTGAAACTGGTGGGCTCCTGAACACCATAATACCCTGCCATTATTGAGTGGCATCTCACTACCCCACACACTCCTTCCAAAATCTTTCTTTTGACCATTATCTTGAAATCCTTCTTCAACTCTTCTCTGTCAATTAAATTTATTTTCCCCCCTTCTTTTAACTTTTAGTAAGTACCTCACTTCGGACTATACTTTTCTTCTGGTTCAATCAGTTTACTTGTCCTTGGGGCCTGGCCTTGGGTTGTATCCCAAAAGGATGGCCACTGAGCTCTTGTGCTCAAATAATGGGGCCAGATGAGTATATGAAGTGTACCCATCTGGCCAGGCTTAATCAGAAGAAATTTATTAAGAAGTGAATTCAGGGGTCTTGTCCCCATTGGATTTGAAAAACTGCCTCAACAGCCCTCCATAACAATCTTGGGCTGTGGCCCTTGCTATAGTAGTTCTGGATGGCTCATGCCCTTATGGCCCTTTTGGCCTAATTGGTCTTCTTGGTGATCTTTGGTCATATTAGAACATATGGCCATTTCTGGCCCTTTTGAGGTTCTAGGTGATTATGGTCAATTTCTTGACCTATGGCCATCTATGGCCATTTTAATTTTTATTGGATTTCTGGGCCTAATTGGCCATTTTTAGATTTTGGGGTCCTACAGTCCGTGGGCCGTGGACCGTACGCTGCGGTCCATGGGGGTTATTGGAGGCCCCCAGGACGAAAATGAGCCCCTGGGCCCAAATTTGCTGGGGACCCAGGGGTACCATGGGACCATAAATTGGCCCCATGACCCATAACCTAACCTACATGACCTGGACCCATTGGGGGGGTCCAGGACCACCAAGACCATGGCCTCCCCAAAGTTGCAGGGGAGGCCCTGGGTGATGAATCCATCCCAAGGAGGGCTTGAGTGGGGAGCCATATTTGAGTTATGGCCCGCTTCCTTGAGGGTTTTCTCTGAATTTGACGTGGACTGATTTGACGTCTTGACCCTTCTGCTTGGGTATTCTCCATGAGTTGATGACTGAATCCCCATGAACTTTGACAATTTGGGTGGAGTTAAAACCAGTATCTTGTTCTTGTTTGGGTTTGGTTTGCCTTCTGTTCATACTCTTATAAATAATAATAAATGGGATAAAATTAAGTAAAAGTAAAATAAGAATAAAAAATAAAGGGACCTCCCAATACATGATTTGGAAGGGGATGCTGTTGCTTTAAAAGAAATAAAGAAAAGCAAAGGAATTATACAAGTAAATAAAGAAAGAAAAATAAAAGAATAAGAGAAAATGAGAGTAAAGAAGGAAATAAAGAAAAATCCTGATGGTTGGTCCTTCTTGTGGTGAGTTGCTTGATTCTGGCCAAAAAGTGTCTGAAAAATGAAAACCAAGCATTTGATGCTCACAGAGTGGCCAAGGTAATGTTTCACAAGAAGTAGAACCCTCAGGGATGCATACCAGGAGATGGAACTTACTTTCATAACTTCCACTCCCCACCAAGCACCATAAAATTGAAAAGAATTGCCATAAATGACTTCTGAGATGAATTTCCATAAATGAATTCTGAAAAGAATTGCCGTAAATGACTTGAAGTAATGAATGTCTTGAATTATGATGATTGGCATAAATGAAATGATAAATAAAAGAGAAAGAAAGGAAAATTAAAGAAAGAAACATTTGGCCATATCTTGATAAGGTCCAAATCGGAGGGTATTGGTGTTGTATGCTTCCTGAACCTGTCCAAAGAATTGACAAGTGCTCACAAAGTGGCCAAGGTGATTCTTACAACAACATATGGGTAGAATACCTCCTTAAAGGTGCATGCCAGGAGAGGAACTTACTTTCATAACTTCTTCTCCCCACCAAGCACCATAATCAAACTCTTGAGGTATTTGGACCAGGCTTGTCTGGATATAATAAATGGAAATCCTTGACAAGATCTGGTGAGTTGGTAAGGTTTGAAGCTGGTTCCCAAGTGGTTCTTTCTGGGTCTTCACTGAATCCTTTCCACTTTACAAGATACCATAATTTACCTCTTTCGAGTTTTGAGTCCAGAACCTGAGCCACTTCCCATTCTTCTTTCTCCTCCACTAAAATGGTGGTGGCGGAAATTGATGACGATTTGTGATAGTTGAATGCTTGACTGTTTCAAATAAGGACACATGGAATACAGGGTGAACTGTCTTCCATTGCTGACACAACTTGAGGTGATATGCATGGCTGCCAATCTTCTTCAGAACTTCAAAAGGTCCCAGCCATCTTTCTGATAATTTCTTGGTGGGTCTTATTGTCTTGATGTTCTTGGAAGCTAGCCATACTTTGTCCCCAGGTTGGAAATCAGGTGGAATTGCTCTATTTCTATCTGCATACTTCTTGAATCTCCTTATTGCTGACTCTAATTCTTCTTTGACAACTTGCTGTACTGATTGGAGTTTCGTTGGTAACTTTCCAGCAGGTGAGTCTTGAGAAATATGGATTGAGTCAAAGCTGGGATTTCTTCCATAAATGGTGAAAAAAGGTGATTGCTTGGTTGATGAGTGTTCTTTATTATTATAGGAAAATTCAGCCAGAGGCAGCCAGGTGTACCAGTCATCATGATGATAGCTGACATACATCGAAAGTTACTGTTCTAGTATCTGATTTACCCTCTCTGTCTGTCCATCTGTTTCAGGGAGAAAGGCAGTTGAAAGATCTCTTTATATCTTGAGCTGCTGACACAATTGAGTCCAAAATGATGAAACAAATAAGGATCCTCTATCACTGACAATACTGACGGGAAGTCCATGCTTGGAAAATACATGACTAATGAAGATTTGAGCTAAATCCAGAGCAGTGATTGTTCCATAAGCTGGAATGAAGATTGCCATTTTTGAGAATCTGTCCACAACTACTAAAATTGAATCAAAGTTGTTTGACAGTGGCAATTGAGTGATGAAGTCCATTGATAATGAATTCCAAGGACCAGACGGAATTGAAAGAGGCTTGAGTAATCCAAACTTCTTGTGATGAATGTTCTTGTTTCTTGAACATTGCTGACATGAGGACACATAGTGCTTGATGAATTGATTCATGCCAGCCCAATAAAAATCCCTCTTGATGAGCTTGAGGGTCTTCTCCTGGCCAGGATGGCCAGCCAATGGTGAGTCATGACGCTTTTAAAGAATATTGAGTTGAAGTTCTTCATTGCTTGGGATTACCACTCTATCTTTGAATAATAATAACTTGGCTTGAGGTTCAAGAGAATAATATGGAACTGATTCACCTCTTGCTAGTTGCTTGAGTATTTCTTTATAGCATTTGTCTTGCCATACTTCTTTTTGAATCTTGTCCACTACATCTGAGAAAATTTCCACTTTGATTGAGAAGAATCTTGACCCTTGAATTCCATCTTGCTTAAGTACTTGATGAAAATTTTGAGGATTCTTGCTGATGAAATCCACCCCCCTCTCTGGGTACACGTCGTCCCAACGTGACAAGGCATCTGGTAAAGTGGCCAGCCTGCCTGGGCAGTAAGTGATAGTGAAATGAAATTCTGAGAGAAATTCAGCCCAACGGGCCTGAGGACGAGTAAGAACTTTGGAAGACATGAAATACTGCAAGGAAGAGTGGTCTGTCAAGACCTCAAAAGGATTGGAAAGAGAAAGAAGAAATGCTCTCCAGCACTTGAGAGCCCAAACTATGCCAAGGAGTTCCTTGTCATGAATTTCATAGTTTAGTTCAGCTGGTAAGAGCTTGCGACTATCAAATCCAATGGGATGCTTTTCTGAGTCATTCACCTGACTCAGTACGGCGCCCAATGCATAATCAGAAGCATCAGTCTCTACAATAGTAGGTAGAGATGAATTGAAATGGGATAAGATAGGAGCAGAGGTGAAAGCTTCTTTGAGTGCTTGAAACTGACTAAGAGCTTCCTCATTGAAGATGAAAGGAGAATCTTTTTTGAGAAGGGAAGTGAGAGAAGTGATTCTTTTGGAATAATTTTTAATCAAACAACGATAAAAATTGGTAAAGCCAAGAAAAGATTGAAGGGCCTTGATGTTTTTGGGCTGAGGCCAATTGAGGATTTGCTGAACTTTTGAAGAATCCATCTTGAGGCCATCACTTGAAAAAACATAGCCCAAGTATTCCACACTTGAGGCATGGAATACACACTTGGAGGCTTTGGCAAACAGATTATTGTTCCTCAGTCTTTGGAGGACAGAGGCCACATGTTTGACATGTTCCTCCTCAGAACTGGAAAAGACCATAATATCATCTAAATAGACCACAACAAACACATCCAAAGAATCTGCAAAGATATCATTTACTAGATTTTGGAAAGAAGCAGGAGCATTGGTCAAACCAAATGGCATGACCAAATACTCATAACTACCATATTTGGTTCTAAAGGCAGTTAAGTGCTCATCCCCCTCTTTGATTCTCAGAAGGTTATATGCACCACACAAATCTATCTTGGAGAAGATAGTGGAACCGTTGAATACGGTAAAAAGCTTGTTCATAGGAGGAACAGGGTATCTGTTCTTCTTAGTGACAGCATTGAGTTTGCGGTAGTCAACACACAAACAAAGACCTCCATCCTTTTTCTTGACAAAAAGGACAGGTGCTCCTGTTGAAGAGGAGCTTGGTCTAATGAAACCTCTCTCTACATTCTCTATAATGTAGTCCCGCAGTGTTTCTGACTCTTGATTTGATAATGAGTAGATAACACCAATTGGAGGTTAAAGACCCTCCAATTCAATATGGTGATCACAGGCGCGGTGCGGAGGAAGTTTCTCTGCTTTCACCTTGGAGAATACATCCAAATATTGGTGATAAGCAGGAGGGACTACCTTCAACACACTTTCAATTTCTTCTGGCTCTTCCTCCTCATCCCACTGCTCCTCCAGGGATGCATGAAAAGATAAGGGAGGAAGGTCCATATCCCCTTGGAAAAGATGAAGTGAAGATATGGCAACATCTTCTCCAACATCCTTTATCTCTTTGAAGACTTCATCTTTTAATGGAAGTAATGACTGAGAGGGAATGAAGGAAGGGGTATGGACAGAAGAAGGAAGGGAAGGTGTCTTAAGTTCACCCACCAGAGCAACACTGTTGACAGCAGTGGCTAAGTCATTACTAGTAGAAGGAATAATACCACTAGAATCATAGGTGATCAATCCATTTTTGCAATCAATAATGGGATTAAAATGGTAAAGGAATTCATAGCCCAATATCAGGTCTTCTCCCTTGGGTGAATCTATGATAAAGAAGTCCCATTCAAAGCTTGGGAAGGAAGGCAAGTCAACTACCTACTTGGTATAATGGGTGATGAACAAGGCACGAGATTCATTAGAATCCAAAATGAAAAGAGGAATCTGTCACAGGGGCTCTTGGAAGAAGAGGGCCTGGCACTCAGGAATCAAGAACTCACTTGGAGGGCTCCAAAGATAAAAGAATAATAAGAATGAATTTCTTTAAGAAAGAATAAAGGGGAAAACAAGTATGCCAAAAGATGAGATAAGAAAAGATGAAGCCAATGGCCAAAGATAATAAAGAAGCCAAAAGCCAAGAAGCCAACCAAATGAATCCTCAATTCACTGTTTCAACCTGCCAGAAAAGGAAATGGAATTAGTATAAGAATATGACCACCAATATCCACTGGACAGGCGAGGAAATAAAAGAAAAGGGCGCTGAATGACTGACTTAAGATTATCAGTATTAACTTTAATAAGGTAAAAGAAAATAAGGATAAAAATAAATCCACTATATTAATTAACTGGGGAAAAAGTCCCCAGGTGCTGAAAGGTGGCCAGTATATGTGAAAAGCTGGAAGGTTGATCCTGGAAGGTGGATCAATGACTGTATTGTCCGAATCGGGAAATACAGTTCTGGCCATCTTGAAATTTGAACTGTGTGATGGAATTCACACAGTGGAATAAGAAATGGCCCAATTGGGCCAAGGCCATACAGGTTGATTGAATAAGGCCTGTACGGATGAATTGGGTTGTCCAAGGAGTATTGAATACTTGATGTCTTGACAACTGATTTGAATTATGTAATACCTCTTGCGAATTGACCTTAGAATAATCCTGAATGAATTGTACCAACCCAACTCCTGCAGATACAGGTGGTTGGGATCCTTGAATGATCTTCTGAATTACCGCCATGGATTGCCAGACTGATAAGCTGAAAAGTCCTCCTTCGAAAATGGGCGTTGGAATTATGGACCTTGAAATGGAAAGGTGGAATTGGGTCCTGAAAACGTCACCATTGGATTTCTGAGTAAAAATGGTGCATAATGGTATATAATACCATATATGCACCACACCTGCAATCTTGAGTACGGAGTGCATGAAGGAAAGGAAAGAATTCCCCTTAAGTTGAGGGAAATGCTTGTTGAGATGATTTGGTGGCCTCTGGTGGTTGCCAGAGGCCATGACGTTGAAGTTGGTCCATGGTGGTCCAGGGCCAAAAATGGGTCCTACGGGATTTATGGCCAAAAATGGATCCAAGGTGTTTTTGGTCCAATTTGGGTCCAAGGGATTGGTGGCCAAAAATGGCTCAGGTGGGCCCAATTGTGGTTTGGGACCCACCTGGCCTTGGGGGCTAGGTGGCTGCCCCCTTTGGCCCCTTTTGGCCTCATTGGATTAGGCCAAAAGGGGCCTAATCCGCCTACGGACTGCGGACCGTAGAAGCCGTGGGGGGGCTAAATGGCCCAAAAAGGCCATTTAGGCCAAAACCCCCATAATGAAAGGGGTGGCCAGGAAACCAATGAAGGTGGCCATGGGGCCTGGAAGCCCCTGGAAGACAAAGGGACCCCCCAGGCCCAAAAACAGTGATGGAGGCCTGGGGGTTGGTGAGGTGGAAATTGGCCAAGAGGGCCAATGACGCAGGATATGGCCTGAGGCCATAAGTGGCCAATGGAATGGGTTATGGCATAAGAGCCATGGAACACCCAAAAGGGGTCAATTGGCCATAAATGATATGACATGGCCAATTGGCCCCAACTTGGCTCCAGGTTGGATTGCCGCCGCCATCAAGGAGGAGGGTCAAAATACGTGGTTGTGACAGTACCCCCCTACCTTGAATGGTGAGCTCCTGAGCACCAAGATAAGGTAGAGGCCTGTTGAGGCTAATGAGACGGATTTGACGTAAGGATTCCAGAGGTATTGAATCTTGAAAAGAAGAATTGAACTGATAAGCTTGTTGGCATATGAATTGAGGTTGACTTGATCTTCTCTTGACATTTGGCTTTGACAAAGTTGAAGACATGATTTGACGTAAAGATTTTGGCGTTAAAGAGTTATAAGAAAAGAAATTTTGAAAGAATATAAAGAGTAAAAGAGAAAAGGAAACAGATATAAAGAGAGAAACAGAAAAAATAAAGAAAATGAAATTTGAGGAGGAATCCAATCTTCATCACGGATTACGACAATTGATTTTGAAAGTGACCAAGGACCTGGATAAAAGAATTTAATGCCAGGTGCTCACAGAGTGGCCAAGGTGATGTTTTGACAGACTGTAGACCCCTCAGGGAAGTGCACACCAGGAGAGGAACTTACTTTTAGTAGTTGCCACTCCCGCCAGTGCCATAAATAAGAAATCTCTTGATAAATGAATGTGTTGAAAGAATAAAGTCTTGGGAAGGAGAATAAAAAAGGAATGGTCCATTTGCCCAAGTGTAAATGGCCATAAATTTGGAATCCGGATGTTGAAAGCCGGGCCAAAAGGTCTGTGTCCAAATTGAAAAGTGCTCACAGAGTGGCCAAGGTGATGCTTACAACAAAGAAGAGTAGAATACCCCTAAAGGTGCATACCAGGAGTGGGACTTACTTTTGGTAATTCCTCTCCCCACCAAGCACCATAAAAATTCAAGCCATTGAAGAATTGGGTCCTGGCTTGTCAGGATATAACGAATGAAAATCTTTGACAAGTTCAGGACAATTCTTGAGGTTTTCAGCTGGTTCCCATGTGGATCTTTCTGAATCTTGACTGAAACCTTTCCATTCCACCAGATACCATAATTTTCTTCTCTTGAGCTTTGAATCCAGTACTTGAGAGACTTCCCATTCCTCTTCTTCTTCAATAATGATTGGAGGAGGAGGCTCTTGATGCAGATTTGGGATTGTTGATGTCTTGACTGGTTCCAAGAGTGAGATATGGAAGACTGGGTGGATGGATTTCCATTGAGATGGAAGCTTGAGGTGGTAAGCATGAGTACTGACTTTCTTCAAGATTGGAAAGGGACCCAACCATCTTTCAGACAGTTTCTTGGTGGGTCTAGTTGATTTGATATTCTTGGAAGAAAGCCATACCATGTCACCAGGATTGAAAACAGGTGGACTTGCTCTACTTTTATCTGCATACCTCTTAAACCGGTTTATGGCGATTTCAAGTTCTCTCTTGACATCTTGCTGTACTGATTGGATTTTTGTTGATAACTCTCCAGCAGGAGTATCTTGAGTGATGTGAACTGAATCAAATTGTGGATCTCTTCCATAAACAGTAAAAAACGGTGATTGCTTGGTTGAAGAGTGATCAGAATTATTGTAGGCAAATTCAGCCAGAGGGAGCCAGATGTTCCAATCATCTTGATGATAACTGACATACATCCGAAGATACTGTTCTAGTATCTGATTTACCCTCTCTGTCTGTCCGTCAGTTTCTGGGTGATAAGCAGTTGACAAGTCTCTTGAAATCTTGAGCTGCTGACAAAGATTGGTCCAGAAGGAAGAAACAAAAAGGGGACCTCTATCACTGACAATGCTTGAAGGAAGGCCATGCTTTGAGAAGATATTCTTGATGAATAAATGGGCCAAATCCAAAGAAGTTATTGAAGACATTGTTGGAATAAAAACCGCCATTTTTGAGAATCTGTCCACTATGACAAGGATTGAGTCAAAAGAATTGGACAGGGGCAGTTGAGTGATGAAATCCATTGAAAGACAAATCCAAGGACCATTTGGAATTGGAAGAGGTTTGAGGAGTCCAAACTTCTTATGGTGGATATTCTTGTTTCTTGAGCACTGTTGACAGGATGATACATAATCCTTAATGAATTGAGTCATGCCGGACCAGTGGAAATCCCGCTTGACAAGTTTGAGAGTCTTCTCTTGGCCAGGGTGTCCAGCTAGAGGAGAATCGTGACGCTTTTGAAGAATGCTGAGTTGAATTGTGGAGTCACTTGGGACTACCACCCGATCTTTGAAGAGAAGGAGTCGGGAGGAGGAATCAAGAGAATAATCTTGGACAGATTTACCTTTACCCAAATCTTGAAGGATACTTCTGTACTGAGGATCTTGCCATAATTTCTTCTGAATTGAATCAATCAAATTTGAAAAAGAATCCACCTTGACTGCAAAAAACTTTGAGGGTTGAACTTCATCTTGCTTAATGAGTTGTTGAAAATTCAATGGATTCTTGCTGATGAAATCCTCCCCCCTCTCCGGATAGACGTCGTCCCGACGTGATAAGGCATCTGGAAGAGTTGCTAGGCGGCCAGGGCGGTAAGTGATTGAAAAATGAAATTCAGATAAGAATTCGGCCCAACGGGCTTGACGGCAAGTAAGGATCTTTGATGACATAAAGTACTGAAGAGAAGAATGATCGGTGAGAACTTCAAAAGGAGAGGACAAAGAAAGAAGAAAAGCCCTCCAGCGCTTGAGAGCCCATACTATACCAAGGAGTTCCTTGTCATGAATTTCATAGTTGAGTTCTGCTGGAATAAGCTTGCGGCTGTCAAAGGCAATGGGATGTTTTCCTGAGTCAGAGACCTGACTCAGTACAGCACCCAAAGCATAATCGGATGCATCGGTCTCTACAATGGTCGGTAGAGAAGGATTGAAGTGGGAAAGGATTGGAGTGGTAGTGAACGCCTCTTTGAGTTGATGAAACTGGCTAAGAGCTTCCTCATTGAGGGGGAAACAGGAATCTTTCTTGAGGAAACTGGTGAGTGAACTGATTTTCTTTGAATAATTCTTGATGAAACGGCGGTAGAAGTTGGCAAAGCCAAGGAAGGATTGAAGAGCCTTGAGGTTTTTTGGAGGAGGCCAATTAAGGATCTGCTGGACTTTTGCTTGGTCCATCTTGAGGCCTTCAGAAGAAACAACATAACCAAGATATTCTACACTAGAAACATGAAAAAGGCATTTAGAAGCCTTGGCAAAAAGGTTATTGGCTCTGAGTCTGGAAAGAACAGTGGACACATGGGTGACATGTTCTTCCTCAGATTTGGAAAAGACCATAATGTCATCCAAATAAACCACAACAAAAACATCAAGAAGATCTTGGAATATATCATTGACAAGATTCTGAAAAGAGGCAGGAGCATTTGTGAGCCCAAATGGCATAACCAAGTACTCAAAACTGCCATATTTAGTTCTGAAGCATGTCAAATGTTCATCACCCTCCTTGATTCTGAGCAGGTTATATGCACCACGCAAATCAATCTTGGAGAAGATAGAAGAACCATTAAAGACATTAAGAAGCTGGTTCATAGGAGGAACAGGATATTTGTTCTTCCTAGTGACAGCATTGAGTTTGCGGTAATCAACACACAAACGGAGGCCACCATCTTTCTTTTTAACAAAGAGGACAGGTGCTCCTGTTGAGGAGGAGCTTGGCCGGATGAAACCTTTCTCTACATTCTCTGAAATGTAGGCCCTGAGTGTATCTGACTCTTGTTTGGATAAAGAGTAGATCACCCCAACTGGAGGTAGAGACCCCTCCAGTTCGATATGATGATCACAGGCACGGTGAGGAGGAAGTTTCTCTGCTTTCACCTTGGAGAATACATCCAAGTATTGGTGATAAACAGAGGGAACAACCTTCATCACGGTTTCTACTTCTTCTGGCTCTTCCTCTTCATCCCACAACTCCTCCAGGGAGTCATGATAAGATGAAGGAGGAAGGTCCATATTCCCAAAGAAGAGATGAAGTGAAGATACAGAATTATCTTCCCCAACATCTTGAATCTCTTTGAATACTTCATCTCCAGATGATGGTAATGACAGATGGGAATTAAGGGAAGGAATATGGACAGAAGATGGAACTGATGGTGTTCTAGAATCACCAACCAGAGCTGCACATGATTTGGCAGAGGAAGAGTCATTACAGAAGGAATTGGAAGGATCAGAATAGTCCTTTTGATCAGTATTAAAGGTGATCAGCCCTTGCCTCCAATCAATAGAAGGATTAAAATGATTGAGAAAGTCAAAGCCCAATATGAGGTCTTCTCCCTTGGGAGTATCAATGACTAAAAAATCCCATTCAAAGCTTGGGAAGGAAGGGAGCTCAACCATATATTTAGTATGGTGAGTCACAAATAAGGAAGGGGACTCAGAGGAGTCCAAAATGATAAGAGGAATCTTCTCTGGAAGTTCTGACGTAGTCAATGAGTACTTGTGAACAAACTGCTTTGCAATGAATGAGTGTGTAGCACCAGAATCAATGAGAATACTGTAAAAAACATCAGAAAGAGAAGAGAAAACAAAAAAATTAAGAGAATTCTTGACACCAGTATTCAGAATGCACAATTGTGCTCTGGAAGGAAAACTGTGAAGACCATTGAACACAACATGGTCTTCACTCAGGCTTTTCCCTGGCTGGGAAAACTGCCTGACGGTTGGGAAAGCTTGTTTTGAGGCCTTTTGACACAGGACTCAAGACTATGCTTCCCACCACAATAGGTACACAACCCCTCCTTGATTCTTCTTTCCTTTTCAGAACCTTTCAACTTGAAGTCCTTATTCAACAATGAAGAATGGGGCTTTTCCCGCTTTTGAGAATGAAATTTCTTCTTTGGTCTTGAACTTGAAGAAACTTGATGATGAGAAGAGTGAGACTTTGAGGCTTCAGGCTTCTTCTCTTGATGATGATTCTTTTCCTTCTGCCTCTCATGGTACCTGGTATCAAGTTCCAGGCTGACGTCCATTAAGTCTTGAAGAGAATCAATGTTTGAAGGATGGGAGGCCGATTGATCCAGAATCCTGGAGGCCAAACCCTTCCTGAAATGCTGAATAAGAGCCCTTTCACCCCAATCCCCAATTCTTGAAACCAAACTCCTGAAATCGGCAATATACAAAGCAACATGCCCACCTTCTTTCATCCTAAGGCCATCCAATTCAGCTTCTGCTTTTCTAACTTCATTTGGGTCTCCAAATAAAGTGAACAATTGGTATTCGAATAATGGCCAGGAATTGAGGAGATAATTTGAGTCTTGATTATTGAGGTTGGAAAGAGAAGGCTCAATCCATTTTGCAGCCCTGCCAACTAAGAATGAAGTGGCATAAAGAACCTTCTTTCTGTCTTGAGAGAAGTTTGCCGGATCATTATAAAAGATGAGTTGGAAAGACTGAATAAAGCTTCTGACTTTGAAGGGCTGAGTCCCATCAAAGCATTCTGGAGCCTTCATAGAGGGAGTCTTGAAGGCTGGTGGTCTTGATAATTCAGAAGAAGAAGCTGCTTTCAGATTGGCCATAATCTGAGTCATTTGTTGCATAATGGCCAATAAAGACGGTTCAGGCTGATGAGAGGCAGGCTGATCAGACTGGGCTAGAGTTGGTCCTCTGGTGCCCTCAGATGCTCCCACAGGAGCAGGAGCAGCCTCAGTGCCATTAGACTCTTCCTCTTCCACAGAATTCTCCTCCTCCTCTTCACCATCTTCACCTTGAACCTTGGGACTGGTTCTTGAAAATCCTGGGAATCCGCCAACCACTCCTGATAAAGACATTGACCTTCTTGGCCCTCTTCCTTCCTTCCTGGATGGTGCTGCTCCTTCCATAATGGGTCCTCTGTCCAATCTGGCCCTCAGTTGAGAAACTGCTGGGGTACCATCAAGAGGAGCCCTTGGAGTTGGAGTCAGAACAGCTTGAGCTCTGGCCTGAGATCTAGTCTGTCTTGCTGGAGGTGAATGTTGAACCGGCATGATTTCAGGAATAATCAACCAAAATAAATGAAATAAAATCAAAATTTTCTTGAAGTACAAAATCAACAATCAAATCTTGAGGAAATTGGATAATCAATGAATCAAAATTCTTCAAATACGTCAATCAATCAAATCAAATGAGTCTTGAAGTAAAAATCAATATCAATGAGAATCTTGAAGTCAATAAAAACAATCGATCAAACAATCAAAATCAAATCAAATCAAATCAAAATCTTGCAGAAAAAATCAATCAATCAAAATGAATTCTTGAGTCAAAATCAATTTATGTCAAAAATCTTGATGTGAATAATCAGCAAAATCAATAAAGTCTTCAGGTCAATCAATTATCTTGAGGTCAATTTCAATTATGTCAAATTAGTCAATCAAATCAATTTTCAAGTGAATTCTTCCAAAAAATCAAAAATTCTTGAGGAATAAATCAAAGTGAATCCTGATGTGAAGAACGTGTCTGAATAACCTGATGAATAACTTGAGAACCAAAGATAAAAATGCCTGAATTATGGATAAAAATAGATTGATTAAGATTGAGAATGAGATTGAAAAGATAACAGAAATTAAAAAATGGGTCAGCTTTCAATTTTCAGAATGAAGAATGAATGAGAGAAAATTGAGAGGTGACGAAGAATCATAAGATCATAAAACGTCAAAGAATCATAATTTTGATGAAATGAATGAATGAATTTAAAATATAAGAATAAAAGAATGAATTAATGAAGAAGAATTATGAGTTAATTAATATAATGTCACAGGGGCTCTTGGAAGAAGAGGGCCTGGCACTCAGGAATCAAGAACTCACTTGGAGGGCTCCAAAGATAAAAGAATAATAAGAATGAATTTCTTTAAGAAAGAATAAAGGGGAAAACAAGTATGCCAAAAGATGAGATAAGAAAAGATGAAGCCAATGGCCAAAGATAATAAAGAAGCCAAAAGCCAAGAAGCCAACCAAATGAATCCTCAATTCACTGTTTCAACCTGCCAGAAAAGGAAATGGAATTAGTATAAGGATATGACCACCAATATCCACTGGACAGGCGAGGAAATAAAAGAAAAGGGCGCTGAATGACTGACTTAAGATTATCAGTATTAACTTTAATAAGGTAAAAGAAAATAAGGATAAAAAGAAATCCACTATATTAATTAACTGGGGAAAAAGTCCCCAGGTGCTGAAAGGTGGCCAGTATATGTGAAAAGCTGGAAGGTTGATCCTGGAAGGTGGATCAATGACTGTATTGTCCGAATCGGGAAATACAGTTCTGGCCATCTTGAAATTTGAACTGTGTGATGGAATTCACACAGTGGAATAAGAAATGGCCCAATTGGGCCAAGGCCATACAGGTTGATTGAATAAGGCCTGTACGGATGAATTGGGTTGTCCAAGGAGTATTGAATACTTGATGTCTTGACAACTGATTTGAATTATGTAATACCTCTTGCGAATTGACCTTAGAATAATCCTTAATGAATTGTACCAACCCAACTCCTGCAGATACAGGTGGTTGGGATCCTTGAATGATCTTCTGAATTACCGCCATGGATTGCCAGACTGATAAGCTGAAAAGTCCTCCTTCGAAAATGGGCGTTGGAATTATGGACCTTGAAATGGAAAGGTGGAATTGGGTCCTGAAAACGTCACCATTGGATTGCTGAGTAAAAATGGTGCATAATGGTATATAATACCATATATGCACCACACCTGCAATCTTGAGTACGGAGTGCATGAAGGAAAGGAAAGAATTCCCCTTAAGTTGAGGGAAATGCTTGTTGAGATGATTTGGTGGCCTCTGGTGGTTGCCAGAGGCCATGATGGTGAAGTTGGTCCATGGTGGTCCAGGGCCAAAAATGGGTCCTACGGGATTTATGGCCAAAAATGGATCCAAGGTGTTTTTGGTCCAATTTGGGTCCAAGGGATTGGTGGCCAAAAATGGCTCAGGTGGGCCCAATTGTGGTTTGGGACCCACCTGGCCTTGGGGGCTAGGTGGCTGCCCCCTTTGGCCCCTTTTGGCCTCATTGGATTAGGCCAAAAGGGGCCTAATCCGCCTACGGACCGCGGTATGTGGCCCACGGACCGTAGAAGCCGTGGGGGGGCTAAATGGCCCAAAAAGGCCATTTAGGCCAAAACCCCCATAATGAAAGGGGTGGCCATGGGGCCTGGAAGCCCCTGGAAGACAAAGGGACCCCCCAGGCCCAAAAACAGTGATGGAGGCCTGGGGGTTGGTGAGGTGGAAATTGGCCAAGAGGGCCAATGACGCAGGATATGGCCTGAGGCCATAAGTGGCCAATGGAATGGGTTATGGCATAAGAGCCATGGAACACCCAAAAGGGGTCAATTGGCCATAAATGATATGACATGGCCAATTGGCCCCAACTTGGCTCCAGGTTGGATTGCCGCCGCCATCAAGGAGGAGGGTCAAAATACGTGGTTGTGACAGAATCTTTTCAGGGAGCTCTGACAGAGTCAATGAGTACTTGAGAACAAAATTCTTTGCAATAAAAGAGTTTGTAGCACCAGAATCAATGAGAATACTATAAAAAATATCAGAGACAGAAGAGAAAATAAGAAATTTTAAAGATTTATTGACACTAGTATTCAGAGTGCACAATTGTGCTCTTGAAGGAAATAAGTGAGAACCATTGAACACATCATGATTCCCACTCAGGATTTTCCCTGCTTGCTAGGGGAGCCTCTTGATGATGACCGAGGCTTGTTCTGAGGTCTCTTGAAGCATTTTTCAATTGGGTGCTTTCCACCACAATAAGTACACAACCCCTCTTTGATCCTCCTCTCCTTTTCAGAACCAATTAATTTATTGTCCTTATTGAGGAGAGCAACATGGGGCTTGTCCTTTGAAGATTGAAATTTCTTTTCCTTCTTGTTCTTCTTCTGGTGAGATCTCTTTGAAGATGAGTTTTGAGGAGGCTGAGATTGATTGGATCCAATGACTGGAGGCTTCTTCTCTTGATTGCCACCCTTTTCTTTTTGCCTCTCATGATATCTTGTGTCTAATTCTAAGGTGACATCCATAAGTTCTTAAAGAGTATCAAAATTTCCAGGGTGAGAAGCCAACTGATCCAATAATCTTGATGCAAATCCTCTTCTGTAAACATGGATATAAGCTTTTTCCCCCCAATCTCCAATTCTTGACATTAAGCTTCTAAAATCTGCAATGTACAAGGAAACATGACCACTTTCCTTCATCCTCAAATTGTCCAACTCTTGTTCAGCTTTCCTGACTTCATTGGGGTCACCAAACAGAGTGAATAATTCAGACTCAAATAAGGGCCAATTATTGAGGAGGTAGGAAGGGTCTTCATTGGAAATATTTGAGAGATAGTGTTCAATCCACTTTCCAGCTCTACCAGTGAGAAACGAAGTTGAGTAAAGAACTTTCTTCCTGTCAGAGAAGAAATTTGCTGGATCATTATGGAAGACTAATTGACAGGATTGGATAAATACTCTCAATTTATGAGCTTGAGTACCATCAAAAGAATCAGGTGCCTTCATGGATGGAGTCTTGAAAGCAGGGGCTTTGGAATTGTCCCTGGGAGCAACTGCTTGAGTGAGTTGTCCCATGAATTGAGTCATCTGCTCCATCATCTTGAGGGCTAGATTCAAACCCTGAGGCACCTCTGGAGCATTTGCCAAGGCATCTGCCACTTCAGTTTCCCCAGAATCTTCCTCTTCCACAGACTCTTCCCCCTCTTCATCTTCAACTTCCCCTTTTCTTGCTCTTGCACCTTCAGACATGCCAGGGTAGCCACCCAAAAGTCCAGAAAAGGATCTTGATCTTCTAGATTTTATTCCACCTCTTCTTGAGGGTGCTGCTCCTTCCATTGGTGGTCCTCTGTCCAAGTTTGCACTCAGTTGATGAACTGATGGTGTGCGGTCAAGAGGAGCCCTTGCTGTAGGAGTGAGAACAGCTTGAATTCTTTGGGATCTAGTATTTTTGGCTGGGGGGCTATGCTGAACTGGCATTTTGAATAAAATGAAATAAAACTTGATGGTATGAGATAATAATCAGAACTGGGCCAAATCAATCACAATAAAATCTTGATGAATCTTGAGGAATCAATTCAAATCTTGAGGTGAAATCCAATTCAGTTAATAATCAAATCAATTCAACAATCAACAATCAATTCAAATCAAATATCAATAATCTTGAGTAAATCAAAAATCAATCAATATTCAATCAATAATCAATAAATCAATAAATCAGTGTTTTCAATATGAAATCAAGGTCTTGAGGAATCAATCATTCAATTCAAAATCTTCAGAAATCAATTCAATATTTTGATGAGTCAAAATCAGTCAATAATCAAAATAAATTCTTGAGGATCAATAAAATATCTTGAGGATTCAAAGTCAATCAATAATCAAAATCAGCTCTTGAGGATCAATCAATATCTTGAGAAGTCAAATCAATCAATTTAATCCAAATAAGAATCCTGAACCGCTGAATAAATAATCCAATGAATCCCAATGAATAATCCAATCAATTAAACCAATAAATTAATCCTGAATAAGACCTGAATGAGAACACAGAAAAAATTGATTTGATAGAATGAAATGAGATGAATGAGATGGTCAGAAATGATTAAGAAAGAAGAAAAAATCAATTTCATATGAATGAAAAGAATGAGATGAAATTGATGAGAGAGAAAAAATCATAATCATTAAAGATCATTAAATCATAAGAGAGATCATAATTGATGAATGAGAGGAAATGAATATAAATGAATGAAAAGAAAGAATCAAATATGAGTTAATTAATCTAATGTCACAGGGGCTCTTTGAAGTGAAGAGGGCCTGGCACTCAGTAAACTGGGACTCACTTATGGGGGGCTCAAAGATATGGTAAGAAGGAATACACTTAAGAGTGTTAAAGATGAATTGCTAAAAGAATAAATATAAGAAAAGCAGCAACAAGAAATAAGAGTAAGAAATAGAAGAGCCAACCACAAACAAGTCCAAGTCCACTGTTTCAACCTGTCAGAATGGAAAGAGAAGGGTTAATAAGGATATGGCCACCCACCTCATACTGTACAGGCAAAGAAAGAAAAAATGCAAAGACTAACTTAAAATTAAATAATTATAATACCCAAATATAAGGATAAGAATAATTATAAAATAATAAATAAACTAAATTAATTAACTGGGGAAAAGTCCCCAGGGGGGAGAAAGAGGGGCTGGTATATGTGAGAATCACCAGCCCTGACCCAGAGGAAGAATTTTCATGAGAGGATTGAATTATTGAATTGAGTCTGGCCAATACAGGTCCTGTACAGCTGTACAGAACCTGTACAAGAGGTGTGGTGTATTTGAGTGATCATACAGTTTATACTGGTGTATTGGAACTGTATTGGGTGAACCCAACCTGTACAGGTATTGACAGGCTGTATTGAGGTACCAAGCTGTATAACTGTTTCAGAATGAAGATTGCTGAAACTGAATGCTGACACAAGTGCTGGATCTGCTGATTTGAGATGCTTGAGTGGGTGTATGAATGAATACCCTTACCCCTGATGGATGGTTGTTACAGTAAGGGAATGTGGTTTGAATTCAAAAACATCTTGATTTAAATTTCAAGGTGGAATGTAGATTCTAATGCCTTTGTCAAGGAATATTTGGCATTGAATTGGTAATAAGATACCCTCAAGGAGCTTAAAAACACCCTACCTTGGCTATGAATGAGATCTTCGAAATGAAGCTTCAAAATTTGTGTGTATTGTTTGAACGCGAGTTGATTATTTTGAGTTTCTTTTAGTTTTCATTTAAATTTCCTTTCCTTTTATAATCAAAGGAAAGTGAAGGAGATTGTTCATCCACTCAAGAAAATAAAAAAATACAGAAACACTTACCTCACCTGAAGCTTTGTAAGTCTACTGTTAGATAAAGAAACCCAAAATCCCAGAAATAATCGAGCCTCAGGGAATATTTCCGGTTTGTTCATAATTTAAGCTCTTGCAAATAATTTATTGAACATCATTGAACAACCCTGGGTGTCCTCAAAGTGAAACTGCATTCAATTTTGAGATAAATAAAAGCACAGATTTCTTGATTTATTAAGTGTCACCACATCATTTTGAGAAAAGAAAATCATTCAATATCAAATTGAAGCTTCTAAATAAGTGTTTGTTTCAAATTATCAAATCTTATTGAAAAGCTTTGGTTATAATCTGAGATGTTCAGAGTTATCTTTATATACTCAGTATATCTGCTAAAGAGCCCATTCAACAATATTTATCATTTTTCATAATCTCTAATTGATATTTGAAATAATTCATAAATATTGTATTTTACTATCTTGAAAATGAATTGTGAATATAGCAATTTCTTTCAAGATCAATTATAACAGTTTAGGAAATGAATTTTTTTGATAATTTAACATAGAGGAATAATGATAATGATCTTATATTCAATTAAAGGTACATAATTTTGATTTTGAAACCTCAAACTTGAATAAAGAAGGTGGAAGTTGAAAAAGAACCATTTCCTGCCATTCTCTATCATATACACCTCTTTTGAAAACATGAAAGAATACTTTATAAGTTTGATTTCTCATAATTGGTAGATACATAAAAGGATCTTACATGTATGTATCAGTTTGCTTACATTTCTTTACCATTACCATTAATCACACTTAATCAAATTAAAAAACTTTTTTTGGGGGTTGTGAGGAAAATATGTTTTATGTCATTTTAGGATTTTATTCAAAAAATGATCAATAGTTTAGATTCACTCAATGGAAGTATTCATTTTAATTTACAATTAACCTTTATTTTTTCATTTGTAGACAAAAAGTCAAAATTTTGATTTCAACTTTTATTTTACACTTCATTATGATATCATTCCATTATCATACTATTATTATCTTAATGTATTGTTATATTATGTATTTATTTGATAAAAATCAATTTGTCAGAAAGATTCAATAATTTTAAATTTTCTTATTCTTTCTCTTTTTACAATTAAATGAAAAAACATGCATAAAATAAACTAATATGTTTTTTTAAGTAAGCTTAAAAATTGAATGAAGAAATAAAATATAAGTGAATAAATAAGATCATTAACCATAAAAAAGATATCAAAAGGCATGCTTTTGTCAAAAAAATAATGTATTCAGGGAAACATATTGTTGGCTTAGTAAATTTTTGGAATTATTTTAATCAGACCCACAATAAAAATAATTATTTTTAAAAAAATGAAAATTCAAATTAATAAATTACATTTTTTGATACTTTTGGGGAAGATTTGAAACCCAATAAGAGTTTGAAAAGGAACCCAGATCCATATTTTCCAAAGAAGTCTTTTGCAAATCGAAAAGCTATAGTATTTGAATTGATAAACATTCCGCCTGTATTAAAGCTTGGAAGAGTTAATTTGCGGGGAACCAGAATAAATTTGGAAAATCATTGGAAGTGCTTTAGCGGTTCCCTGAAAGTATTTGTGGCTTTTTGTTAAGATGTAAGTAATAATTAACTGATTCTTCAGTATTCAAAAGGAAGATATTTAAAATTTACAATTTATATGATTAAAAATATGTTTTTAGAAACTTCAGAAAGATTTGAAATATTCTTAATTAATAAAGCCGGATTTAGTTTTTGTGTTGAAAGATATTTGTTATGAAACAGTTTCGTGGATGATTGCATAGATCATTCTTTTAAAATGAATACTGAAGATTTAATTTCACACTCAAAGCTTAAGAGGAGTAAATGTTCAAGTGAACAAATTGTATTTTTCTAATCAATCATGTTCTTATCAAAGTATGAGTTGTACTCGAATCCTGATTCTGGGGTGTCAAAATGGCTTACAGCAATAATATTGCAAGGGTTTGATTAATTAAAGTAAGGAATTATTTAAACCTTGTGTGCAAGAATAGAGGCCCCACCATCAAATGTAAGTCGTTTCCTCGTTTGAATCAATAGGAAACCTGTTGATAGTGGCATAAGGGTTGATTGATTGTTTTTTTTCGTTAAGCCCAGCCCGGTTGGGGCTACTAAAATAGCCTCACCAAGTCGAGCACGGGAGGCAATGTTAAACCAATCAAAATCATTCTTGGTATCATCGTATTCGCAACAAATGTGATTGTTAAGATGTTTTGCCCAGGAGGGTGAGCTAAAACGATGAATTAATATAAAAGATGCTATGTCAAGCATTGTACTTGGAATAATGGTTGGTTCTTGAGTTGAGATTAGAGTACGAATTCCAAAATGGCGTTGTTGGCGGATTAAGGAAGTGATTGAATGAGTCAGCTGGGCAGAGCCAGGAGATGTGTTGAGATATTTATGAGCTTCGTCAAGTACTAGAGCACCGTTTGAAATTGATTTACCAAGTCACAAAGAAAAGCTGATTTAGTTGATTGAAATTGAGGAGAAGAGAAAAATTCTTTATGGAACCTACAAAGGACTTTGCCAGTTCCCATTTTACTTTCTATGAATAAACCTAGTACAATATCAAACAAAACGGAAACAAGAGAGCTGTTAATGAATGGATCGCGAAGATCAATAATTAAAAGTCTTCCAGGTTGAAAGTAAGAAGTCATGTCAGGATGATCTTTATTGGTTAGATAGGATTCCAGCATTTCAGTTCTCATATGAAAGCCGCTTCTTTGAGCAGGATTTAAATCTTCTTCGTTCATTTTGGTTTTAAAAGCTAAAGATCAAAGCAAATCAATCAAGTGAATCAAAGCAGAATTTGAAGGAACAGTAAGATGAAGAATAGGAAAGAAAATTTTACCTTGATAATTAAATTTATCACCACCCATTTTCCTTAAGATTGTCATAGCTCTTTGTAAATATAAAGGCATTACCTGAAGAGAGACCGGACGATAATAAAACATATTTTTTTTCACTATAAATTTAAATCAATAAACTATTGACGATAACTTACTAAGCCTTCAGTAAAACCCATTAATGACAAGATTCTAGAAGCATTTAAGGATGATTGAGATATATAAAAAGGTAAGATTTTGACTTGATTGATCTTTGAATAAACGCTCTTCATTTTACCAATGTAATGTGGACTGAAAATTATCGAAAACGTTAATTAATGATTGAATAAAAAGAATCAAGAGTAGTAAGTTAAACTGACGATACGAGGACGGTAACGGGTACTTTGGGAGGTGATGGATTAGTGATTTGTGAGTTATTAGTCTTGATGGCAAGATAGGCAGCTTCACAAGGAAGATTTGCTTGACCGGGATCATAATGTAAGCTAAAGAGAATAAATATGATAAGAAGATGTTACTTTTAAAATATTTTTAAGAAAAAAAGAAAGATAAGACTCACCATAAACCTATCAAAGGTTTTGGCAGGTAACCAATTCTTTTATCATTTATTAAACATCCTTCAAGTAATACAGACGCTGAATGACTTTTTCCTGAACCTTGAACGCCACAGATTATAGCGCTAAAGGGGGTATTTGTATTAATGTACAATTTTGGAATTTGAAGATTTTCAGGGAAATCTCTGGCATGTTGAGAAATGACAGTGCCAAATATAGTACGCTGGGGGAATTGATGATTCGATAAAGTGGCTGCATCACCTGTTATTATTGGTACATTTTCAAATTCATCTTGATTAAAATCACTGAAAGAGGGAAGAAATTTCTCTGAATCCAAATTTGAATTTTTATGATAATTTAAAGGATGGAGAAGAATCATTTCAGGATCAGGATTTAGATTCATTTTTGGAAATTTTTTGGAAAGATTTTTTGATAAACTGAGGAGAAATTTAAAAAATTTAAATAAAATTTTGAATTTAAATCAAAAATTCAAGAAATATCTCAAATTCTAGGCTAATTCAAAAAAAATAATCAATTCGTAAGTTATTTTGGACACCCTTAAATAAAGAATTTTCGCAGTAGTCTCAATCTCTCATTACATTATTAAGTACCAATCTACGGCAAAAATTTTCTAAGACAAGGGCAAGAAATCTTCCCTTGTCAGAATTCCGAACAGTCACTTCGGAGCTTTTGTTCAGCTTCACTCCACGAAGGGGACGCCGCCTTTATCTTCAAATTCAGCTCGAGCCGTCATCTGTTCTTCGTACCTCCATTGTTTTTATCTATAAAAATTATTCCTTTGAAGATTTTGCTTATTTTAATTTTCTATTTACTTTCTTTGACATGAATGACAAATAACTGCAAATTCGTGAGATGCGTTACTCACCACCTAGCGAAAGAGGCGACCTCTTCATATGTCAAAGGTTGCGTTATAAACATAAAGGATTCATACAAATTCAATGTAAAACGCAAGAAGGAAAAATAAAGAGAAAACTCTTCTAAGGAATACAATAAAACCGGGTACCAATTTTTTCTCATATTTGCAATGGTATCATGTCTTTGGTGTATTTGACGTACACACAATACTTTCTAGATGCCAGGGCAGCTAGCAACGGCTCAGTGATAGACGCACACTGTGAGTGAATGTCACAAAATGCGTGCACGGCATGTCAGAATACACTTTCTTTGACTAAATATGGTTAGCGGATCAATTTAACTTCTTTTCAAGCTGCGTATGTCTAGCAGACCAAAACATTTTCAAGTTGGACTAGAGCTCTTGAATCGTGAACTTGTAAGTTATGTTGAAAAGTCTGATTTTAAAATTCATCTTGGCTGGTTTCTGAGAAATTGGCGAATTCTGATAAGCAATCAAAACTGAGGAAAGTAAATTATCAATAGTTTTGACTTTCAAGAGCTTGAGTTGTATAGAAAACTGAACTATGGGGCATGTTTTGTTTGAAAGAACGCTGCACAATTCGACAACCCTACCTAATCATTTGTCAAATTTATTTTGCGGCTATCTCCAACTCACCCAACAGACCATAATATATTACGAAAAAGTTTTGATTTGAAATGAGCCAAATAATCTGAAAAAAATTACCTCAAATCAAGTGTTGTAAAACAAAACTCTTTCCCAGTTGAAAGAGAGAAATTACTGCACTTTCTTCAATTTTTTTATCTTTTTTTGGTTAGCATTTGTAAAAATTTTACTTGAGGGTTAAAAAAAGAATTCTCATGGTTTCCAAAAACAAAGAAAATATTACTTGGGAATCAAAAGAAAATTCAACACACTTGAAACAATCTAAAAACAGAAAATATTGCCTTCAATAACTCAGCTAAAAAAGGAATGAACAATAGCTTCTTGATATATCAAAATTTTTTGTGAAGAGTTGTTTCAATCTTTTCTCAAGTAATGAGGAACATATTTTATTTCTTGAAAGTTTTTTTTCAAAAGGTGGAGTGAAATTGACTAAAAAAATATAGATATAGAAACACCGTTTGATCTCAATTTTTTTTAAAACAAAGATTATTTTTTTCAAAAAACTTTCAGCTATGTGATTTAAATAATAAATATCTTTCAGATTATCATATTCTCTATTATAATCAAATGGAATTTCTTTTATCTTTGTGAATCTTTATTGATTATGTTTTTCTGATATAAAGAAGATTGTTTATGGTTATATAAAAGTTTCATGAATTTCTGAATTGATTCTCTTTATAATTGTAATATAATTCTCACTTTGAAAAGAAATTCATTATTTGAAAATAGCTGAGTGTTCTGAGTGTTTTAAAATCTTATATTTTTTTAATTAATAAATTGATTATTTTGACTAATTTGGTATTTAGATCGAGTAAAATTGCATTAGCATTCCCTTTCCAGAAGTATGTTCATTAGTTTACTTTATTATTAGGAGTGGAAATTTAGAAGTTATTCTTTGACTTGCTTGAAAAAGTAATAATATGGTAAAACAATCAAAAACCTGGTTTTTAATGAGATAAGAAGATAACAATGAATCTATTTAGAAATAAATTTTGATCAAAGAAAAAAAATGAATCATAAGATTATTTGCAGCTCATCAAATATAAATATTCATTATGATGATGAAATTATCAAGAAATATTTTATCATTTTTGTATAGCTCATATATTGATTATTCCATCAATTTTTTATTAAATTTCATTTCATACTTTTGCATTTTTTGTAAAATTAATTTATTTAGTTTAAAAAAAATATAAATATTTCCAAATTCAATGATTAAATACATGGATTATGTCAATTCCGTAAGTATTTTTTCAAAAAAAACAATAAATATTCAGGAAATGATAAGCTCATAGTAGCTTGAAGCTTAGCTATTATTATATCTAAGTATTGAATTGAGTTTTGTGAAGAATCTTTTGGTTATAATTTCAAATTTTCCCCTTAGAAAACATATATATATATATGAAGAGATATATAGCTTGAAGGCAAAATGGAAAGAGAATTGGATAGATTAATAATAATCCAGATGATGTTTAATTATTAAAATTTAATAGAATGTTAAGCTTTGATATTTTGAAAAAATTCTTTATTCAATCATTTATATTTTTTAAAATCAATTTAAAAATTGAGGATTATATATTTTGAAAATATTTTTCCCTTTCCAATATTTTGGTTATGAGTCTTCCTGTGAACCTTGATTTGTATATAAAATACCCAAATAGGCCACAGTTAATATACAGATAGCTTTTTTACCATGCATAAACCTTAAGTCATGAATATACCCAAAATTCTACATGACTTTATTGCAGGAAAGATTAATAATGTTGCATTTGTAAGTAAATCCATTCATTTAAGAATGGATCTGAATTCTTAAAAAAAATTTACCTATGGAAACTCCTTAGGGTAAATACACTCAAATTAACTCTATGGGTTGTTTATATGGAAAATTGTAAGATGTTACTATGAAACTGATGATAATATCACTATTAATCAACATTACTATGTCTTTTCTTATGAAATATAATAATGAAATATTATTATAGCCACAATTAAATAATTGAAGAATTATTTCTTTCACGTGTTCAAAACTACTAGTGATTTTAACAGTGAGCAGTAATTGTCTACAAGAATCAATTACAAGAAGATTTTAATAATAAAAGTTCTTTTATTAAAATAATAAAACTCTTTTAATATATGATTATCTTTTGCAAGAATAATTATAATGATAATTCTTGAAGAAAACTAATTTTAGAGAAAAACTTTAAGAATTAAAAAAAACACTCACTAATATTCCAAAGAACTTATTGAAAGATAAGATAGAGAGATTTGACCTAGAATTGTGGATCTTAAGGATCAACATGGACTTATAACAGTCTTACAACAATATATAGCTTGATTCTATGATTTCATGTCTTTCTGATTGATTCTGAAAGATTTAAAACACTTAAGAATAGCTGTAACTAATACTTACTTGTTGGTAATAATGATTTAAAATGATAATAAGATGATGATGATCTGGAAAAAACAGCAAGGAGAGGCCTCTTTTAAGTCAACAACAGCTGACAGAGGCGTGCTATGGAGCAAACTGAAAAACCAGTGAGTGAGAATACAATAAACCTTTTTGGATTATTTATTGCATCATCTGTTGTCACGTAAGATTATCATAATTACTTAATTGATGCTTTTATGTGACTACCAACCCCAATATGGTTAAGAATAAAAGAAGTAACATCTGTAAATCTTCTTTTATTCCAAATTGATCATTGATTTCTCAAAGTTATCAATGTTATTGACAATTTCATCCCAGGTTGTAATTACTGTAAATTTTTGAAGATTCAGTGTTTCACATAGAATAGTCAAAAATGGACTGCAAGTAAAGCTTTTAATTTTACTAGTAAAACTGTAATTCTTTTTGGTTCTACCATAGATAATACAGTTCTCCATTGGTCCTGAACGTTTCAGAAAGATTCATTAAGAATTGTATTTTTAATGAATTTTTGAAGTTTTTACCTCATTTCTATGTAGAATTGCAAATATCAGTGTTTAACTGGTTGCTATGAGGTAAATCAATGGATACAAGTCCAAAAAGGGTTTGAATTACTCTTTTCGGGTTTATCCATGGAAAGTCATTAAGAATTGACATGGTTACAGGAGTCTAAGTAGCTCTTTACCTCCTTGTCATGTCAAAATAGCAGGTTATTTGCTATTTTCTTAATATTTACAGTAGTTGTAACATGGTAACCAAGTTCCCAAAAGGTTTTAGTTTACCAATTAGGCCGAGATCAGCCATGGATACAAGCTTTGGAGCTGTTCACGCCTCTGAGGCCTCAGAAGTTGGGCACCCTGGCTCTCTTTGATGTCTTTTGTCCCCCTTGCTTATTTTTTACGTCAAAATAGAAATTTAAGCTTCAAGTGAGATATCCACCATGGGTGTACCAAAAGTCCATGTATGAATACCATGATATTAAGTGCTCAAAACATGCATCACACTATTGTTAGTGTATATGTAACATGGGATTTCTCACTTTCCCATTATTTTGGTGTGGAATTAAGAAAAACAAAAATTTTCACGGATCTTTTATGTGGTATTGATGATTTGGTATTGAAGTATTTTCCATTTTACCACCTCAAAGATTTAATTTGAGCTTATTCACTCTATGGAGCTACCCTAGGTGAATTTTTGTTTAGAATTCAAATCTGGCCTTAAATCCATGGATTTACTTACTCCATAAAAAGTTATTCATCTTTTCTGAAATCAAAAATGATGAATTTTGGATATATGCATGACTTATGAGTTATGCATAATTCCAAATTTCCTTATAAGATAATTGTGGCCTGTTTGGGTATGTAAAATATACCTCAAGGCTCACATTCCCTCCCACCAAAAAATAAAATTGTACTACAATTTTATCAATGGTATAAAGGGTAAAATGCCCCAAAAGGGGGTTAATGTCCACTGTCCAACATCTTTACATCACTCAGATCAAGTAATTTAAAGCACATTTATAGACATATTCAGGCTTGTGGCCTTCTTTCATGTCTAAATCTTCTCAAGAGTTTATCTGAGTCAGGTATATCTGATTCTGCCAGCCATTCACCTTCATGTACTGGATTTCTATATCTGACAAGATATTCTCTCTGATTTTTCCCCCTAAGTCTCCTTTCTTTAATGACTTTCTTTATCTTTTTGTCTTCATCCTGCTCCACTGGTGGAACAGTTAAAGGAGCTGGGTTCCTTAAAGGAAACAATTCTTTATCAGCTGGTTGATAAGGCTTTATCAAGCTTACTGGAAAGGTGGGGTGTTTATTTTCAAATTCACCACTCAATTCCACTTGAACTGCATTGGTTCCATGTAAGGCAACAAGAACAAAAGGTCCTACATACAAATATTTGAGTTTCTTTGGGCATTTGATATTATTAAAATTCAAGGTTGAAACTAGAACAAAGTCCCCTACTTTGAAGTCTGGTACTTTATGACTCTTGTCCCACTTCTGTTTTTCATAATCAAAAGCATCATTCATACGTTGTTTTGCATGATTTTTTACTTTATCAAGCATTATTTTGAAGCTGGAAGCTGTAGGATGAATGTCAATCAAGTCTTTCTTCAGTGTGTCTGCTGGGAGTCTTGGATTCCATCCTTTTTCTAACATACCAGGAGTTTGTCCTGTGGAAGAATGGACTGATGTCTTGTATGCCAGTTCTAGTGCAGGTATCAGAGTGCACCAGTCTTGGGTAAAGCCATCTGAGTCTTTGAATTCTAACTCATAAGCACAAAATCTTCTGATCATGTCTTCTAAAGTTGTAATCATCCTCTCTGCTAGCCCATCTGTTTGAGGGTAATATGCTGTAGAGAATGATAACTTAGTCCCAAACAATCTATGAAGATTGGTCCAAAGTGCAGATGTGAACTTGGGATCTCTGTCACTTATGATATTCTTAAATAATCCTGTATGAGAAATAACTCTACTCCACAGAAGAAGAGCTGTATCCATAGCAGTGTCATCTTTATGACATGGTAAGAATATGGGAGTCTTGCTATATCTGTCTACAATGACTAAACAAGCATTATAGCTTTTGTCACCACTTGGAGGAAGTGCTGTGACCCAATCCATGTGAACAACTTCCCAAGGGGATTTTGGTTCTTGAATATGGATCATAAGTCCAAATATCTTGCCTGTACTCCTGTTTGCCTTTTGACATCTGTCACAGGTATGGCAATATTCAATGGTTTCTTTTCTCCAAGATGGCCACCATGCACAGTTCTTTACTTTTTCAAGTGTTCTGTCTTCTGACAGGTGTCCAGAGTAGATGCTATCATGGCATTCATGAAGAATGGTATTAATAAGAAATCTGCTACATAATGTCATTACACAAGAATGTTTGGTTCTGTGGTAAATAATCCTATCAAACAAGTGAAATCTTCCTTCAGAATAGGAATTTCTCCAAATTTCATCTAGTGCATTGACAAAAGATGTATCTTTGCAGTCTTTGTCTAATAAAGAAGTCAACATATGGCAATTCTTGTCCTGTTTATAAGATTCTCTGACCTCTTCAAAGAGTTCAGTGCCAATATCAGTTATGTTAATCCCTTCAATTGGAATCTGTGTTTCAGCTTCCAAAGGTACATAAGCTGGGTTATCAGGAGTGTTGGATAATGCCCATCCGCTAAGTCCATCAGCATTCTTGTGAATGTTTCCTGCTTTATGGACTATAGTCATGTTTCCTCTATATTCCTGAATGGCTATTTGCCATCTCAACATATGTCTGTTGGGAGTTTTCATGTTAAGAAGTGATTTTACTTCATTACAGTCATTTATCACTTCAAAAACACTGCCATCAAGATAATAGTGTAATTTCTCAAGTGCCCATACCAAGCATAAGCACTCCATTTTGCTTGCACCATATCTGGCCTCTGTTGATTTGTCTTGAGATAAAACAAACTGGTCCTTCTGTAGGTTTGTCATCAATAATTTGGACTTGATGTAGGGCTGCCCCTAATCCATCTCCACATGCATCAATGTAAAATTTAAAAGGAATATTCCAGTCAGGCATGAGGAGTAAAGGTGCTTCTGTAAGAGCTCTCCTTATCTTCTCATAAGCTTTAATTCTCTCCTGTGTCATCTCAAATACAGTCTGTTGATAACAGATTCTATAAAGTGACTTGGCTATAATTGCATAGTCTTTTAAGTGTTGCCTATAATAGCTGGCAAACCCAAGAAAAGACATCATTTCTTTTTTATTCTGGGGTATTGGCTTAAGTAACACTGCTTCTACTTTGTTTTTGTCAATACCCAAGCTTAAACCAGAAACAATATGTCCTAATGCTTTGAGTTCTTCAAAACCAAAATTACATGTCTTAATTGAAATTTTCATGTTCACTTCTGAAACTTTGTGAAGTACCCTTGCAAGTCTTTCAAGGTGTAAGGACCAAGAATCAGAACATATGATAATATCATCAATATAAATGATAAGCCATCCTTCAGACAATTCTGTGGGAAAGATGGTATTCATCATTATTTGAGAATGGGATGGAGAATTTTTAATTCCAAATGGCATTCTAAGATACTCATAAATACAAAAGTGAGTGATAATTCTAAGTAATTTCTTAGCTTTAGGTGTCAAAACATTTTTATGAAAGCCTTTCAATGCATCCATTTATGTTATATACTTGGCTATAGACAATTGAGTTTAGGTTTCTTGAATTCTAGGGATTGGATACCTATCTGAAACTGTGTAGGTATTCAATGCTCTGAAATCTCCAACCATTCTTGACTTATCATTATGCCAGGCAATGATAACAGGTGTTGTTACTTCAACTTCTTCATTATGGACTACTCTCCTTAGTACACCAAGCTGGATTAACTCTTGGATATGTTTTTCCAAGGCTTCTCTAGCTCTGGGACTGGCTGGATAAGCTGGTCTTTTAAGTACTGGAGGATATGGTCTGTCAATATTAAGAGTAATATCAACTTCATGTCCCGTTATAGCACCTAATGGTTCATTATCAGAGGCAAATGCATTACTGTATGTGTATAACACATTAATAAGTTCATTCCTCATTTTTGGTGATAATTATGGATTAATTTGTGCTTCAACAAGTTGATTAGACACAAATTCATCTTTATAAGTATCCTTAACAGAAGATACCACAGATATTTGTTTTGGAATATTGGAAAAAGCAAATTTTTATCTCTTGTTATCTTCAATTGTGAAATATCTGTCTTTATGGTTATTGATGTCAATACCATAAATATTCAAGTAATCATTTCCAAGAATGATGTGCTGAGATGTGCAATTATCCATTGCTACGATCTCAGTTTTCATCCTTACACTTCCTGCTGGGTGTGGAAATACAAGATTAGTGTCTAATATACCCAAGGGGTACATATTGTTACTGGCACTATTAAATTGCACACCTTCTATTGCTAATAGATGGTTTTTCCATTCAGGAAGTATAATTTGGAGATAATCTTTTCCTACACAAGTGCAGAATGCCCCTGTATCCCAATTTACTTTGGCTTCAATGTCACTCATCAAAACTGATGTGATACAGGATGCTCCAGCAGTGTAACCTTTCCCTCTAGCAGGTTTTGTTTTACACATTCTGGCATCTTGTATATCTATCAGGTTTCAGCAATCCTCACTGTACTGCGGCAAGTGGGTATGGACTTCTGTGACCTCAAAGAAAGCTGTAATGTTTTCAATGGGATAGTCCTCCACTGGTGTATCCTCAGAGACTGAAGAATCTTGATCAGACTCCTCTTTCTCTTCAGTACACTGAATTTCTTCAATGACTTGAACTTCATTGGTTTTTGTCTTCTAGGTGCAAGTGTTTGCTAAATGTGAAGTACTTCCACATTTATGACACTTCAAGGAAGGTCTCTCTGGTCTTTTATCCTCTGTGGAAATCTTTGGGACCATCTTGGATTCCATAGGGATTCTAGTCCAAGTTTTACCAATTCTTGTTCTGGTAATGATATCTTCCATTGCATTAATGTAGTCCTTTGTTGAACAGGGTTCTACACATCTGCTTTTGATAGCATGTTCCAGTTCTCCTCCCCACTTTCTTAATATCTTCATATTAATCATAGTGTCAGACATATCTGGGTGTAAGGCAGATAATCTGTCCTTTTGCTTGAAGAACCAAGTAAGTGGTTTATCTTTCTCTGAGTTAAAAATGGCACTTTCAAAATCATTTTCCATTTTAAACCTCCAAGAATTGTTGCCCAATTTGGTTATCACTTCAGATTTCCACCAAGACCAATCATGTTTTCCATGATCCATTCTCATTTTGTAATACCTTTTCTTTGCAGTTCTGGTAAACAGAGAGTGTAATTTCCCCACTATTATTTCATCAGGTATATTAAAGTCTTCCTGTAACATATCAATAGTCCTGATGAACTCAATATGGTTATATTCTCCTTCACCAGAGAATGTTGGCCATTCTTCTAATTTGGGAATATCTTTAACAGAGACAATATTTTCTCCTAAAAGTGGGGTAAAACTTCCTTTAACAGAAAGTTTTTCTTCAGTCAAAGGTGTAGAATGTCTTGGCATATGTGGTTCATAATTCTTATGAATTTTTTCTACATGTGCAATGATTTCATTCTTTAATTTCTGCCTTTCACCGTCACTTTTTGCTAAATGTGTAGCAAATTGATTGGTATTCTCAACTATATTTAAGACATGGTCTTGTAGAGTCTTAAATTGATCATTCATTTTAAAAATAAAAAGATCTTCCATTTCATCATTCCGAATGTGACATGTACTCTCAATTCTGCTACAAGCATTGATAATTGAATCAAATTTGGCATTTGTTAATTCATACCATTCAGTATATTTCTTGTCATGTTTTTTCAAATCATTAATATCCAATTTTATTTTAGTTAACTTTGAATCAAGTTTACCAATTTCTACATTAATAGCTCTTTGTACATGATCTATTTGCGTGGAAAAGTCCTGTTCATCCTTTCCTGCTCCTTGGCTGTGAATTCCATGAGAGTTCTGGCCATGTTGAACACACTGTCCACGGCTGAAGGCTCCAATTTGGGGATCCTGTACCCTTGTGGGTAAGGTCTGTGCCAATTGGCTTTGCCTTTGCCCTTGCCTTGATGGTTCTTGGGACCTCTCTGCTTCTTCTGAGGTCCTTTGGGCTTGTCTTTGGACACTTCTGGAGCTGGTTTGGAGCTGGTAGACGCTACTGCAGCTTCTGTCTCCAAAGCTGGAGTCATTTCCAGTTCCTTCTTCTAGTCTATGGATAAAAGACTTTGGTTCTTCAACCAATTCTTTATTTTTTTGACCTTGTCTTTGCAAGACAGGGGGCTCCATCCTCCTAAGAGTTCTATGGTCTTCTCCCGACCCAGAAAGCTCTTGATGTGTAAGTAGGAGTTCATGGACCCCTGCCAAAGGCTTCAGCATATTTCCCACTCCTCTTCTTTGGCTGCTCTGAACCAGTTTTTGTACTGGCATTGATATATTTCTATTGCTGCCACTTGAAAATGGTTCAGCCCTGGAAATATTGTCATGAATCAGTTCAGGCTCAGAATTCACGTCAAAATCTGTGGGTACAGACCTTGGGGAATGGGGGGCAACTCTGGCATCCTCCAAATGTGTCTTTCTTGTGGAAGACTTGGCACTTCTGGATTTGGTCTTGCCTCCTCTTTGTCCACATCCATCTGGTTGGACTGAATAGTTGCTTCCATTTCTGGTATGCACCATTTTCAAGTCAATTTTAAATATAAAAGGTGAAAATATAAGATAAAATACACACCTTTTGGTGGTAATTTAGTCTTTTCTCTGTTAAATAAGGTGCCTCTTTTAGAAATTTTCACCCCAATACTGTCTTCAGATTCTGCCTCTGAAGATTCTGGACTAGTGATATATCTTTTACTGAGTCTGTTGCCAGCTGCACAGTATTTGATTAAAGACACTAGAAATTATAAAAGAGAAAAGCATTATTTTTTATACTTTTTAAAATATTTTTAAAGATTTTTTATAAGTTTTATATTTTTTAATATTAAAAAAATTAAAATTTAAGATTTTGAATGAAAATTAATTCAGATTAACTCAAAGAATAACTTTATAAGTTTTTGGATGTGAAAAGGCCACGTGTAAAAACAGTATAAAATTAAACCAAATTCCTCAATGAAAATATTCCCAAAAAAATTTCAAAAATAAGAATTATTTGAACTTCAAAATGAAAGAAAAAATTATTAAATTAATATATTTTAGAGCTTAAAAATATATCAATTAAGGGTACAAGGTTCAAAAAACACGGCCAGGAACCCAAATGATAATATCACTATTAATCAACAGTACTATGTCTTTTCTTATGAAATATAATAATAAAATATTATTATAACCACAATTAGATAATTGAAGAATTATTTCTTTCATGTGTTAAACACTACTAGTGATTTTAACAGTGAGGATTAATTGTCTACAAGAATCAATTATAAGAAGATTTTAGTAATAAAACTTCTTTTATTAAAATAATAAAATTATTTTAATATATAATTATTCTTTGCAAGAATAATTATAATGATATTTCTTGAAGAAAACTAATTTTAGAGAAAAAATTTAAGAATTAAAAATAAATCACTCACTAATATTCCAAAGAGCTTATTGAAAGATAAGATAGAGAAATTTGATGTAGAATTGTGGATTTTAAGGATCAAAATGGATTTATAACAGTATTACAACAATATATGGTTGGATTCTATGATTTCACGTCTTTCTGATTGATTCTGAAATATTTAAAACACTTAAGAATAGCTGTAACTAATACTTACTTGTTGGTAACAATGATGTAAGTGGATAATAAGATGATTCTTGGAAAAAACAGCAAGAGGAGGCCTCTTTTAAGTCAACAACATCTCAAAGAGGCATGCCATAGAGCAAACTGAAAGCCCAGTGAGCTATAAAACAATAAACCCTTTTGGCTTATTGATTGCATCATCTGTTGTCATGTAAGATTATCATAATTACTTAATTGATGCTTTTACATGACTACCAGCCCCAATATGGGTAAGAATAAAAGGAGTAACATACGTAAATCTTCTTTTATTCCAAAACAATCATTGATTTCTAAAAGCTATCAATGTTATTGGCAATGTCATCACAGGTTGTAATTACTGTGAATTTTTGAAGATTCAGTGTTTCACTTATAATAATGAAAAATGGATTGTACGTAAAACTTTGAATTTTACTTGTAAACCCATAATTCTTTTTGGTTTTACTATAGATAATACAGTTGTCCATTGGTCCTGAATGTTTCAGAGAGATTCATTAAGAATTGTATTTTTAATGATTTTTTGACGTTTTAACCTCATTTCTACATAGAATTGCAAATATCAGTGTTTTACTGGTTGCTATGAGGTAAATCAATGGATACAAGTCGAAAAAGGGTTTTAATTACTCTTTTGGGGTTTATCCATGGAAAGTCATTAAGAATTGACATGGCTACAGGAGTCTAAGTAGCTCTTTACCTCCTTGTCATGTCAAAATACCAGGTTATTTGCTATTTTCTTAAAATTTACTGTAGTTGTAACATGGTAACCAAGTTCCCAAAGTGTTTTAGTTTACTAATTGGGCCAATATCAGCCATGGATCCAAGTTTTGGAGCTTTCCAGGCCTCTGAGGCCTCAGAAGTTGGGTACCCTGGCTCTCTTTGATGTCTTTTGTCCCCCTTGCTTATTTTTCACGTCAAAATAGAAATTTAAGCTTCAAGTGAGATATCCACTATGGGTGTACCAAAAGTCCATGTAAGAATACCATGATATTAAGTGCTCAAAACATGCATAACACTATTGTTATTGTATATGTAACATGGGATTTCTCACATTCCCATCATTTTGGCATGAAATTAAGAAAAATAAAAATTTTCACGGATCTTCTATGTGGTATTGATGATGTGTTATTCAAGTATTTTCCATATTACCACCTCAAAGAGTTAATTTGCGCTTAATCATTCTATGGAGCTACCCTAGGTGAAACTTTGTGTAGAATCCAAATATGGCATTAAATCCATGGATTTATCTACTCAATAAAAAGTTATTCATATTTTCTGAAATAAAAAATGATGAATTTTGGATATATGCATGACTTATGAGTTATGCATAACTCAAAATTTATTTTTAAGATCATTGTGGCCTATTTGGGTATTTAAAATATACCTCAAGGCTCACAGGGGCGCTTGGGGAAACAAAGAGTGGCCTGGCACTCAGGAATCAAGAGCTCACTTTGAGGGCTCCCAAAGAATAAAGAAATGATTGAAAGATTTATTTCTTTAAGGGAAAATGAGATAAAGTAAAAATATTTCAAAATAAGAAAAAAGGAAGCCAGATGCCAAGATAATAAAAGAAGCCAAAAGCCAAAGAGCCAACCAAATGAATCCTTGATTCACTGTTTCAACCTGCCAGAAAGAAAAATGGAATTAGTCAATGATATGACCACCAATATCTACTGACAGTAAAAGGAAAAAAAATATATTACTGACTTACAAATATCAGTATTTACTTTCAATAATGAAGAGAAAAATAATAATAAGAATAAATCCGATAGATTAATTAGCTGGGGAAAATTCCTCAGAGGTGAAAAGGTGGCCAGTATATGTGAAAAGTTGACAGACTGATCCTGGAGGTTTCATCAAACAGCTTCATTAAATTTTTTTGGAGAATGCATATCTGGCCATCTTGAGAACTGAACTGTGTGTCTTTGAATTCACAGTGGAAAAAGAATTGACACAAAAGGTCCAATGTCATACGGGTAGCCTGACTAAAGCCTGTATGGACCAATTGAGTTGTCAAAGGAGTTCTGGAGCTCCTGATTCTTTGAAAACTTATTTTATTGACAAAAACCTCTTGAAGTTTCCCCTTGAAGAATCCCGGGCCAGTATTGCCTTGGGTGGATACTGTTGAATTGAAATTACCAACACCTGAAAGGCCATGTGATTGGTGTCCTCAAATGGTCTTCTGGATACTACAATGGATTGAAAGCTTGAGTGAATGGAGCTTTACTTTGAAATGGAATGATGGACTGGTCACTCAACATGAAATTAAGAAGTGGAGTTTTGAGAGTTTCACCTTTTAATTTCTGAGGGAAAATGGTGCATGATGGCATATAATACCATATATACCCCATTCTTTGTCCCTGAAGCTTTGGGTACATGGCTGGGCAAGAGTTTCCCTTGTCTTGAGGGGAAACCCTGCTGAAGGTAGCTGCCAGAGGCCATGACTTGCTTCTTGAGGGTCCATTTCAAACAAGGTCATCCTCATGTTTTTGGGTCATTTTGGCCTCTTGGTATTTATGGAGCAAAATGGGGAAGGTGAGCCCACTTGTGTCTTGGGGGCCAAAGGTCTGTCCCCGTGGCCTCTTTTGGTATCATTGGAATTAGGCCAAAAGGGGCCTAAAAGGTCTTAAAGTCTTCAGCCATGATATGTGACCTACAGACCACAGCATATGGGGCCTAAATTGCACCAAAATACCATTTAATCCAAAAAACCCCTAATCAAAAGGGAATGGGCCATAGGCCCCTGGAATTCTGAGAAGACCCCCCAGGCCCAATTTGAGTGAGATGGCCTGGGGGCCAAGGGATATGGAAATGGTGCCAGAGGCCATTTGATGCAGGATATGGCCTGAGGTCATAAGTGGCCAGGAGATGTGAGTGTGGCCCAAAGGCTGCTTCACACCACCAAGGGCCAATTGGCTGTAATTTGGTTCAGGAAAGAATTACTGTAAAACACCAATTGGGGGTTCTTTCCCATTGTTTTGACAGTACCCCCCACCTTGGATGGTGAGCTCCTGAGCACCAAGACAAAGTAATAATTCTGTTGAGGCTGTTGAGATGGATTGGACATAGGGGTTCCAGAGGTGCTTAATTTTGAGACAAAAATTGATAACTGACAGAGAGGTTGGCATATGAAGTGCAGGTAATTTGGTCTTTTTTTGACATTTTGCTTTGTACTTGTAAGATTTTAAGTTTTTGAATGGAGTTTTTCCTGAAAAATATAAACAAAAGAAATTTTGAAGAAATGTAATGAAGAGAGAATAAAATAAAAATAAAATAAATAAAATAAAATAAAAATAAAAAGAGTGGTTAAGGAGGTTTCCAATCTTCATCACAGAGTTGAATGCTGAAATGCTACTGGTCAAGGACCTGGAAAACAAAATGATTCCAGGTGCTCAAAAAGTTGCCAATTTTATTCTTTGACAGATTTTATACCCCTCAGAGAAGTTTACACCACCAGGAGAGGAACTTACTTTGAATATTTACCAATACAACCAGTTCCATGAATTAAAACAAAAATGAAATAAGGATTTACTTGAAGTGCTTAATATTTGGGAATTGAATTTAAAAATGAATTGTCCATTTTCCCAAGTGAAAATGGTCATAATGATTGGAATTGATTTTGAGGGCTTGGCCAGAGATCTTTTTCAAAGACTGAAAAGTGCTCACACAGTGGCCAAGGCTATTCTTACAACCAAAAGGGTATAATACCTCTAAAGGTGAATACCAGGAGTGTGAACTGAATTTCATAAAATCCTCTCCCCACCAAGCACAATAAAAAGAAAGCTCTTAAAGAATCTTGTCCTGGCTTTTAAGGATACAATTTTTTGAAATCTTTGAAAAGTTAAGGGAAGTTCTGAGGTTTTCAGATGGTTACCCAGTGGATCTTTCTGAGTCTTTACTGAAAACTTTCCATTCCACCAGATACCATAATTTTCCTCTCTTGAGCTTTGAGTCCAGTATTTGAAAGACTTTCCATTCCTCTTTATATTCAATGATTATTGGAGGAGGAGGCTCTTGATGCCAATTTGGGATACTTGATGTCTTGACTGGTTCAAGGAGGGAAATATGAAAGACTGGGTGGATGGACTTCCATTGAGATGGGATCTTGAGCTTTTAGGCATTAGTACTGACTTTCTTCAAGATTGGAAAAGGACCCAATAATATTTCTGACAGTTTTTTTGGTGTGTCTTGTTGATTTAATGTTCTTGGAGGAAAGACATACCATGTCACCAGAACTGAAAACAGGTGGACTTGCTCTATTTTTATCTGCATACCTCTCAAACCTGTTTAAGGAAACTTCTAGCTCTCTCTTGACATCTTGCTGTACTGATTAAATTTTTGATGATATCTTTCCAGAAGGAGTGTCTTGGGTAATTTGGACTGAGTCGAATTGAGGATATCTTCCATAAACAGTGAAAAACTGTGATTTTTTTTGAAGAGCAATCAGAGTTATTGTAGGAAAATTCAGCTGGAGGGATCCAGGTGTTCCAATAATCTTGATGATTACTGCCATACATCCAAAGGCTCTGTTCTAGTATCTGATTTACCCTCTCTGTCTATTCATCAGTTTCAGGTTGATAAGCAGTTGAAAGATCTCTTGAAATCTTGAGCTTCTGACAAAGATTGGTCCAAAAAGAAAAAACAAAAAGTGAACCCCTATCACTGAAAATGATTGAGGGTAGGCCATGCCTTGAGAAAATATTCTCTATGAATAGATAGTCCAAATCCAGTGAATTAATTGAAGTCATTGTTGGAATGAATACTCCAATTTTTGAGAACCTTTCCACTATGACTAGAACTGAGTCAAAGGAATTGGACAGTGGTAGATTATTGATGAAATCCATTTAAAGAAAAATCTAAGGACCATTTGGGATTGGAAGAGGTTTGAGTAGGAAAAACTTCTTGTGATGAATTTTGTTGTTTCCTGAGCACTTCTGACAGGATGAAACATAAAACTTGATAAATTGTGTCATGCCAGACCAGTAGAAATCCTGTTTGAAAAGTTTGAGAGTCTTCTCTTGGCATGGGTGGCCCACTAGAGGGGAGTAATGATGACTTAGAATTGTGGGGTCATTTGGGACCACCACCCACTCTTTGAAGATAAAAAGTTTGGAAAAAGTATTAAGAAAATAATCTTCAACAGATTTACCTTTGCCCAAATATTGAAGGATACTTCTATATTGAGAATCTTTTCATAATTCCTTCTGAATTGAATTGATAATATTTGAAAGAGAGTCTACGTTGACTGCAAAGAATTTTGAGGGTTGGACTTGATCTTTCTTGATGAGTTGTTGAAAAGTAATTGGATTCTTGCTGATGAAATCCTCCAACTCTCTGGGTAAAACCTCCCCCAATGTGATACGTAATCTGGAAGATTATCTAAGCCACAAGGGCAGTAATTGATTGAGAAGTGGAATTCAGAAAGAAATTCAGCCCGGTGGGCTGGATGTTAAGTGAGGAAATTTGAGGTAATGAAGTATTGAAGAGAGGAATGATCAGTGAGAACTTCAAAAGGGAATGGAAGAGAAAGAAGAAAAGCCCTCCAGTGCTTGAGAGCCCATAATATTCCAAGGAGTTCCTGTTAATGAATCTCATAGTTGAACTCTTCTAGGATATGCGTGCAGCTTTGAAATTCAATGAGATGTTTTCCTGAGTTAGAAACCTGACTCAGTACAGAAGGTAGAGAAGGATTGGAGCAGTGGTGAAAGCCTCTTTGAGTTGGTAAAACTGCCTAAGATATTCCTCATTGAGGGGAAAAACTGAACCTTTCTTAAGGAATTCGGTTAGTGAACTGATTGTATTGAAATAATTCTTGATAAACTGGAGGTGGAAGTTGGCAAAGCCAAGGAATGATTTAACAGCCCTGAAGTTTATTGGAGGAGGCCAGTTAAGAATTCTCTGGAATTTTGATTTATTCATCTTGAGGTCTTAAGCAGAAAAAACATAATAAATTTATTCAACACTTGAAGCATGAAAAAGTCACTTGGATGCCTTGGCAAACAGGTCATTAGCCCTGAGTCTGGAAACAACAGTGGACATATGAGTGACATGCTCTTCCTCAGACTTGGAGAATACAATCATATCATCCAGATGGACCACAAAATAAGCATCTAGAATATTAGATAAAAGATCATTGAAAAGAGGAAGGAGCATTGGTGAGCCCAAATGGCATAACTAATTAATCATAGCTTCCGTATTTGGTTCTAAAAGCTGTTGATTGTTCATCACCCTCCTTGATTCTGAGCATTTTGAATGCACAACACAAACCAATCTTGGAGAAGATAGAAGAGCCACAGAAAACAGTGAGAAGCTTGTTCATGTGAGGAACAGGATATTTTTTCTTCCCAGTAACAGGGTTGAGTTTGCATTAATCAACACACAAACAAAGGCAACCATCTTTCTTTTTAGCAAAGAGGACAGGTTCTCCTGTTGAAGAGGAGATTTTCCTGATAAAAAATTTCTCTAAATTCTCTAAAATGTAGGCCCTGAGTATCACTAACTAATGATTTGACAAAGGGTAGATGACCCTAACTGGGGGTAGAGACCCTTTTAGTTCAATATGATGATCACAGGCATGGTGAGGAGGATGCGTTTCTGCTTTCAGCTTGAAGAATAAATCTAAATAGTGGTGATAAGCAGAAGTAACAAACTTTATAACAGTTTAAATTTCTGTTGAGCTCTTCCTCTTCATCACACAACTCCTCCAGGGAGTCATGATGAGATGAAGTAGGAAGTTCTGAATTCCCTTGGAAGAGATGAAGTGAATATATAGAATTATCTTATTCAACATCTTTTATCTCTTTGGAGACTTCATCTCTAGAGGATATTAATTACTGATGGTAATTAGGAGAAGGAATATGTACAGAAGTTGGAATTGATGGTGTTCTAGAATCACCAACCAGAGCTTCCAATGTATTGGAAGAAGAAAATTCATTACTGAAAGAATTAGAAGGTGTCACAGGGGCTCTTCTAAAATGAAGAGGGACTGGCACTCAGTGAACAGACTTACTTAAGGAGGGCTCAAAATACTCAAGAACAGGATAGACAGAATGCAAGGATAAATTCCTGATAAAAGAATAAGAGTACTAAGAAAAAGAAATAACAATAAGTAATAAATAGAGAGCCAACCACTAAGTAATCCTGAGTCACTGTTTCAACCTGTTCAGAAAAGAGAAAAGGGATTAATAAGGATATGGCCACCAGGACTCTACTGAACAGGTGAGTGAAGGCTAAGACTAACTTAATAAGTAATAAAATAATATTCCAAAGTGAGAATAAAATAATATTAAATAATAAATCAACTATTTTAATTAACTGGGGGAAAAACCCCCAGGTGGGTGAAGAGGGGCTGGTATATGTGAGAAATACCAGCCTTGGAGTTTGAGTGTTGAGATACTGGCCTGTATGCTGGAAGAAGTTGGATGTGGGATTGAATCCTGTATTGGTGAATCCAATACAGGTGATACAGTCAATACAGGTATTTGCGCCTGTATTGATGACAGGCCTGTATTTGGTGAATCCTGTATTTGAGTCTTGCCTGTATGGAACTGTATTGAGGTATGAAACTGTATTGGGTGAATTGTTGAATGAAACCCCCTTGCTGATTGGGTTTTGAAGGGTATCCATGATATAATGATTTTCTGATGATGATTAGAAATGCCCCTGCCTCCTTGGCTGTGACATTATCCCCCTCTTGAAAGTGGTGAGCTCTGAGCACCATAAGTATAGTGAGTCTTGATGAGCTTGCAATCAATTCAAAACAGTTCTTTCCCCCAATTCCTTAAGATTTTCCCCTTAAAACTTCTTCTTCAATCAATACTCAAACCAATCTTCATTTGACTATTTGTAGGTATTTTCCCCTTGATTTTGATTCTGAATTTCCTCTGTTTCATTCAAACTGCCTTCAATCTTCATAAAAAATTCTTTAATCTTGTCTTGAGTGTCTTCATCAATTTTTCTTGAGTCCTCATGGCTTTTGAAAGGTGGTTGATTTGGGTTTTTGTCCCAAGACCACTTGAAATCATCATAATTTTGAATTTTAGAGTGTTGGCATAAGGTGGCCAACAATTAAAATTTTGGACCAAATGAGTAGTCCTGTCCAAAATCCCTGAAAGTGTGAATAAATGGGTTTTTGGCCAATTTGCGCAAAAATGCGCAAAAGTGCGCAAATATGCCATATGTGGCATAAATTGGTGAAAATACTGAAAAAACTGAATTCTTGTGAAAAAATGGCCTAAAGGTGGGTTTTGGCCATTTTGCGCAAAGTGCGCAAAATGCGCAAATGCGCAAATATGCCATATTTGGCATAAATTGGTGAAAATGATGAAAAAACTGAATTCTTGTGAAAAAATGGCCTAAAGGTGGGTTTTGGCCATTTTGCGCAAAGTGCGCAAATGCGCAAATATGCCATATTTGGCATAAATTGGTGAAAATGATGAAAAAACTGATTTATTGTGAAAAAATGGCCTAAAAGTGGGTTTTGGCCATTTTGCACATTTTTGCGCAAAATGCGCAAATTTTGCGCAAAGTGCGCAAATGCGCAATTATAATGATTTTGGCCAAAAAGGCCTTTTGAAGGATTTTGACAAGAAAAAAGGCCCTTTTGCGCAAAAATGCACAAATTTGCCAATATGCCTAATTAAGCATATTATGATAAGAATTGATGAAAAATGGCTGTTTTGATGTTTTGAGGTCTGATATGGCCAATTGTGCCAAAGTGCATATCTTGATGAAATTGGCCAATTGGGCCATTTGAAACAATTTCTTCTATGAACTTGATTTTTTTCTTGAATATCTTCTTCTTATCCCCTCCTTGATTGGTCAATTGCCATAAACACCTTGCTGATTGGGTTTTGGCTTTCAATTTTGATCTTAAGGAATGAGTTCAAAGCTGACATTCATACTTGACTCCACTGCCTCTGGTTCCCCGCCTTTTGTGATTTGGAGATGCCTTGGTTATAGAGTTTAAAGAAACCTTGAAGAAATTTTGATGCGTATTACTGGTAGTTGGTCTCCATTATTACTATTGTTATTTCCCTTTTTACATGAAATAATAAATTAGCCTCCCAATAAAAAATATGGGAGGATTGACTGCTGCTTAAAAGAAGGAAATTAAAAAAAACAAGAATTATACAAGTAAAGAAAATAGAAGAAATGAAAAAGAAAAGAAAGAGAGTAAAGAAAGAAATATGAAATGCCTGGGGGTTGTCTTTCTTGTGGTGAGTTGTTTGATTTTGGCCAAAAGATTCTGAAAGATGAAATCAAGCATTTGATGCTCACAGCGTGGCCAAGGTAATGTTTTTACAAGAATTAGACCCCTCAGGGATGCATACCAGGAGATGGAACTTACTTTCATAACTTCCACTCCCCACCAAGCACCATAAATGAAAATTGAAATATGCCATAAGATGAATTTCATAATGAATGTCTTGAAAGATAATTTATGGCATGATTAAAGAAAGAAGAGAAAAATAAAAGAAAAGATTGGGCCAAATCTTGATGAAAGGTCCAAATCTTGAGGGTATTATGTTGCAAGGCCTTCTGAACCTGTCCAAAAAATTGACAAGTGCTCACAAAGTGGCCAAGGTGATGCTTACAACAAATTTGGTAGAATACCCCCTTAAAGGTGCATGCCAGGAGAGGAACTTACTTTCATAAACCCCAATCCCCACCAAGCACCATAAAATCAAACTCTTGAGGCATTTGGGCCAGGCTTGTCAGGATACAAAGTGTGAAAGTCCTTGACAAGGTCTGGAGAGTTGGTAAGGTTGGAAGCTGGTTCCAAAGTTGTTCTTTCTGGGTCTTCACTGAATCCTTTCCACTCAACTAAATACCATAATGAACCTCTCTTGAGTTTTGAGTCCAGAACCTGAGCCACTTCCCATTCTTCTTGCTCTTCCACTATTACTGGTGGTGGTGGCAATTGGTGTCGATTTGGGATAGTTGATTGCTTCACTGGTTCTAACAAAGAAATATGGAAAACAGGGTGAACTGACTTCCATTGTTGAGGCAACTTGAGGTGATATGCATGGCTGCCAATCTTCTTCAGAACTTCAAAAGGTCCCAACCATCTTTCTGAGAGCTTCTTGGTGGGTCTTGTTGTCTTGATGTTCTTGGAGGCTGGCCATACTTTGTCCCCAGGTTGGAAATCAGGTGGAATTGCTCTATTTCTATCTGCATACTTCTTGAATCTTCTTATTGCTGACTCTAATTCTTCTTTGACAACTTGCTGTACTGATTGGAGTTTTGTTGATAACTTTCCAGCAGGTGAATCTTGAGAAACATGGATTGAGTCAAAGCTGGGATTTCTTCCATAAATGGTGAAAAAAGGTGATTGCTTTGTGGATGAATGTTCTGCATTATTATAGGCAAATTCAGCCAGAGGGAGCCAGGTGTGCCAGTCATCTTGATGGTAACTGACATACATCCAAAGATACTGTTCTAGAATCTGATTTACCCTCTCTGTCTGTCCATCTGTTTCAGGGTGAAATGCAGTTGAAAGATCTCTTGATATCTTGAGCTGCTGACATAACTGGGTCCAGAATGATGAAACAAATAAAGAACCTCTATCACTAACAATACTGATTGGAAGACCATGTTTGGAAAAGACATGATTAATGAATATTTGAGCTAAGTCCAAAGCAGTGATTGTTGAATAAGTTGGAATAAATATTGCCATTTTTGAAAATCTGTCTACAACTACTAAAATTGAATCAAAGTTGCTTGGCAAGGGCAATTGAGTGATAAAGTCCATTGATAAAGAATTCCAAGGACCAGATGGAATTTGAAGAGGCTTGAGTAATCCAAACTTCTTATGGTGGATGTTCTTGTTTCTTGAACATTTCTGACATGAGGACACATAGTCCTTGATGATTTGATTCATGCCAGCCCAATAAAAATCCCTCTTGATGAGCTTGAGGGTCTTCTCCTGGCCAGGATGGCCAGCCAACGGTGAGTCATGACGCTTTTGAAGAATGTCCAATTGAATTTCATGATTGCTTGGAATGACTACTCTATCTTTGAACAATAATAATTTTGCTTGAGGTTCAAGAGAATAGTCTGGGACTGATTCTCCTCTTGCTAATTTCTTGAGGATCTCCTTATAGTCTTTGTCTTGCCATACTTGTCTTTGGATCTGATCAACTAAATCTGAAAACATTTCAACTTTTATGGAAAAGAATCTTGACTCTTGAATTTCATTTTGCTTGAGAACTTGATGAAAGTTTTGAGGATTCTTGCTGATGAAATCCACCCCCCTCTCTGGGTACACGTCGTCCCAACGTGACAAGGCATCTGGTAAAGTGGCCAGCCTGCCTGGGCGGTAAGTGATAAAAAAGTGAAATTCAGACAAAAATTCATCCCAACGGGCTTGACGACGAGTAAGGACTTTAGAGGACATGAAATATTGGAGAGAACAATGGTCTGTCAAGACCTCAAAGGAATCAGAAAGAGAAAGGAGAAAGGCTCTCCAGCGCTTGAGAGCCCAAACTATGCCAAGGAGTTCCTTGTCATGAATTTCATAGTTGAGTTCAGCTGGTAAGAGCTTGCGACTATCAAATGCAATTGGATGCTTTCCTGAGTCATTCACCTGACTCAGTACAGCACCCAAGGCATAATCAGAGGCATCAGTCTCTACAATAGTTGGGAGAGAAGGATTAAAGTGAGAGAGGATAGGAGCAGTGGTGAAAGCTTCTTTGAGTATCTGAAACTGGCTAAGAGCTTCCTCATTGAAGATGAAGGGAGAATCTTTTTTGAGAAGGGAAGTGAGAGAAGAGATTTTTTTGGAATAATTTTTAATGAAATGACGATAAAAGTTGGCAAAGCCAAGAAAAGATTGGAGGGCCTTGATGTTCTTGGGCTGAGGCCAATTGAGTATTTGTTGAACTTTTGAAGAATCCATCTTGAGGCCGTCACTTGAAACAACATAGCCCAAGTATTCCACACTTGGAGGCTTTAGCAAACAAATTATTGTCTCTCAGTCTTTGGAGAACAGAGGCCACATGTTTAACATGTTCATCCAAAGAGCTAGAGAAGACCATAATATCATCTAAGTACACTACCACAAAAATGTCCAAATAATCTGCAAAGATATCATTCACAAGATTTTGGAATGAAGCTGGAGCATTGGTTAAGCCAAATGGCATAACCAAATACTCATAACTGCCATATTTGGCTCTAAAGGCAGTTAAATGCTCATCCCCCTCTTTAATTCTCAGGAGATTATAAGCACCACGCAGATCTATATTTGAGAAGATAGTAGCACCGTTAAAGACGGTAAGAAGCTGATTCATTGGAGGAACAGGATACCTGTTCTTCCTAGTGACAGCATTAAGTTTGCGGTAGTCAACACACAAACGAAGACCACCATCCTTTTTCTTAACAAAAAGGACAGGTGCTCCTGTTGAGGAGGAGCTTGGTCTGATGAAACCTTTCTCTACATTCTCTGAAATGTAGGCCCGCAGTTTTTCTGACTCATTCTTTGATAAAGAGTAGATAACACCAACTGGAGGTAGAAGACCCTCCAGTTCGATATGATGATCACAGGCACGGTGTGGAGGAAGTTTCTCTGCTTTCACTTTGGAGAATACATCCAAATATTTGTGATAAACAGGAGGGACTACCTTCAGCACAGTTTCAATCTCTTCTGGCTCTTCCTCCTCATCCCACTGCTCCTCCAGGGAGGCATGAAAAGATAAAGGAGGAAGGTCCATATCCCCTTGAAAGAGATGAAGTGAAGATATAGCAACATCTTCTCCAACATCTTTTATCTCTTTGACGACTTCATCTCTTAATGGAAGTAATGACTGAGAGGGAAAAGTGGAGGGGTATGGACAGAAGGAGGAAAGGAAGGTGTCTTAAGTTCACCAACCAGAGCAACACTGCTGACAGCAGTGGATAAGTCATTACTAGTAGAAGAAATAATACCACTAGAATCATAGGTGATCAATCCATTTTTCCAATCAATAATGGGATTAAAATGGTAAAGAAAATCATAGCCCAATATTAGGTCTTCTCCCTTGGGTGAATCTATGATAAAGAAATCCCATTCAAAGCTTGGGAAGGAAGGTAAATCAACAACCCACTTGGTATAATGGGTGATGAACAGGGAAGTGGATTCATTAGAATCCAGAATGAAAAGAGGAATCTTTTCAGGGAGCTCTGACATGGTCAATGAGTACTTGAGAACAAAATTCTTTGCAATAAAAGAGTTTGTAGCACCAGAATCAATGAGAATACTATAAAAAATATCAGAGATTGAAGAAAAAATAAGAAATTTTAAAGATTTCTTGACACTAGTATTCAGAGTGCACAATTGTGCTCTTGAAGGAAATAAGTGAGAACCATTGAACACATCATGATTCCCACTCAGGCTTTTCCCTGCTTGCTAGGGAAGCCTTTTGATGACCCTTGCCTATTTTCAGGCCTCTTGAAACATTTTTCAAATGGGTGCTTTCCACCACAATAATTGCACAAGCCTTCTTTAATCCTCCTCTCCTTTTCAGAACCAATTAATTTGTTGTCCTTATTGAGGAGAGCAGCATGAGGCTTGTCTTTGGACATTTGAAAATTCTTCCCCTTCTTATTCTTATTGTGATAAGGCTTCTTGGATGATGAACTTTGAGGAGGTTTGGAGAAATTGGATCCAAGGATTGGAGGCTTTTTCTCTTGATGACTGCCCCTTTCCTTTTGCCTCTCATGATATCTTGTGTCTAATTCTAAAGTGACATCCATAAGTTCTTGAAGAGTGTCAAAGGTTCCAGGGTGAGAAGCCAATTGGTCCAACAATCTTGATGCCAAGCCTCTTCTATACACATGAATGTAAGCTCTTTCCCCCCAATCTCCAATTCTTGACATTAAGCTTCTGAAATCTTCTATGTACAAGGAAACATGACCACTTTCCTTCATCCTCAAATTATCCAACTCTTGTTCAGCTTTCCTGACTTCATTGGGGTCACCAAACAGAGTGAATAATTGAGATTCAAATAATGGCCAATTATTGAGGAGGTAGGAAGGGTCTTCATTGGAAATATTTGAGAGGTAAGGTTCAATCCACTTGCCAGCTCTACCAGTAAGAAAAGAAGTTGAGTATAAAACCTTCTTCCTGTCAGAGAAGAAGTTTGCTGGGTCATTATGAAAAATTAGTTGACAGGATTGGATAAACCCTCTCAACTTATGAGCTTGAGTACCATCAAAAGAATCAGGTGCCTTCATTGATGGAGTCTTGAATGCAGGGACTTTTGAAGTGTCCCTTGGGGCAACTGCTTGAGTGAGTTGTCCCATGAACTGAGTCATTTGCTCCATCATCTTGAGGAGACTTGGTTCAGTTTGAGAGACAGGAGGTTGACTAGAAAGGGCTAGATTAGAACCCTGAGGCCCCTCTGGAGCATTTGCCAAGGCATCTGCCACTTCAGTCTCCCCAGAATCATCCTCTTCCACAGACTCTTCCCCCTCCTCATCTTCAACTTCCCCTAATCTTGCTCTTGCACCTTCAGACATGCCAGGGTAGCCACCCAAAAGTCCAGAGAAGGATCTTGATCTTCTAGATTTCATTCCACCTCTTCTTGAGGGTGCTGCTCCTTCCATTGGTGGTCCTCTGTCCAAATTTGCACTCAGTTGATGAACTGATGGTGTGCGGTCAAGAGGAGCCCTTGCTGTAGGAGTGAGAACAGCTGGAATCTTCTGGGATCTAGTATGCTTGGCTGGGGGACTATGCTGAACTGGCATCATGAAAGAAGAATGAATAAAAACTTGATGATATTTTGAATAAATTAAGGCTTTACCAACACAATGAAATGAGAATCTTGATGAACTTGAGAAATTAATCAATAGTCTTGAAGTGAATCAATATGAATAAATCTTGAAGAGTGAATATGACAAAGTCAAATTCTTATGAATAATCAATTTCAATCAATAAGTCAAATCAAGTCAATCAAAATCAAATCAATTAAGTCTTGAGGAATTCAATCAATATCTTCAAAAATCAATTCAATTTTCTTGAGGAATCAAATTCAAATCAATCAATTAAATCAAATCTTGAGGATAAATCAGGTATCTTGAAGAATCAAATGAAGTCAATCAAATCAAATCAAATCAATCAAAGTCAATTCAAAATCTTGAGGTGAAATCAATGTCTTGAACAATCAATCAATCAATCAATCAATAATCTTGAGAAATTTCAATCAAAACCACTGAATACCCCAAATCAATAAACCCTGAATGATGAATCAATTAACCCAACTAATTCCAAGCAATAAAACCTGAATAAACCTGAATTCAAACAAAAGAGAAATGAAGATGATAGAGAATAAAGTGAATTGGTCAGCAGAATAGAGAAATTAGAAAGAATAAATTTTCATGAGAATGAAATGAGAGAGATGAAAATTGATGAAAATCATAAAATCATTAAAGTTAATAATCATTAAAAGATCATAATAGAAGAATGAGAGAAATGAATAAAATGAATGAAAAGAAAGAAGCAATTATGAGTTAATTAAAATAATGTCACAGGGGCTCTTCTAAAATGAAGAGGGCCTGGCACTCAGTGAACAGACTTACTTAAGGAGGGCTCAAAATACTCAAGAACAGGATAGACAGAATGCAAGGATAAATTCCTGATAAAAAAATAAGAGTACTAAGAAAAAGAAATAGCAATAAGTAATAAATAGAGAGCCAACCACTAAGTAATCCTGAGTCACTGTTTCAACCTGTTCAGAAAAGAGAAAAGGGATTAATAAGGATATGGCCACCAGGACTCTACTGAACAGGTGAGGGAAGGCTAAGACTAACTTAATAAGTAATAAAATAATATTCCAAAGTGAGAATAAAATAATATTAAATAATAAATCAACTATTTTAATTAACTGGGGGAAAAACCCCCAGGTGGGTGAAGAGGGGCTGGTATATGTGAGAAATACCAGCCTTGGAGTTTGAGTGTTGAGATACTGGCCTGTATGCTGGAAGAAGTTGGATGTGGGATTGAATCCTGTATTGGTGAATCCAATACAGGTGATACAGTCAATACAGGTATTTGCGCCTGTATTGATGACAGGCCTGTATTTGGTGAATCCTGTATTTGAGTCTTGCCTGTATGGAACTGTATTGAGGTATGAAACTGTATTGGGTGAATTGTTGAATGAAACCCCCTTGCTGATTGGGTTTTGAAGGGTATCCATGATATAATGATTTGCTGATGATGATTAGAAATGCCCCTGCCTCCTTGGCTGTGACAGAAGGATGATGATAGTCCTTATGTTCATCCCTTTACTCCAACCAATAGATGGATCAAAATTATTAAGAAAGTGAAAGCTTAGTATGAGGTCTTCTCCTTTGGGAGTACCAATGACTAAAAGGTTAAATTCAAAGCAGGGGAAGGAAGGGAGCTCAATGATATATTTTATATGGTGAGTCACAAATAAAGAAGGGCACTATGAGGAGTCCAAAATGGTAAGAGGAATCTTCTTTGGGAGCTCTCACATGGTCAAAGAATACCTGTGAGCAAACTGGTTTGCAATAAATGAGTTGGTAGCACCAGAATCAATTGGAATACTGTAAAACACATCAAAAAGAGAAGAAAAAACAAAAATTTCAGAGATTTAATGACACCAGTATTAATAATTCACAATCTTTCTCTGGGTAGAAAACATTTAAGAACATTTAAAGCATCATGCTCTTCACTCAGGCTTTTCCCTAGCTGGAAATTCTGCTTGCTGGTTGGGTAAGCTAGTTTTGAGTCCTTTTGACACAAGCCTCAACAGTATTCTTCCCACCACAATAGGCACATAAGCTATCCTTTAATCTTCTTTATTTTTTAAAACATATCAGCTTGTGGTCCTTATTCAAGAGGGAAGAATGGGGCTTTTACCTTTCCTGAACCCTAAAATTCTTCTTCTTATGACTTGAGCTTGATGATTTTGAGTATGAGAATAACTCGACTTTGAGGCTTCAGTCTTCTTTCCTTGAAAATGATTCCTTTGCTTCTGCCTCTTGTGGTACCTTGTATCAAGCTCCAGGGTAATTATCATTAATTCTTGAAGAGAATCAATGATTGAAGGAGCGGAGGCCAATTGATCCAGAATTCTGGAAGCCAATCCCTTTGTATAATGATTCAGATAAGCCCTGTCACCCCAATTGCCAATTCTTTACACTAGACTCCTGAAATCACAAACTTATAGTAATAAAAGTCCACCTTCTTTTATTATTAAGGCATCATCATCTGCTTCAGCTTTTTTGACTTCATTTGGGTCCCCAAGTAAATTAAAGAGTTGAGATTCAAATAATCCCTAATCATTGGGGAGGTATGTTGGGTCTTTTTTGCTAATATTAGAAGGATAAGGCTCAATCCATTTTGAAACCTTTCCAATTGGAAATAAAATGGCATAAAGGAATTTCTTCCTGTATTCAGAGAAATTTTCCTGATCATTATGGAATATGAGCTGGCAGGACTGAATAAAATTTCTGACTTTGAAGGGTTGAGTCCCATCAAAGCAGTCTGGTGCCTTCATAAATGGAGTATTGAAGGCTGGTGTTGTTGAAACTTCAGAAGATGAAGCAGCTTGAAGATTGGCCAAAATTTGGGTCATTTGTTGAGTTATTTCCAATAAAGATGGTTCAGACTGATTACACTGGCCTAGATCTGGCCCTCCAGTACCTTGAGATGCCCCAACAGGAGCAGGGGAAGCCTCAATACAATCTAACTTGTCCTCTTCCACAAAATTATCCTGATCCTCTAAATTATATTCACCAAGACCAGTGATGCAAGCCTTAGAGGTATTTTAATATACCCAAAAGACCACAAATAACAAAATAAGATACAAATATAAATAAAATAAATTTATTTATATTATCAAAATACAAATTTATATACAAAACCAAAAAATTAATTATAACTTAAAATAAAAATTACATTAAATTTTAAAATTATGAAAATGCATTTTTACTTGAAAAAATTAAGTAAAAATGATTTTTTAACAAAATTAGTGAAATTAAAATATTTTTGTTCAAACTTTACATAAAATATATTATAAATGTTTATCCAATAAATAAACTTAAGGAAATTACTTCACCATTAGATTCCTCATAAAAAATAAGGTGGGGTCACCTCTGGGTAAAATTTCTGTAACTCAACTCTAAATAAGCTTAAATTAAGTTTTTATTATTTTCTGTACAAAATTTGAAAATACTCAAGACCTTAATGTAATTCGCACCACATGTGGTGTTAACCATCAATTTTTGTGTCAAAATTGAGGTGTTGTGAGTAGTTTAGAAGTTATGAGGAATTGAAATGTCAAAATGTGTGCATGTATTACATAAGTGAACTGCAATTTACATATGAGTTATCAATTATTACAGTTGTGTAATTTAAAACTCAATTGAATTATATGAGTAAATTACAAGTGTATTACATGATGAGGAATTACAGAAAAAAAATAAATTGGAAAGATTAATTCTGGGGGGGAAAAGGTACCCTAGCTCCAAGGGCAAGCCAGACCCCCAAAATCCTTGCTGACAGGCGTGGGATGTCAAAATCAACGCAAAAATTCATCACTTTTGGCCTGGATTTGAGTCACAGGTTCTGTGGCTGAATTGATGATGAGGTTTTGATACCAACCAGGGCAGTTTTAACTGTTGCCAAGAGTGTAAAACTACCCTTAAGTTAAATAAAATATGAGTAAAAACAGCTTTAACTGATTTCTACGTCTCTTACACACATTCTGAAATGTTTAGAAGGCTCAAGACCAGGTATTAGTATAGTAATGGCTGATTTAAGGGTCTAAAATGGCTAAAACCAGCACTCTTTTGTCTAAACCAGGGTTCAATGATGCCATGATTGTCTTTGCTGTTGTCAGATTCTTTTCCATGACTAACAAGAGTAAATTTTACTTTTTCAGTAAGAAAATTGATGGCTATAAAAGAATGTCCTCATTGCCCCACTTTTTTTCTTAATGTTAGAAACATTTTCCTTTTATAATTAGTTTAAACAATGTTAAACCAATCAATGAAAGCTTCCAACCACCCTTTTTATATCATTTCAAACCTTTTAACCATGTGAAAAAAACATTATAATCATTGTTTGTAACTCTTATAATCATTTTTACCCCTTGAACCACCCCATAAGTGAATTAAAGCATCTTTCATCACTGTTAACTTTGTCACTTTGTTTCCAAATTCACTCTGGTCACTTTTGGGCATGTTTTCTCTTTAAATACCTTTTTAAAGACTTTGTTCTTTAGCTAATTGCTTGCAGCTGTTTGCTCAATTAATTCCAATTGAAATTGCTCTTGAAGAAATTTCTTTTGTAGCCTTAAATATCTCTTGTAGAGTATTTTTGGATACATTTTTATTGTTAGTAAAACAATAAATCTTTATAATATTATTGTTTTATACTTATAAAGTTAAAAACAATAAAATTGGTGTGTTTCCTCTTAAAAATACTATTTCATACTATTTTTAATCATTTTTCACCCTATACAAATTTTGAGGACAGGAAAAGTACTTGATGTTTAATCAAAGTTTCATATCCACACCTTACAGGTGAGATTGGTCCTTGAAATTCCTGGAAAATGGCCAGCTACTCCTGAGAATGAATTTGATATTGGCACTCTTCCCCCCTCCCATGAATGTTCCTCTGTCTAAGTGGGCCCTCAGCTGAAGAACTGCTGGGGTTTCATCAAGAGGAGCTTTGGAGTTGTAGTAAGAACAGCTTGAGTGCTGGCCTTGGATATTGTCAGCCAGAAGTATTAAAACAATGCATTGCAGCACAAATAGTACCAGATCCTTTCAGATCTGTGGAAAAACTGCATTAATTCTTACCTGACTGTGAGAAAATTCCTGGACCATCCCAATACTTGCAAGTTACTCAATGGATGGCATTGATTGATGGAAAAGAAGAACATGATGCTTTTAACAGCAGAATGGAGGGAAAACAACCCTCCACCACCCAAAAAAGTGCCAAAAACAGCCCCAGTAGCCAGCATCAGAAATTCCAATGTGAAAAAGCAGCCACAAGCTCAAAACAAGGGCAAAGGCAAGGCACCAGCCACAAAACCTTACAGCCAGGGATACAGAATCCCAAAAATTCAGCAGGATGCCATGGAGAATGTATTTCAGATGGCCAGAGCAATGATGGAATTACAGAAAAAGGAGGAGGCCAGGTTAAAATATCAGAAATGATTTTGGAAATTTTTTCTATCCCAGAGTTGTATGAAGCTATAAATGATGTAAAAACTCATGTTTCTGATAAAAATTAATCCATTTGTAACAATCTTAAAACAAACAACTTAAGTATGAGCCAAATAAATGATACACTTATGTGTTTTGAAAAAGTTTCAAAAGCAATTAAAACTTCCAATAATGAAAATTCATTTGGGAATAAACTAAATGAACAATCTTCCATTATTAGAGAATTAACAGACAAATATTCTAAATTCAATATTTCTGACACAATTGAAACAAGAATGAAACAAGCCATAAGTACTATCAAAGAGGAAAATAAAATTGTTCTTGAGAATATTTCAAAATCATTTACTGAAGTAATGAAATATACAATTGCCTTGAAAAAGTATTTTGAAACCTCACAAGATGAAATATCAAAATTAACAATGAAGTTGGATCAGAACACTTTTGATAATACTAGACAAACAGAACTATGGCAAGAATTAACACAAACAGAAGATAATCATAAAACTGATTTAATAAATTCAATACAAAGTTTACAACATGAATTCAGGAATTCCTAAAGTTGTAAAAATAGTAAAATGAATTATATTGAACAATTACTTCACACTTTACGAAGAATGTTCACACCTTACCAAGAATGTCCACACCTTTGAATCAGAATGATGGCACAAGAAGTCCAAATCCACAAGTATTGGAGGTTGATAACTCACAGTTAAAAAATGAATTTTACACTTCTTTTCATAACTTGGAACCATCAATGGGCCAAGAACTCCTGAAAGAAGTACCAAAACTTAAAGAATGGCCTCACTCCAGTGGTGAAGGATAATATGACCATATGGAATTCATCAGAGGTATTGGCATTATTAAAGAAGATTTTTAATTACCAGACAGATTGGTAACAGCAATATTTAACACGTTGTTTACCAGATCAGCTCACAGATGGTATATCAAATTAAGACAAGCACATGGACACCAAAGTTGGCCTTGATGGAAAACCCAAACTTTCAACAAATGGGCCAATGATGCTTTGAGGTCTAAAGTGGAAAAATCCTTTGAATCTCCCGAATTCTATGCATAGAAAGACAAAGCTTTATCATGGTTTTGCCAACAAAAAGACAGATTAACAGCATTGTATCCTGACATGTCAGAATTTATGATCCACAGAAAGATTCTCAAACAATGTGGAGGTGACTTAGAGCATGCTGTCAAAAGCAGGACTACTGAACAATCTTAAGCAGAAGATATTATCAATATATTAGAAGAAGTAACCACCAGAACCAGGATTTCTTCTATTAGGTGAATCTCAAAAAAAGGTTTAATATACCTTGGAAAGATTCTGTGGACAAAAATCCCAAAGAAAATTCTAATAATGTTAAGTATAAATCGGCAGATATAATCAGAAAATGCCATATTTGCCAAAGCACCACCCACTTAGCCAATACATTTCCCAAGAGGGGGAAAATCAATGAAATTGACATTGAAAAAGAACCTGATGTTGAAAAGATGATAATATAATTGAAGAAAATCCAGATGATAAGTAATCAATATTTTTTTAATCTTCAAAAGATATAGAAAATATCAATGCCACTTTTGACATCATGGAATCTTATTCCCATTTGCCACAATTAAGCAATGGTTGACTTTCTTTGTCAAAAATTCAAGATGCACAATTTATGAAAACCAAACCAAACAGGGGAAAAGGTTATACAGCTGGTAACTCCTGTATAACAGAAGTGAAAATTGACAACAAACCCACTAAATGTTTACTTGACTGAGGATCCTTCTGCTCTTGTGTTGGCAAATCTTTTCTTAAGACTTGTGTACCAAATTTTGAAGACCAAGTTTTACCAATTAATGACATAAAATTCAATAGTGCAAGTAATCCAATGAAAGCATTGGGAATATTTGAGAGCAATGTCATATTTCCACAAATTAATGGAAATTTAAAAATCACTGTTGAATTTTTTGTTATGTAAAATTGCTCTACTACCCATTTTATATTGGGAAATTACTATTTGATCATGTATGGAATAGACATACATAACAGCAAGGACAGATACTTTACTATTTAAGACAATAAGCATCAAAAACTTGCCTTTTTACCATTTAGAAGACAAATTACAGTAATTAAAGTAGCACCAGTCAACTTAGAGTTGGAAAGATTAAAATCTGAACAGTTAAATGAAGCTGAAATAAGCCTTCATCTGACTGATAGTCAGGAAAATGAACTTTCTGCCCTTTTATATGACCACAGAGAAGAATTTGCATCTGACAAAGAACCTTTGGGGGAAATTATTGGTCATGAAGTTGACATCATCCTAAATATTGAGAGACCTTATCCACCACTCTTAAGAAGACCTTCATAACCAGCAAGTCCTAAATCAAGAGAAGCTCTGGAAATTCATATTAAAGAACTTCTAGACCTTGGTGTAATAAGAAAGGTTGGCCATAAAGAGGAAGTAAAACTAACTACAGCAGTCATAGTGGCATGGCATAATGTAAAATCTAGAATTTTTGGGGACTTAAGATCTCTGAACACTTACACTGTTCCAGACAGGTACCCAATACCAAAAATCCAAATTTCCCTTACCCAGATATCTCAAGCAGTGTATATAACCACTAGGGATTCCCTTAAAGGATTTCATCAGAATATAGTGACACCAAGGGCAAGAAAATACTTGAGAATTATTGTTCATTGTGGAGTATATGAATATTTGAGGATGCCATTTGGTATCAAGAATGCACCTTCACACTTCCAAAGAATGATGAATGAAATCTTCCCTGAAGAGCCTTTAGAAGGATGGTTAATAATCTACATTGATGACATTATTGTCTGTTCCAAAACTTGGGAAGAACATATGTACAGATTATCCAGAGTTTTGACAAAAATTCAATCTGTAAACATGAAAAATCTTTAAAGAAATGCCATTTTTTATTTGAAGAACTTAAAGCACTGGTACATGTAGTATCTGGTTTATCCCTTGGAATTGATAAGAACAGGGTTGCAGCAGTATTGCTGAAACCCATGCCTCAGAACAAGAAAGAAATTCAGTCATTTTTGAGGTTTGCAGGATATTACAGGAAACATATTAAAGATTTTTCATCCACAGCAAGACCTCTTTATAAATTATGTGACAAAGACACATTATTTGAAATGAATGTTGACAGAGTCAAAGCCTTTGAATCTTTGCCACAAGCCTTGACCACTGCTCCACTCTTACTGATTCCAGACTCTAAGCTGCCTTTTAAGATTTATATTGATGCATCAGGAGATGGGCTTGGTGCTGCACTTCATCAAGTCCATATTATCAATGATAAACTTGTGGAAGGACCCATATGCTTCATATCCAGGCAAATCAAACCAACTGAAGCCAGATATGGAGCCAGTCAAATGGAGTGCTTATGCCTTTTCTGGGCCTTGGAGAAGCTAAATTACTTTCTGGAAGGATGTATTTTTGAATTAATAACAGATTGTACCGCTGTTAAGTCACTTTTAAACATGAAGACTCCTAACAGGAATATGCGTAGATGGCAAATAGCCATACAATAGTATAGGGGCAATATGACCATTGTTCATAAAGATGGGAATATTCATAAAAATGCAGATTGACTGAGCAGATGGCCATTACCAAATAATATTGATCATCCTTCTTATGCTCCAGAGTAAGCTTCCCCAAAAATCCCCATAGAAGGAATCAGTGTTACAGACCTGAACACCACTTTCTTTGAGGAGGTACGAAACAGTTATACTCAGGATAAAAATTTTAGCGTTTCATGCCAATTACTTACTAAGGACTGTAAAGACAATTCTTTGATACATGCCTTAGATGAGATATGGAAACAATCATATGATTAAGGAAGATTCCACTTACTGGATGGTATAATTTACCACAGTACTAAGCACACATGTCATAAAAGCTGTGGAAAGGTCCTTAATCAATCTTGTACTTAAAGAATTCCATGACAGCCCTTTCTCAGGAAATCTGTCTGAGGACAGAACAAGAGAAAAAGTAAAAACCTGCATATGCTGCCAATGTGGCAGAACAATGTTGCAGAGTATTGCAAAACCTGTGACAGATGTCAAAAGGCAAATGAATCCACTGGCAAAAGACTTGGAAATATGATCAAGATCCAAGAACCCAGCAGACCTTGGGAAATTGTCAATATAGATTAGGTAACTGGCCTTCCACCAGAAGTTGACAGAAGTTATAATGCTTCCCTAGTGATTGTTGACAGATTTGGTAAGACTCCAATCTTTCTACCATGTCACAAGGATGATTCAGCCATGGACACAGCTCTTCTGATATGGAATAGAGTAATATCATGGACTGGAATATTCACAAACATCATTAGTGACAGAGATCCCAAATTCACCTCAGCACTATGGACAAATCTTCACCAACTATTTGGGACAAAATTATCCTTCTCTACAGCCTACCACCCACAAGCTGATGGTCTGGCTGAAAGGGAGATCCAAACCTTGGAAGATATGGTAGGAAGAATTTGTGAATATGGCCTTTAACTCAAAGATTTTTATGGATTTACCCATGATTGGTGTACTCTTTTACCAGAACTAGAATTGGCATATAAGAAATCCATCCATGCCAGTACCAATCAAACTCCTGCTATTCTATAAAAAGGATGGAGTCCCAAATTACCTCAAAATTCCTTAAGGAAAGAATTGGTTGAAATACATCCTACAGCTTCTAGCTTCAAAGGAATGCTAGAAAAAGCTAGAAATCATGCAGTGAGGTTCATGGAAGACTCCTTTGCATATGCTAAGAACAAATGGGACAGGTCACACACCACTCCAGATTTCAAAGTGGGGGATTTATTACTTGTATCCATCACTAACCTCAATAACATTAAAGGATGTAAGAAGTTCAAAGATTTCTTTGCAGGAACTTTTGTTATTAAGGCCCTCCATGGACAAAATGTTGTTGAAGTAGAATTATCTGAAGAACCTATCAATAAGCATCCTACATTTCCAGTGAGATTGATAAAGCCATATAAATCTGGTGATGCTAAAGAGTTTCCTTTAAGGAATAAAGTTCCCCAAGCTACACCTTCTATTGAATCATCTGGTACTAGAAGATTATCAAAGTTCTCAAAAAAAGAAAGTTGAGAACCAATAAAGTAAGTGAATACCTTGTTAGGTACAGTGATCCAACTTGTGAAGATGAATGGTTAGCAGAAAAGGACATACCTGAAGCTACTAAACTTCTCCGAAGTTTCAGACACACTAGAAATAACAATATTACAAAGTAATATTCTTTTTTAGGCAGAGGGAATGTGAGCCTTAGAGGTATTTTCATATACCCAAAAGACCAGAAATAACAAAATAAGATACAAATATAAATAAAATAAATTTATTTATATTATCAGAATAAAAATTAAAATATAAATACAAATGTATATACAAAAATAAAAAATTAATTATAATTCAAAGCAAAAATTACATTAAATTTTAAAATTAGAAAATGCATTTTTACTTGAAAAAATTAAGTAAAAATGATTTTTTAACAAAATTAATGAAATTAAAATATTTTTGCTAAAAAGCTACATAAAATATGTCATAAATAAACTTAAGAAAATTACTTCATCAATGGATTCCTCATAAAAAATAAGCTGGGGTCACCTCTGGGTAAAATTTCTGTACCTCAACTCTAAATAAGCTTAAATTAAGTTTTTATTATTTTCTGTACAAAATTTGAAAATTCTCAAAACCTTAATTTAATTCACACCACATGTGGTGTTAACCATCAATTTTGGTGTTAAAATTGAGGTGTTGTGTGTAGTTTACAAGCTATGAGGAATTGAAGGATTTTCAAATGAAATGTCAAAATGTGTGGGTGTATTACATAAGTGAACTATAATTTACATATGACGTATCAATTATTACGGTTGTTTAATTTAAAACTCAATTTAATTGTATGTAGAAATTATAAGCTTATTATATGATGAGGAATTAAAGAAAAAAATAAAATGGAAAGATTAATTCTGGGGGGGAAGGTACTCCAGCTCCAAGGGGGAGCCAGACCCCCAAACTCCTTGCTGAAAGGTGTGGGATGTCAAAATCCATGCAAATGTTCATCACTTTTTGCCTGGAATAGAGTCACAGGGTCTGTGACTCATTGATGATGAGGTTTTGATACCAACCAGGGTGGTTTTAACTGTTTCCAAGAGGGTAAAACTACCCTTAAGTTAAAACAATATTAGTAAGAACAGTTTTAGCTAGTTTCTACGCCTCTTACACACATTCTGACGTGTTTTGAAGGCTCTAGACCAGGTATTGCTATAGTAATGGCTGATTTAAGGGTCTAAAATGGCTAAAAATGGCTTAAACCAGCCCTTTTTTGGTCTAAACCAGGGTTCAATGATGCCATAATTGGCTTTTCTGTTGTCAGACTGTTTTTTACGACTGACAAGAGTAAATTCTACTTTTGGGGTAAGAAAATTGATGGCTATAAAAGAATGTCTTCTTTGCCCCACTTTTCTCTTCATGTTAGAATTTTTTCTGTTTATAATTAGTTTAAACACTGTTAAACCAATCAAGAAATTATTCCAACCACCCTTTTTTTAATCATTTTAAACCTTTTAACCACATGCAAAAATCATTATAATCATTGTTTGTAACTCCTATAATCATTATTACCCCTGAACCACCCCAAAAGTGAATTAAAGCATCTTTCATCACTGTTAACTTTGTCACTTTGTTTCCAAATTCACTTTGGTCACTTTTGGGTGTGTTTCCTCTTTAAATATCTTTTTAAAGACTTTTTTCTTTAATTAATTGCTTGCAGCTCTTTGCTGAATTAATTCCAATTGAAATTGCTCTTGAAGAAATTTATTTTGTAGCCTTAAATATCTCTTGTAGAGTATTTTTGGATAAATCTTTATTGTTGGTAAAACAATAAATTTTTATTATACTATTGTTTTATACTTAAAAATTAAAAACAATAAAATTGGTGTGTTTTCTCTTTAAAAATACTATTTTTAAAGAATTCTACCTGATACAAATTTTGAGGACAGGAAAAGTACTTGATATTTTATCAAAGTTTCATATCCACACCTTACACAAAAAGTCATACAAACTTGAAAAAAGTATGTCTTCAGATTCTCATTTTTATTTTTGAAGGTTAAAATAGTTTTTGCAATGACTTTTAAATTACAGATTTGCTTACTCATTAATTAATTTTAGAAATAGCATATTTTGATAGAAAATACTGTTTAAAAGGAAATTTATCAAAAATATAGTGTTGATTTTTTAAATAAATCTTCTTCAATCCTTAGTAAGGATACTACACAATATCTCAGTTTACTTTTAAAACAGTGATTACAATTAAAACTTAAGATATATTCAGGATTGAAGTTGATGTGCAAAATGATCAGCTTTTATTACTAATTGTAATATTAATTTAAGTTCAAAAGCTTGATAAGATATAAAAGCTAGTCAATATTGGTACTTAATCATCTAAAAAACCTTGGCACACAAAATTCAATCATTTCCAAAGAAAATTATTCAATCAAATTAAAAGCTATAGTATTAACTTTAATTCATGGTTTAATAATAAAATAAGAAGGTTTTATCACAATGTAATTGTCACCAAACCTCAAGAAAATTATTGATTCCACTCAATAAAGGCAATACAACACTGCTATGAGGCCTCTTGTTATTAAGTAGAAGGTTCCCTTCCTCCACAGTTTTTCCTTAGAAGAATAAGATCCAATAAAATATCAAATACTAGAGCTAAAATACCTTTTTCCGTCATAATGAAATTTTACCTATTAAGAACCAAAAAACTTAACTTAATTTATCATTCATTCTCAAATTATTATATGAATATTTTTATTAAGGTTGTGAATTTTTTTACATTTCTAAATCTTTGTGAAACTAGTAAAAAATTGTATTCATCACTATTTATTATTGTAACTACATTCAATGAAATTCTTTAATTTCTTAATACTCATTATATTAGATTTTAAGAGTATATGTAATCCTCTCTTGTAGCAATTATTTTCCTTAAATCTTTCTCTAACTTTTTATCTTTACAACATAGATATTATCTATATTACTGAAATAAGTTCAATATTAGCAATATTTTAGTTGAGGATTGTTCTTTTATTATTGAATAGGATCATTTCAAGGAATTTTTATTTTTGTAACAAAAAAAATTAGCTTGAATATATTAGTTATCAATATATTAGTATATCTATTTTTATCATAATTATCTTATATCTGTGATATGTATTGTAGATTTTCTTAAATAATATTTGTATTTTATGCCATAATTACATTATTATTCTATTATTATAGTTATTATCTCTTATATATTATTAATAATCTCATTAATAGTACAAAAATAAAAAAAAAATTAATGCTACATATTGTTTTATAATTAAACTTTACAATTTCCATCAGCCTTGATGGATTTTTTACATGCAAAAATTAGCCACAAATAACTTTAAAGTAGCTTTTTAATTATTAAAGCCCCATGAATAATGTTAAAAGTCACTTTTAATTATATTTAATAAAAAAATATGGATAAATTTCTTTCTTAGTAGTCAAGCCCATGGATTCAAGGCCCATTTTGAGCTCTACACAAAACGTTACCTAGCGTAACTATATAGTGTGAATAATCTTGGATAAAGCTTATTAGCTTTCAATATGAAAAATAACTCAACATCTAATTATCAATACCACATAAACAAATTGTGAAACATCTTTTTTTGCATTTTTATGCCAAAAAAGTAAGATTCTGGGGATTCCCAAGTTACATATAGACTTGGTTCAGTTCTATGAATCTTTATAGCAGTAAATATTAATTTCTTTTGAGATTAAATTTGATACATCCATAGTGTATATCAGTCTTTGAGCCTGAAGTACTATTTTTGATGTGAAAATAGCTAAAAGGGACAAAAGGCATGAAAAAGAGCCAGGTTCCCAATTTCTGAGGCCTCTGAAGCATAGCCAATATCAAATCTTAGGTTAATATGTCATTTTTACCCTTTATTTAATTAAAAAGAAATTTAATCTGTTTACTAAAGATGAATCCCATTAAAACTTGAGAAAATAGCAAATAAGCTGCTATTTTGACATGAAAATGAGGTAATGAGCAGCTCTGAATCTGGTAACCATGTACATTATTGATGTTTTTTTCTAGATAATCACAAAAGGAGTCGTGAAACCTCCTTTAGGAGTATTATCCATGAAATTACCTCATGGAAACTAGCCCCCACTATAATATTTACTTGACCTACATACAAAATGAGATAAAACTTGAACAAATCACTGGAAATACACTTCTCGATTAATATTTTTGAAACTTTAAGGACAAATGTAAGGAGATACTATCAGAACCAAAACCAAAAATAATCATTACTTAATAATTCAAATGTAAAGTTTTACTTTCAGTCCATTAATGATAATTCTTTATGAAATACTGAACCTTCAAAAAATCACATAAAATACAAACTGTGATTGAATTTCCAAAAAAAAACCATAAATTTGATAAATTAATATATATCTTGGAATTGAAGAATCTTTTCCAAGCTCTGTTACTTGTTTCTTAACCATAAGTGGGTTAGTACCCACATAAAACACCTAACTATGTAATTATGATAATTCTACATGGAAAAAAATGACATAATCATTAATCCCAACAGCCAAATTGGCTTTTTTCTTTGGCTTTTCCTATTGAAAACCTCTGTGAGCCTTTGTAGAATTAAAAAGATCCTACCATTACTATTTTTCTAATATTTATCATTATCATTCAGTTGAATCATTAAACCTTTAGTAAATTCAGTAAGTATTAGTTATTAATTATCCATAAGTGCTTTCATCTTTCCAAATCAACCAAAAACATGTTAAATAAGATAATACTACTATTCAAAATAGTGTTTCAGCTATTATTTCTGTATTACTGCTCCAAATCAAATTTTGATTCCTTGAATCCACAAATGATCCATTAAATCACCTTTCCAAATATTTCCAAGGTATTTTTAATGTATTAGTGAGTTACATATTAAATTATTAAAGTGTTTTCTCTTAATTATTTAGTTTTCTTCATGAACCTATAACAATTAATCTTTCAAAAAAAATTAATGTTATTTCAATAAGAGGCTTTATTTTTAAAGCTTCTTGTAATTCGTTCTAGTAGAGAATGGCCTATTTCTGTTAAAATCACTAGTAGTGTACAACAAATAAAAGAAAAATCAAGAAATTATTATTTTTTTTGGTTATAAAAACTTTCTTCATTATATTTTATAAGAACAGTCATTGTAATCTTTGTAAATAGTAATATTATCAACCAGTTCATGAACCAATTTTACCGCTACTTGACTTTCAATTGCTTTTGATTTACATAAACACTAGTTAAAATAGATGATTATTGTTAGTTAAAGCTATATATTAGAGTTTTTATGACTTTGAATTCTATAATTATATCTTCCATTTATCTTAATTAAGGTTTCATTCATTGAGCTGAAGGCTTTCCTTGAACACTTCAAAAGGGTGAGACATATTGAAGTACTTTCTTCCTCTATTAGGGGATCAGGAGGTTTCCTCAAAATCAAATTTCCAAAAAATATATTTATAAGGATATATATCAGGTAACGTATTCAAATTAAATTCCAAATTATATTTTGTTTCACAAGGATTGGGAACCTCAGTCATATCAAGCTCAAGAGTCTGAGGCTCTTGAAAGGCTTCATCAAAATGAAAAGAACAATTAAATTAATTAATACAAACTTATCAAAACTAGTACTCTGAAGATAGGTATTATGGAATTATTTGCATCTAACTTCAACTAAGCTTTATCAAATACTTATTATATTCAGATCATATTAGGTCCATGAAAGGAAAAATAATTTATATAAATTATTATACTATTACCCCCATTCCAAGAGATATCACCTTTACCTTTTCAAAATAGTTTCTAAAATACTAAAAGTGAAGAAAAGGATTGAGGACCTGAAATTGGCTATATTACTCCAATCACTAGAAGTTAAACAACATGATTCAAAATGGGATCAATATTATTTTTCTGATATTTATATTGTATAAACTTGTTTTTCTTGGAGCTGTAGCTCTGTGGTTGGGCTTTCCAGCTCTATAATATAGATTCACCCACTTACTTGTGGTAATTTTTTCAAAAACATGGAAGAAGTGAATCTATAAATACATACCTTTGTAAGGTATGAATTGGTGTAACATACCTCATTTATATTATTTGGGATGGGAATAGATTTCTTGACTGCATGTGGATTTAGAAGGCGCCTTGAAATAGTGGTTTTATCAAAAAATTGACTGAAAATTATTTCCCTTCAAATATCCAGGCAAACATTTCCTCAATTATCAGGATACTATGAGAAATTTATCATTTTTTTTATTTGAAAGTGGTCCAAATTAGTAACTTCACATCAGTAAAAGCATAGATGAGATTATCAATCCAAGGAGTAATGAATATTTTTCAATTTGAATTTCTTTATTTGAGAATTCTTTTGAATATAAATTACATGGAGAAGGAGATAAATAATCTTTTTTTCAGAATCTTATGGTGCAAAGGGGAGTTAGAATCACTACTTCTAAAGCTTTTTATTAAATATAAATTGAAATCAAGAAAATACACTGTATTTTTCTTGTATTCCATACTCCATTTTTCTAATAAGCTTTCTTAATAAGTGAATTATTTATTGGTTATCATAACACAAATTTTATAAGAAAGGTTTCTAGGAAAAATGAAATATATCACAAGATTAAGCTTCTATAGACTCAATATGAGCTTTATAAACAGTTATTAATTAAACAAAAAACCAATTCAAATCCAAAATTTTGAATTTTCTTTGAAAGTATTTACAACACTCAATTTTTAGCTATTTATAAAGCAATCTTTGAGTAAGGGATTGAAAATATAATGTAAAGGAGGGTATCTATAAGGTAAATCAATAATTAATTCCATAATATATTGCATATTTTGAGATAGAAAAGAAAAAATGATTTTGAAATCAAATATTGAAATTATCATAGTTTGTGAGTTTGAGAAGATATTCTTAATAGATGTCTATGAAGATCATAGAAGTCAATTTATGCAAGCTTAATCATCATCAAATGGTCAGTAATCTTTGAATAAATGAACTTGATAATTAAATGATAAATTTAAATAGTGACTATATATTCCCAAAGTGGAAATAATATTAATTGTTGGAGGATTGAGACTCTCTCAGAATCTCCAAAGCCTTCTGTTTACAGATCCTCAAGAGGATTCAAATACCTGAAGCTCTTTATTTTAAGCAGTCTAATACACTCCTTAACATTGATAAAAAGTGAAAATGTTCAGTATATGTGGCTGGAATTCTCAATCAGATTCAACCTTTTCATCCAAAAATGATATCTATATAATTGAGTCATTTTATTCCCAAACTTTCAGGAACATATCTGGAGAGGAATCAAGATAATCCATAGAACATTGTGGTATATTTAGCGCCTTGGAGGTAAGGAACATAAATCAAGCATTCAGTCTCAAAGATGAAATATTTCAATAATAAAAAGGTAGAGAAACCTTTTAGGTAAAAATAGTTACCAAGGGATATAAAGTAGAAGTAATTAAAATAGTAAACAAAAATGGAAGAGCTTTACTGAGTTCTCTAAGAGTGAAACTGGAATTATTATAGGTACATGACAATCAAATCTTTTTCTAACAGGTTAGTAGTCTTAATATTAGTGCTTTAAGCAGTTATTAGCTGCTAATACTTTAATTAAATAAGATAATTAATGAATAAATCAGCCATATTTAGAAAGGGAAAGTCATATCCAGGGGTAGAAAAGTATACTCAAGCTTAAAAATAATTAGTTCCTGGGTTATTAAGGTTTTGAATGAGGTAAGCTCCAGGCCTTATGGATGAAATTCCACCTCCCAAAAAGCATTTAATTCCTGTGTTGTATAGAAGAGTACACACTAAGGTTGGATGTGGTTTCCAATACATGTGGGATTTTGGAATCTGGGAACAGGCACATAGCTTAGAGGGAAAAAAATAAGGGATTCCTGAAGAAAACAGGCATGTTCCAAAAAATAAATCCCTAAAGGGATCTGAATATGATATCTCAAAAATCAGATGACCAATTTTACAAATAGGATAATATAATAAAATCAAAACTAAAATAAAACACAAGGATGGGACATTTTGATTTTTTAATTATCATGATATAGTTTCCCAAATGTTGGAGCCCAAAATTCTTATATATGCAAACTGTTCATCTTGTCCTGTTAAAAGTGATGATCACTGGTATGTAAAAGTTTTTCTCCAACCTGAAAATACTTTCTCAAAAGTAGAACTAGTTTCTGGGATGGCCAAATATTTGCATGCCATCACAGAAAGAGTAGTAAGAATATTACCTCTTGACCTCAAAAAGGTAATCTTTTAGTTTATTTTGGCTCAGGAGGAATGGCTAAAAACCTCCTGATCTCATTGTGCAACGTATGGCTCTCTTTTAGTAAGTAGAAGTATATTTTATCAAAAAAACCCATTACTTTCTTGATTCCATAAGATTCATTGGCCAAAAGCTTGTATTTGAGCTTTTGTTGGTGTCTTCTTCAAAAATTATTTTTAGTTTTTCTGAAGAAGTTCAAAATCTCACTAACATTGACTAACTTTAATTTGACTTATGGATCCAAAAGTTCAGCACATATTTCTGGGTTACTCAACAGTGGAATGTTGACATACTTCATAAATTTAGATATAATATACATTTCAGCTGACTTGATTGGTCCAACATCATGTTTGTTGAAATCATACAAATAGTACCATCAAAAATTATCAAAATTCTAAATTGATAAAACAATCATAGACTTACCAGATCAATCCTTTTGATCAGTAATATATCCACTGGTGGTGCTTTATTTATTTTTGGATAATTTGAGCCACAAATAATCATAGTTTCCTCATATAGTGGTTGGAGAAATTCAAAATTTATGTGTGTGTTTTCCTTTTTGAGTGAAGAGGGGCAATAAGACTGCATGTTGGTTTGAATGCAGAATTGGTTATAGGAATCCTTTAGGCTTATCACTCATTGAATTTTCTTGTAAGTTGAGTTTCACCTTGTGCAAACATTGTACACACAGTTTGTTGCAATTTTGGGGGTTTTCTCATTTAAAATTAACTTCACCATTGCACTAAATTTGTCTTTACTTTTCAGACTATGATGAAGGTATGAGGACAACTGAGAAATTCTTGTGATGATAAAATTAAAAGTAAAATTAATTTCATTGGGACCATTCATAATTTTTTAATTTAATATTTGGTTCAAATAATTATCTTCTCTGTTAGTTTCAATTGAATGTTTTTCATAACCAATATCTTTGAGCCCTCATGTGCTGCAAGGTTTATTGTATGAGCCATACAGCCAATATCCTGTATTTTTTTCACAAAGTTCTTTCATATATTCTTCAAGAACTTGTGCCATCTGATTCTTGACTGATTCATATTCAGTTTTCAATCCTGATGGAATTACATTTATCCCATAGAAACAAATTACTGCTATAAGATGTTCGAGAATGATACAAGGAAGTAGGTGAGGGTCCAAATTTGTTTTTTTTTTTTGATAAATAAGAAAAACAAAATGGGATGAAAAGTGGAAGAAAGAAATTGGGGAGAGATGAGAAGGATCCTGTGTGTCCCACCCAATCCCTGAGGTTCTTGGAGGATATGAACTGGTCCTTAAAAAATAATCCCCAAGTTTGGAGATGGGATGGGTTAAGTCTGGGGACAGGGTGGGAAAAAAAAATGGGGACCAACCTTAGTACACACCAAGGCTGGCTCCCGTGTACATAATCAGTTTTGAGTAAGCTAGTTATCAGAAAACTCCCAGTTATTCCATACTCAAAGCATAAATTAGTGGTCTCAAACTCAATAAGTTCGGAACTGGGAAATTTTTTATTGGGTATCATTACTACCCTCAATCAAGTCTAAAAAAATCATGTTTGTAAAAAAAGACTATTATTTATAGGTTTTTTCTTTTAAATAGTTGCTGAACACCATCAAAATGTGCAAAAAACAGTGAAAATCTTGATTGCGAGTATACTTTTGAGGGTCAGTAGCAGTGGAGCACTAATGAGTACAGACTGAATAAATGTTTATTTAGTATTAGTACAAACCCACTTAAATCATATTGAGTTGGGCATAATTCAGTCCGTACTGGAAAATGTCGAGAATCGGTTAGTAAAGACCGACGGGACTAACCGACGAGCCAGCCTTGGTACACACTATCAACGAACTATTCTTGTTATGTTTTCTTAAAACAAAAATTTCAATAATATTATAATTCTTTTCACAGTACGGGGTGCCTGTTTTCATTTGCAGTTTATATTGGCCCTTTCCCGGTCCTGAGTTGGACGTTTTTTTTAAAGAGCGCCCTTTCTCCCAAACCCCAAGGTCTCTGCGACGCGTATTCCCTAGGCTCTTGGATTCAGGAAGAAGGGTTAGGGTGGATGTAGCAGCTTTTATGAGCCTATCAAGGGGGCTCAGTCTTTTCCAGTAATTCCATTTTCAAGCTTCCTAATTTGGGTTATAAACTGCCCATGGGAAAAGGCCTTATCAATCAAAGAGCCCCAAACACTCATGGGCCAAATTTTCATCAGGATCTTCTTTAAACCTCATCCTTTCATTTTAATTTGTTCGTCTGTCTTTAAAATGAATACTTTCCAGAAAAATACATTTGGAATAGAGATTTAACCCTTCTTTCATCATTTCACTCTGGTTTTTTAAACCAAAACCACTAGAAAAATATTCAATTTTTCAACAAAAGAGATTTTTTATTCATAGTTGATTTGGTACTGTGCTTCATAATTGGTTACTGGAACAAAGAACGCAGCTTATTCTTGTTAGAAAGTGATCATATTTGTGTTTTCTGAAAAGTGGTAGGCCCCCATATTTCGGATTTCTCAAATATAGGATGTTGAATAATTATACTGTGGTTTTGAAGGTTCTTAAATTGACCTCTGAAGGAGTTTCAATAGTTTTTGGGTTGTATCCTTTTAGATTAATACAAAAATTCAAGCTTCCTTTGGGGAAATCCATTCCATTTACTAACCAGAGGACTCTAATTTTTCAGGAATAGGTGAATCTGTTGAATCTGTATTGGTCACACTCCTACCTCCATGATGTTGTTTTCCCGATAATTCTGGATATTTGAGAAGTTCAAATGCTTATTTTCATGGAATTCTAAGAAAAATAAACTATCAAATCAACCAATGAGTTTCATTGAATATTCTATAAAAGCCTCATTGGCAAATTAAAATTTAGGGAGACTTTTACTCGCAAGATCAAATACCCAATTAAATATTTCGTGGCCGCATACATCATTATGATTAAAATAAAAATTTGATATCTTTCCTTACTCAAATTTCCAAAAGCCCTTTGATTGCAATACCTCTCAATAATCTACGAAATGAACAACCATTTCAAGAGAAACAAATAGAATCTATACCTTCTCACTTTCCACAATGAATAGCTCCAATACCATGTACCCCAAGGCGAAGAGAAGAACTATCAAATGACAAAAAATTTTGAGAATGGTCCATTTTTTCTGTTTCTCTTCAACTTCTCAACTGAATTCCTCAGCTTCTCTTTAATTCAATCCCTAATTAATTCAAATAATGAGGGCACCATTTTCGTTGATTTCCGTAATTTAATGACCTCAACTAGTCTAAGGCAATATTTCAGTAAAATAAGATTCGTTCCTTAAAGATCAGGTGCTTCAATCATTAGGATAATTACGGATTCTAATGAGGCTCTCTTAGAACTTTCTTCCATCCAGAAAACTGGGAAAATGCAAATCAAGTGATTCCAAAAATAAGAAATAAATTCCTATTCCAATATTGATGCTGATTTCAGCTTTCAAAATTATCAGACCGTTTTTCAGATCCTTGGAAGAGGAAGATAATTATAATAACCTCCTTTGAGAAAATTCCAAAACACATGTAAGACAGAAGCTGATGACATGAGCTTCTGCGCACAAGCTAACTGAATGTTATTTGTATGAAATGACTCCAGGTATTCATTTTGAGGGCAAAAAAAATCTCAGAATATTTTGAAAACTATAGAAAAAAGTGCCTTTATTCTTGAACATTAGCCAATAACATAGGTGTAGGCCCAATAAAAGAAGACATGGGGGTGAAATTGTCTCAAATATTATAGAGAACATTCCAATGTATCATCAGGATGTAAAGAAGTATTGTATTCCAAGAAAATTTCAAAGAAGCTAGCAAATAATATTCTGCTAATAATAGATCAATTCTAAATGTCAGTGATTCAAACAGAAACTAAAATTAATACATAGGCAATTAAAACAACTCAGTTTTATCAGAATTAAAAGCTATTAAAAAGAAATAAATATACTACAAATAATCTTTTGATTCAAATAAAATTAATATCATCACGAAAGGAGAGACCCATACAGATGTTATCTCCAAAAAAATACCCTTTTATAGTTGTCCCAAGAAAACAATGAAAGTATAATATTAAGAAGAAAAAATAACATTATTCAGATGCGATCTTTCGCATATGATATTTAATTACAGTGCAGAAAAAAATTGGAACAAATAACTTCCCTGTAAGAAGAAACTGATTAGGAATTAAAATGAGAAAAAAATTGAAGAAATGCATTTGGACCTTAAATAACTCAATCGACTCAAGGAGAAGGGATACAGCAATTACATCTTGGAGGAAAACGAATGAAACGAAAATTTTATTTTAACAATGAATGAAGCATGAGGAAATTTTGAAGGAAAAATAAAGCATAATTTTTACTTTTCACAAAATCTCATTATCTGGAAAAAATAGTGAATAAATTGCCAATTTAATGACTATTTTCTAGATATATAAGAAATTGAAAGAGTAAACAAGTTATAAATTCAACATGAATAAAATCATATGAATTAAAATAATCCATTTTGATGTAGAATATATCTGTGAATAATATTCACATTCAATTGAGCTGTATTTCCCATAACGACTAATGCATTTGGCACAATTTTCGCGCCATCGTCCCAAAATCCCTCTTCATGCCAATACTCCCCATTCCTGATAGATATATTTTCTAACATGGCACAAAACTGGATCCATCGGCTTATTTGAATCATATCAAGAGGTTATGGAGTGAATTCCAATTCTCTTTTATTATGCCAAATAATTTTTCAATTCAAACAATTTATTGCAAAATATAGGAGCTGAAAAATGATTTCATACATATCCAGATTCCCTGACCCTGTAAAACGGAATGAAATTGAGACCTAAGGGATATGAGGAGTCAGTGAGAATACTTCTGGATAAATGAAGTCAAAATCTAGCTTAAACAAGCTGTAAATTTCTGTATAAAATTAAAAATTCAAATAATAAGCTCACTGTTATTGAGAAAATGTTGAGGGTACTCAAAAATCACCATGTGTTTATAAAAAATAAAGTTTTTTTTCTTTCATCTACCTATACCGAGGGTTATGGGTTGATAAATAAAGTAAATGTATTTCAAGGGATTAGTTTTAAAAAAACTAATCGATAAATTGATAAGATTTTTCTGTACATAAAGCTGTCTTCCTGAGGTATGGTATAGGCTTAATTACTCTTAAAAATGATAATATCCAATGAACGATTCTTAAAAATTCATTTCTGTGAAATTGAAAAAGTTTTCATATAGATTTAGAGAAACATACCTGCATTTTTTTCCTGAGGGGTGATTCTTTCTACTGTATGAGCAGCTAAGAATAAATAATAAAACATCTATCATAATTATTTCTGCGTACCTTTAGCTCCTAAATACTGCTGTTTCCCAATTTTATTAACTTAATTCTACTCAAAAAATGAGAGTCCTTGCAATCTTTCTTCTTAATTTCCCTTTTGAAAAATTCAGAGCCGATCACCTATATTTCTCACAGAAATTTTATCTTAGTTGAGCCATAATACTTGGATATTAATAGGATTGTAGCTTATAGAAGGATCTCCACTAAGATCTCAAGAGTTATTGGGGGTATAACTGGATTGTGACTCCAATAAAAATACTTATAAATCTTATCTTCATGTATGTTACAGAGTATTGAGCTATAGATAAGAAATGGAAGAGCTGTATTCAGCATAAAATATTGAGAATTCCTTTGAAATTGGAAATGATTTGAATTACTTATATTCTGAAATTCTAGGCACAATGACTCCAAAATCTCTTCTTGAAATTAGATTACTGACCAAACCTTTTTACAAATTCTATTCTTGATAAATAGTTAGCTTCATGTAATAAAGAAAATTGGACCACTTCAACATTCTTTCAATCAGTCTCTGACAAAGGAATAAAAATAAACATCCTAAATGATTCTACAAAAAACATTCCTTGATAACTAAATAGTTCCACAGAAATACAGCTCATATATGCACCTAACTGAACGAGTAATAAAATGTTTTACATAGAGGTTATACCTTTCAAAAGAAGTTTAAAAAGATCCGGAAAACCTCTATTAATATTTATGTTAAATATCTCAATTAGAAATAAGAAATGAAGTGTACCATATCTTTACCTGGAGAATATATTTTTCAGTTTTAACCAAAAGTGAATTATCCGTGGGATTCTGAAAAGGTCCCAAAAATATTTATCAAAAGATATTACCAAAACTCCTTTAGAATAAAAAAATTAAAACTCTCCATAAGCTTCAATCTTAAATAACGTAAAAGGAGGTCTGAAAAACTTTCAGCCATGCTCCTTTTTTCAAATTCTGATTAGACCTGTTGAGAAAGTATATTTTAAGAAAGCTTGGAGGTCAAAACTTTCCCCTGTACTACCATTATATTGATGTTTCAAAGCCTCCATTTCATAGTTAATCTTCTTATTCTGAACAAAAAAACTTTAATTGAGAAATAATGAGAACTTTAGCATGTGTATCTTTTTAATACTTGAAAACAATGCATATAATATGGGTAGCTATTTTCATATCCAATTAATTCCTAAGCCTCAAAATATATTTTATATTTTAATCTCATGAGATAGAATGGATATGGAAGCTAGAATATTTTGAACCTTTGAGATATGATCACATACCCAAAAAGGTCACAAAAAATATTTAAAATAACTATACCTTTAAAAATAATTACCTTAAAGCCATAAAACTTCCATAAAAAGGCATAAAAATTGGTTTAACTTAAAACCAATGAATAAACTTGTGGAATAAATTACACCATTGGATTCCTCATGGTAAAATACACATATACCATTTTTATGGCATATCTGTAAGGTCAATATTTAATGAGTTATAAGTAATAACACCTTATAAAAAACATGAATCCTTAATTATTTCAAATACCAATGAGACAACATGTGAAATAAGTTGTACCATTAGATTCTTCATAAAATTCTACACATAAAATAATTAAGAAGCTAATCTCCAAAGTCAATACTTGAGGAGTTAAGGTGAATATATGCACTTTTTTGGTCAATGCATATATTGAAGGATTTTAGCTAATATCTTTTGAAATATACATGATAGAGTGATAAACCAAAAATAAAGTCACCACGTATTTACTGTAGAAACACAGAAATGAACTTCATTTCACAAGTTATAAACAAGGTTAAAACCTGTAATGGATTATTGATTAAAATCAATAGAGCTGTTGACCACTTTGTTGTGAAAGTGGTCCAAACTTAACAAAGAGTAGACAGTTGGATTCTACTAGTTCATTTGTGAAGAATGACGTATTTTTTATTATAATACTCAAGGTATAATCCCTTGAAATCATGGTTTGAAGTTTAAAATATTAAATTTCGACAGAAAAGATGAGTTACAAGAAAAATCATCAAGAATAGAGTTTTGATGATGTAATGAAATTCTCTTGGAAGTGTAATAGGGACATTTCAAGCTATCAGAATGCACTCTCAGAATAGCTGTAGCGTGTATAAATTGAAAGTTATTAATGATCAAAGTTTAAGCTTAAATTTGATCATTTAAGATCACTCACTGTAATCTTATTTTAAGTTTAACAATCATATAAGTGATAAAACTGGTGAATACTATTAGAATATGATTAATAATAATAAACTCCACAAAGGTTAGGCTTCTGCCAAGCCTATGATGTCATCAAACTTAGAGTTATAGTGATAGCTCTAAATAATGGTGTAATTATGAGGTAAGATGGTTTTATCATGATGTAATCATCACCAAACCTTAAAATATTTATCAATTCTAGTAGAAAGCATAAGTAAAAGTCTACTAGAAGCCTTCTGGACTCTAGGAGAGAGGTATTTACTATAAATAGAGCTCTTTTTACTCTGTTTTCCCCTCAGACACTTACAAAACACTAAAATATTTAAATCAAAAAGTAATTTCTTTATTCTTTATATATAAAACTCTTATATTATTAAAGACCAAAGATTATCTTATTATAATCATCATCTTTGACGTGATTATCATATTTATTTAACTTTTTTGTTTAAAATCCTCTTAAAAACCTCAATTCCACATAAAATTAAGAATGTTTGTAATTTCTCTTAAACATTATTGTAAATACAATTTAAATAAGTTTTATTTACATTTTTTGGCGTGAAATTATTCAAAATTATCATATTAAGTATTAAAAGTAGGTTATTTCTTCTTATTATAATAATTTTCTCTCTATTATTACTTTAAATAATTCTATAATTAATATAAATAGTATTTATATTAATTCATAACTTTGATATTAGTAATATTATTGTTACTAATTGGTTTTTATTAATAAAAAACAATTCTTTACGTCTTTATTATTTGTTGGTAACAATAATAAAGTTCTTTTAAATGTATTAATTATCTTATATTAATATATTTATTTATTATATTATTTTTTCATAATATAAATTATATTATTATATTTATTCAATAATATAATTATTTTTACACCACAATTATAATAATTCTTCATTATTATAATTATTTCTATCTTATTCATTTTATTTATAAGGACATTCATAGTACAATAAGTAAAATGTTAGTAATATTTACTTATTGTTTCATAGACAAACCTTACAAACATTATTTCTCCTTTTGCTATATTAGAGTCTTTTATACCTTCTATTCAGATATAAAGCTTTATCAGGAATTCATAATTGATTCTATCATGGTTACTAAGAATTTCAATCCTAACAGTGTATTGGAAAAATGCTTTGATTTCTCAAGAATATAACATAGCAATTTCTTATCCATTCTTTAAGGAGAAGGAGTTTTCAATGAAAAGCATAAGATAAAACCTGTTTCTAAATAAAAAATGTATTAATAAGCTTATCCCATAGATGTATCAATTTGATACGAGTTTTCAGAAGACATAAATTGTTATTAGAGAACAATATCCTTCCTTAATTCCAAAGGATATCAAAGTATATTTTTGTATAGTCAAATGAAGAATGATATCAATCCTTCTACTATTAATAAAACTTGATATAATATCCATGAGCTTTTTTTTAACATTGATAGCTAAAAAATTATCACATTGATCTTAAATTTTTCAAAATTATCTAATTAAATTGCCCAAACATTACTTTAATATTTCAATTCTATATCTACATAGTAAAAAACATATCTTTGAATATTATTCCATTTTTATTCAATGATCATTTTTATAGATTTTTGATAGCCTTTCAATTGTTATAACACCTTCATACTACTATATCATGATGTTCCTAAAGCACTACCCTATTCCTTGAGAAATACTTTTAACATTATTCAATTTGAAGTTTATGAGAAGATCTCAAATCTTGGAAAGTCTGTATTTCTACTTCATTTGTAGAGTTGTCTAATATTCCATTTATAAAGTCCATTTTTTAATCAACAATAAATTAATAGATTTCTTATCACTTGGTGTTCATCCAACATTATTTCCCTGAGCATCAATTGAGTATATTACAGAAAAGTCAAATCTGCGGTGAATAAAACAATTGTTTTTGGTATTTGATCTTTTATAATGTTGATATTGGAAACTTAACATAAGATTAGCTATCATTAAATTATGTATATTTCACTCAGAGTGGATTCAAGGCTTTTTCCATCTGAGGAATAAAATTTAAATATTATTTTTCATAATTTCATCTTATTAAAGATGATCAAGATTTCTCATATAGAATTTTTTTCCAGAAATCTTCAAGAACTGAAATCCTTATAATTTCTCATTTTGAATGAATTTATAAAAGAAAAATGGCATTTATACAGCTTTTTCATTATTTTCATTGTTATTTTGTATTCTTTTTGTCCTATGGGTATCTTAAATTACCTCTTAGGCTAACAATTACTCATTTTAAATTGGAAAAAAATAATTACACACGTGATTGTGCAAAGCCATGTTTATGCCTAAATGGAGAATTAATCCAGATTAATTATGAGGAAACTCTTTTAGATCTCCTTAGCTCAAAAAATTACAGGATTTTGTATTTATAAGGTACTTTTGTGACTTGTTTTGAATATCCATGTGGATAACCAGATTTCTTCTGCATTCTTGTTGTCTTGAAACCTCAAATTTTTTTGTAATGTCATTTTTCTTTTCTTATAAAGAATTATTCTATTTCTTTTCAATAAGATTCATAGAATAATTTTGCAATTTATTTTGGGTGTTGGTAAAAACACTTAAGGGGTTCCCTGGGCCCATTTTTGATTAAAAATAAAACACCAAAAACCCTGTATTGGGCCAAGACCTTCCCAAAACAGGTTTTTTTCCCACAAAACCCCTCCAAACCAATTGTTTCATTTTTTTGCACATCCCCCCAAAAAAAAGACCAAAAACCCAAACAATCCACATTATCCCCCCAAACAATATCATTTTTGAAAAACAGCATTACCAAAGCTATTTTGCAAAGGTTTTCACACTTTTTTTTCTTTTTTTCCCCCAAATATTGAATTTTCCTCCCCAAAAACCTAGTTCCAACCCTCTAAAATTCCAATTTTTCACCTCCCCTCATCTATTAATCCCACATTTCAACCACTTCATTTAATTTTTACCCACTTCTTTTGCTTATTTAGAAAGCTTCTTTCCTCATCCCAAATCCCCAAATTCCTCTTTTTTTCAATTTATACATATTTTTAACTCCATAATGCTTCAACCCCCCATTGAAGGTGAACTTATGACCCTTGAGGTTCTTTGGCAGCATTTGTATAATGTTTCCAGGGCTCAGGGGTATGCTATGTCCACCTTGAGGTCCAATATGACCCACAACCAAATTGAAATAGGTTGTTACAGGTCTGGGGCCACAAATCCCAACAAAACCTCCTCCAAACCAGTCACTTCAAGAAAGCTTGACTTTCCATTTAGACTTTATGCCTGAAAATATGCCAAGAGCACCACTTGGACTCTTAAAGTCAAAAATCCTGAACATAGCCATGATGCCACTGAAAATATCATGGCAAATCCTGCTTTCAGGAAATTCTATAAGCAAAAACCATCACAAATTGCTCAAATTTCTGAATCACTGCTCATGCCAAGGCAAATTCAGGCACAATTATGAAGCCAGGGGGATTCTGATAGGACTTTAATCCTTCAAGACATTTAAAACCAATTCAAGAAAATCCAGAAAGACAAACTTCAAGGCAGAAGGCCCATTGATGCTCTTATTGAAACCCTCAAAGAAGAAAATTTTGTTTTGTCCTCTGCAAGGGATGCTGAGTGACACATTACCTCATTGTTTCTCACTCACCCCCTTGCAATAAAAGTCCTCCATGGCTTTCCTCATGTCATTCTTATGGATTGTGCTTATAAAACCAATAAGTACAAAATGCCCCTTTTTATATTTTTGGATTCAGCTCAACCAATAAGACCTTTTCTGGGGATTTTTGTTTGGTGAAGAATGAAACTGAACCCTCATATACTTGGGCATTAAATCAATACATAGAAAAAGTCCTCAACAAAACCAATATTTTTCCCCCTCCAGTCATTGTTATTGACAGGGATTTGGCCTTGAAAAACTCTCTTAAGAAGGTCCTCCCAGACTCAAAGGGCATGTTATTCATTTGACACATCAATAAAGATGTATCTGCCCATTCCATGAGGAAAATTGGTCATGGCACTTATTTTTCAAATTATATGGGCCTTTGGAATCAATCAATATACTTTTCAATTTAAGTTTTATTCTTATTATTGTTTTTATTAATATAATTTGCATTCATTTCTCAGGTTATGTATTCATCCACTGAAAAGTCTTTCAATTACAACTGGAAGAAGCTTCAAAAGCAAATCAAAAATTCTGAAGTCTCGAAATATTTGGGAAATAAATGGCTTCCTCTAAATGACTATTATGTGACCGCCTGAACCAACCACCATTGCCACATGGGTGTGGGCTCCACCTCAATAGTTGAAGGTGCCCATGCCATGGTTAACCTTTGGCTCCAAAGGTCCACTGGTACTCTCCTAGAGGTAGCTAGGGCTCTCCACATGGTGTTCAGAAAACAATTTATTGAAATAATCAACAGAATATCCAAAGAAATTATTGTCCATGTCAAGAATTTTCCTCCACACAACTGTGCTTCCAATGGCAAGGTGTCTCATTATGCTCTTCGGATTGAATTTCATGCCCAGGATGTTATATCTGTCTAATCTTCCTCCCCTCCCTCAGAAAAAAACACCTATTTTTGAGATTGATTCAGATTTATTGATTTTTGTACATACAATTTATGCAATTTATCCCCCTCCTCAGTCCTATTTTTTTCTTAAATACCACCTCAGTCTCATTTTTTATCAAACATGTGGCACTTTTTTACTCAAAAATAGTTATATTACAAACATGAAAAAAACCCTTTTTGCCCTTTTACTTGTCCCTCAAAAAAAATCCCCAAAATTGTGGGCTTCTAGTTTTTTATTGTCAAGATTGAACCCTTCCATTTAAAAAAAATATGGAAATTCATAAGTGGGAACATATTTAATGATTTTTTTAAAAAAATATGTCATTTTATCAAATAGGCCAAATTTGAGAAATTTGGCAAAAAGAAAATTCAAAAAATTTGGGGATATTGACATCCCATGTTGGAAAAAATATGGCAAAAAAATTACAAAAAGGCTCAAAACTGAGACTGAGGAATTTTTTTAAAAAAACTGGTCACTTACATGTTTTGGCCATAAATTTGTAAAAACATGTAAGGGATTACATGTGTTTACCAACACCCTTTATTTTGGTTCTCTTCCTATGTATTATAGTATCCTTTTATTTTGGGATATTTATTAACAATGAAATGAGCTTGACAAACTCCCAAATTGAAATCCTCTGAGATTTTTCCTGATTAATTCCTGTGTTGATAGTTGCTTTTTTACCACAGAATACCTATTTTAAACTCATTCTGAATTTTTCATTTTGTTCTCTAATTCCAACTGAGGATTATAGAACCTTTTAACTATACATAATGATACCAACCTGCATTATTGAAGCGTATAGAGTTGTAATGTTCTGTAGTTTACATGTCTCATGAATAAAAATATAATAAGTCTTAAAATTTAACTTTCATATATTCAGAATTCAAACTTATTTAGTTTATGAATATACTCAATTATTCACTTTTAATTGAATTGAATAATTTAAGAATTTTTTTAGCATACAACAGTCAAATTGCCTGCTGTTTTTTTCAAATGAGACATAATGGCTGAGATTTTATGTTTTTTTCCATAGAATAGGAGGTTAAAGCCCTCCCATTTACTCATTTAATGGATAGAAAAAATATTTCTCCTGTATTTGTGATATTTATGGAAAAATAAGATGAAATATAACACAAAACCCTTATTATAGCTTTGTAAGGAAAAATGAAAAGGGCAAATTTTTACCAGCTATTCTGCAGGTGCCCAGGATGAGGTCCATCTTTACTTTACTTCATTATTTTCTGAATTTTTGAAATATGAAGTTCCTGAATTCACATATCATGTTTGCAGATTCAATGCTTTCAGGAATTTAAATCTGCTAAGAGGGTGGTTCAATCCCTGATAGATTTGAATTCGTGAGATGGTCAACTCCACATTCCTGAGATTAAAATAAAGGATTTAAAGCCTTCTGAGAATTTTCTCCTCCTATAGTAATTTCCTCCAGACCCCAAAAAAACCATCAAAAATTGGGCAAATTTTTAGAACCAAGAATATAGACAGTTCAAAAGGTAGAGTTTCCCTTATATTCCCAATAAAGTCAAGCTGATGTAATTTCCTAATTTCCTCATTCCTTTTATCCAAATAGCTGTATCTCCTGTTTCTCATTAAGTCCCAAACAGAAACTACCTTCTTGTCATTTTTGGCACAGATCAAATGAGCCCAATAGTGACATTTTACTTTTTGAACCATTAGAAAACTTTTTGAATTAAAAAGCAAATATTTCTCTAAGATGTGTATCTTGATTATCGTAAACAACAAGAGTAACTTTCCACCCTTTGAATATCAGTCTTCACACCATAGATAAAGGCTTTATTCTAGTATCTTATTTTGATTTTTCAGGTGAAAAACAAGAAAGTTAATTTTTTGTGATTTTTACTTTAAAATTCAAATTAGTCCAGCAAATTTATATAATAAGTAGATAACAATTTGTTTTGGAATATTGCAAAGAGAACCTATAGTATGAAGATAAATTTTTAAAATCTGAAGAAAAATAAAGAAGAATAAAAATTTTATAAATTTAAACATTGAAGAAGATTATTTTGTGATAAATTAACTCTATAAATAATATTCATTGAGGAATCCTTGAGATTGAGATGGTACCCAATCAATGTTCTTCTAAAAAAAACCTTTCAAGTTTGAGGTTATTATTTACTACTAGTATTCTTAAGCTTAATCCTTGATTCATAGCTCAAACTTTAATTTTATCTTTTTAAACACAAGCCAAATGAATGTTTCCTTGACTAAAAGCTCGAAACAAGACTATAAAAGAAATCTTTTAACGAAAAAATACATCTGTCTCACTGCTTCCAACAAAAATTTCATCTACATTTCCTGAACACAAGCTAATTCTTTCAAAAAAACCTTCAAATATATTTGAGTTTTGTTATATTTCTATCATAAAACCTTCAATAAGATTACAATTAAATATTTTTATTTTGTTCAGCCAAAAATAAGGCTTCCTCAATGTTCATGATATAATCAGATATATTTATAAAACTCCAGCACGGATTCAATAATTGATAGTAGCAGTCATACTTTTCTGAATAAATTGTGAAAATTACACCTTTTCTTATTGAATATCCTCAATTTTGATTTCTATCTATTAGAAAATCAGTCCCAGAATACTTTATCTACGTTATCAGACTAAAATTATTTTCCAGTCCCAAATTACTTTCCGTTTTCAAATCATGCTAATAAGAAACTACCCCATCAGTTAGAACCCTAGAATAAAGAAGTGCACTAGTTAAAACCCCAACAAGACAGACTACTCTTGTATTTAAACTTGTCCCTTATCCACCTTCCAGTAGAATAATCTCGTTTTGTTTCTTTCCATCATTGCACCGTTCCAGGTTCGCTGTCGTCTCTCCTGTCCCTGATTAACTTATAGGCTAAGACATAACTGTCTTGCTCTTGAAGGTTCGCTGTCGTCTCTCCTTTCCCTGATTAACTTATAGGCTAAGACATAACTGTCTTGCTCTTGAAGTATTATCTTCCTTTAGATTATGAGACTGGAGCTATAGCCGGCTTAAAAAGTTTTTTGTGCTTGGCAAACAATCCACCATGGTCAAATTCAACATTGAGCTCATTAAGAAATTCAAGTTAAATGGGGGCAATTTCCTGGATTGGAAAATCAGAATGAAGTCAATTCTCCGAATGAAAAGACTTTACTCACTAGTCCTGGGAATAGAGGACCCTGTCATCACAGCCAAACTTAACAAGTTGGATCCTGAACGAAAAGCACTTGCATTTGAAATAATCTGCATTAATTGTGATGTAAAAATTGCTGGACAATTCTCAGCAGAAGCAAACAATGATCCTGCCCTTCTCTGGACAAGTATTGATAATTTCTATCAACCAAAAACAATTCAAAATCAAACGACATACCTTAATAGGATTTTTTCAACCTACTTACCAAAAACAAAACTGGAAGAAGCATTGAACAAGCTCCTAGAAAATACCCGACAGCTTTGTAGCTTAATTGATGACAAAACAACAAAACCATCAATTCTCTTGGACTCGGTGGTAGCCATGTGGGCAATTATCAACCTACCAAACAAATTCAAAAATACAGGAGAGCTATGGCTAAAAAAATGCGAAATCGAAAAAAGAACCCCTTCATTAAAAGATACCATAGAAGAACTGAGGTCTTACATTCAACGAACCAAAGAAAATATTGAAAATTCAAAAGCGTTAGCTGCTCAACTAAAAGAAAACATCCCCAGTAACCAACGATGCAGCAACAACTTTCACAATCCTCAAGCAAAACACTCTGAGGAAGACTGTTGGAAGCTTCACCCAGAGAAGAGACCGAAGAACAGCGAAAATACTGTCAAAGCCCTCTTAGCTGTAAATAGATCAGCCAATCTCTCAAGTTTTGTTTTGAATTCTGGAGCCACCACCTCAATGGTCAATCACTTGAAATATTTTCAAGAAATCACTATGCAAACCGAAACGATTGAACTTGCAGATGTCTCAGTCATTGAAGCTCTGGGAACAGGGACAATATCATCCTTATGCTTAAAAACTCCCTCTATATCCCAAAACTAGCCACAAACCTCATTAGTATGGCTGATTTAATTAAAACAAATCACTCCATTCATCAACTGAACAAAGACCAATTTATAGTCCTAGACCACCATAAACAGGTAATTGTCAGTGGAACTCTCTCCTCAGTAGATTTTGTCCTTGATTACAACCACCCAAAAGCCTTTGCAAGTACCTCCGTTCCAAAAAACATTGTGAGCCTCCACCAAGCAGCTGGTCATCCATCCATCAAATATTTCAGGAAAATGTTCCCAAACAAGCAGATTCCTCAATTCGATTGTCTCACATGCGACACCTGTAAGATGACAAAAACCCCATTCCTAGGGAAGTTCCCTCAAGCTGTCCGAAAATTAGAATTTCTCCACATGGACTTGTGTGGAACAATATCCCCACCATCGGAATCTGGAGCCAGATTCATATTTAAGATCATGGATGGCTTCTCTCATTTTTCCTGGATCTTTTTTTTGATGAACAAATCAGAAACCCCCAACATCCTAAAAATCAAACAACAGTCAAATTGCAAAGTTGCAAATGTTGTATTGGACAATGGTACAGAATTCATCAATAATGAGGGAAAAACTTTCTTTGAACAAAATGGCATTTCTCATCTCACCACTGCACCCTATACTCTAGAACAAAACCCTTTTGCCAAACAAGGAAATCGTACTACAATAAATAAGACCAGATGCCTTCTCAAAGACTCTGGCCTTACTGCCTCTTTCTGGGTAGAAGCTGCCAACACAGCTGTTTTTCTAGAAAACTTTACACCTAAAAAAAATATTGACTTCAAACAACCCTACACAAAATGGCACAATAAAAAACCATCCTTAAAATTTCTACAACCATTCGGCTGCTTAGCCATTTCATTAAAACAAAAATCAAGAGAGAAATTTGATGAGCCGGGAAGTAGGGGCATTTTCTTGGGATATGGAGAGACACATAGAACTTACAGGATCATGGACCAAGGGACAGGTGACGTAAAAATTACACATCATGCTAAATTTGTTCCCCACTGTTTCCCGTCTAAGTCAGAATCTTCAGAAACTAATGAAGAGTCTTTCACTTTAGCTCAAAATACTGCGGGTAGCATTTTTCCCCAATCCTCATCTATAAGCTCTGCGATACCTCTCAATGTTAATCCTCCCAATCTCTCTGATAATGATCCTCCACCCAAAGAACAACCCACTAAGAATAGTATCCCCTCTGTTCCAGCACTTCCCCAATACAAGGGATACTCATGGATACCAGAGGGAGTGCAAGAAGCCCCAAATGAAATTGTTGGAGACGTTGGGGACTCCAGAAATATCCTCCAGCATCCTAGAAGGCCCAAACACAATGCGAACCTTGCCGATCATCTCTCACTTGATCCTACCAACAAGCCATCTCTGGCCATAACTGCCAACACTGGATTCAAGCTATTAACTCCAAATCAGAAAATATGACCCAACATCAAGTATGGTCACCAACAACTCCAGACCCAAATATTCTCCCACTGAGTACTACCTGGGTTTTCAAACAAAAAACCGATGAAAATGGTGAACTCACAAAATTCAAGGCCAGACTATGCATTAGAGGTTTCCACCAGAGAGAAGGCATTGACTACACTGAAGTGTTCTCCCCTACTGGAAGGCTTTCCTCCCTTATACTACTACTCACGCTATGTCATATCAATAAATACCCTATCAAACAAATGGACGTCAAGTGTGCTTTCTTGAATGGACAACCCAATGTAACTCTGCACATCTATTGCCCTCCAGGGTACTCTGCCTTCCCAAGCGCTCAAGTCTTTGTTTTAAAAAAATACCTGTATGGTCTCAAGCAAAGCTCCCAATGCTGGCGGAAGGTTCTTAACAATACTATTATCAAAATTGGCTTAAATCCCTGCTATACTGACCCCTGTCTATACCACTCAAGTTGCACACTTAACCCCATGTGGCTCTTTGTACACGTCAATGACCTCATTTTTGAAGGCATGTGGAATTTGTCTTTCAAAAACAAAATAAGTAAATTTTTTGAAATGGAACACCTGGGACTTGCTAAGTATGCCCTAGGTATTCGCATCAGCCAAGGTGACTCATCCATTTCACTGATACAAGACAAATACATCAACTCCATCCTTACTGAATTCCACATGGACCAAGTCAAACCAACTCCTTCCCCACTACCCAGCAACTACAAACAATTGAAATTGGCAAATAAAAAGTCTTGTTGCCAGCCACCCTTCAATTACAGAAGAGCAGTGGGGTTACTCCAATACTTGGTCCAATGTACCCAACCAGACCTTTCTTTTGCAGTATTGTTTCTATCACAATTTCTCAAATCACCAGAGGAGCCCCATTACTCTGCAATAATTCATGTATTAAAATATCTCTCTGGTACTAGACAATACTCGCTCAAACTTGGGAGAAACCTCCTCAACCACCATGAAAAAGAAATACTCGGCTTCTCTGATTCCAACTGGGGAGGAGGATCTGAAAACAAGTCCTTCTCCGGCTCCCTTGTGTATTTTTTTGGAGCTCTAGGTTGGAGAGCCAGAAAACAAAAGGTAGTAGCCCTTTCATCAGCCGAAGCCGAATACAATTCATTAACAGAATCATCCCAAGATCTAGCCTGGACAAAGCAACTAATCCTGGAAACAACCAATCTGCAAGTCCAATGTACCCTCTATTCAGACAATTTAAGTGCCATTGCTATAGCTTCAAACCCTGTCTATCATCATGGAACTCAACATATCAATTTCAGACTTCATTTTATCAGAGATGCTCTTGAAAAACAAAGCCTGAAACTAAAATATTTACCTACATCAAAAATGCTTGCCGACATGCTAACTAAAAATTTACCCTTAGTAAAGTTTTTACCCCAGTTAAAGATGATCCTCTCAAATCCTAAATTAACAAGTACGGGGGAGTATTAGAAAATCAGTCCCAGAATACTTTATCTACGTTATCAGACTAAAATTATTTTCCAGTCCCAAATTACTTTCCGTTTTCAAATCATGCTAATAAGAAACTACCCCATCAGTTAGAACCCTAGAATATAGAAGTGCACTAGTTAAAACCCCAATGAGACAGACTACTCTTGTATTTAAACTTGTCCCTTATCCACCTTCCAGTAGAATCATCTTGTTTTGTTTCTTTCCATCATTGCACCGTTCCAGGTTTGCTGTTGTCTCTCCTGTCCCTGATTAACTTAAAGGCTAAGACATAACTGTCTTGCTCTTGAAGGTTTGCTGTCGTCTTTCCTGTCCCTGATTAACTTATAGGCTAAGACATAACTGTCTTGCTCTTGAAGTATTATCTTCCTTTACTATCCAAAGAAAGCTTATACTTAATTTATAAGATGTCGCGAGGGGAAGATAGGATGTGTAAATTTTCTGTAAAAATGTGTCTTCAATAATGAAACCTGCTATATAAATCAAGGACTTGGTAGATCCACCTTGTGAATGACTGGCTGACAAATATTATCCTCAAAAGTTGATGAAACCACGTTTGGTAAACTCATATTCCATAACTTCAATAACAACTGTTGTTTATTTCCTTTGCCTCACTTTTGAACGAAGGAGCTTTCGGTATACAACCCATTCCTCACTTTAAACAAGGCACAAAGACAGGCATTCCCCAAGCGATTGTAAAATGCTTACACCTCACACAAGTTGTAGAAGTAGGACATAAAATGTACCTCAATATGATGGAATTCTTTTTCAAAAAATTGGCAATATTCTCATCAGTCAGTAGCCAAAATGGGGACCTTCATGGCACTTTCTGGGGAGGTAGGTATAGGGAACCGGAGCGACATCCTTCCATTACACTTCTTTGGCCCGGCTAGCTCGGTTGGTAGAGCATTCGACTCTTACGCAGAGTTTCTCTTCATGATGTGGATGATATCCTGGATTATCGAATTGTCGTGGGTTCGAGCCCCACGTTGGGCGAAGTGTCTTCTTTTGGGTGGAGGAAATCCCCATAATCCAATGAGGTTGCTTTATTTTGCCAAGCAACAATTGCCAACTTGGGTCATGAGTGGTGAGTTAAGTGTGCAAGCTTTTCATTTTTGAAGTTAATTCCTTCAAGCGGATGTAAATTTTCTTCAAGTTATCATCATTTTTTTGCCTAATTTGATTGCGTTACGAGAAAAAAGCTTTTCATGACAAGACCTCGTCCCAAAAGATCGTTATTGACGTCATTTTTGAATGGTTCTTCTGATGAAAATTCGGATCATTTTCAACCAAGCTCTGTTGATAGCAGTCCTCCACTAAAGCTGCATAAAGAAAGTGAAACACAGTTGAGTCCCGGGTGAGGAAGTGATGAGGGCAACGTGAAATTGAATAATAAGTTGAGCTTTCAACATAGCCAAACTTGACTTGAAAGCCCATGAGCCTGAGTGGAAATTTGACAAAAAATGACTTTGAGGCAATGAAAGCTAGGCGAGTAAGATCGCTCCAAAAAAATTACTCCATGCAATCTTGATAGACCACCATCGAAATTCAGAGTACAGCGCGGTATTACTCTGAAATTGCATTCTTATTTATGATTCTTTAATCAGATCATGCGATTCCATCAATGGCGTCTTTGCCCGACTCCCAGCACAGGATTACCGGGATTTCGACAGAAGTCTTGTGATGAGTCTTTAAAACTAATAAAAATCACAAGTGAATAGTCAGTGCCCGATCCTTGGATTTCGGGAATGAAAGCTCGATATTTATTTATTCATTTATTGACAACGTTGCTCACGAACTGCGCAGTAATCTTCATTAGCGAAGGCTGGTTGTTGGTTTGAAAGAACGAGTTCATCGGGTGGATTACGAAAGAGAAAGTCAATCAAAATTTGATACTTAAATTTCTATTCATTGGAACAACCCAAGCTTAAAACAATGAGGTTATTCTCAGCTTCCAATGAAAATATTTCTCTTCGCTTTAACGAATTGGCCATGAGGGACCTCCAGAGTGCGCAGCAACGGAGGACTCCGATACAAAAGGCGCGAAGACCTGTTTAGTGCTGCGGAAAGCACTTGCTGACTGCTGCGGTAGCTTTCACACAACCCTAGTTAGAGACGATAATAAAATACGTGGATGAAACGAGTCGATTTAGCCACCTCAAAACCTATAAAGTGTAAAAAGAGAAAAAAAAAAAAAGAAGAGGTTTAATTTTGGAAGAAAATGAATCGCACAACGAAACAAGTACAAGAAACGAATAATCAATGATTGCGCAGCGCCGCAGCAATACAATTTGAGATAGTGCGGAATTTAAAATACAATGCACTTTAAAAAATAAAAAAATAAAAAAAAAAACACAACCCTAGAGTTGAGGTTAGCTTTGGCACCCAGAAGGATGCAGGCAATTGTTACTGCTGCTTGGAGCTTGAGGATAATCATTGAGATACAAACCAGCTGAGTAAGCTGCTAGTGCATAGCCGGCTACCCGATCCCGAATTTTTGAGGATTCCATGGCACCCCCCCGAGTTGGGTGGTAACAGATTTTTCAGCAAACTTATCTGATGTCCTTTTTGGGATAGGTGCATGGAAAGGGGTTGCCTAGGGTTAGCGAACTAGAGTTTTTTTTTGGTATTATGTGAAAGCAAACAAAAGCTATGCTTAATAAAAACATAAAAACTAATTTTAAGGAGCAATTGACCCAAAAGTCCAGGTGCAGTCTTTATTGCATTCCAGTTGTTCTACATGCATTGATGACAGAGACATTTACTGATATGTCAGTATCTTTTACCCACATGAAAAGATGTGTTTTTTTGGTGCAATTGTAGTTGGTACTGCAAGGAACTTGTGTGCCATCTGATTGTTTGCCTTGATTTCCAAAATATCGGAATATCAGTCATCTTTCCCTGAGGGGCTTCAGAAAAACATCAATTGAGTTCCATTTCCAAAGTATTTTTTTCCAGAAAAGAGAAGGGATATATATCATCAAGTAAGCCTGAAATCTCATTTTTGGTTGTGTAAGCTGGCAAGGAGGTTATATTCCTAAAATGTTTCTTTGCTTCATGCTTAGATGTTTTCTCCAATTTACTTTCTGAATTACCAAATCGAGACAAAGTATGATCATTCAAGAACTTTGATCCCAAATTGTGGGTCCAAAAATAATGGCAAAAATAACTGGTGTCTTTTGAAGTGAAATCTTGAGGTATTTAGACAGTTTTACACACATAGCCATGGCTTCTGCCTAATCAGAGCTACCTTGTGCTGATTGCATGCCTGTAAAATCTATCATTAAATATGCACCTTATCAGCAAAAGATATTATGATTAACTCACTGCATTAAGCTTTTTAATGAACATAATTTACAATGGCAATTACCCACTTATTGTTGGATATTTAGAGCCAAAAGTAATATGTGTGGCTCCATACAGTTAGTGAAGGAATTTAATTAGTAAAACTACTTTTTCCCACCCAAGAGCATTAAGGAAATATGAGTGAAGGCTTGGGGGAGTGGTGAATATATTTTAAGAATCTTGATTAAGCACGTTATATTCCAAGTTTAATTGTGTAGATACATGGGAGAGAAGCATAGTGCCATTTTTTAGCCTATTCTCTATGTAAATTAGCTTGTTAGTGTTGATAAACTTTTCTTTAAAGAAAGGGCTGTGATTTAATTATGAAACAATTCGGGAATCTCAAGAAATGATTGGGTTTTAATTTGCTTTGAGGTCATCTTGAGGCTCTAAAAGGCTTGAGACTTCCATTGGATTGCCAGTAGTACATGTATCAGGGGGGGGGGGTCAGGGTCATATCTGCCAGGGTATTCAGCCCATAACAAGCTGAAAGGTGGATGGTATGCACCATGAATCCAGTGGCTTTCATTTTAGGATGGATGGAAGGGAAGAGTAAATGGATCTCCTGGGTCATTTGGTTATTGGCATAGGCATTTCCAGTGGCTATAAAAGTAGTCTGATTTTCAAGTTTGTGTTGCCCAATAATATTGAATTTTGTTTAGCTAGTGATGAACCTTCATGTTCACCTAGAGAAACTATGGTTGGTAAGGGAATAAGATGAGAAGAATGAGAAAAATACCCTCAAGATTGTTCAAATTGAAAAGGATTTACTTTTGGCTGAAATCTTTTTTGATGAAATGATCTTTGATAGTAATGAAGGTTGTCATAGTGGGACTGGTATAAATATTGGTTGTGAAGGAAATCAAGTGATCATTTTTACCCAACAGATTTCATATTGGGTCCTTATCATGAAAGATATGTGGCAGATATGTGCTGTCAATTCTGTTTGTGCCATAATCATTCTCATGATTACTTGATTTGATAGCTCAAGCAGAATGTATAATGAAGGTGATCTGGAAATTGATATCTGAATGACACAATCCAAGATGAAATAATTCAATGCCATTTTTAGGGTTTCAGATAAAATGGTTTGAAATAAATCAATTTATTCCAGTAATCTATATCAATTGTGAAAGCTCCACTTGTGTGAGATCAAAATTAGGAAGTACCTTGAGATGGAAACAACAGGTAACTGGTTTTGAATTACTAGTAAATAATTTGTCCAATGGTAGAAAGGTGCATTTCCTTCCCCTCCTGAAATACTGAACAGAACCTTCCTTGGAGGTCATAAAGAAAAATCAAATGTGTAGGTGGCTTCATAAGAAAATGAGACTAATTTAGAATTTTCAGATAATGGTATAAAATCATAAATTCACAAAATATAAGGTCAGTACTATTATTACTCTTCAGAATTCCAGTGAGAGAATTGTCTTTTCAATGGTTCTTTTTGGTTAAGTTGGGAGAATGTTTTCCTTTCAGTGATACAATATTCGTGATATAGGCTATTTTTGTTCATTTAGAAAAGCTTTTCAGTGTGGGTAAGCCTACTGTCTCTAAGGTCAAGAAATAAAAGACTAATATATATTTCTGATGCCACAAGACTTTTATTAAGAGTCTGTGATATTAAGATGAAATGGTATTTCAGAGACTTGTTTCATCTAAATGTTAATTTTATTTAATATTGAATATTTAAAGGGGTAAGAAGCTTTCTGAATCTTAGTAAATGGTATTCTTTAAACTTGATAGAGTATTTTAAAGAAAGAAGTACCCCCAATCTTGGCTACTGGGTTAATTTTTTATACTATGATTCCACTGACCTAAGCTACTGGGAAATAGCCAATAATATACTTCCAAAAAAGCTTAAATACTAGGAGATTAAATGCACTAGATTATTATGGAGTAAATCCCAGGTAAGGAATGATTTAATTATAATTCTTGGGATTCAATATGGATGGGTCAAAGGCTAAAATATAGAGGGAGAGAGCCCCTCTATTTATGCCTATTGAGAAGCTGTGGGCCTTCTATGGGTCCTCCATGGGAGCTCTCTGATTCCAATATATTTCTTCTGTATTTGACCTTGTGAAACTTTTTTTCAGGAGATTTACCATGCATATGTCATCTTACTGCCTTCTTGGTGAATAATTTACATCTGAACAGCTTCAATTTAATCATATGATTCTTTTTTGTGAAGCAGGTTATCACATGATATTGTATTTTTTTCATGAATGAGGTTATTTAAGTTTTTTTAGAAAATTTTCTTTCTTACCAGCCTTTTTTAGTAACATGATATGATTTTAGTGACCTCAATATCACATTTATTATTTGGAATTTCATTGAATTTAAGGTTTTGGGCTTTCTAGAACTTGCTTTATAATTTATGCAGTTTTTATGTCTATCTTCATTATTCTTAATTTTTAAATTGGGATCATGTGATTTTTTCTTTCAGTTATTAATTTCCTGATATTCATTGGATTATTTGATTTTTTTGGTTTAAAACTTGATTTCAATAGCCGTGGATCCATTTTATTTCATAATCTTGTGTGGCTGTTTAGATTATGGGACTGAGAGTTTTGAGAAGGATTTGTATTTCAATTAATATTTCTATTTTCACATTTCCCAAGCTTATAAATTATTTAAAAGTTTTATTTTGATTGATTATCTTCCAAATAAAGTGATTCATTGCATTTAATAAGAGATTGTTGCTGTTTTTTTGCTAAATTATTGGGGCTGTGTCGAAATTATGAGTGTTTTTACTGTGGATAAATATGGAATATTGATTTTTTCTGTGCTGGAGATAATTAACAGGAATTCTGTTGGATTAGATCCTGTCCTCATGTAATCTTCATTTTTTAAATGGAATATGGCTGTGTAATCTATGCAGATTTAATGTTTTTTCTGAATACATTGAGAGGTCATAATAAAGAGTGCAAAATTATCTGGAAACACTTAATTTAAAGAGTTATGAGTTGTTTTTTGTAACCATGGTGATATATGTAGCTCAAATTTTAAATATGAATATTTAAATTCATTTATTTTTAGCACATACACCTTTCTGGGTTCCTGTTCAATGATATTATTCAATATATGTCTATGAAATTCTTGATACTTGTAATATTAATTAAGTGTTATATGAACACTCCTATGAAATATAAAAATCTTGATTAATATGGCCAAAACTGAATTTTGAATTTCTTAATTATTATATTTTGATTGCCTTATGTTACTAGCGACTATAAAAGTAAGTAGTGATTGTATAATAGAATAAATTAAAAGAGGTTTTCATAATAAAACTTCTTATTAAAATGATATAAAATTATTTCCATAAACAATTCTCTTTTTCATTTGTAATTATTATAAATTATTTGAGAAAGCCACCTAATATAATAAAGCACTCAATGATACTCCAAAAATTCCTCGTAGATATTTGAAATAGTGATTTGATGGATTAATTTTATACTTAAAGGATCAGAAATAAACTAAGAAGTATTAGTTGCAAAAATATCAAAATAGTAAGATTATTTCATTTAACCCCTGTTGGCTTATATGAAAGATGAAACACCTAATTATTGATTGATAAATAATATGAAATATTGTATTATTTATTCATTGAATTTACTGAATGATTATCATAGATAAGGGAAAAACCACATCAAATACTCTTTCATTACAAAATAACTTTTTTTATCAATGCTATCAGTGTTATTGGAAATTTTATAACAGGTTGTAGTTTATGGGCTTTTTTTAAAAAGAGTGTTTCATGTGGAATCATAAAAAATGAAATTTATGTGAAACTTTGATTGATATTATGAATTAACAACTGTCTTTTACTTTATTTCAATATTGAAGCTTCCTTTATCATGCCTGAAAGTTTCACATCTATTCACTAAAAACTGTATTTTTGATGGATTTTTCAAGTTTTACCATATTCCCTACATGATGCAGCCTAACGAAATAATGATGCTTGGTTTCGCCGAGTTAATTATGTGGATACTAGTGATAAAATCATTTTAGTTAATCCTTTTGAGTTTATTCATGGTAAATAATAAATATTGTATATGGTTACAGGAGTCAGAGGTCCTCATTATCTCCTTGGCACAATAAAATAGAAGATTATCTTCTATTTAATCATAGCTAAATGGGGATCAGCCTTAGTAAAAAAGATTCCAAAAACCCTTAATAGACTAATTAGGGAATGATAAACAATTAATCAAACCTCTGGAGCTGGCTAAATATCAGAGGCCTCAGAAATTTCAGTACCCTTGATCTCTTCACTGTATTTTTTGTTCCTTAGCTATTTTCACATCACAAGTAGTAGCTCAGGACTCATAACTGAAATTCAATATGGGTTTAGCAAAAATTTATGTCAAAATACAGTAGCTCTAAGTGTAAAAAACATGCATCAAACTATAAGCCTTTCAAGAATCCCATTGATTTAGTGTGAAAATAATGAAAGAAATTGCACAAATACTTTATATGGTATTGATGAAGAATTTTTGAAGTATTGTAAATTTTAAGTCCTCATAGACTCAATTAAAACTTATTGAGCTTATAGAGTTACTAGATGTAAAATTTTGTGTAGAGCCCAAATATGAGCTTAAATTCAAGGATTTACCTACTCACGAAAATGTTATTCATCTTTTTTTTTATGAAAATGATGAATTTTGAATGTGAATATGAGATATATGTTCTACATATCCAAAAATTTATTTAAGGTTATTTTTGGCTTATTTAGGTATGTGAAGTTTAACTCAAGGCTCACCAGCTATGACTCAAGTGAAATTTATGGTGTGATTCTGGAATTTTGGGCAAAAATGAGAGTGTAAGTATGCCTGTTGGTGGAAATTATCGCTTTTGTTGGCTACTATGAGCTTTATTCTGGTAAAAAAGATATGGATATCCACAGAAAAATTAAAAAAAAGTTGTAGATATGAGATTTACTTACCCTCTTTGAATTTTGATTTTGTAAATGTAAATCAAGTGCTCCAATAGCAAAAAAGGTTCTTTTGTTTGGGTAGGTTTTGTACTTTTCCCCCCAGTGAGACGGTCAGAAATTGACTTTGAGCTTATATTAAAATATCTTTTAGGTCTCTTTTGTCATGGGGTTTGATAAATACCGAAAGCCTGAAGCTAAAATGGGAAGTTGTTTATTTCTTCAAAGCAAATCTTCAATCACTTTTGGTGGCCTGGGTAGTTTCAAATTTGGTCTCCATAATCAGTTTTTTCTTGGAAGGTGGTTCTGGTGAAGGTATTACAAAGAATATGAAGCAATTTTCAAATATAAAAAATGGTTCTGTGTTGAAGAGGGAGGTAAACAAAATAGAGAAAAAATTGGGATGAAGAAAAATTAAAATTTCAAAAGGAGCTGAAAAAGGAGTAAAAAAATAAACCACAATAAAATAAAGAAAGAATAATTAGAAAGAAAATGGAAAATTGGGTTTGGAATACCCCTTTTCCCTCCTGTCCGATGAGCTACTGCAAGGGTACTGAGGGAGTGGAGTTTCCGTGTAGTTTCTACCTGTGTTTGAAAGTTAGTTTAAAAATGGGGTTAATCTAGGTAGTTGGTTCTTTAATGGATGAAATACCTAGCTACTTAATAGACTTCAATTTAGAAAAACAAAAAAATCTAAAAGATAAAAGCTCAAGGACACATAGGCTCATCATAAGATTTCTGTCACACATTGGTTATGTCTCTTTCTCATTGCACCCAAAATAATGCTAAATCATCACAGTAGCATGAGAGTAGAATGATGGATAATCTATTGGAGAAGACATAAATTTGTAGAACGATGCCATATTTTTAAAACAATTCCCTTTATCAAAAAAGGTATTATATACTGATTTAGACCTGGATACTACTTGAATTTGAAATGGTTCCATGTTATTATGGTCTGGGAATATGAACTTTCTGAGTCTTTTCACCCTAGTTTCTTCTACATGTGCGCAAAAAAGCGTCAAAATTGAATTCCAAAAACAAAAACATCCTGAAATCTCATTATAAACAAACTTCATCATTGTTATATTATCAATGCTATCATTTCCCTATTTCAGGCACCTAGAGAAGGCCATAATTGGACATTATTAACAGGCCTCTTTCAGAGTTTTCGGTTTTAAATATACTTTATTCAATGAAAAAGTTGTCTTTGACTAATTACAAGGATTTAATTTTTTGTTTGAAGACATCTATAGCTTATTTCTGCCTTGTTTAAGTTTCTTACGCCCCTTTTCGTTAATCTCAAATTTGAATCAATGTATTTTGTATATTTCTCATTCTGAAATAGGGAAAATTTTATGTTATTGAGTTAAAAAATTAAGGAATATATTAGTAAAAAAATTCTTGAAGCCTAATATTACATTGGGAATTTCTTCATTCCTGAAATTTCTTGGTTTTAGTGAAATTCCAGAATTATCCTATATATATTCTATATTTTTCCTTTCCAATTGAATCTGAAAATAACTTCTCCCTTATATTTAAAACTTTTGAAGCCATTTAAGGGGAGCTACATCCAAAATAGAGGGTAACCTTACTTACCCTCTCTGAGTTAAGACTCAATTGACAGGGACATTTCACTTGCATCTGTATTAATCAATCAGCTTTTTGAAAATAATATTAGAGAATAAAATATACTTTTAAATGAATTTTTGATGAATTGAGAGCTTAAATCACTTGAAATTTCAAAGAGATAGTATGTTATGTAGCCTTTCTAAAAATACTATATTACATTTAGGCCAGAGAGAATAAAAATATGGCTAGAAGCAATGTTAAAATTTCTTTTAGTACCAATAATTAGCATATATGTCACATGAAATATCTAGAAAAGCCCGACTAAAATAGAAATTTATGTTTTTCAAAGTGCATTAGAAAGGAAATAGTAGCCTTACATGTCTTTAAAAAATAAATAAAGTTTTTTTGTATTTAATGGCCCCCATTAATGAGGAGTTTCAACCAATTATAATCAATTTGTAACAATAGGTTTTCTATGAAAGTATATTAAATATAAAGCCAAAAAAATGGCTAATCTGATCTAAAAACGCCAGTTCTTTGTGATTGTACTTCACTATTATTATAAGGAATCACAAAAGTTAATTTTAAATTAAGGGAAAAAGTGAAACTCTCTCTAATTTCTTTGAACTGTAATATAATTCACTTTCAGAAAACTGTACTCTTGAAACAAAACAAAACAGACTTAGAAGGGCTACAATTTCTCCACTGCTGGAATACCAGACATTAGAAAATGGTGAGGTATTATGGATATGATATAATTATATTATGGAGGAGTAATCAAGAAAAGGAGAGGTTCTCATAGAAAATTGAAAAAAATCAACAAAAAGGACAGAATGAGATTGTCGTGCTTGTATATCGATATAAAGAGAAGGATTTTTCATTATTTGGGTAATTACAAAAAGGAAGACTTTGATAATAGCCCTTTGAGAATTCTATCAGCCCATAAGCCACAATAATCTCATTTTAGAAATGAAATGAATTCGATTTGATGATATTTGTTACAAAAATGTCTGAGTTAACAATTAGATGGAATGAGAAATTTTGATCTTAAGAGAAAAACCATTGATATCAAGTTATGATGAGATAAGAAAAGCTTAGTGATGAAAGGTTTCTTATAGAAAGGGAAGAAAATCGGAATAATTTCAATATATATATATATATTTCTAGAATTAAAATCTTGCTATATTTATAGATTATCCTATAAGCTCGAATGTAAGCTTGATAATAAGTCATTGTGATATAAATTTGGGATGTAAAATAACTCAAAGAGATGAAATAAGTGATAATGAAGAATAAAAAATTATTTAAGGGCATCTCCTCTAATGCTGAAGATGAAGATACCCATAGAGCTGAAATGAATTCTTTCATTGATTATCATCAAATAAGATGATAAATCTAGCTTTATTAGCATCACCCAAAGTAGTTTATAGTATCTTTCATCATTATTATAAGATAAGAATATTATCTGTATTAATTAAAGGCTAGAAAGATACATTTTAAGACAAATTTATTTTGTAATACTCAACTTCAAATCTCCTACCAGCCAATTTTGTATTGTACTCATAACTTGCCTTAATTAAAATTATCTTCCTTTTTTCATGAACTTCTTGTGCTATCAAAACAAGAGGATTTTAATGCTACTTCCTGAGCTGATATCTATATTTCATAAGCTTAAATATATAATAATGAACATACTTTATAATTTAATAAATTAATTTATTGAATATAGAAATGAATCAGGGGATAATTTCAGATTTTTGAGAACAAAAATTTGAAATAACCCAGAAAAATAAGCAGGTATAGTGAATAGAAACATACCTTAGAAATTATGAAAGAGGGTCAACCTTTATATATATAACTTCATAAAAGTCTCAAACCACAATGAAGTTCCATGATAATTTCGAGTAATAGTCAAAAATAAAGAGTTTCTAAGGAGGATTTATATTTAAAAATTGATAATTAATCAAGAGGTTAGCTGGAAGTTTTTTTAATTTTATTAGAAGAGGTGAGCACAAGTGACAGATAAATATCTTCTTTATTGAGGAAGGAAGACGTCCGATATGTCGTAGAGCAATTGAATTTTCAATGAAGGTGTCAATATAGCTTATAAAACCCATTTGTCACATAACCACCCATAAATTTCTTGATAAATGAATAGACGTTTATGGTTCAAAATTAAACCTGAGGTTATAATAAATCTTTAAAGGAGGGATATTTTTCTATGAGGGGAAGAAAGGCTAGCTTGATATTCGATCAAAAACCTGGAAGTTATGAGCGCCTATGCCAAAAATGATGTGAGTAAGAAAGACCATAATTGATTCAAAGAAGGGAATATTCATTTATGATACAATAATAAACTTAGTTGTGGCAGAAGTTTATGTTAGAAATTTTAAACACAAATCAAGAGAGCTAAATATAATTATTTTGGCGGAAAAAAAGTGACTCAGATCTGTTCTTCAGAACAAAGGCTTGCAGTTTTTTATTCAGCTGCTGTTCCCAATCGAAGAAAATTGAAGTTACCCTTCAAAAAGACTTTCCGAGTGAGGGATTCGAACCCTCGTCTCCTGCACCCTTCTTGCTGAATAGCACGTACATGCAACCCATCAGCAAGCCTTAGAAGCAGTCATTCTACCAATTGAACCAACTCGGATTGAAAGACATCTTACTTTACAGATATATATATATATATAAATATTTTCTTTTTCTTTTCAAAAGAAATTAACTGAAAGCCTTTGAGCTACTGTGATTTTATCAACCAATATGTTTCATACCTAAGAGTCTCTATTTGAGACTTTCTATATGGGACTTAACTGATTTTCCTCAGCTATCCAATTTTGTAACTTGCTTTCTGAACTTCTTTATAAGGTAAATTACTAAGTATTTGAGAGTGAAGACCACAAAAAAGGAATGCCAATTTCAATATCATTCCTTTTCTCGAATTACTCAGTTTTAATACTAAATAATAGCTTATTGGTAAATGGAACACAAATAATAAAATTAGATGAGCTCAATTAGACTCTTAAGAGATCTTTAATAAGATTTTTACTCTTTATATTTAAAAATAAAAGTCCAGTAAGTCTAATCCCAACCAGGAGACTTGAAACTAATAATCCTTGTTAATTGGATGCTTCAAAATTATTTTATGCCAAACAGAAACCTTACCATTGATAGACTCAGGTATAAATGTTTTCTTTCTATGGTGACTTGGTATATCTGAAAGAATCATCTTAAATATCTCCAGAAATATAATATACACTGAAATATAAAGGAGAAATAATTTCCTTTCTCCATCTTAAATTTAAATTTTTTCAGGTTATTGAAAAGATAAATGCCAAAACACTTCCATAAATGAGCGCAATGGAATTATTAATTATCACACAGGATCTTGGGTGGTGAAGGTATGTAATAAATTTCTATTTTGAAAGCTTTTTCTGGTTCAATCGTTTTATTCCTAATTATTTTACCATAAATCTGATGGGTAGCTCTTTTCCTCACTTGATATTTATGGTTAAATGCTTCCGTATCTTTATCTATCACTTTATGTTTTGTATTTATTGATCAGGCTTAACAAATTACTCTTTAGTCCAATTATTCACAAATGATGGGATAATATTCTTAAATCAGATTATGCCCTGTTAACCATTTGAAAAATATATGTAATATTTTATAAGCTATTTTTACATATAAACTCATAAGAAATTCGGAAATAATTATAATTAAGGTAGCTTCCTATTTCTTTCATAAGATGTCAATTTGAAAGACTCAAAAGATAGCTTCAGGAAAGGGACTTCTCAGGAATTTACTAATTAGAATATTGAGCTTAAACTCCATCATATGTATGAAATTTTGAGATTATAATTATCCACCACAGATAAATTTTTTACTTTATATTTTTCTTCTTGTTTCTATTTTGAAGCTTATGCAAATGTATCTTTGAAAAATGATGAATTAATTTCATTTTTTGTACCTATGTATGTCTTAAGTGCTCATTTAAGAGAATCTTGAAAAGGTTAGACTTTGAATGCGTAATTTCAAGTTTCTTATACAACTCATTTGAAGTTACCATATGAAAAATAAATAGCTTCTATCAAGGCTTCTCTATATTCAAAGAAAATTGCAACACTCCCAACTTCATAGCCATAGTAGAGAATTGGCCTAAATTCTTATTTAAGCTCTGCTATGCTTCCTAATTCCATGAGCTATCAGGATGTAGTTTTTGTATCAATTCGAACATGTTTTTTATTAACAGGCTATACCTCGATTCATTACTGCATATTGAACAGAATTTATCATTATTTTAATTTTTTTTATATATTCATCGCTTCAATTCCTCTGTTATATTGGAATTATTCTCCTGAAAAACTGGATTGATAGATACGGTTTAGCCCTAATATATATGTATATATATATTAATAAAAATCGGAACGTCAATGAAAATATTTTGGAAGATTATATATAATGGAATTCTTATTCAAAAAATGTGACTTTCCTTTTCTGATATATGTATCACAAGTAGGATGAGACATCAAAATATGTATTTTTTACAATTAATTTATCAAGGATATAGAAGTACTATATTTTTGATTAATTATTATCACATTAATGATTCATAAATCATAGTGAAGGAAGGCTGGAGTAGAATAGAATATGTGATTAAACAATATTTTTATTTTTTGGGTGAAGTTAATTAAAGCATCAATATAAATGTTGTATTGAAAGTTGATTTAGACTTTGTAATTGTAGATTAAAATTTTGTTTTTGAGATAATGTACCTTTCTTGGGTTCTGTATCAATTCAAACAAAAAGGTGTTTCAAGGACCAAAGTATATCTTTTAACAGTATTTTAACTAAAAAATAGGGTGTTGGTAAACCCACATAAGCAATTTGTTAAAAACATGTAATCCCATACCTTTTTTTACCATGAATTGGTAAAAAACATAGGTTTTAGGTAGAAACACATAAGGGGTGTTTTTTAAATAAAATGTAGCTATTTATGGCATTTTTGATACCATTTATGGAATTTTTCAGGCCATTTATAGCATTGTGAAGGCTATTTATGGCATTTTTGATGCAATAAATGGAATTGTTAATGCCATGAATGAAATTCTGAAGGCCATTTATGGCAATGTTAAGGTTACTTATGGAATTTTTGATTCGATAAAGGGCACTGTTAAGGACATTTATAGCATCGGTAAGGCCATTTATGGCATTGTTAAGGATATTTATGGAATTTCTGATTCCATTGATGGCATTGTTAAGGCCATTTATAGCATTGTTAAAGCTACTTATGGAATTTTTAACTTACACTGATGCCATAAATTGAATCTTTCATTACATTGATTTCCTAAATGATATTTTAAATTCATTTAAAAACATAAAAAAGGGAATTTTTGGGCCTACAATTGTCACAGCAAAAAACCCCAAATTTTGGGGCTTCTGGCTTCTTATTCTCAAGAGTATTCCCTTTTTTTAAAAAAATAAATTACAAAAATTTATAAGTGGGAACATTTTTGATGAATTTTTTTAAAAAAACAGGCCATTTTGCAAAACTGGCAAAAATAGAGAAATTGAGCAAAAAAAAATTGAAAGAATTCAGGGATCTTCAAATCCCATGTCAGAAGAAATATGGCAAAAAAAATCAAAACAATTCTCAAAAATAAGCCTGAGGAATTTTCTTTATAATAAAATAGGCTACATATGTGTATTTCTCATAAAATTACGTGTTTTGGCCATAAATCAGTTAAAACACATAATCTTATGGTAAAAACATGTAAGGGCTTGCATGTGTTTACCAAAACCCAAAAAATGAAGAAGAAAATTCTTGCTCAATTCTTTCAAAACATTTCATTTACATCTGAAACTCAAATACTGCCTTTGAAAGATTCTTACAAAGGTGGTTACCATTGGGCACTCTCAAATCATTCCATACATACAGTATTTAATGAGGAACAAGGGAGGATCAATGAGCCCAAAAGGATTTCAATTATTAATTCTGAGAGTTTTGAAGATATAAGGAAGAATCTTTTTTTCCTATACCACATTTGATCATTAAAAATAAAAAACATTCAAATCTTATATTAAATGTATATTGAATTTTGGGTAGGTTTAGCTCTTGAACAAAGGGTATTGAGAGAATAAAAAGCAAGAAGTACAAAAATATCTCAGTTTATGGGAGTATAGAGCTCAATAACTACTATATGATACCCCACATCACAAATTTATTAGGTGAAGAACTGGTTTTACCAGATAGAATCCTGTTAAACACTTTTTTATAATATTTTATGATTTTTGACCTCATATTGGATATCAGAAAACTAATACTATATAAAAAGAATTCATATGTATAAATATTGGAAATAAAATGATAACTTTCAGATTAGCTAAAGTTTCAAAGGGGTAATATTCTAAGAAAGAAGGTATTTTTAAGACCAGAAGGGAAAAGTATCATTTCAATGATAGTTTAATGAGTATTATTGGAAATATTAAACAAAAAAGCTCATAGATACTTACTGATCGTTATTGATAATAAAATAAGGAAAGATTTTTAATCAAAATGAAAGGGATGGAGGAAGATACAAATACTCAAGATTCATTTTAAAATATTTCAAACGTTTAGGTGATCTCTATGTTTTCAATTTTTCTTTTGTTCATAAATTGAAAGAATGTTGAGCCTGTATTTGTATCAATAGAATGAAAAATTAGCTTTTGAGGTTATTTCACCGTATAAGAAACTCCTAAGCTCATTGTTTCAATATACTCATATCTAATAAAGGAATTAACATAAGGAAAAGAATAAGTTATTTAATACGTAGTTCAGTTATTTCTATGTATCATAAGATGTATAAGATTTCATATTAGACTATCATTAGTATGATATAGTAGCATATATATATTCAAAAAATCTACCATAATAATGAATAAATAATGAAAGACTTACTTTGATTAATAGATTTATTGATACCTTTTATCCATAGAAACTAGTATTTGTTACTTGAAATACTTTTTAGATTCATTCCCAACCATTAAGTAATTATATCTATCCCAATATAACATGAGAGAACTACTACATTGGTTATTAATGTCTAGGAAATACTGCATAACTACTGTATTCAAATTCCTAGACTTATAGCCCATTTAATTCATTATTATAAGAGCTCAATAATTAAGTATATTGTAAATTTATATATCAACAGTGATTTTTTATTGAGTTTTAAATAAATCAGATCTATTATTTGAAGTTTTTGTAAATTATGTGAATTAGTATGGGAGTAACTAAGCCCTTATAATTTTTGATAAAAGTACAAAAATAATCCATCATGAATTAATCTAGTTCCTGATGGAACCAAATTCAATATAATTCAAAAGTATAACTATTTTAATAAGATATTATTCTATAATGTAAGAAGAGAAAGGTTAAGAAGTATTAGGAATAAATTTGAAGCTGCTTTATTTCAGTTTTGTATGTGTATCTCTAGGCCTTCATCATTTATTCTACATTAATAGGATTAAGATAGGTAGAAAAGGGACGTCAAAGTACTTGGGAATCTGTAAGTGCAATTCCTATACAAGCTAATTGGAGTAGTGGCTTTCGGAAATATCAATTACAGGTATCATTTTGAGACCATTATCATATGGTGTTTGAAGTCTGTCGTGAGCCTGAAGGTCAATCTTGAATCTTTAATTAGGGTTTAAGTACCTTGATTTATCTATTAACATATTAATTGAAGTTTTTTTTGTGAAAAAACTCATTTATACTAATATGGGGTCAGTATGTAAGTACATGAGTAAGAGAAAGATTTTTTGGAGGGAGTCTAATTCTTAGTATTTGTAAATAATATTCGGAGTCCCTATTGATAATAATTGTAAATTTGGAAACAATAATAAACTATGTGATAGATTATGTACTTGAAATAAGTAGTCACTTTGTTTGATGGAGAGTAAAAATTGAGAAGTGGAAATCAAATTAATTGAACTATTATAATAAAGCTCCCACAAGCTAAGTGTAAAATGCTTCTAATATATCATAGGGAAACTTTTATTTTATAGGTTTAATACAACGTTTATCAAAATTCTTTGTCTGGGAGGCTAAAGGAATTTCAAAGGTAATATTCATACCTTAAGAAGAGATTCAAAAAATTTATTCAGGTATATAGAAGAGAATGGCTAAGTAGGTACCATAAATACTCCGGATAAAGTCTAAAAATTGAGATTAATGTAGAATTTAGAAATACTAATGATTCAGGTAGCTAATATCAACAATGAAAACAATGATTAATGTATTGAAATCGAACACTTGGAGAAGTGAATATTTCTTGATTAAGGGTGTAATTAAAGTATGTAAAAGGGTGCTACAAAAAAGAAACCATCCCGTAAAGTACAATATTGCACAAAAGAAAATATGGGGGTGAAGAATGTAATTTTTTCAGGTAAAATCATGATCACTATTCAAGAAACCATCAATCTTCGATAACCCAAGATCGCATTTCTGAAATTTCTAGAAAAATCTCCAAATTTTCCAAAAATGGTAATTTGTAGAGAAACTCCCTTGAGATATACGGGGTGGTTTTGGAAGGAAGATATATAGTTGCTTCTGAATTTTTTCAATATTAATTGAAACATTTAGAAGCTCGGGTGTTAAATTTTAGACAATTAAGGAAAAGAAACCAACCACACTCTTTCTGGAACAGCACATGTAACTCGATATAAATCACTAACCCTATAGAATTTTGGGATCATTTAATGGAATAACTTGAGCTAAAATTCCGGACTAGGCTTGATATTCAGAAAACCTCCATTTATTTTATAACTTTCCTTTGAATAATTAAACAAAATAAGAGGAACCTCTTAATAATTAGTTAACTAAATAAACTCAGTGTAATTATTCATTTTCGGAGGAAGGGCTCCCTCCATTAATGGACGGCTTCGTGATAAATATAGCGGAAACGTGTGCTATGGGCTGGAGTAATTGATTTCTGAGTGAAACTCAAGTGAGCTATAATTAAGCCTCTTTCTTTTTAAGTATTTGAAAAATATATTTCTAAGCTTCCAGTTAATCCAGAAACATTAAGTATAAATGAAAATAGTGACAGTGTATCCAGTAATATGGTGTATAAAATTAAGAAAGATAGGCCCTTGAGAGAAATATCTATCCTAAACTGATAATATATTTATGGGAAAGGAGTATAATTTATTAATAATCTATTAAGAATAAATTCAAATGAAAATTTTTTGAAGAGAAAGCTGCAGGATTTATTTCAAGAATTCTAAATACCATTATGATGATATGAAATTATAAGCTTGGTAGCTTTCTCTGATTCATGATCTGGTTAAATCAAAAGAAAATTGTCACAGTAGTCATCTAATATCAAAGGATTTATGTGTAATTGAAATTTATATATTCAAATATCTCTTGTAAAACCTGCTTCTTCAAGTGGGAATGTGATGCTTACCTACTAATTATGATAGAAAAAGACCACACCAATAGAATACTCTTCATATTAATAAATAAAACCCTTATATTAGCAAATATTGTTGTAAGATGTGACTATGAAACTGATGATAATATTACTATTAATCAACAGTACTATGTCTGTTCTTATGAAATATAATAATAAAATATTATTATAACCACAATTAAATAATTAAAGAATTATTTCTTTCACGTGTTAAGCACTACTAGTGATTTTAACAGTGAGTAAGTAATTGTCTACAAGAATCAATTACAAGAAACATTTAATAATAAAAACTTCTTTTATTAAAATAATAAAATTATTTTAATATATAATTATCTTTTGTAAGAATAATTATAATGATAATTATTGAAGAAAACTATTTTTAGAGAAAAACTTTAAGAATTAAAGATAAATCACTCACTAATATTCCAAAGAGCTTATTGAAAGATAAGATAGAGAGATTTGACGTAGAATTGTGGATTTAGAGAATCAAAATGGATTTATAAATGTATTACAACAATATATAGTTGATTTCTATGATTTCACGTCTTTCTGATTGATTCTGAAAGAATAAAACACTTAAGAAAAGTTTTAACTAATACTTACTTGTTGGTAATACTGATATAAATGATCAATAAGATGATGATGTGGAAAAAACAGCAAGGAGAGGCTTCTTTTAAGTCAAAAACAGCTCACAGAGGCGTGCCATGGAGCAAACTGAAAAACCAGTGGGTGAGAAAACAATAAACCTTTTTTGGATTAATGATTGCATCATCTGTTGTCACGTAAGATTATCATAATTACTTAATTGATGCTTTTATGTGACTACCAACCCCAATATGGTTAAGAATAAAAGGAGTAACATCTGTAAATCTTCTTTTATTCCAAAATAATCATTGATTTCTCAAAGTTATCATTTTTATTGCCAATTTCATCACAGGTTTTAATTACTGTGAATTTTTGAAGATTCAGTGTTTCACGTAGAATGGTCAAAAATGGACTGTAAGTAAAACTGTAATTCTTTTTGGTTGTACCATAGATAATACAGTTCTCCATTGGTCCTGAAAGTTTCAGAAAGATTCATTAAGAATTGTATTTTTAATGAATTTTTGACGGTTTTACCTCATTTCTACGTAGAATTGCAAATATCAGTATTTCACTGGTTGCTATGAGGTAAATCAATGGATACAAGTCCAAAAAGGGTTTTAATTACTCTTTTGGGGTTTATCCATGGAAAGTAATTAAGAATTGACATGTTTACAGGAGTCTAAGTAGCTCTTTACCTCCTTGGCACATCATAATAGCAGGTTATTTGCTATTTTCTTAAGATTTACAGTAGTTGTGACATGGTAACCAAGTTCCCAAAGAGGTTTAGTTTACCAATTGGGTCAAGATCAGCCATGGAACCAAGCTTTGGAGCTGTCCACGCCTCTGAGTCCTCAGAAGTTGGGTACCCTGCCTCTCTTTGATGTCTTTTGTCCCCCTTGCCTATCTTTTACGTCAAAATAGTAATTTAAGCTTAAAGTGAGATATCCACTATGGGTGTACCAAAAGTCCATGTAAGAATACCATGATATTAAGTGCTCAAAACATGCATAACACTATTCTTAGTGTATATGTAACATGGGATTTCTCACTTTCCCATTATTTTGGTGTGAAATTAAGAAAAACAAAAATTTTCACGGATCTTTTATGTGGTATTGATGATGTGGTATTGAAGTATTTTCCATTTTACCACCTCAAAGAGTTAATTTGAGCTTATTCACTCTATGGAGCTACCCTAGGTGAATTTTTGTGTAGAATCCAAATCTGGCCTTAAATCCATGGATTTACTTACTCAATAAAAAGGTGTTCATCTTTTCTGAAATCAAAAATGATGAATTTTGAATATATGCATGATTTATGAGTTATGTATAATTCAAAATTTCCTTTTAAGATAATTTTGGCCTATTTGGGTATGTAAAATATACCTCAAGGCTCACATTCCCTCCCACCAAAAAATAAAATTGTACTACAATTTTATTAGTGATAAAAGAATAAGGCCCCAAAGGGGGTTAATTTCCACTGTCCAACCTCTTTACATTACTCAGATCAAGTAATTCAAAACACATTTATAGACATATTCAGGCTTGTGGCCTTCTTTCATGTCTAAATCTTCTTAAGAGTTTATCTGAGTCAGGTATTTCTGATTCTGCCATCCATTCATCTTCATGTACTGCATTTCTGTATCTGACAAGATATTCTCTCTGATTTTTACCCCTAAGTCTCCTTTCTTTAATGACTTTCTTTATCTTTTTGTCTTCATTCTGTTCCACAGGTGGTACAGCTAAAGGAGTTGGGTTTCTTAAAGGAAACAATTCCTTGTCAGTTGGTTGATAAGGCTTTATCAAGCTGACTGGAAAGGTGGGGTGTTTATTTTCCAATTCACCACTCAATTCCACTTGAACTGCATTGGTTCCATGTAAAGAAACATCAACAAAAGGTCCTACATAAGAATCTTTAAGTTTCTTTGGGCCTTTGATATTATTAAAATTCAAGGTTGAAACTAAAACTAAGTCCCCTACTTTGAAGTCTGGTACTTTATGACTCTTGTCCCACTTCTGCTTTGCATAATCAAAAGCATCATCCATACTTTGTTTTGCATGGTGTTTTACTTTATCAAGCATTATCTTGAAGCTGGAAGCTGTAGGATGAATGTCAATCAAGTCTTTCCTCAGTGTGTCTTCTGGGAGTCTTGGATTCCATCCTTTTTCTAACATAGCAGGAGTTTGTCCTGTGGAAGAATGGACGGATGTCTTGTATGCCAATTCTAATGCAGGTATCAGAGTGCACCAGTCATGGGTAAAGCCATCTGAGTCTTTGAATTCTAATCCATAAACACAGAATCTCCTGATCATGTCTTCTAAAGTTTGAATCATCCTCTCTGCTAGCCCATCTGTTTGAGGGTGATATGCTGTAGAGAATGATAACTTAGTCCCAAACAATCTATGAAGATTGGTCCAAAGTGCAGATGTGAACTTGGGATCTCTGTCACTTATGATATTCTTAAATAATCCTGTATGAGAAATAACTCTACTGAAGAAAAGAAGAGCTGTATCCATAGCAGTGTCATCTTTATGACATGGTAAGAATATGGGAGTTTTGCTATATCTGTCTACAATGACTAAACAAGCATTATAACTTCTGTCACCACTTGGAGGAAGTGCTGTAACCCAATCCATGTGAACAACTTCCCAAGGGGATTTTGGTTCTTGAATATGGATCATTAATCCAAATTTCTTGCCTGTACTCCTGTTTGCTTTTTGGCATCTGTCACAGGTATGGAAATATTCAATGGTTTCTCTTCTCCAAGATGGCCACCATGCACAGTTCTTCACTTTTTCAAGTGTTCTGTCTTCTGACAGGTGTCCAGAGTAGATACTATCATGACATTCAAGAAGAATGGTATTGATAAGTAATCTACTGCACAATGTCATAACACAAGAATGTTTTGTTCTGTGGTAAATGATTCCATCAAACAAGTGAAATCTTCCTTCAGAATAGGAATTTTTCCAAACTTCATCAAGTGCATTAACTAAAGATGTATCTTTGCAGTCTTTATCTAATAAAGAAGTCAAGATATGGCAATTCTTGTCTTGTTTATAAGATTCTCTGACCTCCTCAAAGAATTCAGTTCCAATATCAGTTATGTTAATTCCTTCAATTGGAATCTGTGGTTCAGCTTCCAAAGGTAAATAAGCTGGGTTATCAGGAGTGTTGGCTAAAGCCCATCCACTAAGTCTATCAGCATTCTTGTGAATGTTTCCTGCTTTATGAACTATAGTCATGTTTCCTCTATATTCTTGAATAGCTATTTGCCATCTCAACATATGTCTGTTGGGAGTTTTCATGTGAAGAAGTGATTTTACTGCATTACAGTCAGTTATCACTCCAAAAACACTGCCATCAGGGTAATAGTGTACTTTCTCAAGTGCTCATACCAAACATAAGCACTCCATTTGGCTTGCACCATATCTGGCTTCTGTTGGTTTGATTTGCCTGGAGATATAACAAACTGGTCTTTCTGTAGGTTTGTCATCAATAATCTGGACTTGGTGTAGGGCTTCCCCCAATCCATCTCCACATGCATCAATGTACAACTTAAAAGAAATATTCCAGTCAGGCATGAGCAGTAAAGGTTCTTCTGTGAGGGCTTTCTTTATCTTCTCATAAGCTTTAATTCTCTCCTCTGTCATCTCAAATACAGTCTGTTGATCACAGATTCTATAGAGTGATTTGGCTAGAATTGGAAAGTCTTTTAAATGTTGCCTATAGTAACTAGCACATCCAAGGAAAGACATCATTTCTTTTTTATTCTGGGGTATTGGCTTAAGCAGTACTGCTTCCACTTTATTTTTGTCAATACCCAAGCTTAAACCAGAAACAACATGTCCTAATGCTTTAAGTTCTTCAAAACCAAAGTTGCATTTATTAAGTGAAATTTTCATATTCACTTCTGCAACTTTGTGAAGTACTCTTGAAAGTCTTTCAAGGTGTAAAGACCATGAGTCAGAATATATGATAATATCATCAAGATAAATGATAAGCCATCCTTCAGACAATTCTGTGGGGAAGATGGTATTAATCATTCTTTGATAATGAGATGGAGCATTTTTAATGCCAAATGGCATCCTAAGATATTCAAAAATACCACAGTGAGTGATAATTCTAAGTAGTTTCTTAGCTTTAGGCATCAAAAAATTTTGATGGAAGCCTTTCAATGCATCCATTGATGTTATATACTTGGATTTAGACAATTGAGTCAAGGTTTCTTGGATTCTAGGGATTGGATACCTATCTGGAACTGTGTAGGTATTCAAAGCTCTAAGATCTCCAACCATTCTTGACTTATCATTATGCCAAGCAATGATAACAGGTGTTGTCACCTCAACCTCCCCATTATGGCCTACTTTCCTTAGTACACCAAGTTGAATTAACTCTTGGATATGTTTCTCCAAGGCTTCTCTAGCTCTGGGACTGGCTGGATAAGCTGGTCTTCTAAGTACTGGGGGATATGGTCTGTCAATATTAAGAGTAATATAAACTTCATGTCCTCTTATAGCACCTAATGGTTCATTATCAGAGGCAAATGCAGTTTTGTATGTGTATAACACGTCAATAAGTTCATTCCTCATTTTTGGTGACAAAGATGGATTAATCTGTGCTTCAACAAGTTGATTAGACACAAATTCATCTTTATAAGTATCTTTGACAGAAGATACCACAGATATTTGTTTTGGCATATTGGAAAAGGCAAATTTTTGTCTTTTGTTATCCCCAATTGTGAAATATCTGTCTTTATGGTTATTGATGTCAATACCATAGATATTCAAGTAATCATTTCCAAGAATGATGTGCTGAGATGTGCAATTATCCATTACAACAATTTCAGTTTTCATCCTTACACTTCCTGCTGGGTGTGGGAATACAAGATTAGTGTCTAATATACCCAAGGGGTACATATTGTTACTGGCACTACTAAATTGTACACCTTCTATTGGTAACAGATGGTTCTTCCATCCAGGAAGTATAATTTGGAGATAATCTTTGCCCACACAAGTGCAAAATGCCCCTGTATCCAGATTTACTTTGGATTCAATATCACTCATCAAAACTGATGTGATACAGGATGCTCCAGAAGTATAACCATTTCCTCTAGCAGGTTTTGTTTTACACATTCTGGCATCTTGGATATTGGTCAGGTTGCAGAAATCCTCACTGTACTGTGGCAAGTGGGTATGGACTTCTGTGACCTCAAAGAAAGCTGTAATGTTTTCAATGGGATAGTCCTCTACTGGTGTATCTTCAGAGACTGCAGAATCTTGATCAGATTCTTCCTTCTCTTCAGTACACTGAATCTCTTCAATGACTTGAGCTTCATTGATTTTTGTCTTTTTTGTGCAAGTGTTGGCTAAATGTGAAGTGCTTCCACATTTATGACACTTTAAGACAGGTTTTTCTGGCCTCTTATCCTCTCTGGGAATATTAGAGGTCATCTTGGATTCTGTTGGGATTTTAGACCAAGTTTTACCAATTCTTGTTCTGGTAATGATATCTTCCATACCATCAATGTAGTCTTCTGTTGAACAGGGTTCTACACATCTGCTTTTGATAGCATGTTCCAATTCTCCTCCACAATTTCTTAATCTTTTCATATTAATCATAGTGTCAGACATATCTGGTTGTAAAGCAGATAATCTGTCTTTTTGTTTGAAGAACCAAGTAAGTGGTTTATCTTTTTCTGAGTTAAAAATGGCATTTTCAAAGGCATTTTCTATTTTAAACCTCCAAGAATTATTGGCCCATTTGGTAATCATTTCAGATTTCCACCAAGACCAATCATGTTTACCATGATCAATCCTCATTTTGTAATACCATTTCTTTGCAGTTCTGGTAAACAAACAATGTAATTTTCCCACTATAATTTCATCAGGTATATTAAAGTCTTCTTGAAAAATATCAATAGTCCTGATGAATTCAATATGGTTATATTCTCCTTCACCAGAGAATGTTGGCCATTCTTCTATTTTGGGAATATCTCTTGCAGAGTAGGCATTTTCTCCCAAGGATGGGGTGAGACTTTCTTTAACAGAAAGTTTCTCTTCAGTTAAAGGTGTAGAATGTCTTGGCATATGTGGTTCATTATTCTTATGAATTTGTTCCACACTTGCAATTATTTCATTCTTCAACTTCTGCCTTTCACTGTCACTTTTTGCTAAGTGTATAGCAAATTGATTGGTATTCTCAACTATTTTTAAGACTTGGTCTTGTAAAATTGTAAGTTGATTATTCACCTTAAAAATGGAAAGTTCTTCCATCTCATCATGCTGAACTTCGCACATGTTTTCAATTCTTTTGCAAGAATTGGTAATTGAGTCAAGTCTGGAATTTGTCACTTGGTGCAATTCAATGTATTTCTTGTCATTTTTCTTTAATTCAACTATATATGATGCAATTTTAGTTAAGTTTCCATCAAGTTTACCAATTTCTACATTAATACTAGTCTGTACACCAATTATGTCTGTGGAAAGTTTCTGTTCATCCTTTCCTGCTCTTTGGCTGTGAATTCCATCAGAGTCCTGGCCATATAGAAGACACTGTCCACGGCTGAAGGCTCCAATTTGGGGATCCTGTACCCTTGTGGGTAAGGTCTGTGCCAATTGGCTTTGCCTTTGCCTTTGCCTTGATGGTTCTTGGGACCTTTCTGCTTCTTCTGAGGTCCCTTGGGCTTGTCCTTGGACACTTTTGGAGCTGGTTTGGAGCTGGTAGACGCCACTGGTGCCTCTGTTTCCAAAGCTGGAGTCATTTCCAACTCTTTCTTCTGGTCTATAGATAAAAGACTTTGGTTCTTCAACCAATTCTTTATCTTTTTGACCTTGTCTTTGCAATACAGGGGGCTCCATCCTCCTAAGAGCTCTATGGTCTTCTCCTGACCCAGAAAGCTCTTGATGTGTAAGTAGGAGTTCATGGCCCCCTGCCAAAGGCTTAGGCATATTTCCCACTCCTATTCTTTGGCTGCTCTGAACCGATTCTTGTACTGGCATTGATATATTTCTATTGCTGCCACTTGAAAATGGTTCAGCCCTGGAAATATTGTCATGAATCAGTTCAGGCTCAGAATTCACGTCAAAATCTGTGGGTACAGACCTTGGGGAATGGGGGGCAACTCTGGCATCCTCCAGATGTGTCTTTCTTGTGGAAGATTTGGCACTTCTGGATTTGGCCTTGCTTCTTCCTTGTCCACATCCATCTGGTTGGACTGAATAGTTGCTTCCATTTCTGGTGTGCACCATTTTTACGTCAATTTAAGAATAAAGAGTAAATTTTAAGATAAAAACACACCTTTTGGTGGTAATTTATTCTTTTCTGAGTTGAATAAGGTGCCTCTTTTAGCAATTTGCACCTCAATACTTTCTTCAGATTCTGCTTCTCAAGATTCAGGACTATTGATGTATCTTTTACTGAGTCTGTTGCCAGCTGTACAGTATTTGATTAAAGACACTTCAAAGAGAAAATATGATAAAAGAAATTATTTTTATGATTTAAGATATTTTTAAAAGATTTTTGATAAGTTTTATTATTTTTTGATATTAGATAATATTCTTTTCAAAGAAAAAAGGTATTAAAATTTAAGAATTTGAATAAAAAATTAAGTCAGATTAACTCAAAGAATAATTTTATAAGTTTTTGGATGTGAAAAAGCCACGTGTAAAAACAGTATAAAATTAAACCAAATTCCTCAATGAAATAAGATTTTAAGACAATTTCAAAAATAAAAATAATTTTTTCTTTAAATTGAAGAAAAAAAATATTAAATGAATGTATTTTAGAACTTAAAAATATATTAATTAAGAGTACAAGGTTCAAAAAACACGGCCAGGCCCCCAAATGTAAGATGTGACTATGAAACTGATGATAATATTACTATTAATCAACAGTACTATGTCTGTTCTTATGAAATATAATAATAAAATATTATTATAACCACAATTAAATAATTCAAGAATTATTTCTTTCATGTGTTAAGCACTACTAGTGATTTTAACAGTGAGTAAGTAATTGTCTACAAGAATCAATTACAAGAAGAATTTAATAATAAAAACTTCTTTTATTAAAATAATAAAATTATTTTAATATATAATTATCTTTTGTAAGAATAATTATAATGATAATTATTGAAGAAAACTATTTTTAGAGAAAAACTTTAAGAATTAAAGATAAATCACTCACTAATATTCCAAAGAGCTTATTGAAAGATAAGATAGAGAGATTTGACGTAGAATTGTGGATTTAGAGAATCAAAATGGATTTATAAATGTATTACAACAATATATAGTTGATTTCTATGATTTCACGTCTTTCTGATTGATTCTGAAAGAATAAAACACTTAAGAAAAGTTTTAACTAATACTTACTTGTTGGTAATACTGATATAAATGATTAATAAGATGATGATGTGGAAAAAACAGCAAGAAGAGGCTTCTTTTAAGTCAAAAACAGCTCACAGAGGCGTGCCATGGAGCAAACTGAAAAACCAGTGTGTGAGAAAACAATAAACCTTTTTTGGATTAATGATTGCATCATCTGTTGTCACGTAAGATTATCATAATTACTTAATTGATGCTTTTATGTGACTACCAACCCCAATATGGTTAAGAATAAAAGGGGTAACATCTGTAAATCTTCTTTTATTCCAAAATAATCATTGATTTCTCAAAGTTATCAATGTTATTGCCAATTTCATCACAGGTTTTAATTACTGTGAATTTTTGAAGATTCAGTGTTTCACGTAGAATGGTCAAAAATGGACTGTAAGTAAAACTGTAATTCTTTTTGGTTGTACCATAGATAATACAGTTCTCCATTGGTCCTGAAAGTTTCAGAAAGATTCATTAAGAATTGTATTTTTAATGAATTTTTGACGGTTTTACCTCATTTCTACGTAGAATTGCAAATATCAGTGTTTCACTGGTTGCTATGAGGTAAATCAATGGATAGAAGTCCAAAAAGGGTTTTAATTACTCTTTTGGGGTTTATCCATGGAAAGTAATTAAGAATTGACATGTTTACAGGAGTCTAAGTAGCTCTTTACTTCCTTGGCACGTCAAAATAGCAGGTTATTTGCTATTTTCTTAAGATTTACAGTAGTTGTGACATGGTAACCAAGTTCCCAAAGAGGTTTAGTTTACCAATTGGGTCAATATCAGCCATGGAACCAACCTTTGGAGCTATCCACGCCTCTGAGTCCTCAGAAGTTGGGTACCCTGCCTCTCTTTGATGTCTTTTGTCCCCCTTGCCTATTTTTTACGTCAAAATAGTAATTTAAGCTTAAAGTGAGATATCCACTATGGGTGTACCAAAAGTCCATGTAAGAATACCATGATATTAAGTGCTCAAAACATGCATAACACTATTCTTAGTGTATATGTAACATGTGATTTCTCACTTTCCCATTATTTTGGCGTGAAATTAAGAAAAACAAAAATTTTCACGGATCTTTTATGTGGTATTGATGATGTGGTATTGAAGTATTTTCCATTTTACCACCTCAAAGAGTTAATTTGAGCTGATTCACTCTATGGAGCTACCCTAGGTAAATTTTTGTGTAGAATCCAAATCTGGCCTTAAATCCATGGATTTACTTACTCAATAAAAAGTTATTCATCTTTTCTGAAATCAAAAATGATGAATTTTGAATATATGCATGATTTATGAGTTATGTATAATTCAAAATTTCTTTTTAAGATAATTGTGGCCTATTTGGGTATGTAAAATATACCTCAAGGCTCACAATTGTGCTCTCATCAATTGATTATATTTTCATTTTATAATGGTGGAGGCTCCTTGATTATCTTATATAGTAAAATATAAAACTAAAATATATCTATTTTTTGCGCCAAAAAGATGTTTATTTAAGTATTCTCAGAAGGAAATCTAATGCACCTTATCACTAATCAAGATCATAAGATTGATAAATTGAAAAAAATGTAAGGATTATCCCCTCTCAAATTTATTTCTCATTATTTCTCTCAGAAAATTTTTTTTTCAAAAGATCCTATTATTAGATTTTTGATTTGTTCCGTGAATCGGGTGGAAACTGGCCTTGATTGAGGAATTGAAATTCTTTGATTTCTTCTCGGATTAGGAAAATTATCTAAAATTTCTTTTAACTCAAAAATATTCTCTCCAGACTAAAAATCAATCCTACCCTCAAGAAATAATTTTTATTTATCGACTGTTATTATTAAAGTCACTTTCTATCAGAAAATTCAAATAGAACTCCATAATTACCCCAATTTTTGATTTTGTAGGCTTCATGCTTCTCGAAGCTTATTGAATTGCATTATCCAGAATTGATTCTAATTTATAGTCAAAACCTATGGTTGATATGAAGCCAAAAATCAAAAAAAACCCATTTAACAACCTTGAGCTCATAGCGTATTTGGCTAAAATTTCTCAAAGCTCCTTCAGAAAACCAAATAAGAAGCTTTCATAGAAGATTTCTGTAGATCACACATATGGCATAATACAATATTAAGAATCCTCAGTATATTAAGAAGCTATGTAGACATAGTTAAGCTCCCACAAAAACTAATTTTGAACACCACCTGAGTAAATGGAAAATTTCACAGACACATGCACCCTATTCTAAAATAAACATATAAATCACTGTAGATAAAAACATTTAGTAATTAGAAGCTTAACCAAGTCTTTAAAGAAGGCTAGGTTAAGGAAAAAATTATCAGGATGACTTTATTAAGCAGTAGTAAATGTGCTGAAACCATAGTTTTTTCATGGTAAAAAGGTTTAAAGTAAGAAATCAGACTCTATATAGGTTTTAATTGGTGATATAAAATTATACTGTGAGGCTAGGGTTCAGGATTTATCAATTTAACTATCATAATCAATGATTAACAAGTTGCCATTACAACTATAACCATTTTCTTCGAAGGGTGCTACTACTTTGGGAAATTTTCACCATGTAATAATAAAATAATAATATAATGTGTCTATCTTTGTGTAAGAAAAACAGCTCCTTTTTTACATTATTGTGACTGGAGAAGCTCCTAATTCCTCTACACATGCAAATTAGTAGATATTTTAACCCCAGAAGAAAAACTTGGGGACCGGAAAGCTATTCGAGGCCTGAATGGCCTTTTTTGTCATCCCAAAGCCACAAGCACAACTATTTGGCTCATAGGGGTGAAAATTCTGTCAGAGGCCACATGAGAATTCCAAAGATATTTTTTTGTGTAATGATTAGTGCCGAGAGCTCTCGTGAGGTACTTTTTAGACATATTAGATGTCTTTTAATAGATATAAGCATCTAATTCAGTTAAAAGGGGTGTATAACCTGGTATTGATTGTTAAAGCCCAATTATTGCCTGGATATATACAAAGATAGAAATCGCAGACATTTATCAAGATAAAATGAAGCAAGAATAAATTACTTCAGGGCTTGAGAGCTAACTAATTTTGACATAATTTATTTCCTGTCTTCTATTTTTTATATAAAGGCTATAACGGATGAAATATTCTGAAATTTTCTGAAACTCTATGTTGAAGTTACAATAACTTCCATACAGGATATCTTATTATTAAGTCTTAAAGATATGAGAATTTAAATTAGACATAATTTGAGGGGTTTATGAACCTTTAAGCATGGTAAACCTCATTTTGTTACTTGTATGAATTATGGCAATACTACAGCATCTTTTAACCTGTGAAAAAATATATCTTGGGATTAAAAAAGTACATTCGGAATTTAGCCGTCTTTCATTTAAATTCAGGGCTTTATAAATGGCTCAGCTGAAAGCGCTAACCTATCTCTTGCACAAGGTTTTATTTTTTTGATAGGATCTGTACAAGACCCTCTTTAAATTTGAAAGGGTTACTCCAATGCGGAGGTAAGAAAGTGCCAGATTTGATGCAGAGGTTCTACAAGAAGATGGTTTCATCCATTAAAAATTACTCAATGAGAGCTTTTAAATTGACCCCCACTTCATGTGGACTGAATTAAATATTGAAAATTCATAGGAGAAGTAAAAATAAGGGCTTGAACTAGTGGATACACAGTCAAAAATAGAACGTGTCATAGCCTTCCAAATTTTTATCCAATCCAGATGAGAATAATATCTTCTCAAGTGAAATACTTTCCTCCTTGAACTTTTTCTTCATGAGAAGTATTGAATAAATATCAAGATCAAGAGCTAGTACCATGATCTATGTTCTGTGGATTTCATGCTTGTGCGCTTTCTTGAGTCACAGGATAACAGCAACACAGACTCCAAAGATTTTAAGCTAATCAGATACAAAGGTATCTCAGAGTCTGAAAATGAATCATCTAAATAAATTGATAGTTCTGAATGAACTTATAAACATTAATGAGACCATGAAATACAAATACAAACTCATTTAGAAGAATAAATAATGCAAACTCACATGAAATAGCGTTATGATATCTAATATACAAAGCATAGAAGTCATAGTTGAAATGAAATAAAGTGGAGCAAAGATAATCCAAATTTCCTTCCAGAATAGCCTCCTGAACTGGAAAAATTACTCAAGATCTTCACTAGAAATATTGACTCATGAATTCTTGAGGAAGATCATTCTATAGTGGGAATTTGATTAAATAAGCTAAAATGAGCAGCTCATATAGCACCATAACTTTTTTGTCTAGAATTAATAGATTAAGGCTGTAAAATATCATAGTAAAAGGGTGAAAGAAATATAAAAATGAAACCTCCCTGGAAATCTCACACTGACTGAATAATACATATCAGTGATTTTGATAATCCCAGACATCAAACTCTGAATTAAAATACAATCACTGTTAGAGTTTTGAGAGGAAATATTCTTACTGAATCAAGTAAATCTATATTAGAGGATGATAGCTCTTGTTCACAAACCTTTAATATCCAAAAGCTATAAATAGAATGTCTACCTTCCCCAATTAATCACCAGATATATATAAAGATATTAAAAATTACCTTTTTCAGATATACTCTTATCTCATTTTGATATGATATTATCCAGTTTTTGAAAAAATTAATAAAGTATTATCTTAATTGCTCATAGTTATTATTGAGGTTTTATTCTCGAAATTGTATTTTTTATGATTTTATCCCCTCTAAATATTGAAAAATACTCCTTTTTTCAGCATGAAAGTCAACCTATTATCTTTTAATATCATTATTCCAGAATTAGAGAAATGTAAAGACTGAAAAATTTCCTTAGTAAAATGAAATAACCATTAAATTAATATTCCATTCTATTTCATAGACTTGCAATATTAATTAAAAATCTAATGAATGATTCCTTACTAATGTTGAAATTTATCTCATAAATTTCATATTACCATATAAATAGTATTAGAATTTTCATTAGAGGATTACAGGTCTTACATAGAATGTTCCATTCATTCCTAGCTGGTTTTTAACCTACATAATGAACTTAAATTTTTTGCGACCTCTAAAAAGCTTCTTTTCCGATCAAAAGGATGGGGATGAAATACATCTTTCTCCAATTAGTTCAAATAACATATAAGCTCAAAATAAGTCTGCACTCATTCAAATGACAAATTACCAAATAATTGAATCCCAAAAAGAAGAGGTTCCATAATTTATGAGACCATACTTGGGTCAGGAATAAGGAATGGAATCTCTTTTTTGAATATGAGAGAGCAAATAAGATATTCATTATTCTCTCTATATAATATTCCTGAAGAGGAAAGAAAGTAATATTAAGTATATTTCATGATTTATAGAGCCATTCCTACTAACTAAGCTAATATCGAAATACGTATTTTGACTGCAAAATGAGGAGGATCAAATGTTTCAGTCAAACTCTTTTCATAACATATTCACAGATCTGGGACCTGAGAGCATGATTTATCTAAGGAAGGATTCAAGAAAGATTATTTTTCTATAAATTCTCATGATAAATTATTACATTCAGGTTCTTAAATATTTCTAAAGGTAAAATTGGTTTCTCAATAGTGCACCTTCCATCTTGTCCAAATAGAGCAATTGATAATCTAGGAAACCTTCTTCAATGTCTATTTTTGAGAAAAGTGATTTGATATTGAATATCCAAGATTTAATATCCCTATGAGGTTTCTTCTTCTGTTTCCCTGAAATGCTCTTGGCTAATTTATAACTGTAAATTCTCTGCTTTATTCATTTTTAAATATTAAAATGAAAATATCCATTAATAGTTTTAGCACAAAGAAAGCTTTATCCAAATAAATAAATTATTTATGAAGACTATGAAAGTCTTTTTAATAATCATATGGCTATTTTGAGTTATCAAGGTAAGCAGTGTGCCCATAGAATCAGATAATCTTTCATAAATGTTTATCTCAGCCTCTTGCATTCAAGATTTCATAAAAATGAATATTGAGGAATGTTTAATATTTACTGCATGAAATCTTTTTTGGATAGACTTATCACAAGAGTTTTCAAATAACCCACTAAAGCATAAGTAAATGCAAATAACCTGGAAGAGGCTCCACCAAAAAACTCTTACTAGTCCTTGAAGAACCACATAGAAGTGGCCAGTAGCTAAATAATCATTTAAAAGTAAAATAAGAAACTAAGTATGATTGAGGGACATTAGAAGGAGCTTTTCTAGATCTACTAAGGCTAATTGAGTAGCTGATCTATCAATGTTTCAGGTAGCATGAATTTCAAGCCTAGAAATTCCCTTTTCTAAAAAATTGTTTGAATTTTTCGTCAAAAATGTAGAAAGATTTAATTTTTTATATTTAATTTTTTTAAAGGAGAATGTTTCAGCCATTTAAGTAAAGGTAAGTCCATTAATTTATAACAAAATCCTAATATGAGAAAAGAATTTCAGAATTGAGTTTCAGGACAGCTGATAGTAGAAATCAGGGGCAATAAGTAGTCATTTTCTCTTGGATTCTCCCAAAATGCTTAGTTTTATCATGAAGTAATTTTTCAGAACTAAGAATTCTTGATTAGCCAAGAGAATTCTTTATTCTAAAATCAGATGAAAAGCTTGAGAACCTTGTTTTCCATTACAGTATAGGAAATCTCATGGGTTAAGCTTGAAAACGGCTCATTAAGCTGAAATTTTGGAGAAAAATAACAAAATGAAGTTTCAATTCTCATCAAAATAGAAAAAAGGACAACCATCATAGTAAATAATGGTTAAAATGAAACAAAAAATTATTAAGAAAATTTGAGAAACATGTCAATACAGGCCCTGATCATAATTCTGTCCTTGATTGTAGTTATAATCATAAAGTACCTTCTGTTCATTGAAGTTACTCTTATGGTCTAATTGACATCTAACACCACTTGGTGAATTTTGGCCAGGATACTTTTATATATTTCCCTTATGGAAGCTCCCCCATAGCAATACAAATTGCCTTATATAAAATTTTTCTCCCTTTTTACTCTTCAAGTATATGTTCAATTGGGTGTTGAGTATACGATAACGAGATGACAACGACAACAACAATAAAATCAATTCTTATTATTATTATTTTTATTTTTTAATTTTCATATATTAAATGACAACAAGCTACTGCCTCTTTAAATACTAAAGAGTACAGCGTTGGTACAGAATAAATATACAATAAGGCAAGTAATAAATGTAGTATTCTTTTGTTCAATACAAAAGTACAAATAATAAAAGTAGAAATAAGTTTTAAAAGGAAAAAAGAAAAGAACTGTTTCAACGGTGGAATACTCCAACATGCCCCCTCACTGTTGAGACGGTGTAGATTAGAATGCAATTGAGGGCTCATCCTCTTCCTCAGTCTGGGCAGTAAGGTTTGTTGGCCTTTTTTTGGGATGTTTCTTCCAACAGTATTCTTCTATGTGACTACTCATTTTGAAAAAATTGCAGAACTTCTTGTTCTTTTGACTATATAGTGCTGTTACAGTTTCACGAGTATCTTCATTCAATTTGAATTGTACGTAGTCCTGTTCTAGCTTTTTGAGAATGAAGTTGAGTCCTTTATTCTGAAATCCATGGGACATTACTCATACAAATGAATCGAGTTCTGATGATAATTTGCTGAGCACCATAATACTTAATGCAGATTCTTCCAATTTAAACCCTACTAATCGCATCTTGCTAACCGTAGTTCTAATTTCTTGAATAAAATCTAATGTTGTTGTAAATTTTACTTGACTGAATTTTGTGAATTCTAAAGCTTGACTTGAAATGTCATTGGACATATATTTTTCTTTTAACATATTCCATAGAACCTGTCCATTTCTTTTATTGTCTTCACTGAGAATACTTGAGACAAATGTGATATTTTCTTTGTTTAAGCATTGAATGATCAAGTTATAGGCCTTGCAATTGAGATTCTCTTGAATTTCTCTGGACTGTTGATCAGTTCCTAAAATCAGGTCCAAGGCTCCAATAGTATCTAGCTCTGACTCCATCATGGTCACCCATGTGAAATAATTGTCATAAGTTAGTAATAGAAGACTAATTAAGTTTTTTGACGACATGATTACAATAGTAAAAAGAAGGAGACAAAATTCTGGGATACAACCAGTAGATCTTTTTCCTCTGGGTTCAAACAGCCGATACAAGTACAACGAAAAGGGGATGCTGGGATACAACCAGTAGGTCATTTTCTTCTGGGTTCACATCCGAGACGAGTACAATAAAGACGATGAATATAATACTTTAAACAAAGTTTTTTCCAATTGCTGAGCAATTGGTACTGATAATGTGTTGAGTATACAATCTAATCTAAAAAATTTAAAGGACACATCTCACACAAAGCTCAAGCATAGCTTTGTTGTAACATTAAGCCCACAGAATCACATTGGCGGGTAGATGCCATAAAGTGATATGAGGCCAGAAGGTTGCGTTAGCCGTTGTATTTAAGGTATATGTACTCACTTCCAGCCTACGTACATTTAGAACTTCCGTCAAGCATTCAAAGAATAAAGATTCCCTATTGTTTCCTTTTTTGTTTGCTTTTATTGTATAGTTAGAGCTTTCGTCCAGCATTCGATGAATAAAGATTGCCTATTGGTTCTACTTATACCATATTTGTATGTATGCGTCAGTTTGTTTTTGCTAGAAAGAAAAAATTTTAACTGGTGAAGAAGGTTAGACAGTTTCGTGTCAAATCAAGCAATTTGATATTGGACTTCTACAAAACATTACAATAAACTTCATGTTTGTATCAAAAGGTAAAACCTCTGTTCATACATTATTGCCAAAGCTTTGCCATTTGCAGTTGAGAAATAAAGCAACCGCTGCATTAATCTAACGATTAAGTTCGCATTTCAAATTGAACACATATTTGCCAAAAGGGAACCGCCGCATTAATCTAACAATTAAGTTTGCATTTCAAATTGGACACATATTTGCCAAACGCAGACACAAATGCATGAGCCAGCTTCAAAATTCACCATTAATTGTTTATAACAATGTTATAAAGGACACAGGATATAAATCATGATTGCAGTTACATCGGTGTTGAACTGCACCCAACGCAACTCTACGTCTCACAAAATGGCAAACCCACGAAAACCCACGCATGGCTTTGAAATAGTACTCTTTTCACAGGTCTTTGAAGAGTATCCAGTTGACCTTTCACCTGGTCAAATGTATGGCAATTATCGATGCATTGCAGGTGTTCCAGTTTCTGGAATAAGCAATGAGGATTTAAAGGAAGTTGAACTACAACTTTTTGCGAATACATCAAGGTCTTATGCTTTAAAGGCTGGAGGAAAGTATTAAATTCCTGTAAGGATTGCAAAGAGTGCAAATGAAAACACATACCTTGGCATTTACAATCCCCAATATACCACATACTTGGGCCCTGCAAACAATATTTCGCTCAACTTCACTAACAAATTACACTCGAGTGGATTTGGAATAATAATATTGCGCCAGGAGAAAGTCCTAAATCTAGGCAATAACAATGCAGAGGCTGTGCTATCCTTTCAAATTTGCCATAATGAATGGAACCCCGAAGTAGGTCCTATGTCATCAGAAAGTTCAAAATTGACATTGACTCAAATCAATATTTTAGGAAAGGCAACAAGTCAATTTTGAGGTAACCTACATTGCAAGAAAGAAAGGTAATGACAATAGTTACTTTGGGCTTTTTCAGGTTGGTTGTGAAGTTGCAGCCTCGGGGCCTTTGATTGACTGGGATGAAGATGCTTCAACTTGGGTAGTATTGGTACAGGACATTTAGTTTTGATTCATAATATTTACTCATGTACTGAAAGTTAGATCATTGATACGACAGGTCACTGGCATGAGCTTTTCAACTGGACAGGCATCAGCGAAGCCATCTCAATCTAATGGCCAGTCCCAGGGGCTGGAAAAGGAGGCAGTTCGGAGAGTGTTAGCCTGAATGTTGTTGTAATATCCGTTAAATAAAAAAAAACTACTTTACAATCATACTTTTAGCATTACCAAAAAATCAAAGGCAGAAAATTCTTTATTGGATTCTAACCCTTCGAATTCTGGAGATCCAAAATCTGCTCCTGGAAAATTGGTGGAAGATCAACCGAAAGACATTGACCAATACCAAGAAGAAGGATCATCTCAACAAACCCCTATCATTAAGTTAGAGAAGCATTTTAATCCAAATAATTTTGATCATGCAAGCGAGGATGGAGAAATTAATGAAGCAAGTATGAGTAAAGAGGAGCCTTTTGCCAATACGTATGGGAAAAAACGGACTTACAAAACAATTCTTGCAGATTCCCAAAAGCGATTAAAGTTGGCCAATGCAACATATCGCTAATCAACTCCTGCAGTTGATTGTTATTTTCTCAGGGGTCGGCCCTTATCCTAGCAATAGATAGGAAACATAACATTACTCCTATGTTAGTCTTCAATTCAATTTCAAACATGGAATTGAACTATGTGTATTAAAAGACCATTAGACATCACCTTTCTGTAAAGTCACAGGAGTTGACTTAGCATTGGCATTTCAAGGGGTAATGGTGTAGTATCTAAGTCTGTAAAATAGATATTTAAAAATTAAACTTATCAGCTTGCCCCTATCACCGTTGAGCTCCTATATAACCCATCCAGTTAATGACATCTTCATAAAAGCCTTTAAATATTTCTAATCGTACAAGTTGAAACATACCTTTTCAACCAAACCCCAAACAATTGGTTATGCGCCAAAGGTACCAGTTCAATTCACATGACCTCAACTTAGAATGGTTGGTATCAATACTTTAATTGGTAACTAATTCAAACCTTATAACCACGATGATGGTATTTCCTGTTTGTAGTATGGTTTGTGAAGGTCTTGCAGCAAATGATCCCAGCCATAACAATGAGTTGTCAATTCTCTTACGATACCCATGGGAAATACCGTTGAAGCTTGGAAAGTGTGATGATATATGTCAATCCTGTGGTGATTCACATTGGAGGAATGAAAGGAACCGTTCTGATCAAAATAAAGAGGCCTCAAGCTTCACTATTTGTTGTCAGCAATTGGCAATAAAGTTACCTCATCAATCAACATCAATGGAGGATCTCCACCCATTTCTTCATGAGCTGTTTTTGAGCGAATCCAAACATACGCCTTCTTATTTAAACTCGAACTTAAAGAAAGATGCTGATAAGTAGTCATAGGCGGTAAACACTTTCGTGAGCATATCCGCACTTACAATAACCTATTATCATTCACGTCACTTGGTGTACATCTTGATTCGAGAGTGCAAGGCGGTGGAACGTATTGTTTTAGGGTCCAAGGGCAATTGTACCATAACATTGGCTCAATTTTCCCTGACAAACCTCAAGATGCAAAGTTTGCACAAATATTTGTGGTGGGGGATAGTGATGTTGGAGAGGCATGCCATCGGTTGACATATGCAAACAGTAAAGTCGATGCCACAATCATCCTTGATTGGCAAAAATACCTGAACCGCTTCAACCCATATGCAAAAATATATCGATCCGCAAAAGAAATTATTGGAGGTGATGTTAGACAGACCTTTGCACTCCGGAGCCTGGAAGGAAAAACTTTCAATTTAAATAAATATAATAAGCCTACTGCAAACGAAATAGCTATGGTTATGACCGATAGTGCAAGAACAAAAACATCAAGGGACATTGTACTTCACCGTATTGGCGGAAGACTACAGCATATCCAAGACCATCACTCCGGTTACCTAGCTTTATGGTATGCAGTTTTATTTCCACATGGCAAACAGCATTGGCATCCAAACTATAGCATCAGCAACATGAAAAGTTGAGACACTGCTTCATGAAATAGCGAAATAACGAAATTTGTAACCACTTACTTGAATTTCTAATTGTAGGGCCTGTGGGCAAAATCAGTCAAACCGAATGGTATGCTTACCTCTTATTTGATCGACCCGGAATGGTATTTCTCCCACTTCATAGTAAACGATTATACCAAGAATTTGTTGTTGACCTATACATTTGTATAGAAAGCAGTAGGCTAAGGTATATTCGTTCTAATCAAAGGCAATTGAAAGTTGATATTTACCAAGGTATTACGGAGACGCTTGAAAACGAGGGTCACGTAGATGGAAAGAAGATAATCCTACCCTCAACATTCATAGGTGGCCCACGGTCAATGTTGCAACTTTACCAGGATGCTATGGCATTGGTTAAAATGTATGGAAAGCCATCACTCTTCATCACAATGACAGCTAATCCTAGATGGCTAGAGATTAACGAATGCTTGGTTGGTAATCAGCTCCCATCAGATCGACCCAATATAATTTCCAGAGTTTTCAAGATGAAACTGGACACCTTGATACGGGATTTGACAATAAACAAGCAATTAGGAACTGTTAAATCTTATGTCTATACAATTGAATTTCAAAAAAGAGGCTTGCCACATTCTCACATTATCTTGATTTTAGCCAAAAACTCTATTCCTGATACGATCCCACAAATCGATACTTTAGTTTGTGCTGAGATTCCACATCCAATTCAAGAAAAAAAACTTTATGAGTTAGTAACCACAACAATGCTGCACTCGCCATGTAAAGAAGGTTCCCGATGCTGGACGAAATTTGGGTGTAAATATGGATATCCAAAGAACTACACACCTGAAACGTTGCTCCGAGATGATGCATATCCAGCCTATCGACTCCGTGAAGGGATATCGTTTGAGAATCGGGGTTACACCTATACAAATAAAGATGTGATACCATACAACAAGTATCTCTTGCTGCAATATGAATGTCATATTAATGTGGAAATACCCTACGGTATTAAAGCATTGAAGTACCTGTACAAATATATATGCAAGGGTGAAGATAGGTCAGCATTAAGCCTTGAGCTAGAGGATGAGACACTTGCCTTTGTGAATGGTCGCTATGTTGGTCCTTCTGAAGGTAGGCTTAATTCTTAATCCGAACATCTACATCATTTGCTGATAACTTTGGTGCAGCCACATGGAGGTTGTTCCAATTTCATCTGTCCGATCGAGAACCTTCAATTCAACGCCTATCAATACACCTTGAAGACCAACAATTAGTATTCTTCCAAGACGAGGAGGGCGCAATAAGGCAAATGATGACAGGAGCAGCCAACCGCACTACTTTAACCGAATTCTTTTGTTTGAACAGGCAAGATGCTACAGGAAAAGGCGTTCGAGCAAGAAATCTACTTTACCATGAAATCCCACAGTTCTTTTATTGGGATAAACAAAAGAAAAAGTGGTTGGGGAGAGTGAAATCAGCTGGATCAGTTGGACGAATATTTTTTGCTAGAATTGATGAGGGTGAGCGTTATTTCATGCGGCTTTTGTTGTTACATCGACGCAATATTCAATGTTTTTCCGATCTACGCATAGTCAATGGGTTTTTACATCAAACATTTAGAGAGGCAGCAGAGTCATTAGGACTCCTCCTTTCTGACAAGAATTACCATGAGAGTTTAGTTGAAGCTGGCAGATTTATGAGTGGAGATAGTTTACATGACATGTTTGTACTTCTCTTGGTTCATAGCCCTCCTTCAAACCCTACAAAACTCTTACAAGACAACTTTGAGATCCTGTCACATGATTGCAAACACAAGTTGCAAGTCGCAAGGATAATACCGCAGCCATCAGCAAAAGATATCAGTGATTATTGCTTATTTTTGCTTCATGAAGAACTTTCTTTGCATAACACAAACCTTACACAAGCCGGCATTAACCTGCAAGTTCTAGATCCTGAGCGTTTTACAGTGGGCACTGAAGCACGAAGGCCATCATGGAAAATGTGTGAAGCTTATGATTACAATGTCTTAACGAGCCAGAAGTCCAAAGTCTTCAACGAATTTACCAATGCGATGTCCTCCTCATTGCAATACTTGGGTTTTGTTGATGGCCCAGGGGGATCCGGGAAAACGTATCTGATAAACTGTATTTTGAAACAATGTAAAAATATGGGCAAGAAAGCATATGCAGTGTGTGCATCAGGTATTGCAGCTCTCCTTTTAATTGATGGGATGACAGCCCATTCAGCATTTGCAATACCTTTGACATTACGTGAGGACTCAACGTTGTGGTATTCCATACCATTAGTACCAGTTTCAAGCTTACCAATAAAACAAAAGAAAAAAATGATAATAAAACAAACTACGCAAAACATTTTTACACATTACAACTACAGATTTCAAACAGAAATATACAATACGCAGCCTCAAGATCTTATCAAAACAGTATAGTATCAAAGGATATATCCACCTTATCGCATCATCAATAACAAATTACGTCATTAAAGGTAGTTAATCTAAATAAAGGTATATGAAAATAGACCAAAGCATCAGAAGCTGTATTTTCCCCACCTTGATTCAATTTAAAGAAGAAATACCTCAAGGCTATGCATAAAATTTCAATATATTTTCCAAGAACAAATGCTTCCTTAGTAATAATAACACGCATCAAACTTGATAGAAATGATACAATACTAAAATAAAACCACCAGCATAATTCTCTCATAACATACGTAAAAAATAGAAACAAAAAATACTTTCCCCACCTTCAAGAAAACATTACCAGCCAAATTATCTCAAATACATCACATGATTTTGATAAGAAAAAGAACCACCAGCATAATTCTCTCATAAAATACGTAAAAAATAGAAACAAAAAAATACTTTCCCCACCTTCAAGAAAACATCACCAGCCAAATTATCTCAAAGACATCACATGATTTTGATAAGAAACAGAAACACCAGAATAATTTTCTCATATATATCATATGACTAGAAGACAGTTCAATTGTCAGGAGCTGTATTTTCTCCACTTTCTTGGCAAAAAGAAAGTCTCACCAGCAAAATTATCTCAAATACATCACATGATCTTGATAAGAAAAAGCACCACCAGCATAATTCTCTCAGAACATACGTAAAAAATAGAAACAAAAAATACTTTCCCCGCCTTCAAGAAAACATCACCAGCCAAATTATCTCAAAGACATCACATGATTTTGATAAGAAACAGAAACACCAGAATAATTTTCTCATATATATCATATGACTAGAAGACAGTTCAATTGTCAGGAGCTGTATTTTCTCCACTTTCTTGGCAAAAAGAAAGTCTCACCAGCAAAATTATCTCAAATACATCACATGATCTTGATAAGAAAAAGCACCACCAGCATAATTCTCTCAGCAAACACCCTGCTACACCAAAACTACACGTCTCACTAGCTAAAAACTCTCAACTATGATTTTTTCTAAGTACCCTATTTTGAGAAGCTCTATGGAGGCCCAAAAGCTATAAATAGAGGTCCTCTCTCCCTCATTTTTCCCATCATCATGGAACAAGTTCCCACTATCCAGGATCACAACCATCCCTGAACTAGCAGGATATCTAGAATAGTAGTAGTGTTTTAGTAGTAAAAGCTCAGTAGCCTTGCTCAGTAGCTTAGTATTAGTGAAGAATAGTAGTATAACCGTAGTAAAAGCTCAGTAGCCTTGCTCAGTAGCTTAGTATTAGTGAAGAATAGTAGTATTAACGTAGTAAAAAGCTCAGTAGCCTTGCTCAGTGGCTTAGTATTATTAAAAAAAGTAGTAGTGATATAAAACTCAGTATTAAAAAAAAATCCTAAAAGAATCAAATCCAGTAGTCTTATTATTAGTACTCATATCAAAAAAAAAAATAATTATAATCAACCTAAAATCATAAAAAATATATATATTCTTATCATTCTTAAAAAAAAAAAAACAAAAAAAAAATATTCTTATTAGTTTCATTAAAATAACAGAAACCCAAAACATATATATATATATATTATCATCACTTTTATTAAAATAAAGTAAAAAAATCTAGTGTTTATTTTATCAGAAATTTTAGATCAGAATTTTTACTGTAGTGTTATTGATAGGTCTGATTTAGAGACTGCTGATAAGTCTTCTCTATCTGTTAAAGCCACAAATCTTATTTTATTTTGTGATTCTCTGTAGGCTGACTATTCAGTATTATTTAGAGGGGCAGCTAATACACCTTAGCACCCATGGTTATTGGACAATTCTGAAATTCAAAACAGACTTACCAATAATTTCCCCCTCAAGGTACTGCCTTATTTCATCCCACACCAAAAGGAGTTCCCACATCTGGTGTCCCAACAGTGGCCAACAACAACTTCAACCATCAATAATCCGTCAATTATCAAAAAAAAAAAAAAAAAAAAAAAAAAAAAAATCAAATTTAGTCCATATAAAAAAAAAGCCTTTTATCAATAAAAAATTTCAAGCACCTATCAAGTCAATCTGGAATCAGAAAAACTACAAAATTCTAAATCATCATCACCATCAAGTTCTTCAACAAAATCATTTCACTATTATTATCCAAAAAGAGGAGAAACACCACCTGGAGAAGAATCACCTATAGATTATAGTATACCAGTTGGTACACCAAGAACTAAGAAGAAAGATCAAAAGATAGTTACAGAATATTTTCAGAAATTACTCAAGGAACTATTTGAAATTAAAAAGAAAAGTGAAAAAGAGAAAATCAACAAAGAATATATCAATATGGATTCAGCATCATCATCAAAGATACCACACAATCCAGATGAATCCAAAGAAGAAATAATAAATGAAGAGACTATGCAAGGACAAGAAGATATTTCTGATGTAGAAAGACTTCATCAAAGAATGTTGGAAATGCAACAAGAATTAATTGAACTCCTTAAAAAAGAAGGGAAAAGGAAAGAGTCAAGTTTTACCGCAGAAAACAGCCCAATGGAAGAAACTACGAGCATGCCAAGAATCTTTAGACAAGAAGGGTCACCATCACCATTTTCAAGGCCTATGGCCTCATCAACTCCATTCACTTCACAAAGACCAAATACTCTACCAAAGCGGGTTAATATTCATGCACAGGCTTCAAGCCCATTGCAACAAGAAATCCCACGAAACAATACACCCATTGTCAAGATCAGACCAAAGGATTATAGTTTATGGTTTGATGGAAAGGAAGTGGAAAGATTTATTAAAAGAGTAGAAAATATAGCAGAAATTGAAGGAGCAAGTGGAAGGGATATAGCAAGACAGATATCCTTTTGGACTAAAGATCAAGAAATTAGCTACCATATTGAAGGAATGCCTGGATATGAAACTGGCGATTGGGAGCAATTAAAATTGGATATGAAGAGGAGATGGGGAACAGTGTCACCTGAAAGAAGATACAAGCTGTCCTCAATTACTCAATTATTTACAAAGATTCAACAAGAAGGAGGAATTAGAAATATGACCCAATATAAAAAGTTCATTGGTGAATATGAATCCATTATTAATTATCTCAGAAGGTACCAATATATACAAGGAGATATCAATCACAATCAAGAAATTTTGGCCAGTCTTTCCTCAAGTGTTCAAGAGTCTATTTACAAAGAAATGATTAAAGATAAGGCCATGGTGCAAGCTTTGGATGGTGGTTATATTATTCCAAGATTGAAAATCTTAAAGTTATATATTGAACAAGATTTAGAAGCCAAAGTCTTAATTCAACAGAAGGAATTTTCACAACCAAAGTCACAAGAGAAGAAAGCTAGGTTTGAAGAGGAAAGCTGGGAAGAAGTCTTAAAGCAAATGAAAGATCTTACCCAAAAAATTCAAAATCCTCAGCTGCAAGGGCATCAATCAAAGGATACTGGGAAGGAATCAGTTAAGCAAGTATTGAATCAGCTCAAACACCTTTCAGAAGTAGTTGAATCTCCAAATAAAATACAAGCAGGCAATAATCAAGATCAGAAAGTTACACAAAACTCACAGCCACTCAGGCCAAGATATCCTTTACTACCCATATCTTCTGGTTATCAACCATATCTTCCAGCACAAATGGCTCCAAGACAGCCATTGAAGTGTTATTACTGCCTAGAAGAAGGACATTCTGCAATAAGATGTAATCATCTCACAGAAGACTTGGAGAAAAGAATGGTCTTGAAGCGTGGAGGAACATATCTTTTTCCAAATTTTCAAAGAGTACCCACAGAAGGCCCTAAATCTGCAAAAGAATTAGTTAGACATTTTGCCAAAGAGCAGGAGGATTTTACAAAGAAAATGATGGAACAATCAAATCCACCCCAAAAGAAGCAAGAAACAACAGTAATTGAGGAAAGTAAAGGTGAGAAGGCAGCAGCTATAGCTCAAATAGAAGAATGGGGAAACTGGAAACCTCCTCAAATATCACTAGCAAATGAAAATATTCAAATAAATGTTGGGCTTAGACAGACAAGGCAAAGAGCTGCAAGACAGGAAACTCAAAGTCAAACCCAGCAAGAGGATAAAAATGAAACACACAAACCCTTTAAAAAGAAGATACCAGGTGCCTACCACGAGGAAGATGAGGCAGAAGAAGAAATAAGAGTTCTAATTCCAACAAAATACAAGAAAACACAAGAAGGAAAGGAAGTAGATAATGATATTGAAATTATTTCCAAGGAAAAGAATAAAGAGGTACTTAGACAGGATTCACAAAAGATGGAATTAAAAAACAAGGTAAAATCTACACCCAATAACCCAAAGATAATAATTGAACATGTGATGAAGAGAATACTTGAACAAAAGATAAATCTTACTCTTGAAGAAATATTATCAATGTCACCAACCTTTATTGATAAACTAAAAAATTTAACTACCCAGGAAAAAGAAGTAATAAAATCAGTCAATACGTCAAATATTCAAGAAAGACTACTTTCAGTAAAGCTACGGGACTATGATACCCCAAGATTACATTATGCATGCCCACTTGGATTTATGGAAGTATTTATTGGAAGAGAAGAATATCCTACAATGGCATTGGTGGATACTGGATCAGAAATTAATATAATACCAGAGGAAATTGCAATTCAAGCCTCACTTACAAGTAGAAAGCTCAATATGAATCTCAGAGGAATTGGTGGACATACCACATCTTTGGTTGGACTCTCAGAATTTACACCAATTACTATGATAACAGGAGAAGAAAAAGAAATTCATTTATTCATAGCAAAAGGAGCTGTACACACCATACTTGGAAGACCATTTTTAGCAGATAATAATGTTAAATTGGAATTTTCACACAAGCAAGGGGAGATATTTAGTTATCCAGAGCAAGATGGACGTCAATTATGTTTACCAATATGTAACCCTCAAGCTATGGGCTGGCAAATTTCTCCACCAAGAGGTATGGAGCTTTGTGCATCTTCTGAGATCGGAAAATGGTCAATACATGGAGCAGAATCATCCAAAAGAAAAGAAACCGAGGAAACAGAAAGTCAATCTTCAACAATAGTGAAGACAGTATTTCTTGGACCAAACAAAATACCCTTCTCAGCTATTTTTGATGCAAAAAATGATTTGAATGTAATAACTCAGGAAATAGCCCTAAAAGCAGAATTAAAAATCGGCCCTTACACATCTAAATCAACAGATAACTTTTTGAAGCCAATTGGTCAAGTTAAAAATCTTGAAGTCACTTTTGAAGGTGAAGAGAAAACCTACCTGGACTTCTTAGTATTTGAAAATTTCAACCAGATAATAGATGAAGAAAAGTCAAGCATATTATCTTCATCTAAAGAAAGTATTCCACCTCAAACTGAAACAAAATCTAAAGGGAAGGATCCAGAAGAGGATGAATTGAAGGTAGAAGATAGTGAAGCAATAGAAAAAATAAAAATGGAACTGAAGAAGATGAGAAGAAATTTGGACATGGCCATAGAAGACCCAGAGAAATGGCTAGCACTTGAGCTAAGTGGTATGAATGAAGAAGATAAAGTAGAAAGCCCACAGAAGAAATTTAAAATGGATCTGAAGCCACCTGAAGCAAATTCCTCAGGAATTACAGAAGATTATTCAAATTTATTTCAGGAGAAAGCTTGGTACATTAGTGATACTGAAAAAATAAAAAATGACATAATCAATCCATTGGCAAAAAGAAAATTTGAAGAATTGGAAAAGGAAAGTGCCATAATTACTGAAGACAAAATGGATCAAGTTTGGGATAGAAATATTCAAAAGAGGATTGATAAAAAAATGGAAACAGCAGAATCAGAAGATGACTTGAAGTTATACCAACAAAATAATGAAGATTTGGAAGATAAATATAAGCAAGGAAGAATATTTGAAGATCTAGAAGAAGGAGAGTTATCAGAAAATACACAAAGGCTAGCTGGACTTAGCATTCTAGAAGAATTTAATCATGCCTATGATCAAATATTCTGCTTTTCAAGCGCAACTGATCTATTTAATCAAAATAAAGGAATTACATCTGAATTACCAAATGACTCCCAGAATCAAAATGGCATACAGGAAGACATACCAGAATATGAAGGACTGGAAGATTACATAATACTTCCAATAATAACATTTAAGGAACTGTATGATTATGAGCTAGATTCACCAATAATTCAAACCAAATATATTTCAGAACTACCTGGATCAAATCTTACAAATGTTGATTTTCTGGAATTACTAACCACTATTGGAATCAAAGGAAATTTAAGAAATCCTTACTGGAAGAAGCCTTATGGATATTATCAAATGACAATAGAAGGACTGTATCACAAAATGTTATGGGCTCAAGAAGATTTGAATCTAGATGGTTTGGAAATCTTGGGAGGAACTCTTTGCTGGTGTGATTTTGGGTACATGTTTATTCATGAAGTCAAAGGTTTTGTTTCTGAATGGAAAGGAAATACACAAAGAAAACAACGCAACAAGATCTTTGGAGAAATATTGAAGGACATATGTCTTTCAGTAATTCACAACAGAAGGTTGAATATTTCTCAATAACAACTGAAGTAATCCAATTTCAATCTCCAATTAAAAAAAAAAAAAAAAAAAAAAAAAACCACCATAAAAAATAGCAAAAATAATAAAAAAAAATAACCTAAAAAAAAAAAAAAAAAAAAAAAAAAGAGAATTTTTTTCATATCTGTATCAGTATTAGGGCAGTGACCTCCTGCCTTATCAAAGAGGAATTTCAAATAATTAAAAAACATAAAAAAAATGTTTTTTCAACATTCTTATAATTCAGGGCAGTGACCTCCTGCCTTATCAAAGAGGAATTTAAAATCATTCAAAAATATAAAAAAAATCTTTTTTCAACATTCCCATAATTCTGGGCAGTGACCTCCTGCCTTATCAAAGAGGAATTTCAATTTTTTCAATTTTTTTTTGAAGTATATTATCACTCAAGGCTATAAATCAGTATTCAATAAAGGACTTCAAACTCAACATTTTTCAAGATATTTTTTTTTCAATGTATAAGTATTATGATTTTATTTTTTTAAAAAACAGGGGTGGTTATCTGTTCTTATGCCACCTCATATAAAAGAAATGGCACAAGTTTGGGGAAGTGTGGGCCCATAGGCCTTTATTAATGTTATTTCTTTTTTTTAAAAAAAAAAAAAAAACAATGAAAAGATGGTGTGAAGAAACAGCAAAAGAAGATATAGATAGCTGAAAATATCAAAATTATGACCGCCAGTCATAATTTGGTTCTTTGAGACAGGAAAAGATAAAATATGGAAAGCAAAACAAGAAGAAAAAAAATCAACCAAACAAGCTAGGCTATTCAGAGACAGAAAAAGAAGATAGAAGAAGCTCAAAATGTCAAAATTATGACCGCCGGTCATAATTTGGCCTAAAATCAAGAAAGTTATCTCAAGACATGGGGGAAAAATCAACCAAACAAGCTAGGCTATTCAGATACAGAAAAGGAAGATCAAGGAATTTAAAATGTCAAATTATGACCGCCGGTCATAAAATGACCACCTCAATACAGAAAATAATTCAACTCATCAAAAGGCTACTACAATTTATACTGGGTGACGTTCTTATAGCCCCAAATTAATGAGTTTAGCCAGTCTTTGACAAGCACGCATCCTTCCAGCATTTTGAATGAGCAAATTGAAATAAGTACTTCTCAAATTATGATCAAGGTTGAGCACCCTCAATCACAACAAGTTTCCAAAGATCAATTTTGTTTGACAGAATCAAGGAACACAACGATACCAAATTGCATCACTAAGCTTGCTCAAGGCTCAGAATACGCTACCCAGCATGGTTACCCTATTCCAGAAACTGACAGGTCCGGCAGAAGAATTACTACCAGAGGGGGGATTTGAACCCGTTTCAAATTTGATGAAAGTGGAAAGCAACCCGGAATCACTAACCACTACACCATTTCAAAATATAACATCACTCCTCAAATTGAAAACTCATTCAACATCACTCATCAATTTAATCACTCTTTAAAAAAAAAAAAAAAAAAAAAAAAAATTTTTTAACAAAAAAAAAAAAAAAAAAATTTTTTCAACAAAAAAAAAAAAAAAAAACTTTTTAACATAAAAAAAAAAAAAAGAAAAAATTTTTTCACTTAAAAAAAAAAAAAAAAAAAAAAAAATTTTGTTCAATATAAAAAAAAAAAAAAAAAAATTTTTTTCAACATAAAAAAAAAAAGAAAAATAATTTTTTAATAAAAAAAAAAAAAAATTTTTTCAACATAAAAAAAAAAAAATTTTTTTTCAACATAAAAAAAAAAATTTTTTTTCAACATAAAAAAACAAAAAAAAAAAAAAAAACTTTTTCAAGATAAAAAGAAAATGAAAAAAAAATTTTATTTAACATAAAACAAAAAAAAAAAAAAAAAAAATATTTTTTTTTTAACAGAAAATAATTTTTTAAAAAAAAATCTTTTTTCAACATAAAAAAAATTATAATAACAAAAATAAATAAAATAAACTGTCATGATTAAAATTAAGGATAAAAGATCAGATCAAATAAAGAAGGCTAAAATTAGTCCTTGTATGACTTTAAACTACAGGGTAGCAACCTGAAGGCTAAAATTAGTCCTTGTATGACTTTAAACTACAGGGTAGCAACCTTAAGGCTAAAATTAGTCCTTGTATGACTTTAAACTACAGGGTAGCAACCTGAAGGCTAAAATTAGTCCTTGTATGACTTTAAACTACAGGGTAGCAACCTGAAGGCTAAAATTAGTCCTTGTATGACTTTAAACTACAGGGTAGCAACCTGAAGGCTAAAATTAGTCCTTGTATGACTTTAAACTACAGGGTAGCAACCTGAAGGCTAAAATTTAGTCTTTGTATGACTCAAACTACAGGGGTAGCACACCAGAGGGCTGAAGATGCAAGTAAAATCAAGGAATCAAGAAAATAAAAAGAAAAGAGAAGATATCAAGAGTAAAACAAAAAGGAATAATAGAATAATGAAAGCCTAAAGTAAAACAGTAAACTCAGGACTAGCGTTCACAAATGTCCTTGTATGACACTAAACTGCAGGATTTGGTATACCTAATATACTGGGTTTTATCCACCTAGAGACTAATAATCATGGAAGCTCAAGCCAATGCTGCAAAATATAAGTCAGTACTCAAGAAGGTTAGACCAGTCAATGAAGCTATGCCTCAAGATCTGAATCCACCTTTGGGAAGACCTGAATTATCAAGAGATTCATATGAAACACCCCTATCACCTAACCCACCTCCATTTTTTGAAACATCAAAAGTTACAGAAGAAAGAATTTCAATGATAAACTTTGGACCATCTGGATGGTTATCAGAAGAAGAGATTAATTTATTGAAGAATGTTATATTACTAAGGCAAAAGGCTATAGCATTTTGTGAAGAAGAAAGAGGTGTACTAAAACATTCTTATGGAAAACCTTATAAAATACCAGTTATACCACATGAACCATGGCAAAAGAAACCAATACCAATACCAAAATCAATTTTACCTCAATTTATTGAACTAGTCAGAGAAAGAATACGTACAGGACTCTATGAACAATCAACATCAAGCTATAACAGCCCAGTATTTTGTGTGGCAAAGCCCAATGGAAAACTTAGAATAGTTCATGATCTTCAAGACCTCAATAAAGTAACAATCAAAGATGCAGGATTGCCACCAAATGTTGATGAGTTTGTAGGATCATTTTCAGGAAGAGCATGTTATGGATTGGGAGATATTATGGGAGGATATGATGAAAGAGAATTGGATATTACTACAAGACCACTTACAACATTTGAAACGCCACTTGGAAGACTTCAGCTTACAAGACTACCTCAAGGAGCAACAAACTCTGTGGCAGTTTATCAAGCACAAATGACTTGGATACTTCAGGAGGAAATACCAGAGCACCTTGGAATATTTATAGATGATGGAGGAATTAAAGGACCCAGATCAACATATCAGCATGAAACATTGAAGGAGAATCAGCTCATAAGAAGATTTGTTTGGGAATATGCAGTAACATTAGAAAGAATACTTTTCAGGATAGAAGAGGCAGGACTCACAATTTCAGGATCAAAATTTGCATGTTGTGTTCCAGCACTTGATATTGTGGGGCATGTTGTGTCTTTGGGAGGAAGAAAGATTTCAAAACAGAAGATAAACAAGATACAAAACTGGCCTAGACCAACAACAAAGAAGGAAGTTAGAGGATTCTTAGGATTATGCGCATATGTCAGAATGTTTATCAAGGACTTTTCACAAGTTGCAGCACCATTGAGAATATTGACAAGGGAGGATGTATTGTGGAAATGGGATGAAAAATGTGAAGAAGCTTTTATAAAACTCAGGAAGATAGTAGGAGAAGAAATTACTTTGAAGACATTGAATTATGATAAAGGCTCAGGGAAAATAAAATTAGCAATAGATTCAAGTTATATTGCAGCAGGTGCAGTTCTTATGCAAGAGGATGAAAATGGAAAGGATAGGCCAGTACTATATGAATCAGTAACATTTTCCAGACTAGAATCTAAATACTCTCAGCCAAAATTAGAGCTTTGCGGTGTAGCAAGAATACTCAAAAAACTTCAAACAATATTATGGGGTCAACACTTTGAACTTCAAGTAGATGCTAAAGCTTTAATAGAAATGATCAACACACCTTGCTTACCAAATGCACCCATGACAAGATGGGTGGCATTCATTCAACTTTTTTCATTTGATCTTGTACACAAACCAGGAAAAACATTTACTATGCCGGATGGGTTATCAAGAAGACCAAAAGGAGAAGATGAAGAAGAAAGTGAAAGGGATGATTTTGATGAAGAGGAAGATTGGATCAAACCACATCCAGGATTTGGCCTAAAAGAAGTAAATACAAGCAAAGTGGGAAAATTATCAAGGAATAAAACAAAAAATATTAAAATTCCAATAAAGCAGGAAGGATTTGGAAAACATATGCAGGAATATTTGAATACTTTGAAAAAGCCACAATGTGTTGGGGAAGAATACTTCAAGAAAATTAAGAGAAGATCAGTGAACTTCTATTTAGAAGGAGGGCAGCTGAAAAGAAGAAATCAAGCACATCCACAAATAGTTGTATACAATGAAAAAGCTCAGAAACAGATACTAAAGAGAATGCATGAAGAGCTGGGGCATAGAGGGGAAAATGAAACATACAGGAGAATCAAGAAAAGATATTGGTGGGAAGGAATGAAAAAGATAGTCAAGAAATGGGTCAAATCATGTCAAGAATGTCAAAAAAGGAGTCATTTGCAACAAAAAGAAGAAGCAAAGATATCTGTAACATCTACTTTATTTGAAAGAGTCAGCATGGATGCAGTTCACATTAAGGCAGGAAGATGGAAATATTTAGTTGTAGCAAGAGATGATTTTTCAGGATGGCCAGAAACTGTGGCATTAGCAAGGCTAACGGCAAAATCAGTCTCAGAATGGTTTAATTCAGAATGGATTTGTAGATATGGAGCACCCAAAGAAGTCACAGTAGATGGAGGATCAGAATTTGGAAAAGAACTACAAGAAGCAGTCAAAAGAGCAGGATCAAGAATCAGAATAACTACACCTTACTACCCAGAAGCACAAGGAATGATTGAAAGAGGCCATAAGCAATTGAAGGATGCACTTGTAAAAATGTGTGGTGAAAATGGATCCAAATGGAAAGAATATTTATCAATTGTAACCTTGGCAGATAGAATTTCGGTAAAAAGAACAACAGGATACTCACCATTTGAGCTTCAGTTTGGTCAGCAGGCTGTCTTACCAATTGACATAGAAACAAACACATACCTGGCAATAGAATGGAATAAAATCTCAACAACAGAAGAGCTATTGGAAGCAAGAGCAATACAGATTGCAGCAAAAGAGGAAACAAGATTAGCAGCAGCAGAGAAATTAAGAGATTCAAGACACAAATCAGTTCAATATTTGGACAAAAAGATGGCACATAGACTGAGAAATCCACTTGAACCAGGGGACTTGGTATTAGTTTATAATAAACCACTTGAGTCACAGTGGGGATTACTCTTCAAGAACCGTTGGAATGGACCTTATAGAGTCATAAATCAAGTTAATAATGGACCTTATGAGCTTGAAGAATTGGATGGCACCAAACTTACAAGAAAATTTGCAGCAAGTCACATCAAGAGGTTTTATCCAAGAGGAAAGGAAGCTCAATTAAGTTCAGAGTCAGAAAATGAAAGCAGTGAAGAAATTGAAGATGAAGAGTTAATATTGGAGGGAGAAGAAATTGAACAAAATGAATATGATTGATAATGGCAAGCTTTTCAACTGGAATGCTGGGGACAGCATTAAATGGAGAGGGGGATGTGGTATTCCATGCCATTAGTACCAGTTTCAAGCTTACCAATAAAACAAAAGAAAAAAATGATAATAAAACAAACTACGCAAAACATTTTTACACATTACAACTACAGATTTCAAACAGAAATATACAATACGCAGCCTCAAGATCTTATCAAAACAGTATAGTATCAAAGGATATATCCACCTTATCGCATCATCAATAACAAATTACGTCATTAAAGGTAGTTAATCTAAATAAAGGTATATGAAAATAGACCAAAGCATCAGAAGCTGTATTTTCCCCACCTTGATTCAATTTAAAGAAGAAATACCTCAAGGCTATGCATAAAATTTCAATATATTTTCCAAGAACAAATGCTTCCTTAGTAATAATAACACGCATCAAACTTGATAGAAATGATACAATACTAAAATAAAACCACCAGCATAATTCTCTCATAACATACGTAAAAAATAGAAACAAAAAATACTTTCCCCACCTTCAAGAAAACATTACCAGCCAAATTATCTCAAATACATCACATGATTTTGATAAGAAAAAGAACCACCAGCATAATTCTCTCATAAAATACGTAAAAAATAGAAACAAAAAAATACTTTCCCCACCTTCAAGAAAACATCACCAGCCAAATTATCTCAAAGACATCACATGATTTTGATAAGAAACAGAAACACCAGAATAATTTTCTCATATATATCATATGACTAGAAGACAGTTCAATTGTCAGGAGCTGTATTTTCTCCACTTTCTTGGCAAAAAGAAAGTCTCACCAGCAAAATTATCTCAAATACATCACATGATCTTGATAAGAAAAAGCACCACCAGCATAATTCTCTCAGCAAACACCCTGCTACACCAAAACTACACGTCTCACTAGCTAAAAACTCTCAACTATGATTTTTTCTAAGTACCCTATTTTGAGAAGCTCTATGGAGGCCCAAAAGCTATAAATAGAGGTCCTCTCTCCCTCATTTTTCCCATCATCATGGAACAAGTTCCCACTATCCAGGATCACAACCATCCCTGAACTAGCAGGATATCTAGAATAGTAGTAGTGTTTTAGTAGTAAAAGCTCAGTAGCCTTGCTCAGTAGCTTAGTATTAGTGAAGAATAGTAGTATAACCGTAGTAAAAGCTCAGTAGCCTTGCTCAGTAGCTTAGTATTAGTGAAGAATAGTAGTATTAACGTAGTAAAAAGCTCAGTAGCCTTGCTCAGTGGCTTAGTATTATTAAAAAAAGTAGTAGTGATATAAAACTCAGTATTAAAAAAAAATCCTAAAAGAATCAAATCCAGTAGTCTTATTATTAGTACTCATATCAAAAAAAAAAATCATTATAATCAACCTAAAACCATAAAAAATATATATATTCTTATCATTCTTAAAAAAAAAAAAAACAAAAAAAAAATATTCTTATTAGTTTCATTAAAATAACAGAAACCCAAAACATATATATATATATATTATCATCACTTTTATTAAAATAAAGTAAAAAAATCTAGTGTTTATTTTATCAGAAATTTTAGATCAGAATTTTTACTGTAGTGTTATTGATAGGTCTGATTTAGAGACTGCTGATAAGTCTTCTCTATCTGTTAAAGCCACAAATCTTATTTTATTTTGTGATTCTCTGTAGGCTGACTATTCAGTATTATTTAGAGGGGCAGCTAATACACCTTAGCACCCATGGTTATTGGACAATTCTGAAATTCAAAACAGACTTACCAATAATTTCCCCCTCAAGGTACTGCCTTATTTCATCCCACACCAAAAGGAGTTCCCACAACGTGCAACTGGTTCCCGACAAATTCCCAGGCAAAGAAGCTTAGAGAACTTGAAGTAATCATATGGGATGAAATCTCTATGCAACATCGCTATGGGATCGAAGCAGTGGATCACTCCTTAAGGGATTTGAATTGATGTGATAAACCTTTTGGTGGGATATCAGTTTTATTTTCAGGTGATTTCAGACAGATCTTGCCAATAGTTAAGCATGGTGGCATTTACGATCAGGCCGCAGCATGCATCAAGTGTTCTTACATTTGGGAGTGCTTACGCAAGAATTCGCTCAAAGGGAACCTGCGTCTGGATATCAAGGATGGTGGCAACACTAATGACGTTAATGACTTTGCAGGGTGGTTGCAACGTGTTGGTGACGGCTCCCTTCAAGAGAGCGATATATCCACATTGGATGTCTCGAGCTTGAATCACTTTTTTAATGAGAAACCACAAGTTGTTGTCGAACGTGTGATTGCATTTGTTTATGGGGATGTTGGCAGAATCATGTCAAACGGATCCTCAGAAGACGTAGCTGAATATCTTGAAGACCGTGGAATTGTCACACCACTTTGAGTGTTCATGACATTAACACGAACTTATTGCAAAAGATCAAACAGCCTAAATTCATCTCAAGATCTATTGACTCAGTCATTGAGCATTCACAGAATAATGTACCAGAAGAAGTATTAAATGCTATTCAGGTTCCTGGATTTCCTTTTCATGTTCTTGAATTAAAGGTCAAAATTCCCGTAATCTTATTAAGAAATTTGAACATATCCAAGGGACTTTGTAATGGGACGCGGTTAATGATTGAAGATATCAAGCCACATGTCTTAAAGTGTTTAATACTGACGGGTCCCAGAAAATGGACAAGTGTTTTGATTCCCAAAATTAAATTGCATCATGAAAAAACAGATGAACATGCAATATCATTCAGCAGATATCAATTTCCTGTCTCATTGTCTTTTGCAATTACAATAAATAAGGCACAAGGGCAATCTTTTAAGTACGTTGGAGTCTATTTAAATACAAGTGTGTTTGCCCATGGGCAGTTGTATGTGGCGCTTTCAAGAGCACAAAGTAAATTGCGGCTATTTGTGGGGGTTAGTGGTGATAGTCAAGAGCATAGAGTGACTAATGTTGTAGTTAGGAATATTATTCATTGACCAAATGCAATTGTCGTCATTCAGCCTTTTTTGTATAAATCCGGCGAAGCCGGGCGTAAGCTCTAGTAACGAGACAACAACGACAACGACGATGACAACAATAAAATCGATTATTATTATTATTTTTATTTTTTAATTTTCATATATTAAATGACAAAAAGCTACTGCCCCTTTAAATACTAAATAGTACAGCATTGGTACAGAATAAATATACAATAAGGCAAGTAATAAATGTAGTATTCTTTTGTTCAATACAAAAGTAAAAATAATAAAAGTAGAGATAATTTGTAAAAGGAAAAAAGAAAAGCACCTTTTCAACGGTGGAATACTCCAACATTGGGTCCAAAAGACCCCAGAGACACGTAATTGTGCAAATGAACAAAGGAGAAATCCTGAAGGCCAAGCTATAGCAAAGCCATTGAGGAATTCAGAAATGACTCAAGGAGCTCCCTGAGGGAATTTAACCTTAATTTTCAGCCATTCCTAAAATATTCCACTTATGAATATTTTTCCAAAGAGCTTCTAAACCCAGGAGCTTCAAGTCTAAAATTCTCAAAGCGACGCATTTGAGGGGAATTTTTTACTTTATAGGAGTTCAGTGAAGCTATTTTAGCTCTTAACCTAAGCTATGCTCATAAAGGCTAATTCTCAATAGTGCCAAGGAGACTATTTGAAGAGGCCTTAGTGAATATCCAAGAGATAAACTAAACCATTTTTAGAGGCAATTCAAGTGCAATTACTTCAAGAAATAAAATCAACAATTCAATAAATTCTGAAATAAAAGAAAGATGTACCTTTTCAATGAATCTTGTCAGCTCAATCACCCAGGAAGTTCTTCAATATGGCCAAGTATATTACCAATGATTAATAAACAAGGGTTTCCAGTATTGAGTTAGCTCATACTCAGAATTTTACATATACAAGCCTCTCAATCAAGCCTGTGGGCTTTTAACCCACTAGTTTATCTAATAAGTTTTATCTTAATTTTCATTTTCTCTTTTCTTTATTTCAAATAACTATACCTTGATTTCAGCCATTGGCTCATATTTATTTTCCTGTACAGTGGATATTTGGTGGTTATATAACTAAGTATCGTTTATTCCGTCTGAAAGGTGGAAATAGTAATAAATATTTTATTTCGGCTGGGTTATTACTTTTCTCTAATATATCAAAGAGATACAATCCTCATCATTATTCTTTTCACTAATTGGGTTCAGAAAAGTCAGCTCTTTATTAATGAGTTTCAGGAAACGCTAGATCTCTAAGATTCCCCATGAAAGATAGCTAGTGTATTCAAATTTGATTTAGAAACTTAAAGGGACTGAGATCATTGGAAATGAACAAGAGAAAAATATTAAGGTCATTTTTATGTAATAAGCGTTTTCTCAAATCTTTGTGGTATTCATTGGTTTTCCAAAGGGGATAGCCTTGAAGGACTCAGATTTCATATGTTTAATAATATATGTTTAAGCTTCATACATAGATATCTTTGCATAATACTTGATGAATGTTTATGACTGGTATGGGAGTAAGACCTAGGTCTATATTTGTACTCACCAAGTCTTATTGTAGATAGCGTCATTATAAAAATGAATATTTCATGAATCTCTCCCGAGGAAGTTTTTACTTCCACTAGGCTAAATGTTTCATAAAGCCCACCGAAAAGTGAAAATATCTGTATCACAATAATCAGAGGCTCTCAGAGATCCCCGTCGTTCAAAATCAATCCCAACGGAAGAATTGATTTTAGGTACAAATATATGTGGGACTGTAGGATAATGGAGAATGGGGAACGGAGTCAGTGTTGACAAGTTGATAACTATAGTTGGTTCATGGAAGATTCATCCCATCGAGTACAAATTGGTAGAGACTTCCAATAAATACGTTTATGATAAAATATAATACATAGTACAGGCGTCCATAGTAAAAAATCTAATGCATCGAAAAATTGTTTGAGTTTTCCACAAATATAAGTGAAACCTACTTTTTGAAAATATATTCCAGCCTAATAATTAAGATTAAGATATCATGGAATACTATGGGAGGTTTGTGATTACCAAGACTTTTTAACTTATAATACTAAGCCAATTTAATATTGCTGTAATACTTATCTCAAAGGATTGTTAAAATACATTTTAAAAATTTAGCATAAGCTCCGATAGACCCTTAAAGCACTAAATAAACAGATTTTTTTCCAGAGAAAGAGGCATATAATCAAAAGCTAAATAGAAAACCAATCAGCAAGTCCTAGGCTATCAATAAGACCTCCGAATGAATTTTACTTGCTTATTATCATTTTTTTCAAGCCCGAGATACATTTTTATTTGAGCCTTTCTTATATAGATCTTATGAGATAAGAGATATGATAATATTTGTTTTTTTGGTTGGAAAACCTTGATATAATTATCTATGAGTTTGAATAATCAAGAATATCATCTATTTGGGTGGTGAAATATTGTTTCAACTGAATCTTTTATTTGAGGACATATTGAAGATTTTTTCATTTATTGTATATATTTCTTTGCACAATTCGAACTTTATGTTAATCGCTGAGCATTTTTGTATTTCATCTGCCCGCATTAATCCAAGATATTCCTTAAGCTGGATATTCTGTGAAAGAAAACATATTTTCTTTCAGAAATAAAAATCAAAATAAATTCTTCCCACAGGTATTCAAAAAGGACTCGTAAACAAACTTCATTTCTTTAATCTATCCACTTAATAATTCTCAGATCTTAGTGGAACCACAAAGAAAATTTAGAATGATAACAAAAGGCTCAAAAGCCTCACCCTCATTGGTATTAATGTATCTTCCAGAGAATTTTTTTCAAGCTTAATGACAAGTAGCCAATCTATCTAGAGACCCCTAAATAAATACTGAATTATATTGACCCTCAAGAACCAAATCTCATCAGTAATCACCTGATATCTTCTGGAAGCCTTATTATAACAGATAATACATATCAAATAGGTATATATTTAAGGGTTTAGCTATAATCAAAGTATAATGATTCTATAAAATACAACACCTTATAGTAGTACTGATATGACACTTGAGGAAGTGTTCAATGAAACAATGAATATAGAGAACTTACAGGTATTAAATATGAAGAATACTGCTCTCAGAACTATATATTTTCTCAAAAGATTGAAGAAGAACTGAGAGAAATATAATCATGAGTAAATATAAAATAATATTTCCACAATTTTTTGATTAATAATCAATGTAAAATTGCAAACTGTCAATTGGTTTTATTTAAGAACCCATATCACATCATGATCAAAGCCTACTTATATGTTACAAAGTAGAAATCTTACTTGAAGATTAAATACCTATATACTTGAAAAAACGTATTAGCTTTATATATGAACTTCAAAGCTTCTCAAGGAGTATTTCTGGAAATTATTTTCATTTTTGTGAAAAAATGCATAAGGATCTATTTTTTCAACTAAAGCACAAGTTTTCTTTCTAAATGTTATGAGTTTTGGTTTCATTTTTTTTATTTTTTGGATCTATAAACTTCAAATCAAAGTATATTTTCAATAAATAACTATCATGGTGCTTTTATAATTAACTTTAAGTAAATGTTTCTTCAATATACTATACTTCACTTGTGAGCCTTGAGGTATATTTTACATACCCAAATAGGCCACAATTGATATTAAAATATATTCTGGAATATAGATAGCCCATTATTCATGTATATATCCAAAACTAATTATTTTTCACATAGAAAAATATGAATAAATTTTGTATGAGTAAGTAAGTCCATGAATTTCAGGCCAGATTTGGATTCTACACTAATAATTCACCTAGGGTAGGTCCATAGACTGGGTAAGCTGAAATTAACTCTATGAAATGGTAATATGGAAAATACTTCAGCACCTCATCATTAATACCACATAAAAGAATTGTGAATTTTTTTTTGCATTTTCATGCCGAAATGATGGTATTGTGAGAAATCCAATGTTACATATACACTAAGAATAGTGTTATGCATGTTTGTGGAACTTGGAATTAGTGTATGATTATATACAGTTCTTAAAATTATATTTGATATCAGTCTTTAATCCTGAATTACTATTTTTGACATGAAAATAATTAAGGGGGAGAAACAACATCCAAGAGAAAAGCCAGGGTACTCAACTTCTGAATCCTCTGAGGTGTATCCAGCTCCAAAAACTGTATCCATGGCTGATCTTGGACGAATTGGTCTTTTAAAGCCTTTTAAGAAACTTGTACAAAGTTAATATCCCATTAAGTCATGGGAAAATCACAAATAAGGTGTTATTTTGACATGAAAGGAGGTAATGACCAACTCTGACACCTGTAACCATTTTCATTCTTAATTATTTTCCATATATTATCTCAAAAAAGAGTAATTAAGACACTTTTGGGACTAGTATGCATGAAATTACCCCTTGGAAACCAGCTATCTCTATGCTTTATGCCTATACCATCCAGAAAATGAGGTAAAACTTCAAAAATTGAGTAAAAATAAACTTATCCATGAATATTTCTGAAATATTCAAGACCAATGAAGAAAGGGAAAGTCCATGCTCAAGCCACAAGTAATTATTACTTAATAATTCAAATCAAAAGTTTTACTTACAGTCCATCTTTGATCATTTCATGTCAAACACTGAACCTTCAAAAATTCACAGATGATACAACCTGTGATAATATTTCCAGTAAAATTTATACCTTTTAGAAAACAATATATTTTCTAAAACAAAGCAATATATTTTCTAAAACAAAACAATATTTAATTTAGTAAATCCTTTATTTATTAGCCATAAATTAGTTGATAGCCACATAAAGCTACTTGATTATATTATTATGGTAATATTATGTGACTAAAAATGATTCAATAAGGAAAAAAACTAATGAAACTGGTTTCTCACCACCTGTATTTTAAGTTTGCTCCATTTCACACATTTTTGAGCTCTTTTAGACTTATAAGAACCCTACTATTGCTGTTTTTTCCAGATATCATCATAATCATCTTATCAATCAGTTTACACAATAATACCATTGGTAAGTATTAGTGAAAACCATTCTTAAGTCTTTTTATATTTTTAAATCACTCAGAAAGACAGGAAATAAAATAATAGTACTATTATCAATTGATTTTCACTATTAATTTCTGTATCACTGTTTAAAAAAAAGTGTTTATCCCTTTAATACACAAATAATCCGTCAAATAACTCTACCAAATATTTTTCAAGGTATTTTTGGAGTAATAGTGAGTGAATTAATAATAAATTCTTGAATTTTTTCTCTATTTTTTTAGTTTTCTTCAAGAATTTATAATATTTCTTCTTACAAAAGATGGCTATTTCATAAAATAATATTATATTACTCTAAATAATAAAGATTTATTATTAAAACTTTCTGTAATGTATTCTAGTACACAGTTACTACTTACTTTTAGAATAACTGGTAGTTTATAGCAAGGAGAAAAAATAGTTAAGAAATCAATAATTTATTTGTTAGAACAAATTTATTTATTATATTTCATAATAACAGTCATAGTAATCTTGATTGATAGTAATATTATCAATTTTTCATAGAAAAACTTTCCATCACTAACACAAATTTTCAATACTACAAATAATTTTAAAGTTTTGAAATCCTCAGGGAATTTCAAGGGATAACATTTTACTGCAAGATTATTTTTGAATGTAAATAGTTAAAGGAATTTACTTTCAATTAAAAATTTATTTTTCTTTATTACTTAAAAACAGAAGATTTTTGGAAACTATTTTGCACTTTCCATTTGTGGTTTTCTCAGAAATCATCTCCAAATTAGTCTTATTTTGCTTCATTCACAATATTTCTATCAGTTAATTCCCAAAATATGTTCAATTAAAAAGGTATTCTAGGTGACTGAGCTAAATAAACACAATTATTGGCCGATGAAATTGCCTTTTGGATATTTCTTTTCATAAATCTTGAGTTTAATCAATATACAGTCTTCTAAGTTTGAGATGGGCTATCATTTAAAAATGAGGAAAGTAGCTTTAAAGGAAAAGTTTAAACTAAGAAGGAAGTATTTTGAGGTATTTTCAATGGTAATTATTCCCTCTTTTCCTTCCAAATAATTAATAACTCTTTATCTGAGGAAAAATTAACCTGGAAGCTCCAAATGTCATATTTTCTGTTCACAGTTTTTCATAAATTCACATAATTGTTTTTCCTAATTCAGAAGAAAACTTATGCTCAAAAATAACTGAAAGAGAAAGCTAGATTACATTGGCAGTTTACAGTAAAATTAGAGAATATTTTGTTGTTTTGCACCTTAAAGGTTCATTTTCTGAATTTTTGTGTTGCAGCAGCTATTGAAATTGGTTCAAAGCATTTATCTAAGATTACCTTTCTACAATTAACACATAATGGCTTACCTTGGAAATTATTTTCAATAACCTTAATAGTATTGAACATCTTGGGTATCTGGGTCTTGAAATTCTCTTGATAAATGAACTTTCCTGCCACATTAGGGATCCATTTTTGGGGGTTTTTTGAAAGAAATTGAGCCAGAATTCTTAATTACATTTCTTAGGGATTTTTTATCTGAGATTCCCTAATCAGGAATAGATAATTTTGTTTTTCTTTTTATTTAAACTGATTTTATACTAGATGAAGTAGAGAAACAAAGCCATGAAAAACGGAAGTGGAATAATTGTGGAAAACAAAATCTTAAAGCTTTCAAAATACTGAGTGGTATTAAAGAGAATTACAAATGATAATACATAAATTTCAAACTTTCAAAATATTAGAAACTTGAACTAAATTATCTTAGCTCCACATTACATAGTATTTATATTTACGAATTATATTTAGAAACACATATGAAACTAGCTTAATGCAAACATATGGCCAATAATTGGAGTGATCGGAAATGTGATCAGGAATATCATAGCTCAAGGAATAATAATAATCTTATAATTACATAATTTGATTAATAAATCTTAATTATCTTAGCACCTGATAATATAGAATGTAAATCTATATTTTTACCTTACACAAAAAAATTATAAATAAATACAAGATGACAAGGAATACAAAATCCTTTATAATCAAATAATAAAAGACACTCAAGATAATAAGCTTTCTTAGATTGAAATACCTTCTATGAGAAAATATGTCAAAATAATAAATAATTTAATTAATTTTTAATTTAAGTATATATAAATATTAACAAATATCTGTATCACTGATACTTTCAAATATACCAAATTATATGCAATTTTTACCATTTTCTACAAAAGAACGGTTTTTCCATGAGAAACACTGTCTTTTTTATGAATTGAAATGAATGATTTTATCATTAAGTCTCTCTGGTGTCAAAGAATAAATTTACAAAGTTTAATTGACATATTATCAAGCTAGATTTAGATTTTTGACCACAGACTTGGTAAAAATCTGCTGTTTTTGATTGTCCTGTTGACAATTTCCTTTTTAGAAGTAATCAAAGCCTGAATTAAACATAAAATTTCAGTCTTTACAATATATTTGAGGAAACATATATTTCTTTCCACTGAAATATGGGAACAGCCTCTTATTAATTATTCTTTTAAGCTTATCATTGTGGATTTCTACAGAAATTATCTATTGGAAGAAAAATCATCAAAATTAGATTTTGAATTAAGTAATCAAATTCCTTTAAAATTAATTGAAAAAACTCTATTCTTTCGTAATCCACTGTCATATAATTCATAACCTATAAGAGCACGCCCACCAGTCTTTCTAAATAGTGAAATTTCACAAATTAGCTTGTGTGGGTCCCAAAAACAACCCCCACCAGAATTTCTAATTGAAAAATTATTTTGCCATCGTTTCTCAAAGAACCCCTTGGGTTTTCGAATCTTGCAACCCTCTAGCTCACCAAAAGTCAAAACATACATTTAAAACATTCCACACCTCTTGCTGTTATGCATCTTTTTTTCATCTTGAATCTATCTAATCAATATTTCTTCCCTTTGAAATCTTTTTTTAAAAGATGGATCTTTATGTATATCCAACCCTATTTTCTGAAGATGGGCAGCCATAATCTTGTATATCTTTACATGCTGATGACAAAATTAAAATCATTACATGTGAGCTCATTTGAATTATTTCCTCATCTTATTTTTCTACATTGTTTTTTTGTTTTTGGGTATCAGAAACTGAAAAGAAACAAAGCAAATATGACAATTAAAATTACATGAAAGACATTCAGCTCTGAAAGTGAAATAATAAATCAATAAGTTGAGAGCTTTTGAAGCTCAAAATTTGGCTACTTTGAAAAATGCTGCAGCTCTGCGAGTAGGAATTCCGCAGCATGTGGGAGATATCTCTTCGTTTAGCTCCCGGGAGTATAGAAAAGCTGGTGGAAATTCTCCTTATGATAATTATATGGTCTTTGAGATAGGGTATGAGAAACCTTCTTTACTTACAATTTATTATCTGTTAGCTGGTGCCTCTTATGGCTTCCAGACCAAATACTAGGAATTTTAATAAACTAAAGAGAAGTGGAATACTACTAAATGTAATTAATAGACAAGTCACTTGATTTAAGATTGTGTACTGTTGGAATTGAGGCTTGAACAGTAATAATAAATTGTAAAAAATGAATTTAATCACTTTTAAAGGTGAGAGCACTAATATTTCTAAAATAAAATGTAAATGATTTTAATTGTAAGAATATATTTGTGTAAGAGCTGTTGTAGTTACAAATTTGAAATCAAAATAATGTAAAATAATTTTGTTTCTAAAGAAAAAAGATTTGCTATGGTGACAGGAGCAAATGTAACAATAAAATTAATGACATATTGGGAGCATATACTATGACATGTTGAGTGATTAGTCATAGCAACAAGATTTAATTCATATTATAATAATATGAATTGAAGTATTTGAAATTTATACAAAATAATAAAAGAAAAGAAGACAAAAATTTAAACAAAGTAATTGGAGTCTGTATAGTAGGTAAAGGTTTGCAAGCCTGCAGGCTCACATTATCACAGGTACGTTTTTCCATGAGAATAATCTTATTAAGAGAATACGTCTTGATTTATTTGACCCTCAAAAATTGAAAAGATTAATAATAGAGATATTTAACGTATTTTATATCAATCAATGAAATTTATGGCTGTAACCTCAAATAAATGGCGCAAAAAGGTTAAATTATAGTTAAATAATTACTTAATCAAGCTAAGACTCTATTATTTTTTCCTTATTATTGTATATTGAATTTCTTTATATCTATTAGTACCATTATAGTCACCAGGAGGAATATCTTCAACATAAAAGCGCCTGCTCTTCAAAATTCCTCCCCCAGACTTTCATATGTTATAAAATTTCATCTTTATTAATTCAGCGACTTATTATTAGGAATTAAGTTGGATATTTGAGAATTATTGTAGTTTCTATGATTTCATCTTCTAAATTAAACTTCAAGAATATTTTCTTTCTGAATCTCATTTCTATTTAAAAGCTTCATATTATCATACTATAAAAGCTGTTGATTTATAACTGGTGTTCCTTTTCTGTAGCTAAATTTTTTTAACAAAGTTAAAATTATTGAAAAAAATGTTTCTCAGTATTTTTAATGGTATGCGTTCTTAAATATTATGATTTTCCTATATTCTAGAATATGTTTTGAGATAGTCTTCCTTAATTATTCTTCTTAAACAATGATATTGGTAATTTCTTCATTTAGTTAATATTTTGTTATATAATACTAATTTCCATATTATACATTTGTTGAAGGAAATTACCATTTTAATATATTAATATAAATTACATCGTTATCAGCACCCTTAAACATGCCAAGTATCACAGCCCGAATCTCCGATTTCTATAATACCCAATAGCACATTTGGTTCTTAGTATTTTCAAACACTGAATCCAAAATTTCATGGTTTCTTAGAGCCTCAATAATTAACTTCTTTCTTCAAAGCACCATACCTTTTTCAAGATAAAAACTCACATATTGGACTTCCAATCTACCCACTCAAATTATACAATTCAAAAAACCTACCCAAGTTCATTTACCACAATTCTTAAAAGCTTATAGTTCAAACATCTTAAATTGTTGCTAGTTTAGGAAAAACTAGTTAATAAAGGAATTAACTTGTTAAGAAAAAACACACCGAAAAAGTACTTTTTTCCTGTTTTTTGACCGATTTTTTTATTCCATTTTGTTTTTCTTGATTATTGAGAATTGTTATCATTAGGAAAAAGCCAGAATTTTTTTTTTATTTTTGAGGTATGTTTTTATTCTTCTTCTTTTCTAGTTTTTTTTTTAATTTTTGGAAAGAAAAACTATAACTTACTTTTCATTCTCTTCTTTGTAAAGTCCAATGTTTATTCCTTTAATTATTTATTGTTACAATTTTTTACTTTCTTTAAAATAATTTCTTATCAAAAAATAAAACAGTGTAATAAATTTCTTTATCAAGAAGCTTTTTCTTTTTTTTGACTAATTTTGAAAAGGTGAGTTCTTTTTCTGAAAGATTATTTTTCTTTCAAAAAGCCAAACAGCTTATTTTTTCATTCTAGATCTTTTGAGTATTTTTTCGTTTCGGTAGTAATTTCAAAAAAAATCGAAGTTAATTTGGAAAATTTCTTTCTTTTTTGAAAAAAAAAACACTAAAAGCTGACCCTTTATCCATGTTTTTTTTGATTGTTCCTTTCTTTTTTTATGGCTTAACTAATGTAATAAAATGGTTTTTTTTGAAAAAAGAAAACAAAATGATTCCTTTGATTTAATAATAATTCAATTTTTCATCATTTTTTTTCATTTTTTTCTGTTTTGAAAAAAAAGAGATTTTTTGTAGAATCTCTTTTCAAAAAAAATGCTATAGTATTTTTTTGTGATTTATTTTGATTTTTCCAAGTTTTTTTATGAATTTTTCATTTTTTCAAAATTAGAAAATGAGTTTCTTCTTTCTTTTCTGATTCTTAAATTTCATAATATAATGTAGAAACTTCGTTTAAATAATATGTTTCATTTCTTGTATTTGGATTTATTTCTTATCTTTTTTGACATATAAAATTGTTCATGCTAATAAACAAAACTTAAAAAAGAGTATAGCATTCATTAAGCTGTAAATATATTCTTAGAATTACATACTTTAAGTTGCTAAAATAAAAAGAAATTCAATAGTTAAGATCAAACTTGAATGAAGGAAACCATTTGGATCAAACCATAACATAGAAATATCTACAAAGAAACAATTTTTAGTTTCATTAATATATGGGAATCCAATTTTGGATTATATGAGCTATTTTTATTTGAAAAATATGGGGTTTTCAATTTTACTTTGGTACCAAAGTACCAAAAATGAATGAGCAGTTTTTACTCAAATTTGAGTGGCCCTATTATGATTAAATAGGGTCCATGGAAGAAAGATTATTATTCTTTAATAAAAGGAAAGGAACATTGAAGTGATATGATAATAACATTACTTTCATATATTATTTCCAAGAAACAGCTCACATATGGGATTCTGTTCTATCATCTTTAACTAATTACACTATCAAGAATAATAACTTTCTGTCATATGCATTATATTTATCTTTCAATTTCAAATTATAAGCATCCTTTTATATTATTTTGAAAGATATTTCTATTGAGGATTTTGTGAATTTCATTTCTTCTTATAAGTATATTACTTTCATATACCTATACTTACAAATATTTTCTTTTAGTGACCATAGTAATTATTGGAAACCCAAATAGAGTAATCTAATTAGTTAATTCATAAAATAAATATAAAGACTTAAAAGATAAATCCTATAATTTATTTTATGCATATGAATTTATATTTTAATTAGTTTTCTTATTATCTTGATAAAAATGAATAAAGAGACAAATAATTTGGAAATCTCCATGAAAAACTCAATATAAGGAATAATATGCTCAAAATTATTTCTCTCAATTGAATTTATTATTGATTATTATTAGTAGTAGTAAGTTAATTAAAGCTGTTTTAGCATTCTTTCATTTTTCCCTATTTTATAAGTGATTCCTGATAGCACAGAAATGAATAGCCGAAATAAAGCTGGTGGATGAGTCAATGGAGCTTGTGAATCCTCAGAATCCCCTGTCAAAAATTATAAATAGAGACTAAACAGAACTTTCTCTACTATGAAGAGAAAATTATACATTTTAAATGGCTCAGAATTTAGGAATAAATTTATTTGAGTCTTTTCTTCACTTCTGCTTAAGTTTTGATCTCTTTACTTGAAATTACCTGAAAGAACACGCTCGATCTACCCCATTTCAGATGGATATAGACTGAAAATTGAATTTAATTTTACAAAAGATAAATGAAAGGGCCATATGATCAGCTTTGAAGAACAGTAAGCCCTGAAGGGGAAATTTACAAATATACCAATAATTTGCTAGCTGGAAACAATCAATTGAGCCCCAGTCTCAAGGGAGAAAATAGACACTTACATGTTTCAATTCCAAGAATACTAAATAAAAGTTTGGGGAAAAATCCTGATGGGAGATGCCTACTCAATTGTATCAATACATTCTGAGCACCTCTCACATACTAAAGAAGCTCATGGTAGAAAAAGACATATTGGGATCAACCAATAGTTAACCTCATTGGAATCCAAATGCCAAATAAGAGAATTTAGGAATTATTGAAGCAATAAAAAGCTGAAAGGAAAACCCAAATCGCAGGAAGACCCATGATCCTCCACCAGTAAGCTTTCACCAAGCAACGAAGTATTCAGAAAGCAATATAAGAGCTTTAAAAAATCGTAACATGTCACTTACAAGATCCCCATAATCCAAAAAAAATTGTATTAAGAATTTGTTTTGCATGGCCTGGAACTTTATTCACTTGAAGGACAAGGAGAAAAAATTATGAGAGCCCAATACTTCCCACCAAAAAAATATTTGAATTTTCAATTTCAAAATAGGTTAAATAAAATTAATAGAACCAAATCATGATTTTCTGAGTTAGTTGAAAAAATCAGAATAGAAATTAGCAATATCAATTTTTTTTTTCAATTAATAAGTCAAAGAGTTCATTTTATGATACTAAGAGATCAATAATATCTCAAAATTATCCACACAAAGATCTTATATAAACATGAATCCATTAAAAACCAAGACGAATTTTAAAGAATAAATATTTCAATTTGTCAGAGTGCTTTAGTAATACCAATAGTTACATTTTTTCTAAGAATATGTCTACCTCCACTTGAATGATGCAAAGGGTGTTCAGTGGAAGGAGAATATGATCATATTGCCTTTATTCAAATAATTTATATGATACAACAATACTATGTGATAGCTTATGAATAAATAACTGAAATTTATCATCAATTATTCCTAAAAAATACCAAGAAATGGTATTGTGAATTAAAAGAAACCACTGGAGGAAATTAGAAATAACTACAATATGGTCCAATGATGCATGGAAATTTTAAACAAAAAATTTATTTTGAATATTTTTTCAAAAAATGATAACATAGTCCCTTATAATTTTTCTTGAATAAAAAATGGCTCAATTATATTTAGCGCAAAATTTCACACATGTTTTCCCATTGGAATATTCTAAATGGAGTTGAGGAAATACTAAACATGCCTCAAGAAGAAGAGTCATTTAATCCTGCTCACAGAAAAATATATTAATTCCCTGGAGAGGATAATAAAAAGTACAAAAAGTGACAGGATATAAAATAATTAGATGAAAAATCAATCAATTAAGAATATTCAAAATAAGACTTTGAAGAAAAATTGTCTGTATAAAATGAAGTAAAAAAGTGTCATCAACGTGGTAGTACAGGATACTTGTCCAAAGATATTTTGATCATAGAATTATATAGAACATCTCAATCCCAAATTGTAAGAGTCAAAACAAAAAAAACAAGTTCAAAGGGGCTCTTTATAATAAACATTGGTCTGGCACTCAGAAATAAAGGACTCACTCAGAAGAGTGCACAAGAGCTAAAGGATGAAAAAGGATAATATATTTATTTAGAAGAAAAAAACAAAATTAATTCAAACTTTAGGAAATCCAAATGGCAAAGATAAAACTAAAATAGATTCTTGATCAATTTTTTAACTAGTCAGGGTGAATAAAAGATTAGTAAGGAGATTATCAACAAATATTCAATGAGAGGCAAAAGGAAGAGTTTAAGATGATTGAATTATAATTATCAGTATTCAATATCAATAATAAATAAAATAAGTAATAAAAATATTTTCAGCGTAATTAACTAGGTGAAGAGAGTCCACATGGCCAAAAGAAAGGCTTTCTTACATGAAAAACCTGGGTTCTTATTCACTAAATCCTAGTAAAGGTTCCTCTATGAATTATTGGTAAGGTAATTTTTGTGTATTAATCTCTTTGTGATAATATCATTATCCAAGATTACTATTACTTTAACAAAGGAAATTTGAAATATTATAGATTATTTTAACCAAAAGTATGAATATAGCTATTATAAATATTGATAAACTAAATATTAATAAACAATCTATAAGCAAATTCATATCATGAATAATTTTCACATTGAAACTAATTAAAGTTATGTTTTAAAAGAATCAGAGATATTTATAGAATTGATACAAAGCTCTAATAATAAGAATATAAAAGCTTTTATAGAAAGAATTATATTTTGCTCATTTTATATAAGACTTATGAAGTAAAATAGTTTTTCTTGACAAGTATTTCTTAATGGGTATTCTTTTAATGGTATAAGATTATCTCTTTTGTTTTTATATCCACTCCATTCCTTATTTTAGAAATTTCTATCATCAAGATATACAAGGCTTAAAATTTGAGGAAAAGTTTGGTGAAAACTTATACTATGTTTGGCTTGGTAGATCTTATGGATCTGTGGGGAATCTCTTAAAAATTGGTAATTAAGAAGCTTCCTATGCATTTCAAAATAAAGTAAAATCAATTTTAGTGGTTTCTCACCTTTTGAAAAAAGTTTTCTTCCACTTTTTATTGAATTATAATGGTTGGATAGCTAGTTTTCTAGATGTGAATTATTGAGAGTGTAGAAATGTTAAAGATAATTTCAAGATAGCATGTTGACTGATAAGGATCATAGCAAAATTTAGGGAAAAAATATTTCGATCATTCCAAAATCAGCTTATCAATGGAGATCTTATTTTAACTTAAAATGATGGCACTCCATTCCAGTTAAATTTATCATAGATGTAAATTGTAATTTTTGAAATTTAAGCTTCATACCTGATATGAGTTTTTCCCTGATTGAATTCATTTTAATTTTCAATAGGTATATGGGGACTTCCTAATCCTTTAAATTACATTCAAGTTGTTTTGCAACTCCCAAATAGGAAAATACTTTATAAATGGTGTTTCAAGGTCCACTGGAAATTCTCTACCAATTTTTCAATCCAGTTATCTATAAAGCCAGTTCTGACACAATCCAACAATTATATTATGTTTAGAAAATGAATCCCCATAGTTTTCACTCTTAAACCAGGTGAGAAAATGATTATCATTCATTTCTCACACCAATAATATTAATTGAAACAAAGATTTTACCACTCAAATAATTTATCTTTTTGTTTGAAAGAACCATAGGATACACACTTAAAGTGAAATTTGCTTCTATGATCCTACAATATATGGTTAATGATAATGTTTTCTAATGGATCAATTGAGCAAATCAATATATAAACACTCTGAATATATTAATCCAATCAGATATTGAAGTAAATTTGAAATTTTTAAATGATTTCAATCATGATATTGGAGGATATGAAATGAAATTCTGACAAAATAAAAAAAGTAATTTTTTAAGAAGCCTGTAGACATAATTGAGAGTTAGTAATAACAAAACTTTGTAGGTACATTATTAATGATAATTACATGGATTCCTTTAGTAATATTAAAGCTCATGGAGATTTGTTCTTTAGATTATATATAAGAATGTATTTGGATATGGCATATGATAGCTATAGAAGATATTTTTTTTTTATTCAATGCATATTTTTAATTGTAGATATTCTGATTGGAGATTGTGGCTGTATGTAAGCTATGTACCTTTGAGATTGAATCCTCAATTTTCAGTGAATACTATCAAACACTTATATAAAGCTAAATTGATATATTTTGTTCTTTCTGGATTCCTATAGAATTCCATTAATCCTGGCTTCAATCATCTCAAATTATTAAATGTCTTTTTTCAATATTTAAAGCACAGGTTTATTTGGATTTTTTTATATGGAATATCCACAAAAAATTGTTTTATTTGATTTAATATTCTTATTATTATTGTAATTCTCATTTTACATAAAGGAATATTTCCAAAAACAATTTTTATTAACATTTTGAAAAAATTTCAAGCTACACAAAATCAATCCTCAACCTGAATGGTAGTAATTTTTCAAAGTTTCTTGAGTAGATTAATTAAAAAAATGATCATAAGTACCCATTGTTAAATCATTACTTACTATTTTTGGCTCTGAAAAAATTCTGTGACTTTCCATAATTGTTCTTCCAAGGCTATAATCCATTATAATGTTAATGCTTGAGCTATGATTTAAAAACCTAAATAGGCCATAAATAACTCTAAAGTGACTTTTGAAATATGAAAAACTCACAAATAATGTGCATAATCAAAATCCATTACTTTCCCTTCAGAGAAATAAGAATATCTCTTTATAAGGAATTAAATTGATGTATTCAAGGCCAGATTGGTATTTTACACAAACATTAAATTAGATTGAATTAGTGTAAATTAGCTTAAATTAACTCTATAAGGTGTTAATATGTAAAATACTTCAACAACTCATCATAGATACCACATAAAATAATTATGACTTTTTTTTTAAAATTTGGAGGCCAAAATAATGTGATTATTGAGATTTCTATTCTTCTGATACACTAATATTATTTTAATTCATTTTTATGGAAATTATAGTTACTGTGATTTTACATAAAACTTTGATACACACATGGTGGATGTAATTCTTTGAGCCAAAATTACTATTTCTGACATGAAAATAGCCAAGGAGGACAAAAGGCATTACAGAGATCCAGAGTAACCCAATTTCTGTGGCCTCTAGGGGGTAGAAATTCCTAAAGCTTGCATAAGTGGCTTATCCCAATCAATTATTAAATTAGAACCTTTTTTATGCCTTGTTACTAACACTAAGTTTCATTGAATCATAAGATGATAGCAAATAAGGTGCTATTTTGACATGAAGGGGAGTTAAAGAGCAACCCTTAATTGTGTTACTATCTCCATTTTGAATTTCTTTCCATTATTAAGCAAAAAATATTAATTAAAAATGTTTTTGGGACTAGTATCTATAATGTTACCTCTTGTAAACCAGCTGCCATTATACTACATAGAAAATGAGGTAAAAATTCAAGAAGTTAGTATAAATAGAATTCTTAATGAATTATTCTAACTATTGCATTATCAAGACATAAGGGAATAATAAACACTGAGCCCAAAAATACTAATTACTTAAAAATTCAACTTGAAAAATTTTACTTACAGCTTCTTTTCCATGATTTAATAATAAATACTGAATCTTCAAAAATTAAAAGAAAAGATATCCTGGGATTAAATATTCAATTAAATAGACAACCTTGAGGAAAAAATGTTTACCTTGAAATAAAAGGATATTTACTTGGATACCCTCATTATTTCTTAACCATAAATGGGTTGGTAGCCATTTTAAATCCCTTAACTAGCTAACCAGAATAGTTTTACTGAATAAGAAGTATTTTAGTCATTGAAAAAATAAAACACTTGTTTTCTCATGAATTCTCTCTTTAGTTAGCTCCATTTCCCACCTCTCTGAGCTGTTGTTTCCAGAATTAATCCATCATTTATCACACCAAAGAAAGTATCAGTTATTAAATGATTATTAGAATCTTGAATATTTTAAATCATCTATAAAAGCATTAAATAAAAGAATACTACTATTTACAACATCATCATAGCTTTGATTATGTAAGGTTTGTGTATGAAACTCCTGATAATAGTAGCAATATCAAGAGTAATATGACTGGCCTCAGTAGAAAATTAGAATATAATAAAATATTATAGCCACAAGTTTATATAGTTATTAAAGAGAATTATATTAAAAAAAAGAAATTAAATCATTATTAAATAATTGAATAATAAAAAATATAATAATTTTAATAAAACATAATTATTCTATTATTGTTAGAGTCACCGACAATTATAACAATAAGAAGTGTAAAGCTCTTAATGAGACAATTAAATGTGGAAAATATGAATATTAACCACTTATAAATAATATAAATAGGGTATTGGTAAAAACACGTACGCAAATTGGTAAAAACACGTAAGAGCTTATGTGTTTTTACTAAAAACTTACGTGTTTTTACCATCAATTGGTAAAAACACATAATGTTATGGTAAAAACATGTAAGGGATGGTTTTTAAACAAAATATGGCTATTTATGGCATTTATGATGCCATTAATGCCATTTGTGGCATTAAAAATTCCATTTATGGAATTAACAGTGCCATTAATGGCATTATCAATGCAATATTTCTGATATAATGGCATTAACAATGCCATAAATGGCATTAACAATGCCATAAATGGCATTAACAATGCCATAAATGGCATTAACAGTGCCATAAATGGCATTAACAGTGCCATAAATGACATTAACAGTGCCATAAATGGCATTACCAATTCCATTTATGGCATTGACAGTGCCATTAAAGCCATTAATGCCAAAAATGGCATCAACAATGCCATTTTTGGCATTAAAAATGCAACATTTCTGATGCCATTAATGCCACATTAACAATGCCATTAATGGAATTACTAATACCATGAATGGCATTATCAATGCAATAAATGGCATTGCTAATTACATTTATGTAATGCCACAAATGGAGTTTTTGATTCCATAAATGGCATTTTTGATGCCATTCATGTTATAGTTAAGGCCATTAATTCCATTTTTAAGACCAATGTTAAGGCCATTCATGCCATTTTTAAGGCCAATTTTAAGGGCATTTATGGCATTGTTAAATGCATAAATGGCATTGTCAAGGCCATTAAATTCAATTTATGGCATTGCTGTAATGCCATTTATGCCAATTTTCTGGCCATAAATGGCATCTGTATGTCATTCTTGATGCCATTTATGGCATTATTATGTTATTAGTGATTCCATTGATGGCACTTTGGATGTGATAAATGGCACTATTAATGCCAAAAATCAAATTTTAACTTCCACTCATCATAAATTACATTTTGAATTCAATTTATGTCATAAATGGAATTTTCAATTTAATTACAAACATGACCAAAAAAACATGGACCTTTTGGGCCTACAAATGCTCTTGCAAAAAAATACCAAAATGTTGGGCTTCTGCTTTATTATTCTCAACATTTTCACCTTCATTTCAAAAAAAAATATCGAAATTTATAAGTGGGAACATTTTTAATGAATTTTTTCAAAAAAATGGGCCATTTTACCAAATTGCCCAAAATAGAAAAATTGGGCAAAAAAAGCAAAATTGAAAAAATTTGGGGACCTTCACATCCCATGTCAGAAAAAATATGGCAAAAAAAAAATGTTAAAAATTCTCAAAACTGAGCCTGAGGAATTTTTATAAAAAAAATAGGTCACTTACATGTTTTTACCATAAAATTACGTGTTTTGGCCATAATTTGGTAAAAACACGTAAGTTTGTGGTAAAAACATGTAAGGGCTTACATGTTTTTACTAAAAGTACGTGATTTTACCAAAACCCTATAAATATTATTTATAAAAGAATTATCACACACAATGTGCAGAAATAATTCTTATAGAAAAATTCTATATAAAAAAACTAATAATAGATAAAAAATATAGACCTTCAGAGAAAAAAGCTACTTATGATATATATTTAATACAACAAGTTAAATACAACAGCTATTATATTAAATAATTATTATAAGTTAAAAACATGCCAAAAAATAAATATTTTAAAGATAACACAACTTTTTATAATAAAAAATACAGTTTAAAGAGTTTTCAAGAGGAATTAGTGGATTTAAAAAGATATTTAAGATGATAATTTCATAAAATAAAATATATTATCTGTGATTACAAAAATAATCTGAATTCTATGATTTAATTTCTTTAATTTAAAATGAATAAAGAATAAAATAACTTAAGAATTACTTTCATAATAAGATTTTATATGTAACAAAAATTTACCTGTTTAAATGTCTAATATAATTGAATTGATATTGAATGATGGACAAGAACAGTGATGAATAGAACCTTTCTATGTCTACAGAGAAGATCTCATAATTTATAATGGATATAGAGGGCATGCTCAGGTAAAAACTGAAAAACCATGCTTAAAAATAAGGTTCTTAGCTTAAGGTAACTTATTTTCAATTCCAATGGAAAGCTATCAGTGTTATTCTCAACTCCAAGTATCTTTTTGTCAGGCTGAGTCTATGATAGAGTAAATAAAATAGTATATACAACTCTAACTGTGACTGTGACACAGAAAAAATCAATTTAAAAAGGTTTTAGAATAGTATTTCAGGGCTTTACTAAAGGATTTTAGTGGTGGTGAGCACTACTGAAAGCCCTGGGGGCAATAATTATCTGTTGGGTTACAATAATAACTACTACAATAATTAAGATTGGAAGTATACCTCATTATTTTCCAAGAGTATATCTGTTTTGGACAGTTGTACTATGTAGGAATTCAAGAGAAGGATGAGGAAACCTTTTCTGGTGGAGAAAAGGCTTCCTTCTATCCTAAAATGGATTGGAAGGTCCATCTAGACCACCCATGTAGAGGAAGTGAAGCGTTTTTCACTTCTGGATTGTGGCTTGTGGTTTCCACAATGCCTTTATTCCCTTTATTGGGCTCAGACGTGGCTTTGAAACCACATCTGAGCAGTTTTCACCAATACAGGGTGAAATATTTCATCTGGGCACCACACAGCCCTCTTCTAACATGAATGACATGTAGAATGCTATACAGAACCTGTATGGGACCCCAGTTTTGAAGTATAAACATGCTTCTTTGTATATTTGACACCTCATAATCATGGTTGTGGGATATTATCCCACAATAAAGGTGTAGTAGCCCAACTGTGGGATTTGAATCTTAAAACTGCTATACCCTTGTCCATTTTTGAGATATTGAGCTCAAAGGTGGCTCACTGTGTAGCCCTGGATGCGATCTACGCAATGATACCTCATTTGGTATGTGTAACATTGAATATGGAAAAGTCATCCCATATACAAGTTTTGGTATTCATACTTATGATTTTCTCAATATCTGTATGGAGCTTATTTTCTCCATAACTTTTGTTCTAGATGAGATAGGGAAGAATGAAAGGCACCAAACAGTAGCTGTTATTGTGCTCTTTCCAAAATAACCCCAACCTAAGAATCTCACACAAAAACTGTAGAAGTTAGATGTGAGGTGAATATTTTATTCACCCTTATTTGCCCTTATTTTTGCCATAGCTCCTGTAATTTTGATGCTAGCTCAGTTTGGCTAGTACCATTGGATATCCCTGACTTAGAGATTCAATGTGAATACCCATTTGATGGGCTTAAGTCTCTTCCTCTGGATGCTAGATGAGAGGTGAAAAATAAGGTTTATGCTCAGCAACAACTTGGAGCAGGAATAACTTTGTTATTCCTTGTATTATGATGGTGAGACTTGTGTATTTGGAAAGTGGTGGGATTTTGCTTCCTTTTGATACCTTTTGAGCTGATTTGGCTCAGATCCATGTTCTGCTGTTATCTTGGCTTTACAATTGGTTTAGAATATCTGGCTGTCATGCTTGTGCTCTGGTTTTGAGTCACAGGCTGACATACCCTCCCTCCAAAAAGGCTCATCATTGATGAGACTTCTCAGACCTCCTAGAGGCCCTTAATCTCCTTGAATGAATGTTTCCATCTGGTATGACCTCTTCTTCCAACCATTTGTCTTTGTCTTCTGTCTGGGTTTTAACTCTGACCAAGTATTATTTCTGGTCTTTACCATTCAGTATAATCTTCCGGCCCTGGATGCTTTTCTTTACAGGGCCAGGGGAGTCTTCCAATTCCACTATTTTTGGTGGAGTTGTATTGTTCTTCCTGAAGGGGAGCTTATCCTCCTCTGTTTGGAAGTATGGTGTAACCAAAGTCACTGGGATTATTAGGTGTTTCCTAGAAAATTCCTCTGTAAGCTTGACCTCCACTGCATTTTTCCCCATCAGTTTTATGATAGTGAAGGGCCCTAAAAATGAGTCTCTCATCTTTTTAGGTCCCTTAAGATTGTTGAAGTTTAGTGTGGACACTAAGACCCGGTCCCCTCCTTTAAAGTCAGGTTCCATGTGGGATTTATCCCACCTCTGTTTGTTGTATTATTTTTCATCAGCTATGAATCCAGCAGCTGTATCACAAGCCCTCTTCCACATATCATGGAAGTATTTGTCTGTTGGGTGGATAGTCAGAAGATTTTCCTTCAGGTGAGCAACAGGAAATAGGGGTTTCCACACTTTTTCAACCAGGGAGGGTGATTTCCCTGTGATTGAGTGCTGGCTTGTGTTGTAAGCCAGTTGGACTTCTGGTAGAAGGGTAATCCAGTCATGGGTATATCCTTCATGGTCCTTGTATTCCATGCCATATGCACAGAATCTCCTGCTGATATCTTCCATAGTCTGGATCATCCTTTCAGCTAAACCATCTGTCTGTGGGTGGTAAGCTGTAGAGAATGCAAGTTTTGTATCCAGCATGTCATAGAGCTTGGTCCATAAATTCTGATGTAAATTTTGTGTCCCTGTAATTAATAATGATTTTTGGGACTCCCCATGTGGACATGATGTTGTTCCAAAATAACAAAGCTTTATCCATTGCTGTTTCCTCCTTGTGACATGGTAGGCACCTCACACTTTTACTGAACCTATCAACTATGATCAGGCAAGCATTGAAGTTCTATCTGCCTCCTGGGACAAGTCCTGTGACCTGGTCCATGTTGATGGTTTCCCATGGGTCTTTGGGTTCTTCTATGTGTTGAAGTAGCCAATACTTCTTCCCACGTTTTCTGTTTGCCTTATGGCATCTTCAATGAGTGTTGATATATTCACTCAACTCTTGATCCCATTTGGGCCACCAAGGTGTGCTTGCTACCCTTTCCTTGGTCCTGTCTTCTGTAAGATGTGTCTATGAAACTGATGATAATATTACTATTAACCAACAGTACTATGACTGTTCTTATGAAATATAATAACAAAATGTTATTATAACCACAATTAAATAATTGAAGAATTATTTCTTTCATGTGTTAAACACTACTAGTGATTTTAACAGTGAGCAAGTAATTGTCTACAAGAATCAATTACAAGAAGATTTTAATAATAAAACTTCTTTTATTAAAATAATAAAATTATCTTAATATATAATTATCTTTTGCAAGAATAATTATAATGATAATTCTTGAAGAAAACTAATTTTTAGAGAAAAACTTTAAGAATCAAAAATAAATCACTCACCAATATTCCAAAGAACTTATTGAAAGATAAGATAGAGAGATTTGACGTAAAATTGTGGATTTTAAGGATCAAAATGAATTTATAACAGTATTACAACAATATATAGTTGGATTATATGATTTCACGTCTTTATGATTGATTTTGAAAGATTTAAAACACTTAAGAATAGCTATAACTAATACTTACTTGTTGGTAATAATGTTTTAAATGATAATAAGATGATGATGATGTGGAAAAAAACAGCAAGAAGAGGCCTCTTTTAAGTTAACAAAAGCTCACAGAGGCATGCCATGGATAAAACTGAAAAACCAGTGAGTGAGAAAACAATAAACCCTTTTGGATTATTGATTGCATCATCTGTTGTCACGTAACATTATCATAATTACTTAATTGATGCTTTTGCATGACTACCAACCCCAATATGGTTAAGAATAAAAGGAGTAAAATCTGTAAATCTTCTTTTATTCCAATATAATCATTGATTTCTCAAATTTATCAATGTTATTGCCAATTTCATCACAGGTTGTAATTACTGTAAATTTTTGAAGATTCAGTGTTTCACGTAGAATAGTCAAAAATGACTGTAAGTAAAACTTTTGATTTTACTAGTAAAACTGTGATTATTTTTTGTTGTACCATAGATAATAGGGTTCTATATTAGTCCTGAAAGGTTCAGAAAGATTCATTAAGAATTGTATTTTTAATGAATTTTTGAAGTTTTTACCTCATTTCTACGTAGAATTGCAAATATCAGTGTTTCACTGGTTGCTATGAGGTAAATCAATGGATACAAGTCCAAAAAGGGCTTTAATTCATCTTTTGGGGTTTATCCATGGAAAATCATTAAGAAGTGACATGGTTACAGGAGTATAAGTAGCTCTTTACCTCCTTGGCATGTCAAAATAGCAGGTTTTTTGCTATTTTCTTAAGATTTACAGTAGTTGTAACATGGTAACCAAGTTCCCAAAAGGTTTTGGTTTACCAATTAGGCCAAGATCAGCCATGGATACAAGTTTTGGAGCTGTCCACGCCTCTGAGGCCTCAGAAGTTGGGTACCCTGGCTCTCTTTGATGTCTTTTGTCCCCCTTGCCTATTTTTTACGTCAAAATAGAAATTTAAGCTTCAAGTGAGATATCCACTATGGGTGTACCAAAAGTCCATGCAAGAATACCATGATATTAAGTGCTCAAAACATGCATAACACTATTCTTAGTGTATATGTAACATGGGATTTCCCACATTCCCATTATTTTGGTGTGAAATTAAGAAAAACAAAAATTTTCATGTATCTTTTATGTGGTATTGATGATGTGGTATTGAATTATTTTCCATTTTACCACCTCAAAGAGTTATTTTGAGCTTATTCACTCTATGGAGCTACCCTAGGTGAATTTTTGTGTAGAATCCAAATCTGGCCTTAAATCCATGGATTTACTTACTCAATAAAAGGTTATTCATCTTTTCTGAAATCAAAAATGATGAATTTTGGATTTATGCATTAGTTATGAGTTATGCATAATTCCAAATTTCTTTTTAAGATAATTGTGGCCTATTTGCGTATGTAAAATACACCTCAAGGCTGACATTCCCTCCAACCAAAAAATAAAATTGTACTACAATTTTATCAATGGTATAAAGAGTAAAAAGGCCCCAAAGGGGGGTTAATGTCCACTGTCCAACCTCTTTACATTACTTATATCAACTAATTTAAAGCACATTTATAGACATATTCAGGCTTGTGGCCTTCTTTCATGTCTAAATCTTCTCAAGAGTTTATCTGAGTCAGGTATATCTGATTCTGCCAGCCATTCATCTTCATGTACTGGATTTCTATATCTGACAAGATATTCTGTCTGATTTTTCCCCCTAAGTCTCCTTTCTTTAATGAATTTCTTTATCTTTTGGTCTTCATTCTGTTCCACTGGTGGAACAGTTAAAGGAGTTGGGTTCCTTAAAGGAAAAAATTCTTTATCAGCTGGTTGATAAGGCTTTATCAAGCTGACTGGAAAGGTGGGGTGTTTATTTCCCAATTCACCACTCAATTCCACTTGAACTGCATTGGTCCCATGTAATGCAGCAATAACAAAAGGTCCTACGTAAGAATCTTTGAGTTTCTTTGGGCCTTTGATATTATTAAAATTCAAGGTTGAAACTAGAACTAAGTCCCCTACTTTGAAGTCTGGTACTTTATGACTCTTGTCCCACTTATGTTTTGCATAATCAAAAGCATCATTCATACTTTGTTTTGCATGATGTTTTACTTTATCAAGCATTATTTTGAAGCTGGAAGCTGTAGGATGAATGTCAATAAAGTCTTTCCTCAGTGTGTCTTCTGGGAGTCTTGGATTCAATCCCTTTTCTAACATAGCAGGAGTTTTTCCTGTGGAAGAATGGACTGATGTCTTGTATGCTGATTCTAGTGCAGGTATCAGAGTGCACCAGTCATGGGTAAAGCCATCTGAGTCTTTGAATTCTAACCCATAAGCACAAAATCTTCTGATCATGTCTTCTAAAGTTTGAATCATCCTCTCTGCTAGCCCATCTGTTTGAGGGTGATATGCTGTAGAGAATGATAGCTTAGTCCCAAACAATCTATGAAGATTGGTCCAAAGTGCAGATGTGAACTTAGGATCTCTGTCACTTATGATATTCTTAAATAATCCTGTATGAGAAATAACTCTACTCCATAGCAGAAGAGCTGTATCCATAGCAGTGTCATCTTTATGACATGGTAAGAATATGGGAGTCTTGCTATATCTGTCTACAATGACTAAAAAAGCATTATAACATTTGTAACCACTTGGAGGAAGTGCTGTGACCCAATCCATGTGAACAACTTCCCAAGGGGATTTTGTTTCTTGAATATGGATCATAAGTCCAAATTTCTTGCCTGTACTCCTGTTTGCTTTTTGACATCTGTCACAGGTATGGCAATATTCAATGGTTTCTCTTCTCCAAGATGGCCACCATGCACAGTTCTTTACTTTTTAAAGTGTTCTGTCTTCTGACAGGTGTCCAGAGTAGATGCTATCATGGCATTCATGAAGAATGGTATTGATAAGCAATCTGCTACATAATGTCATTACACAAGAATGTTTGGTTCTGTGGTAAATAATCCCATCAAACAAGTGAAATATTCCTTCAGAATAGGAATTTCTCCAAAATTCATCTAGTGCATTGACCAAAGATGTATCTTTGCAGTATTTATCTCATAAAGAAGTCAATATATGGCAATTATTGTCCTGTTTATAACATTCTCTGACCTCTTCAAAGAATTCAGTCCCAATATCAGTTATGTTAATCTCTTCTATTGGAATCTGTGGTTCAGCCTCCAAAGGTACATAAGCTGGGTTATCAGGAGTGTTGGCTAATGCCCATCTGCTAAGTCAATCAGCATTCTTGTGAATGTTTCCTGCTTTATGGACTATAGTCATGCTTCCTCTATATTCTTGAATGGCTATTTGCCATCTCAACATATGTCTGTTGGGAGCTTTCATGTTAAGAAGGGATTTTACTGCATTAAAGTCAGTTATCACTTCAAAAACACTGCCATCAAGATAATAGTGTGATTTCTCAAGTGCCCATACCAAACATAATCACTCCATTTGGCTTGCACCATATATGGCCTCTGTTGGTTTTATTTGTCTTGAGATAAAACAAACTGGTCCTTCTGTAGGTTTGTCATCAATAATTTGGACTTGGTGTAGGGCAGCCCCTAATCCATCTCCACATGCATCAATGTACAATTTAAAAGGAATATTCCAGTCAGGCATGAGGAGTAAAGGTGCTTCTGTAAGAGCTCTCCTTATCTTCTCATAAGCTCTAATTCTCTCCTGTGTCATCTCAAATACAGTCTGTTGATCACAGATTCTATAAAGTGACTTGGCTAGCATTGCAAAGTCCTTTAAGTGTTTCCTATAATAGCTGGTAAACACAAGGAAAGACATCATTTCTTTTTTATTCTGGGGTATTGGCTTAAGTAACACTGCTGCTACTTTGTTTTTGTCAATACCCAAGCTTAAACCAGAAACAATATGTCCTAATGCTTTGAGTTCTTTAAAAACAAAATTGCATTTCTTAAGTGAAATTTTCATATTCACTTCTGCAACCTTGTGAAGTACCCTTGCAAGTATTTCAAGGTGTAAGGACCAAGAATCAGAACATACAATAATATCATCAATATAAATGATAAGCCATCCTTTCAGACGAATTCTGTGGGAAAGATGGTATTCATCATTCTTTGATAATGGGATGGAGCATTTTTAATGCCAAATGGCATTCTAAGATACTCATAAATACCACAGTGAGTGATAATTCTACGTAATTTCTTAGCTTTAGGCATCAAAACATTTTTATGAAAGCCTTTCAATGCATCCATTGATGTTATATACTTGGCTTTAGATAATTGAGTCACAGTTTTGTGAATTCTAGGGATTGGATACCTATCTGGAACTGTGTAGGTATTCAATGCTCTGAAATCTCCAACCATTCGTTACTTATCATTATGCCAGGCAATAATAACAGGTGTTGTTACTTCAACTTCCTCATTATGGCCTACTTTCCTTAGTACACCAAGCTGTATTAACTCTTGAATATGTTTTTCCAAGGCTTCTCTAGCTCTGGGACTGGCTGGATAAGCTGGTCTTCTAAGTACTGGAGGATATGGTCTGTCAATATTAAGAGTAATATCAACTTCATGTCCCCTTATAGCACCTAATGGTTCATTATCAGAGGAAAATGCATTACTGTATGTGTATAACACATTGATAAGTTCATTCCTCATTTTTGGTGATAATGATTGGATTAATTTTTGCTTCAACAATTTTATTAGACACAAATTCATCTTTACAAGTATCCTTAACAGAAGATACCACAGATATTTGTTTTGGCATATTGGAAAAAAGCAAATTTTTGTCTTTTGTTATCCCCAATTGTGAAATATCTGTCTTTGTGGTTATTGATGTCAATACCATAAATATTTAAGTAATGATTTCCAAGAATGATGTGCTGAGATGTGCAATTATCCATTACTACAATCTCAGATTTCATCCTTACACTTCCTGCTGGGTGTGGAAATACAAGATTAGTGTCTAATATACCCAACGGGTACATATTGTTACTGGCACTACTAAATTGCACACCTTCTTTTGGTAATAGATGGTTTTTCCATTCAGGAAGTATAATTTAGAGATAATCTTTGCCTACACAAGTGAAAAATGCCCCTGTATCCAAATTTACTTTGGCTTAAATATCACTCATCAAAACTGATGTGATACAGGATGCTCCAGCAGTGTAACCCTTTCCTCTAGCAGGTTTTGTTTTACACATTCTGGCGTCTTGGATATTGATCAGGTTGCAGCAATCCTCACTGTACTGCGGCAAGTGGGTATGGACTTCTGTGACCTCAAAGAAAGCTGTAATGTTTTCAATGGTATAGTCCTCCACTGCTGTATCCTCAGAGACTGCAGAATCTTGATCAGACTCCTCTTTCTCTTCAGTACACTGAATTTCTTCAATGACTTGAACTTCATTGATTTTTGTCTTTTTGGTGCAAGTGTTTGCTAAATGTGAAGTACTTCCACATTTATGATGTTTCAAGACAGGTTTTTCTGGTCTTTTATCCTCTGTGAAAATATTTGGGACCATCTTGAATTCCATAGGTATTTTAGTCCAAGTTTTATCAATTCTTGTTCTGGTAATTATATCTTCCATTGCATTAATGTAGTATTCTGTTGAACAGGGTTCTACACATCTGCTTTTGATAGCATGTTCCAGTTCTCCTCCACACTTTCTTAATATCTTCATATTAATCATAGTGTCAGACATATCTGGGTGTAAGGCAGATAATCTCTCCTTTTGCTTGAAGAAACAAGTAAGTGGTTTATCTTTCTCTGAGTTAAAAATGGCACTTTAAAAAGCATTTTCCATTTTAAACCTCCAAGAATTGTTGGCCCATTTGGTAATCACTTCATATTTCCACCAAGACCAATCATGTTTTACATGATCCATTCTCATTTTGTAATACCATTTCTTTGCAGTTCTGGTAAACAGAGAGTGTAATTTCCCTACTATGATTTCATCAGGTATATTAAAGTCTTCTTGTAATATATCAATAGTCCTGATGAACTCAATATGGTTATATTCTCCTTCACCAGAGAATGTTGGCCATTCTTCTAATTTGGGAATATCTTTAACAGAGACAACATTTTCTCCTAAAAGTGGGGTAAAACTTCCTTTAACAGAAAGTTTTTCTTCAGTCAAAGGTGTAGAATGTCTTGGCATATGTGGTTCATAATTCTTATGAATTTTTTCTACATGTGCAATGATTTCATTCTTTAACTTCTGCCTTTCACCGTGACTTTGTGCTAAATGTGTAGCAAATTGATTGGTATTCTCAACTATATTTAAGACATGGTCTTGTAGAGTCTTAAATTGATCATTCATTTTAAAAATAGAAAGATCTTCCATTTTGTCATTCTGAATCTGACATGTAATCTCAATTCTGCTACAAGCATTGATAATTGAATCAAATTTGGCATTTGTTAATTCATACCATCCAGTATATTTCTTGTCATGTTTTTTCAAGTCATTAATATCCAATGTTATTTTAGTTAACTTTGAATCAAGTTTACCGATTTCTACATTAATAGCTCTTTGTAAATGATTCATTTGCGTGGAAAAGTCCTGTTCATCCTTTCCTGCTCCTTGGCTGTGAATTCCATGAGAGTTCTGGCCATGTTGAACACACTGTCCATGGCTGAAGGCTCCAATTTGGGGATCCTGTACCCTTGTGGGTAAGGTCTGTGCCAATTGCCTTTGCCTTTGCCCTTGCCTTGATGGTTCTTAGGACCTCTCTGCTTCTTCTGAGGTCCTTTGGGCTTGTCTTTGGACACTTCTGGAGCTGGTTTGGAGCTGGTAGACGCCACTGGGGCTTCTGTCTCCAAATCTGGAGTCATTTCCAGTTCCTTCTTCTAGTCTATGGATAAAAGACTTTGGTTCTTCAACCAATTCTTTATCTTTTTGACCTTGTCTTTGCAAGACAGGGGGCTCCATCCTCCTAAGAGTTCTATGGTCTTCTCCTGACCCAGAAAGCTCTTGATGTGTAAGTAGGAGTTCATGCCCCCTGCCAAAGGCTTGGGCATATTTCCCACTCCTCTTCATTGGCTGCTATGAACCAGCTTTTGTACTGGCATTGATATATTTCTATTGCTGCCCCTTGAAAATGGTTCAGCCCTGGAAATATTGGGGGCAACTCTGGCATCCTCCAAATGTGTCTTTCTTGTGGAAGACTTGGCACTTCTGGATTTTGTCTTGCCTCTTCTTGGTCCACATCCATCTTGTTGGACTGAATAGCTGCTTCCATTTCTGGTATGCACCATTTTCACGTCAATTTAAAGATAAAAGGCGAAAATATAAGATGAAATACACATCTTTTGGTGGTAATTTAGTCTTTTCTGAGTTAAATAAGGTGCCTCTTTTAGCAATTTGCACCTCAATACTGTCTTCATATTCTGGACTAGTGCTATATCTTTTACTGAGTCTGTTGCCAGCTGCACAGTATTTGATTAAAGACACTAGAAAAAATTATTTTTTATACTTTTCTAAATATTTTTAAAGATTTTTTATAAGTTTGTATATTTTTTAATATTAAAAAAATTATTCTTTTTGAAGAAAAAAAATTAAAATTTAAGATTTTGAATGAAATTTAATTCAGAGTAACTCAAAGAATAATTTTATAAGTTTTTGGATGTGAAAAAGCCACGTGTAAAAACAGTATAAAATTAAACCAAATTTCTCAATGAAAAATATTTCCAAAACAATTTCAAAAATAAGAATTATTTTAACTTCAAAATGAAAGAAAAAAATTATCAAATTAGTATATTTTAGAACTTAAAAATATATTAATTAAGGGTACAAGGTTCAAAAAACACGGCCAGGCCCCCAAATGTAAGATGTGTCTATGAAACTGATGATAATATTACTATTAATCAACAGTACTATGACTGTTCTTATGAAATATAATAACAAAATGTTATTATAACCACAATTAAATAATTAAAGAATTATTTCTTTCACATGTTAAACACTACTAGTGATTTTAACAGTGAGCAAGCAATTGTCTACAAGAATCAATTACAAGAAGATTTTGATAATAAAACTTCTTTTATTTAAATAATAAAATTATTTTAATATATAATTATCTTTTGCAAGAATAATTGTAATGATAATTCTTGAAGAAAACTAATTTTTAGAGAAACAATTTAAGAATTAAAAAGAAATCACCCACTAATATTCCAAAGAACTTATTGAAAGATAAGATAGAGAGATTTGACATAGAATTGTGGATTTTAAGGATCAAAATGAATTTATAACAGTATTACAACAATATATAGTTGGATTATATGATTTCAGTCGTTCTGATTGATTTTGAAAGATTTAAAACACTTAAGAATAGCTATAACTAATACTTACTTGTTGGTAATAATGTTTTAAATGATAATAAGATGATGATGATGTGGAAAAAACAGCAAGAAGAGGCCTCTTTTAAGTCAAAAACAGCTCACAGAGGCGGGCCATGGAGCAAATTGAAAAACCAGTGAGTGAGAAAACAATAAACCCTTTTGGATTATTTATTGCATCATCTGTTGTCACATAAGATTATCATAATTACTTAATTGATGCTTTTACGTGACTACCAACCCCAATATGGTTAAGAATAAAAGGAGTAACATCTGTAAATCTTCTTTTATTCCAAAATAATCATTGATTTCTCAAAGTTATCATTTTTATTGCCAATTTCATTACAGGCTGTAATTACTGTAAATTTTTGAAGATTCAGTGTTTCACATAGAATAGTCAAAAATGGACTGTAAGTAAAACTGTAATTCTTTCTGGTTGTACAATAGATAATAAAGTTCTCTATTAGTCCTGAAAGGTTCAGAAAGATTCATTAAGAATTGTGTTTTTAATGAATTTTTGAAGTTTTCACCTCATTTTTACATAGAATTGAAAATATCAGTGTTTCACTGGTTGCTATGAGGTAAATCAATGGATAAAAGTCCAAAAAGGGTTTTAATTACTCTTTTGGGGTTTATCCATGGAAAATCATTAAGAATTGACATGGTTACAGGAGTCTAAGTAGCTCTTTACCTCCTTGGCACGTCAAAATAGCAGGTTATTTGCGATTTTCTTAAGATTTACAGTAGTTGTAACATGGTAACCAAGTTCCCAAAAGGTTTTAGTTTACCAATTAGGCCAAGATCAGCCGTGGCTTCAGGTTTTGGAGCTGTCCACAGCTCTGAGGCCTCAGAATTTGGGTACCCTGGCTCTCTTTGATGTCTTTTGTCCCCCTTGCTTATTTTTTACGTCAAAATAGAAATTTAAGTTCAAGTGAGATATCCACTATGGGTGTACCAAAAGTCCATGCAAGAATACCATGATATTAAGTGCTCGAAACAGGCATAACACTATTCTTAGTGTATATGTAACATGGGATTTCTCATGCTCCCATTATTTTGGCGTGAAATTAAGAAAAACAAAAATTTTCATGGATCTTTTATGTGGTATTGATGATGTGGTATTGAAGTATTTTCCATTTTACCACCTGAAATAGTTAATTTGAGCTTATTCACTCTATGGAGCTACCCTAGGTGAATTTTTGTGTAGAATCCAAATCTGGCCTTAAATCCATGGATTTCTTTACTCAATGAAAAGTTATTCATCTTTTCTGAAATCAAAAATGATGAATTTTGGATTTATGCATGACTTATGAGTTATGTATAATTTAAAATTTCTTTCTAAGATAATTGTGGCCTATTTGGGTATGTAAAATATACCTCAAGGCTCACATCTTCACTCATGTGTCCCATATAGGGGCAGTCATGACATTCCTGCAGGATTAGAGATATATGGTCTCTGTCTATCACTGTCAGGGCACTTATGTGCTTTCCTCTATGATAGAGCAGGCCATCCATGAGGAAAAAATTTTTATCCTTATAATCTCACAACCAGTGTCTATCTAACTGGGATTCCAGTTTCGGGCTCCTGTACTTCTGTTGAAAGAGTTGAAACAGTATGCCACACTGTTTATGTTTGGCATAGGTCTTCATTACTGTACTGAAGAACTCATTATGCAGTTCTGAGGAGCTTATTCCCAATATGGGAGTTTCTGTTCCTTCTAAATCAGTGTCTCCACTGTCTGGGGTACCACTTTCTGGTCCTCATTCAGAAAATCTGAAGTTCTTCCTCCTATCTATTTGCATGAAGTGGATAGGAATCTTTGTTGATACTTCGGGGTCATAAGCTGGGTTTCTTTTGACATTATCTACTGGCCATCTGCTGAGGTCATCTGCATTGGTGTGGCTGTTTCCCTCCTTGTATATGATGGTCATATTGCCTCTATACTCCCGGATGGCTATTTTCCACCCCAACATCTGTCTATTGGTAGTCTTCATTTTCAATAAAGACTTCAAGGCTGTGCATTCTGTGTATATTTCAAAGACTGTGCCTTCCAAATAATAGTGAAGTTTCTCTAGAGCCCAGACTAAGCATAGGCATTCAGTCTGGGTGGCCCCATACCTGGCTTCTGAATATTTCAGTTTCCTAGAGATGTAGCATATTACTCCCTCTCTTGGTTCACCATCTACAATTTGTCTCTGGTGAACGGCGGCCCCTAAGCCTTGGCTACAGTCTGCATCTATATATAACTTAAATGGTAGTTCAAAGTCAGGTAAGATGAGTACAGGTGCATTGGTAAGTTCGTATTTGATCCTCTCATATGCAGCCCTTCTGTCTTTGGTAATTTCAAAAACTAAATCTTTTGAACATAACTTGTATACACTAATAGCTATTTGGGCAAAGCTTTTGATGTGGTTTCTTTAGTAGCTAGCAAACCCAAGTAAATATTGCATTTCTTGGATGTTATTTGGTACTAGATTCTTAAGTACTTCCACTACTTCATTCTGGTCTATGGACAGACCAAATCCTGAGACTTTATTTCCTAGTGCCAGTAATTCTTGTTGGCAAAAATTGCACTTAAGTGAAATTTTCAGATTGATGGGTGTTTATGTACTGCACATGGTCTTCCCATGTCTCTGAGTATATAATGATGTAATCAATATATACTACAATCCAGCCTTCCAATATTTATTCTTGAAATATTGTGTCCATCATCCTTTGGAAGTGGGCTGGTGCATTTTTGATTCCAAATGGAATCCTGGTATACTCATATATACCCATATGGAATATGATTCTGAATAACTTCATAGAGTTTGATTTAATTCCATTCCGGTGAAAGCCTTTCATAAAACCCATTTTGGTTATATGTTTGGCTTTTGCCAGCTTGTCTAGGGCATGAGGTATCCTTGGTATAGGGTACCTGTCAGCTTTTGTGTAGTTATTCAGAGCTCTAAAATCCCCAGACAACCTAGATTTGCCATAATGTTAGGTGATAAGAACAGGAGTGGTGATTTCCACTATTTCATTGTGTCCTATATTCCTGATGACATCCATGTCTAGGAGTTCATTCATGTGTTTCGCAATTTACTTCCTAGTTTCCATAATTGCTGGGTATGGAGATCTTCTCAGCATGGGTGGATAGGGTCTTTCCACATCTAGATATAGCTCTATATCATGGCCTCTGATTACTCTTAAAGGCTATCTATCAATGGAAAATGTTGGTCCATTTTTTCTTAGCATTTTCAGTAAACAAAGTTTCTGTTTACAGGTGAGTGTAGTGCTGAATTGGCACTCTCTGAGTTCATTCAGTGGATCTTCCAGAGCGTCATGGGTAGATATTTGGTGTATATCAAGTGAAAATTCCTTTTCCTTGTTTGTACCAATGACAATATGCCTATTTTTGCTATTGTAAATATCAATTCCATACATACTCTGGTAGTCTGTTCCCAGTAAAAACCCTTGGATGTGGGCATCTTCAGGCACAACAAACTCTGGGTTGAGTCTGATATTACCCCTCCTATGGGGTATAATTATATCTTTAATAATTGTTCCAATGGATTTAATCTTCCCTGATGCACTTTTAAGGTTCTTTTCCTTTGTTGGAAAGAGTTGTTTTTCCCAATTTGAGAAGTGGTGATCCAGATAATTTCTGGCCAATTTTGAGCAGTGTGCACCACTATCAATGATCAATGGGTATTGAGAATTGTCAATAAAAACACTCATCCTTGTGGGGTCCCATGTATATATTCCATTCCTTTAGTTGGTGTGACTAGGCATGTTTGTGCATCTTGTGTGTGCTTACAAAAGCTTTTATTTGCAGTATCTTTTGGCATTCCTGCCTCTAACTGTATTTCCTGAATTTCTATTTGTGTTTCCTCTTGATAATCCACTAGAAATTCTTCTCTTGGATCTTGGTCATCATCAGATTGTTTTCTGATGGAATCACCCATGGAGTCTGATTCAGAATTCTCTGTTGGAGATTCCTCTTCTGGGACTTTCTGAATGGCATCGACTTTCTTCTTTTCCTTTGGACAGTTATTTGAATAGTGGTCTGTTGAACCACAGTTGTAACAAGTATTCTTCTTCTTTGCCACCTCTGCCACTCTTTCTCTGGGTTTGTCTTTAAACTGAACCCTGAAAGGTTGTTACTCTTTGAGACTACTGCTTCTAAGCTGGGAATATTTCCCTAAATTGTTTCTTTTCCTTACATCTTGTAAGGTGTTTTTAATGTCATCTAGAGTGCAACTTTGGTTGCATCTGCATTTGACTGCATGATCTAGTTCTCCTGGAATTTGTGTCAGGAGTTTGTGATTCCTCATCTGGCTGTTCACTTGAGGATCAATGGCTTTAAGTCTTTTGAACTGTTTAGGACACCACTCATATGAATCTTTGTCCACAGAGTATTTGCCATTTTCAAATGACATGGTATTTTTCCATATCCAAGTACCAATGCTGTACTTTTGGATAATCTGATTCTTCCTACATGGCCAGTTTCTTCTGCCATTGATTTCCTTCATCTCTATGTACCATATACTAGCATGACCTTTGAATTCTGTATTGAGTCTAGCAGTAATCCAGTAGTCTGGTATGCTTGGTACATCAATTAAGAGTCCATCAATATAATAAATGAGCTCCATATGATCAAATTCTCCTGTTCCAGAGAATTTGGGCCAGCTTGAGGCCTCTGGAAGCTGATTTAAGGCTTCTTTCTCAGAATAAGACATATTATCTCTATCTTGGTATTGAGATGGAGATCTTGCCTTATTCCCCAATACGGCATCTGGTTTGATGTCTTCTTGGTGGTAAGGATCATTAAAAGCATGGCCTTGTGGTTGGGGCTTCATGTTTAGGTATAAATTCAACAATTCTTTTATTTCCTGATCCAGACAGTCCCTGTTCCTTTTGCAGTGGTGTTTCTCTTCAAAGACTTTATTCAGTCTTTTGTTGGTTTCTTCAGAGACTTTGCTCAATTAAGCACAGCTCTCTTGGTTGGCTTTATTTGTAGCCTCTTGTAATATTGCATTACTTTTAAATCTTTCATTCAGTCTCTTGAAATAATCAAGTTTTTCTTGAGTTTGAACTTTGAATTGGGACATTTTAAACCACATTTTATCACTGTTTAGGTTACTCTCAGTTGTAACAACATTTTTTTCTGTCTGAGTGGGGTTGATACTTCTGTTAATGGGGCTACTTATTCTAGAAGTATCTACAGCTATTTCTGGCTCTTGTTTACTTCTTTCACCAATTACAACAGCTTCTGGATCATTGGGTCTGACTCTCTCTTCCTTTGGATGAAAAATGGCTTGTTTTTGCCCTTGTATCCTTGTCTTTTCCTGTAAACTACCTGGGATTGTGAAGAATGGTGACTCCTGGCCACAAATCTGTTGGTTCCTGAATGGTGTGACGCCACTAGAGAGCTGGTTTGGTCTACTACTTGTGAGCCTGAAGGAATCAGAGTAGCAACTGTCTGGTTCAGCTGTTCTTCTATAGCTTGTATAGTGGCTCAATTGTGCCTTATCCTGGTTTCCCTCTCCTCCAGGAGTCTGAAATTCCTGGTGGGGTTCCAACCTTTGGTGATTTCCATAAGGGCTTTGAGGGTATCTCTTTGAGAAATATCTTCTGGAAACTTGCTCCAAGTTCTGGCCAGTGGGATGTTAGGTTGAACCTCTTGTTTTCCATGTTCCATTGGAAAAGATCTTTGAGGAGTTTGTGAGGCTGAGGAACTTGATCCATATCCTTCCAGTCATCTGGTTTGAGGTTGCTGTTCAATTGGAAAGTGAATAGCAGAGTGGGTATGATTTCCCTCAATGTCTTGCCATACACCACTGTGTCCAAGGTTTCCTCCTCCAGGTCTTCTGGCTCTGGACAAGCATTCTCTGTCCTCTGGTTGGTTTCTTGGGATTCCAAGGTTGCTGAGGTGTACAGGTGACATATCAGTCTTTGCAAGCATTCAGAAACTTAAGGTTCTTAGGGTATTCACCTTTGACTGTGCTTTGAAAAATTTATTGTCTACTGCTTTAGCAAATTTTCTTTTAGAGGTTACAACTGGGTTAATTATTGTAACCTTCCCTTTACAAGTGATTTGACTCTCTACTCCTCTGGGTGGCAATTGATGTCCACTTCTTTGCTGTGATGAGGCCTTCACTGTGCCTCTTTCCTTTGCCCTTGTTTAACTTTAGTTCTGAGGGTGTCATGGGTGTGTTTTCCTGTGACTGGGTTTCAAGTGGTATGAAGTCTTATTCCACTAAATCAAAGAAAAAGAGGGCTTATGTCAGTTTAGACTTCTTAAAATGCTGTTTGCAAGTCTAAGAATTGCCTCTGGTCAATATATCTCTATATTATACCCTTGTATTATGATGGTGTGATTGAAATTATCAATTGCTCTTCAAAAATACAGCTTGTGGTTTTCTGGTGCATTTTTTGTGTACCAGTATCTCACAGACCAACTTGTACCTAACAAGTGTAATCTCAGAAGTGGTTATGTAATGGGCAATTGAGATTATCAATATGCCCAGCCATGCCTCTAATACTGTTGGTTTACAGTAATAGAGGTGTTCTTTTTAATTAGAAAATAACAATATTAATGGCTTTAATTGTTTTAATATGCAAAACACACCAAAAATATGTATTGTGGTGATTATACTACAATCAACCACATGGAAAGTAAAAAACAACAGTGGTATATAGTTGTATACCACCCAAAAAAAGAAAAAATAAAATTATATTGTTATTTTTTGAATAATTTTCAGGCCTACAAATAGAACCAATAATTTCATAAAAATGGGAATATAAGAGAAAAACTCCCTTCTACGTAAAATAAGGTCCAAAAAGTCAAAAAAAGGCCAGACCCCCAAAATGTCAGCCTGAGTCTATGATAGAGTAGATAAAATAGTATTTACAACTCTGACTGTGACTGTGACATGGATAAAATTAATTAAAAAAGGTTTTAAAATAGTATTTCAGGGTTTTGCTAAAGAATTTTAGTGGTGGTGAGCACTTCTGAAAGCCCTGGGTGGAATAATTATCTGTTGGGTTACATTAATAATTACTAAAATACTTCAGATTAGAAGTATACCTGATTATTTTCCAAGAGTATAACTGTTTGGGATAGTTGTACTATGTAGGAATTCAAGAGCAGGATGAGGAAACCTTTTCTGGTGGAGAAAAGGCCACCTTTTATCCTAAAATGGGGTGGAAGGGCCCTCTAGACCACCCACGTGGAGGAAGTGAAGAGTTTTGACTTCAGGGTACTGGCTTGTGGTTTCAAAATTTCTTTATTCCCTGTATAGGGCTCAGATGTGGTTTTGAAACCACATCAGGGCAGATTTCACCAATACAGGGTGAAAATTTTCATCTGGGGACCACACAGCCCTCTTCTGATATGTATGATGTGTAGAATGCTGTACAGAACCTGTATGGGACCCCAGTATTGAATGAACTATGAGGTATAAAGGTAGAGACATGCTTTTTTATCTATTTGACACCTCATAATCATGGTTGTTGGATATTATCCCACAATAAAGATATAGTGGCCCAACTGTGGGATTTTAATCTTAAAACTGCTATATCTTTGTCATTTCTTGAGATATTGAGCTCAAGTTTGGTTCATTTTGTATCCCTAAAGAGGATCTGCACAATGGTACCTCATTTGTTATGTGTAACATTTAATATGGCAAAGTTATACCATGTTCAAGTTTTGGTATTCATACTTATGATTTTCTCAATATCTGTATGGAGCTTATTTGCTCCATAACTTTTGTTGTAAGGTGTGGATATGAAACTTTGATTAAAAATCAAGTACTTTTCCTGTCCTCAAAATTTGTATAAGGTAAAATTCAGTTAAAAATAGTATGAAATATTATTTTTAAGAGAAAACACGCCAATTTTATTGTTTATAACTTTATTAGTATAAAACAATAATATTATAAAAATTTATTGTTTTACCAACAATAAAAATTTATCCAAAAAATACTCTACAAGAGATATTTTAAGGCTACAAAAGAAATTTCTTCAAGAGCAATTTCAATTGGTATTAATTGAGCAAAGAACTGCAAGCAATTAATTAAAGAACAAAGTCTTTAAAAAGAATATTAAAGAGAAAACACGCCCAAAAGTGACCAGAGTGAATTTGGAAACAAAGTGACAAAGTTAACAGTGATGAAAGATGCTTTAATTCACTTTTGGGGTGGTTCAGGGGTAAAAATGATTATAAGAGTTACAAACAATGATTATAATGATTTTTTCACGTGGTTAAAAGGTTCAAAATGATTTAAAAAGGGTGGTTGGAATCTTTTATTGATTGGTTTAACAGTTTTAAACTAATTAATAAAAGGAAAAAGATTCTAACATGAAGAGAAAAGTGGGGCAAAGAAGACATTCTTTTATAGCCATCAATTCTCTTGCTCCAAAAGTAAAATTTACTCTTGTCAGTCGTGAAAAACAGTCTGACAACAGAAAAGCCAATTATGGCATCATTGAACCCTGGTTTAGACCAAAAAAGGCTGGTTTAAGCCATTTTTAGCCATTTTAGACCCTTAAATCAGCCATTACTATAGCAATACCAGGCCTAGAGCCTTCAAAACACGTCAGAATGTGTGTCAGAGGCGTAGAAACCAGTTAAAACTGTTTTTATTATGATTGTTTTATCTTAAGGGTAGTTTTACCCTCTTGGCAACAGCTAAAACTACCCCAGTTGGTATCAAAACCTCATCATCAATTGAGTCCACAGACCCTGTAACTCAATTCCAGGCCAAAAGTGATGAACTTTTGCGTGAATTTTGACATCCCACGCCTGTCAGCAAGGATTTTGGGGGTCTAGCTCCCCCTTAGAGCTGGAGTTCCTTTTCCCCCCCAAATTTAATCTTTCCAATTTATTTTTCTTTTAATTCCTCATCATGTATTATACTTATAATTTACATATGTAATTCAATTCAATTGTACAGTACAATACAGTAATAATTGACACCTCATATGTAAATCAAAGTTCACTTATGTAATACACGCGCACATTTTGACATTTCAATTGAATTCAATTGAAAATACTTTAATTCCTCATAACTTCTAAACTAAACACAACACCTCAATTTTAACACAAAAATTGATGGTTAACACCACATGTGGTGTGAATTAAATTAAGGTTTTGAGTATTTTCAACTTTTGTATTGAAAATACTAAAAACTTAATTTAAGCTTATTTAGAGTTGAGTTACAAAAATTTCACTCAGAGGTGACCCCACCTGATTTTTTATGAGGAATCCAATGGTGAAATAAAATTTATATGTTTATTTATTGGATAAAAAGTTATAATAAATTTTATTTAACTTTTTTCCAAATTTATTTATTTTTTCACAATTTTGTTAAAATTTCATTTTGACTTAAATTTTTCAAGTATAAATGTAATTTTATATTTACAAAATTTAAAGTAATTTTATTTTTAAATTATAATTAATTTTTTATTTTTAATATAATTTTATATTTATATTTTTTATTTTTATTTTAATAATATAAATAAATTTATTTTATTTATATTAATATGTTATTTTTTATATTTGTGGTCTTTTGGGTATATGAAATTACCTCTAAGGCTCACATTCCCTCCCCCTAAAAAAGAATATTACTTTGTAATATTGGAGTTTCTAGTGTGTCTGAATCTTCTGAGGAGTGTGGTAGCTTCTGGTATATCTTTTTCTTCTAACCATTCATCTTCACAAGTTGGGTCACTGTACCTAACAAGGTATTCCCTTACTTTCTTGGTTCTTAATTTCCTTTCTTTAAGAACTTTGGTAATTTTCTTAGCACCAGATGTCTCAATAGGAGGTATAACTTGGGGAATCTTATTCCTCAAGGGAAATTTCTCAGCATCACTAGATTTATATGGCTTTATCAAGCTCACTGGAAATGTAGGGTGCTTATTGCTAAGTTCTTCAGATAACTCTACTTCAACAGCATTTTCTCCATGGAGGGCCTTAATCACAAAAGGTCCTGCAAAGGAGTCTTTCAACTTTTTACATCCTTTGATGTTATTGAAGTTAGTGTTGGATACAAGAACTAGGTCCCCTACTTTGAAATCTGGAGTTGCATGAGATTTATCCCATTTGTCTTTAGCATATGCAAAAGAGTCCTCCATGCACCTTACTGCATGCTTTCTAGCTTTGTCTAGCATTCCTTTGAAGCTAGCAGCTGTGGGATGTATTTCAATTAAGTCTTTCCTCCAGGAGTCTTGGGGTAACTTGGGGTTCCATCCTTTTTCTAGAACAGCAGGAGTCTGATTGGTACTAGCATGGATTGATGTTTTATATGCTAATTCCAGTGCTGGTAACAGAGTACACCAATCATGGGTAAATCCATCACAATCTTTGAATTCAAGGCCATATGCACAAAATCTTCTCACCATGTCCTCTAAGGTTTGGATCATTCTTTCAGCCAGACCATCAGTTTGTGGGTGGTAGGCTGTAGAGAAAGACAGTTTTGTGCCCAATAATTGGTGAAGATTTGTCCATAGAGCTGAAGTGAATTTGGGATCTCTATCACTGATGATATTTGTAAATATCCCAGTCCATGACACTACTCTATTCCATATCAGAAGAGCTGTATCCATGGCTGTATCATCTTTGTGACATGGTAAAAAAAATTGGAGTTTTACTGAATCTGTCCACAATTACTAGGCAAGCATTATAGCTCTTGTCACCTCCTGGTGGTAGGCCAGTTACCCAATCCATATGGACAATTTCCCAAGGTCTGTTTGGTTCTTGGATTTTCATCATATTTCCAAGTCTTTTGCCAGTGGATTTATTTGCCTTTTGGCATCTGTCACAGGTTTTGCAATATTCTGCAACATCTTTTTGCCACATTGGCCACCATATGCAGGTCTTTACTTTCTCTCTTGTTCTGTCCTCAGAAAGATGTCCTGAAAAGGGACTATCATGGCATTCTTTCAGTACAAGATTGATTAATGACCTGTCTACAACTGTCATGACACATGTGTGCTTGGTTCTGTGGTAAATTATACCATCCAGTAGGTGAAATCTCCCTTCATTATAAGATTTTCTCCATACTTCATCCAAGGCATGTATTAGAGAGTTGTCTTTACAGTCTTTGTTAAGTAATTGGCATAAGATGCTACAATTCTTATCTTGAGTGTAACTATTTCTGACTTCTTCAAAGAAGGTGGTGTTCAAGTCTGTAACACTTATTCCTTCTATTGGAATTTGTGGTGAAGCTTCTTCTGGAACATAAGCAGGATTATCAATGTTATTTGGTAATGGCCATCTGCTTAGTCCATCTGCATTCTTATGAATATTCCCATCCTTATGAACAATAGTCATATTGCCTCTGTATTCTTGTATGGCTATTTGCCATCTGAGCATGTGTCTGTTAGGTGTTTTCATGTTCAAAAGTGATTTCACAGCTGTACAATCTGTTATTACTTCAAAAACACATCCCTCTAAGAAATAGTTCAATTTCTCTAAGGCCCAGACAAGGCATAGACATTCCATTTGACTTGCTCCATATCTGGCTTCAGTTGGTTTGATTTGCCTGGATATGAAACATATTGGTCCTTCTACAGGTTTGTCATTTATGATCTGAACTTGGTGAAGTGCAGCACCTAGTCCATCCCCTGATGCATCAATATACAGTTTGAAAGGCAATTTAAAGTCTGTCATCAGTAAGAGTGGAGCAGTGGTCAATGCTTCTCTTAGAGACTCAAAAGCTTTGACTCTGTCAACAGTCATCTCAAATACTGTGTCTTTGTCACACAACTTATAAAGTGGTCTTGCTATGGATGCAAAGTCTTTAATGTGTTGCCTGTAATATCCTGCAAAACCTAAGAATGACTGAATTTCCTTCTTATTCTGAGGCATGGGTTTTAACAATACTGCTGCAACTTTGTTTTTATCAATTCCAAGGGACAAACCAGATACAACATGTCCTAGTGCCTTAAGTTCTTTAAATCCAAAATGACATTTCTTCAAGGAGATTTTCATGTTTACTGATTGGATTTTTGTCAAAACTCTTGATAATCTGTACATGTGCTCCTCCCAAGTCTTTGAACAGATAATAATGTCATCAATGTAAATGATTAACCATCCTTCTGAGAGTTCTTCAGGGAAGATTTCATTCATCATTCTTTGGAAGTGTGAAGGTGCATTTTTGATACCAAAGGGCATCCTTAAGTATTCATACACTCCACAATGAACAATAATTCTCAAGTATTTTCTTGCTCTTGGTGTTACTACATTTTGATGGAATCCTTTAAGGGCATCCATAGTGGTTATATACACTGCTTGAGATATTTGAGTAAGGGCAATTTGGATTTTTGGTATTGGGTATCTGTCTGGAACAGTGTAAGTGTTCAGAGCTCTAAAGTCCCCAACCATTCTGGATTTTCCATTATGCCACGCCACTATGACTGGTGTAGTTATTTCTACTTCCTCATTGTGGCCTACTTTTCTTATTACACCAAGGTCTAGAAGTTCTTTGATATGAATTTCTAGAGCTTCTCTTGATTTTGGACTTGCTGGATAAGCAGGTCTTCTTAAGAGTGGTGGATAAGGTCTCTCAATGTTAAGAATGATGTCAACTTCATGACCAATAATTGCTCCCAGGGGTTCTTTGTCTGTAGCAAATGCTCCTCTGTGGTCATACAAAAGGGAAGAAAGTTCATTTTCTTGCTTATCAGTCAGATGAAGGCTTATTTCAGCCTCATTTAACTGTTCAGACTTGAATTTCTCTAACTCTAAGTTGACTGGTGATACTTTGTTTACTGTAATTTGTCTTTTAAAGGGTAAAAAGGCAAATTTCTGGCGCTTATTGTCTCCAATTGTAAAGTATCTGTCTTTGTTATTATGTAAATCTATCCCATACATGATTAAATAGTCATTTCCCAATATAAAATGGGTACTAGAGCAATTTTCCATAACAACAAATTCAACTGTGATCCTTAAATTCCCATTTATGTGTGGGAATATGACATTGGTCTCAAAGATTCCTAATGCTTTCATTGGGTTACTTGCACTGTTGAATTTTATACCATCAATTGGTAACAATTGGTCTTCAAAATTTGGTACACAAGTCTTAAGAAAAGATTTTCCAACACAAGAGCAGAAGGCTCCTGGGTCAAGCAAAAGTTTGGTGGGTTTGTTGTCAATCACCACTTCTGTTATACAGGAGTTACCAGCTGTATAACCTTTTCCCCTGTTTGGTTTTGTCTTCATGAGTTGTGCATCTTGAACTTTTGATAAATCAACTTGACCATTGCTCAATTGTGGTAAGTGGGAATAAGATTCCATGATGTCAAAAGTGGCATTGATATTTTCTATATCTTTTGAAGATTCAGAGAATATGGATGACTTATCATCTGAATTGTCTTCAATTATGTCTTCTTTTTCAACATCTGGTTCTTTTTCAATGTCAATTTCATTGATTTTCCCCCTTTTTGGACATGTATTGGCTAAATGGGTGGTGCTTTGGCAAATATGGCATTTTCTGACTGTATCTGCAAATTTATATTTAATATTACTAGAATTTTCTTTGGGGTTTTTGTCCACAGAATCTTTCCAAGGTGTATTAAACCTTGTTTTAAGATTCACCCTACTAGAACCAATCTTGGTTCTGGTGGTTACTTCTTCCAGTATATTGATAATATCCTCTGCTGAAGATTGTTCAGTAGTCCTGCTTTTGACAGCATGCTCTAAGTCACCTCCACATTGTCTCAGAATTTTTCTATGGATCATAAATTCTGACATGTCAGGATATAATGCTGTTAATCTGTCCTTTTGTTGGCAAAACCATGGTAAAGCTTTGTCTTTATCAGCATTAAATTTGGCAGATTCAAAGGCTGTTTCAACTTTAAACCTCCAAGCATCATTTGCCCATTTGTTGATGATTTGGGTTTTCCACCAAGTCCAACTCTGGTGTCCATGTGCTTGTCTTATTTTGATGTACCATCTGTGAGCTGATCTGGTAAACAAGGTGTTAAACCTGGCTGTTACCAATCTGTCTGGTAATTCAAAATCCTCTTTGATCATGTCAATACCTCTAATGAATTCCATATGGTCATACTCTCCTTCACCACTGAAGTGAGGCCATTCTTTAAGTTTTGGAACTTCTTTCAAGAGTGCTTGGCCCATTGATGGTTCCAAGTTATGAAAAGAAGTGGATAATTCATTTTTTAATTGTGAATTATCAGGATCCAATACTTGTGGATTTGAAATTCTTGTGCCCTCATTTTGATTTAGAGGTGTAGACATTCTTGGTAAGGTGTTCAGTATTTGTTCAATGTCATTCATTTTACTGTTGCTACACCTTTGGGAATTTCTGTATTCATGTTGGAAGCTTTGTATTAAATTTATTACTTCAATTTTATACATGTCTTCTTTATGTGTAAGTTCTTGCCATAACTCTGTCTGTCTTGTATTATCAGCAGTGACTTGATTCAATTTCATTGATAATTTTGATACTTCTTCTTGTGAAGCATCAAAACACTTTTTCAAGGCAATGGTATATGTCTTTACTTCAGTAAATGAATTTGAAATGTCATCAAGGACTTTCTTGTTATCTGTCTTGATAATATTTATGGCTTGTTTAATTCTTGTTTCAATTATGTCATCAATATTGAATTTAGAATATTTATCTGTTAATTCTTTAATAATGGCAGATTGTTCATTTATTTTATTGTTAGAAGAATTATCATTATTGGAATTTTTAATTGTTCTCAAAACTTTTTCAAAACACATAAGTGTTTCATTAATTTGGCACAGACTCAGGTTGTTTGTTTTAATGTTGTTACAAATGGTGTCATTTTTATCAGAAAGATGTTTTTTCACGTCATTTATAGCATTATACAACTCTGGGATGGAATCAAATATGTCAGAAATCATTTCTGGAACCTTAATCTGGCTTCCTCCTTCTTCTGTAATTCCATCATGGTTCTGGCCATCTGAAATACATTTTCCATGGCATCCTGCTGAATCTTTGGGATTCTGTAGCCCTGGCTGTAAGGTTTTGGGGCTGGTGCCTTCCCTTTGCCCTTGTTTGGAGTTTGTGGCTGCTTTTTCACGTTGGAATTGCTGCTGCTGGCCACTGGGGCTGTTTTTGGCACTGGTTTGGCTGGTGGAGGGTTGTTTTTCCTCCATTCTAGTGTCAAAAGCATCATGTTTTTCTTCTCCATCAATGGATGCCATCCATTGAGCAATTTGCAAGTGTTGGGATGGCCCAAGAATTTTCTTACTGTCAGGTAAGAATTCATGCAATTCTTCCACAGGTCTGCAAGGATCTGGTACTCCTTGAATTGGAGTGCATTGTTGTATGCACTGTGGCTGGCTTTGTATATGTCCACAGAGGCTTGTTGTGGCGGTGTCAGCTCTTTTTGAAGGTAAAATAGTATTATCAGCTTCAGAATGACCCAATTTAGTTGTTTGGAAGTCATCAACTGACCCTTTTCCTTCTGTACCTGGTTGGCCTCTGCCATAATCACGTCTATTACCTTTTTGGGAGCTGCTTGAGGGGTTGTAGCTGGCTCCTGACCTGGTTGAAGGCATAATTATGGTTAAAAAAGGCTTACAATAGTATTTTTACGTCAAAAACTTACTATTGGCCAAATTTTTGGCTTTCTGAAGTGTATTACTTATATCCAAGTTAATTAATTCAGAAGATATTGGTTCAGGTTGATTATTTTGAGTCACAATAACAGTACTATTATGATCAGAATTAACAGTACTGGCAGGGATAATGCTGGTTACTGTTGAGGCTGTTTCAATGTTTTCTTGTCTTACCACGTTGTCAGACACTAAAATTAATGAAAAAGCCAATTAATTAAGTAAAAAAGGATATTTCAAAAAAAGAAATAAAAATTTAAGCCTCACTTATAATATGAAAAAAAATTATTTTTTATGGATTTTTTGAATTATAAGTATTTTTTATATGTTTTTAAATTTTTCAATATAAGAAAAAAGATTTAAAAAGAGTAAAAAAATATGTCACAGGTAAAATATCACGGCTGGGCCCCCAAATGTAAGGTGTGGATATGAAACTTTGATTAAAAATCAAGTACTTTTCCTGTCCTCAAAATTTGTATAAGGTAAAATTCAGTTAAAAATAGTATGAAATATTATTTTTAAGAGAAAACACGCCAATTTTATTGTTTATAAATTTATTAGTATAAAACAATAATATTTTAAAAATTTATTGTTTTACCAACAATAAAAATTTATCCAAAAAATACTCTACAAGAGATATTTTAAGGCTACAAAAGAAATTTCTTCAAGAGCAATTTCAATTGGAATTAATTGAGCAAAGAACTGCAAGCAATTAATTAAAGAACAAAGTCTTTAAAAAGAATATTAAAGAGAAAACACGCCCAAAAGTGACCAGAGTGAATTTGGAAACAAAGTGACAAAGTTAACAGTGATGAAAGATGCTTTAATTCACTTTTGGGGTGGTTCAGGGGTAAAAATGATTATAAGAGTTACAAACAATGATTATAATGATTTTTTCACGTGGTTAAAAGGTTCAAAATGATTTAAAAAGGGTGGTTGGAATCTTTTATTGATTGGTTTAACAGTTTTAAACTAATTAATAAAAGGAAAAAGATTCTAACATGAAGAGAAAAGTGGGGCAAAGAAGACATTCTTTTATAGCCATCAATTCTCTTGCTCCAAAAGTAAAATTTACTCTTGTCAGTCGTGAAAAACAGTCTGACAACAGAAAAGCCAATTATGGCATCATTGAACCCTGGTTTAGACCAAAAAAGGCTGGTTTAAGCCATTTTTAGCCATTTTAGACCCTTAAATCAGCCATTACTATAGCAATACCAGGCCTAGAGCCTTCAAAACACGTCAGAATGTGTGTCAGAGGCGTAGAAACCAGTTAAAACTGTTTTTATTATGATTGTTTTATCTTAAGGGTAGTTTTACCCTCTTGGCAACAGCTAAAACTACCCCAGTTGGTATCAAAACCTCATCATCAATTGAGTCCACAGACCCTGTAACTCAATTCCAGGCCAAAAGTGATGAACTTTTGCGTGAATTTTGACATCCCACGCCTGTCAGCAAGGATTTTGGGGGTCTAGCTCCCCCTTAGAGCTGGAGTTCCTTTTCCCCCCATATTTAATCTTTCCAATTTATTTTTCTTTTAATTCCTCATCATGTATTATACTTATAATTTACATATGTAATTCAATTCAATTGTACAGTACAATACAGTAATAATTGACACCTCATATGTAAATCAAAGTTCACTTATGTAATACACACACACATTTTGACATTTCAATTGAATTCAATTGAAAATACTTTAATTCCTCATAACTTCTAAACTAAACACAACACCTCAATTTTAACACAAAAATTGATGGTTAACACCACATGTGGTGTGAATTAAATTAAGGTTTTGAGTATTCTCAACTTTTGTATTGAAAATACTAAAAACTTAATTTAAGCTTATTTAGAGTTGAGTTACAAAAATTTCACTCAGAGGTGACCCCACCTGATTTTTTATGAGGAATCCAATGGTGAAATAAAATTTATATGTTTATTTATTGGATAAAAAGTTATAATAAATTTTATTTAACTTTTTTCCAAATTTATTTATTTTTTCACAATTTTGTTAAAATTTCATTTTTACTTAAATTTTTCAAGTATAAATGTAATTTTATATTTACAAAATTTAAAGTAATTTTATTTTTAAATTATAATTAATTTTTTATTTTTAATATAATTTTATATTTATATTTTTTATTTTTATTTTAATAATATAAATAAATTTATTTTATTTATATTAATATGTTATTTTTTATATTTGTGGTCTTTTGGGTATATGAAATTACCTCTAAGGCTCACATTTGTTCTAGATGAGATATGGAAGAATGAAAGGCACTAAAAGATAGCCCTTATTTTTCTCTTTCCAAAATAACCCCAACTTAGGAATCTCACACAAAAACTGTAGAATTTAGATGTGAGGTGAATATTTTATTCACCCTTATTTGACCTTATTTTGGCCATAGCTCCTGTAATTTTGATGCTAGCTCAGTTTGGATAGTACTAGTGGATAGCCCCAACTCAGAGATTCAATTTTAACACCCATTTGATGGGTTAAAATCTCTTGCTCTGGATTTCAGATGAGAGGTGAAAAATAAGGTTTATGCTCAGCAACAACTTTGAGCAGGAATAACTTTGTTATTCCTTTTCCTATGATGATGGGACTTGTGTATTTGGAAAGATGTGGGGTTCCTCTTTGGTTTTATACCTTTTGAGCTGATTTGGCTCAGCTCCAAGCTTTGGTGGTATCCTGGCTTTACCATTGGTTTATGGTATTTGGCTGTCATGCTTGTGGTCTGGTATTGAGTCATGGGATGACACTTTAATCTTCATTTTGGTTAATTATTTAAAGGATTACCATACAATAAGTTTATTTATATTACATTTTATCACATGAGCAACTCAAAAATGGATTTTAAAGCAAAAATCTCTTAAACTAAATTTTTAATTAATTTTGAAAAAAACCTTAATTTTTTTCAATTAAAATTAAAATAGTATATTTCCAGGCTAATAACCAACAGAACCTGTTTAATAGAGATAGTTAAAAGCTATATTATACACAGATAAAATTAATCTGTAAGCTGTGTAAAAGGTTCAGGAAAATCAATTAAGAATTGGATTTCTAATGAATTTTTGAAGTTATTACTATTTTTCCACATAAAATAGCAATAGACACCAACCCTTAACTTTTGATAAGGTATTAATGCTTTTAAATTTAAATTTTTAAGCTTATTTAAGCTTTTGAAGGTTAATTAAGCTTTGACAGTTCTCAAAATCTTAATTTCAAGCTTTCATATTGGGATTTACCCTTTGGAAGCTTGAAATTCCTGTTTAAATTGGGATAAACCCAGTTTAAACTTTAAGGTTAGATAAAAGTCTAATCTTAAAGTTTAAATAATGTCAAAAATCCTCAAATACAGGTGGGAAACCTTAATTGAATCCTTGCAGATCCAAAAATCTGGGTACCCCAGCTTTGTTTGGTCTTTTTCCTTTGTCCCACCTTTTTGTGTGGATTTTTCCCTTTTATTTATTTAAAGCCATACTATTGCCTTAAACCCTCTTAAATTGAGACTGCTCAGGATTTAAATCCTGTATTGTAAATCCTTAGCAAATTCAGTAAATATACACAACACCTTACTCTCAACTAAACTTTTGGTATGTTTGCATAAAACTTATGAAAATTCAAATTTAAGCTTATTTAAGCTTAAATTTAACAATTTTGAAAATGTTAAAAAAGTTGCAATTGTACTGTAAGATTCTTAAATCTTCTAATAACATAAGAAATAATCATTTTTGGGTATAACACCCTATGGGTGTACCCTAGGTTATTTTTGGTTTAGAATCCAAAAATGACATTTATTTTGAATTCAATTGAAAAGTCTGTTCAACACTAAATCAACTGTATGTAAAGTCATTTGTGGACTTATGGGTATGTCATATATACCTATTGGGCTCATATATTACATAAACTAATATTTGGTCAAACATTTTATTCTTTGAATATACACATAATCTGTAAAATCACTCTACCACTATTTTAAAGGTATCATCGGAGTATTAGTGAGTGTTTTATTAAATTGATGGATTTTTTTCCATAAGTTTGTTGTTTTTTTAAAGAATTTACAATAATTACTCTTGTAAAATCTAATTATTGATTAAAATCATTCGGTATTAATTTAATAAAGGGTTTTATTATTAAAGCTTCTTGTAATTAGCTCTAGTAGACAAATACTTCTTATTTTCACAACAAGTAAGAGAAATAATTAAGAAATTAATTCTTTATTTGTGGTTATAATTGGCTTATTGATTATATTTTATATGAAAATTCATAGTTATATTATCAAGGGTTTCATAGAAAAATATTACATTTGGGGCCTGGCCAAGCCCTTTGAGCCATGTACCCTCATTTGTTATATTCTTGGGTCTATAAATATGTTATCTTGATAATTGGTTTTCTTTCTTTCTCAAAAAAATTATTTATTTTAAAAATTACTTCAAAATCTGTTTGCATTGAGGAATTTGAATTAATTTTATACTGTTTTACACATGGCTTTTTCACATCCAAGATTTATAAAATTCTTCTTTTAGCTCCCCTGAATTATTTTTTTGATTAAAAATATGAAATATTGATTTCTTTTTTTAAAAGGAATATATTTTTTAATATATAAAACATCTCTTTAAATATTTAAAAATATGAGAAAAAAATTCTTTTGTCATTTTCATTTCTTTTTAATGTATTGAATCAGATATATTGTGTATTTTAATAAGCTCAGGAAGAGATCCATTACAAGTCCAGAGTCTGAAGAAAGTGAAGCAGGTCATATTTCCAATAGTGGCACTTTATTTAAGACATATTTACCCAAACCACTACCAAAAGGTGTGCGTTTTTTTTATCATTTAATATCTCATATTGATGTGAAAATCTTTCAGATCAGAAATAGAAGAAACTATTCAGTCCAAAAGAATAGATCTGGACAAGTAGGAAGCTTTAATACCATGTTGTCCAAATCTGGAAGAACTTCCTCAAGAAAGGCATATTTGGAGGATTCCAGAGTTTTCCCCCATTCCTAAATGTCAGTGCTCACTAATTTTGACATAAATTTTAAGCCAGAAGTGATTCAGAGTACTGTCTTGAGGGCAGAAAAATTTCCAAGTGGAAGCCATAGGGATATATTGGTTATAGTACACAAGCGGGTTCATAGAAGCCAAAGAGAAGAATGGGAAATATTTCGAAGCCTTTGGCAGGGGGCCATGAACTCCTACTTAAATATCAAGATATTTCTGGTTCAGGAGAAGAAAATAAAGAAATAAGGAGTTTAGAGCTGCACCTCTTGAAAGGATAAGGTCAATAAGATCAAGAATTAGCCAAATATCCAAAGCCTCTTATCAGTAGACCAAAAGAAAGAACTGGATATTACCCCATATTTGGAAAAGGAATGACCAGTAGTGTCAACCAACTCCAGAAATCCCAAGAAACAAACTCAAGAGAGTCCAGAAAAAATAGGGGAAAGGAAAGGAAATTAGGACAGACCTTACCCAAAGGTACAGGATCCCCAAATTAGAGCCTTCATCTGTAGAGAGTGTTTTGAATATTTCCAGGACTCTGATGGATCTCACAGCCAAGAAACAAGAAACAAGAAACATGACATTTCCACATGAATAATTAATGAAACTAAACATATTCATTCCATAATTTTTATAAATTATTGGAGAAATTAAAATTATATATCAAGTACCTGATAAAATATGACAAATATTTCACTGAAGGGTGTAAGGGGGCGACTATTGGAATTGAGTCTATTTCTCACACATTTGACAGAATCTGTAATAAAGTTTAATTATAAAATGATGAGTTGAATACTATTTTCATTAATCATATCAATTGCCAACTCATGACTTTCAAGGAACATGTTTTTAGACATATATCATAGCACAAACCTTTTTACCACACACTCAGAAAGAAGTGATGGTGAGAGGAAGAAATTAAAGGAATACATAATTGAAGAGGTGAAGCAAATTCATAAAAATTGTGAGCCAATTTCAAGGTATTCTGCACCTTTATATGAAGGTAAATTATTCTTAAAGGAAATTGTTAACCAATTTCAAAGAAATACCCCTGAAAAGATTCCATTTTCTGAAAAGTATATTCCCAGACTAGAGGAAAGTCCAACATTCTCTGGGGAAGGAGAATATAACCATATTTAACTCATAAGAGCAATGGATATTTAACAAGACCTTAATATACAAGATAAATAGATAGTGGAAATATTGCACTCTTTATTTACCAGGAGTTCCAATAAATTTTACTACAAGAGGGGGAAATATAATGGAAAGAATTATTGGCTTTGGTGGAAATCTGATATAATCACAAAGTGGGACAGAAAATCCTTGATATTTTAGGTTTAAAATGCATTTCAAAACACTATATTAAATTCTGAAAAGGAAAAACCACATACTTGGTTCCTCAATCAGAAATAATGAATATCTTCCTTACACCCAGATATCTCTTACTTCATAATTAATGTTAAAAAATTGAGCAAATGTGGAGGTGGACTAGAACATGCTATGAAATACATATGCATAGAACCATTTTCAACAGTGGAATATATTAATGAAATGGAAGATAGAACTACTGGAACAAGAATTTTTGAAATATGCAATGCATCCCTGTTAATTAAAGAATTATTCCAAAGACAACTGAAAGACCTGTTTTGAAGTTTCATGAATGTGAAAGCACTAAACCTTTAGCCAATAACTGTACCAAAAAGACAAAAATAAATTAAGTGTCATTCATTCAGAGGCTCCATTTTACTGAAGCAAGAGAGGAAGCTTCCCAAGATTCTGAAATTTCTGATTTCACACCAGTGGAATAGTGTTTTTGAGGTGTGGATATGACAATTTGATTAAAAATCAACTACATTTCCTGTGCACAAAATGTTTATAAGGTATAATTCAATTGAAGATAGTGATTTTCAAATCTTTTAGGAGAGAATGTGCCAAAATTATTGTTTTGAACTTTGTTAGTATAAAGCAACAATATTATAAAGAATCTATTAATTTACCAACAAAAAAAATTAATCCAAAAATACTCTACAAGAGATATTTATGGAAAAAGTTTGTAAAGAGAAATTTCAATTGGAATGAGTTGATAGAAGAGCTTCAGGAAATTAATATGGGGACAGATTCTCTAAACAAAAAATTAAAGAGGAAAAATGCCCAAAAGTGACAAGAATGAATTTGGAAACAAAGTGATGAAAGATGCTGTACTTAACTCCTGGGATGGTTCACATGTAAAGATGGTTATGATGAGTTTTCCACATGGTTGAAAGGTTAAAATGGCTTCAAAATTTTGGTTAAAATATTTTATTTATTGGTTTGATAGTATTTAAACTAATTACCTAAGGCTATGATTCCAACATGAAGAGTGTCAGGCTGAGTCTATGATGAGGGTGTAATAAGGCTATTTAAAACTTTAACTATGACTGTGACATGGTAAAATTAATTTAAAATGAGTTTATAATGGATAATAAAGTTTTAACATTGAATAATAAGGTCTTTACTATTGTGAAATAGTGGTGGTGAGCACTGTTGAAAGCCCTGGGTGCAGTCTTACCAGTTGGATTACTAAAATAGGAACTACAATACTTAAGAATTTTAAGTATAACCTGATTATTTTCCAATAGTATAGCTATTTTTGACAGTTGTACTATGTAGGAATTTGAGAGCAGGATGGGAAACCTTTTCTGGTGGAGAAAAGGCCTCCTTTTATCCCGAAATGGGGTGGAATGGCCCTGTAGACCATCCATGTAGAGTAATTGAAGAGTTTTTCACTTCAGAGTACTGGCTTGTGGCTTTCATGGTGCCTTTATGCTCTGTATTGGGCTCAGATGTGGTTTTGAAACCACATCAGGGCAGTTTTCACCAATACAGGGTGAAAATTTTCATCTGGGGACCACATAGCCCTCTTATGACATGTATGACGCATGGAATGCTGTACAGAACCTGTATGGGGCCCCAGTATTGAAGTATAAACATGCTTCTTTGTCTATTTGACACCTCATAATCATACCTATGGGAGAATATCCCACAGTAAGACTGTATTTGTCTAACTGTGGAATTTTAAGCTTAGAGCTGCCATAACTTTGTTGGTTTTTGGGTTATCAAGCTCAGATTTGGTTCATTGTGTAGCCCTGGATGTTTTCAACACAATGGTACCTCATTTGATATGGTTGTCATTAATTATGGCAAAGTTATGCCATGTACAAGTTCTTTATATATATATATGTTTTGCTTAAAAACTGTATAGAGCTTGTTTGCCCCATAACCTTTGTTCTAGATGGGATATGTAGAAATGGATGTCACCATCAGATAGCCCTGATTTTGCCCTTTCCAAAAACACCTCACTTTAGGTGTCTCACACTGAAACTGTAGAAGCTAGATGGGATGTGAATATTTTATTCAACCTTATTTGACCTTATTTTGGTCATAACTTCTGCAATTCTGGTGCTATCTCAATTTCTCTAGTACCATTGGATATCTCTTACTTAGAGGTTTACTTTGAATACCCATTTGATGGGGTTAAGCCTCTTCCTTTTGATTTTAGATGGGAGGTGAAAATTAAGGTTTATGTTCAGCAACAACTTTGAGCAGGAATAACTTTGTTATTCTTTGTCCTATGACAATGGGACTTGTATATTTGGAAAGGGGTCAGTTTCCTCTTTCACTTGATACCTTTTGAGCTTTATTTCTCAGCTGCATGTTTTGGTCAACCAGCGGACTGGAAAGATATGGATCAAGTTCTTCAGCTCCACCAACTCCTCAAAGATTTATTTCAATGAGGCATGGACAACAAGAGGTTCAACCTGGCACCCCACTGGGAAGAACTTGGGGCAAGTTGGCAGAAGATATGTCTCAAAGAGATAGACTTCAAAGTTCTTATGGTAATCACCAAAGGTTGGAATCCCACCAGGAAGTTCAGACTGCTGGAGGTGAGGGCAACCAGGATAAGGGAGAATCAAGCCACTATCCAAGCTATAGAGGAACAGCTGAACCAGACAGGGAATACTCAGATTCCTTCAGGATCACAATTTGAACCTTTGAGATATGACCACATACCCAAAAAGGTCACAAGAAATATTTAAAATAATTATATATTAAAAATAATTACCTTAAAACTACAAAAATGCCATAAATAGGCATAAAACTTGGTTTAACTTAAAAGCCAATGAATAAAAATTTGAAATAAATTATACCATTGGATTACCCATGGTAAAATACACATACACCATTTTTATGGCATATCTGTAAGGTCAATATTTAATGAGTTATAAGGAATAATACCTTATAAAAAACATGAATCCTTAATTATTTCACATAACAATGAAACAACATGTTAAATAAACTCTACCATTAGATTATCCATAAAGATCTACACATAAAACAATTAAGAAGCTAACCTCCAAAGTCAATACTTAAGGAGTTAAGCTGAATATATGCACTTTTTTGGTCAACGCATATATTCAAGGATTTGAGCTAATATCTTTTGAAATATAGATGATAGAGTGATGAACCAAACATAAAGTCACCACGTATTTACTGTAGTAATACAGAAATGATTTTTATTACACAAGTTATAAACAAGGTTAAAACCTGTAATGGATTATTGATTAAAATCAATAGAGCTGTTGACCACTTTGTTGTGAAAGTGGTCCAAACTTAAAAAAAGTAGACAGTTGGATTCTACTAGTTCATTCGGGAAGAAATATGTATTTTGTATTATAATATTCAAGGTATAACCCCTTGAACTCATGGTTTGAAGTTTAAAATATTAAATTTCAACAGAAAAGATGAGTTACAAGAAAAATCATCAAAAAAAGAGTTTTGATGATGTAATGAAATTCTCTTGCCAGTGTAATGAGAACATGCCAAGCTATCAGAATCCACTCTCAGAATAGCCATAGCGTGTATAACCTAGAAGTTATTAATGATCAAAGTTTAAGCTTAAAATTGATCATTTAAGATCACTCACTGTAATCTTGTATTAGGTTTAACAGTCATATAAGTGATAATACTGGTGAATACTATTATAATATGATTAATAATCATAAAATACACAAATTTCAGGCTTCTGCAAAGCCTATGACATCATCAAACTTAAAGTCACAGTGATAACTTTAACTAATGGCGTAATTATGAGGTAAGACGGTTTGATCATGATGTAATCATCACCAAACCTTAAAATATTGATCCATTCCAGTGGAAAGAATCAGTACACATCCACTAGAAGCCTGCTGGACTCTAGGAGGGAGGTATTCAATATAAATAGAGCTCTTTTTACTCTGTTTTCCCCTCAGATGCTTACAAAATGTTAAATCATTAAATAAAAAGATGATTTCTTTATTCTTTATATATAGGACTTTTATATTATTAAACACCAAAGGTAATCTTACTATAATCATCATTTCTGACTTGATTATTGCAATTATTTAATTTTTTTGTTTAAATTTCTCTTAAAAACCTCTATTCCACGTAAAAATCAAGAAAAATTGAAATTTCTCTTAAATTGTATTGTAACCAAAATTTAAATAAGTTGTATTTACATGTTTTTGGCATGAAAGTATTCAAAATTATTATATTAAGCATTAAAATAGGTTATTTCTCTTATCATAATAATTTTTCTCTATTATTACTTTCATAATTCTATAATTGATATAAATAGTATTTATATTAATTTATAACTTTAATATTAGTAATATTATTGTTATTAATTGTTTTTTATTGATAAAAAACGATTTTTTACACCTTTATTATTTGTTGGTAACAATAATAAAGAGCTTTTAAATATATTGATTATTTTATATTAATATATTTACTTATTATATTATTATATTTATTTGATAATATAACTATTTTACGCCATGATTATAATAATTCTTAATTATTATAATTCTTTTTATCTTATTTATTTCATTTATAAGGACATCCATAGTACAATAAGTAAAATATTAGTAATTTTTACTTATTGTTTCATAGTCAAACCTTACACACAAGGAGCAGGCCAAATAAGCTCTCCAGTGTCCTCATACCATTCAGAAATCAACGTATCAGTGGCCAAGAGTCACCATTCTTCACAATCCCAGGGAGTTTCCAGGAGAAGACAAGGATACAAGGGAAAGAACAAGACCACCTTCAGCCAAAGGAAGAGAGAGTCAAACCCAATGATCCAGAAGATGTTGGATTTGGGGAAAGATTTGAAAAAGAACCAGAAGTAGTTTTAAATAACTCTAGAATCAGTAGTCCCATTAATAGAAATATTACCCCCACTCAGATTGATCATAATTTTGTCACACCTAAGAGTAACCTAAACAGTGATGCACTGTGGTTACAAATGTACCAATTTGCTGAGCAAACTCAAAAGCAGCTTGCAGAACTTGAAGCAAGCCATGAGAATATGAAAAGACTAACAGCCTCCATGGACAAAATCGTCAAACCTCTCCAAGAAGGACATGCTCAATTGAGCAAAGCCTCTGAAGAAACCAACAAAAGACTCAATCTAGTCTTTGAAGAACAACACCACAGCAAAAGTGACATGGATTTTCTGGATCAAGACATAAAAAAACTGTTTAATGTCTACCATAACATGAAGCCCCAACCACAAGGCCATTTTATGAATAATCCATATCACCAAGATGACATCAAACCAGATGCCTGTTGAGGAATAAGGCAAGATCTCCATTACAATACTAGGATTGAGATAATATGTCTTATTCAGAGAAGGAAGCCTTGAAACAGCTTCCTGAGGCCTTAATCTGGCCCAAATTCTCTGGAACAGGAGAATATGATCATATGGAACCCATAGATTAGATTGATGGACTCTTCATTGATGTACCAAGAATACCAGACTACTGGATCACTGCCAGACTTAATACAGAATTAAAATTACATACTATAATTTGGTACACAGAAATGAAAGAAATCCATGGTGAAAGAGTCAAATCATCCAAAAGTACAGCAATGGTACTTGGATATGGCAGAAGAACATGTCATTTGAAAATGACAAGTATTAAGTGGACAAAGATCTGTATAAATTGTGTCATGGACAGTCTAAAAGACTCAAAGCCATTGATCCTAAAAGAAACATTGAGATTAGGAATCAAAAGCTCCTTACACAAACGCCATGAGAACTAGAGCATGGAGTAAAATGAAGATGCAACCAAAATTGCACTCTAGATGACATTGAGAATACCTTGCAAGATGTAAGGAAAAGAACTAATGTAGGAAAATATATTCAATATAAAAGCAGTGGTTTCAAAGAGAAACAACCTTTCAGCATGGAGTTTGAAGACAAACCCAGAGAAAGGGTGGCAGAAGTGGACAAGAAGAAAAATTACTTTCACAATTGTGGTTCAACAGACCACTATTCCAACAACCATCCAAAGGAAAAGAAAAAAACTCTATTCTATTGAGAAAGTCGCAGAGGTGGAATCCCCAACAGAGGATTCTGAAGCATACTCTATGGGAGATGCCATCAGAGAACAATATGATGAAGAGAAAGACCCAAGAGAAGAATTTATAGTGCAATACCAGGAGGAATCCCCACTAGAAATCCAGGAGTACAGTTGGAAACAGGTATGCCACAAGACACTTCCAAAAAAACCCTGAGCAAACATACACAGCATGCACAAACATTTGTGGTCACACCAACCAAAGGAATGGCATACATACATGGGACAGCCACAAAAATGACTGTTTGCATTGACACTGGGGCCCACTGCTCAATAGTGGCCAGAACGTTTATGGAAAAATCACTTCTCAAATTGGGAAGAACAACTCTTTCTAACCAAGGCAAAGAGGTTCAAAAGTGCTTCAGGGAAGATGAATTTCATTTGCAAAATTATCAAAGAGATACTCATACCACATAGGAAGGGTAATATCAGACTCAACCCAGAGTTTTTAGTGTTTGATGATGTCCATATCCAAGGGTTCTTACTGGGGACAGATTACCAGAGGATGTGGGGTATTGATATTTACAATAGTAAAAACAGGCACATTACCATTGGTAGCAATAAGGAAAATAAATTTTCACTTGAGATATACCAAGTATCTGCCCAAGATCCACCGGAAGAGCTACTGAATGAATTCAGAGAGGGACAGTTTAGCACTACCCTCACCAGTAAAAAGAAACTAAGTTTACTAAAAATGCTGAGAAAGAACAGACCAGAATTTGCCATTGGTGAAGAGCCATTAGGCAGGATCAGAGGCCATGATATATAACTATATCTGGATGTGGAAAGACCTTATCCTCCCATGCTCAGGAGGCCTCCTTACCCAGAAAGTCTGGAAACCAGGAAGGGAATTGAAACACATATCAATGAACTCCTGGACATGGATATAATCCGAAAGATTGGACACAATGAAACAGTGGAAATTACTACTCCTGTCCTGATCACCTGGAATGATGGAAAGTCTAGGCTTTGTGGAGATTTCAGAGCTCTGAACAACTACACAAAAGCTGAAAAGTACCCTATACCCAGGATACCTCATGCCTTAGACAAACTGGCAAAAGCTAAATACATAACCCAGATGAATTGTATAAAAAGTTTGAACCAGAATGGAGTTAAACCAAACTCCATGAAACTACTCAGAATGATATGTCATATGGGCATATATGAGTATAACAAAATGCCATTTGGCATCATAAATGCACCATCCCACTTCCAAAGGATGATGGACACAATATTTCAAGATGAAATATTGGAAGGCTGGATGGTAGTATATATTTATGATATCATTATATACTCAGAGACATGGGAAGACCATGTACAATAAATAGACAGAGTACTAAGTAAATCTACACCCATAAATCTGAAAATTTCACTTAAAAAGTGTAATTCTGGCCAAAAAGAGCTACTAGCTCTAGGACATAAAGTCTCAGGTCTTAGTCTGGCAATTGACCAGAATAAAGTAGCAGCAGTACTGCCGAAGCCAGCACCAAGAAACATCAAAGAGTTGCAATCTTTCCTTGTGTTTGCTAGCTACTATAGAAACAACATCAAATGTTTTGCCCACATAACTAGTAGTTTATACAAGTTATGTTCAAAAGATGTAGTTTTTGAAATTACCAAGGAAAGAAGGGATTCAAATGAGAGGATCAAATATGAACTCACAAATGCACCTGTGCTCATCTTTCCTGACTTTGAACTACCATTTAAGTTATATATAGATGCAGCCTGTAGCCAAGGCTTAGGAGCAGCCCTTCACCAGAGACAAATTGTGGATGGTGAACCAAGAGAGGGAGTAATATGTTACATCTCTATGAAGCTGAAAGATTAAGAAGCCAGGTATGGGGCCACCCAGACAGAATGTCTATTCCTAGTCTGGGCTCTAGAGAAACTCCATTATTATTTGGAGGGTGTAGTATTTGAATTATATGCAGACTGAACAGCCTTGATGTATTTACTGAACATGAAGAAGACCAATAGACACATTTTGAGGTGGTAAATAGCCATCCAGGAGTATAGAGAGAATATGACCATCATATGCAAAGAAGGTAAAAGCCATACCAATGCAGATAGCCTCAGAAGATGGCCACTGGATAATGTCAAAAGCAATCCAGCTTATGACCCTGAGGTAGCAGACAAGATCCCTATTCATTTCATGAAAATAGATAGGAGGAAAAACTTCACATTTTCTTAATGGGCACCAGGAAGTGGTATCCCAGAAAGTGGAAACACTTATTCAGAAGGAACAGAAACTCCCATATTGGGAATAAGCTCCTCAGAACTTCATAATTAATTATTCAATGCAGTGATGAAGACATATTCCAAACACAAACAGTGTGGCATATTGTTGCAAGTCCTTCAACAGAAGTACAGGATCCAAGCTAGAGGACCCCTGGTTGAGGGACTATAAGGACAAAAAATATTTCCTTATAGATGGCCTTCTCTACCATAGAGAGAAGAACACTAGTGCACTCACAATAATAGACAGAGACCTTATATCATTGATCCTGAAGGAATGCCATGACTGCCCCTATATGGGACACATGAGTGAATATAGGACTAAGGAGAGGGTATCAAGCAATGCTTGGTGGCCCAAATGGGAGCAAGAGTTGAGTGAATAAATCAACACTTGTGAGAGATTCCACAAGGAAAATAGGAAACATGGGAAGCTGTATGGGTTAATTCAACACATAGAAGAACCCAAACACCCATGGGAAACCATCAACATGGACTGCGTCATATTAATTGTCCCGGGAGGCAAAGAAAACTTTAATGCCTGCTTGATCATAGTTGATAGGTTAAGCAAGAGTATGAGGTTCCTACCATTTCACAAGGAGGACACAGCCATGGATACTGGTCTGTTATTTTGGAATAAAGTAATATCTACCTGTGGAGTCCCAAAAAACATTATCAGTGATAGGGACACAAAGTTCACATCTGAATTTTGGACTAACTTGTATGACATGCTTGGCACCAAGCTTGCATTTTCCACAGATTACCATCCACAAACAGATGGAATAGCTGAAAGGATGATTCAAACAATGGAGGACATCCTTAGAAGATTCTGTGCCTATGGCACAGAATACAAGGACCATGAAGGATACACCCATGACTGGGTTACCCTCCTACCAGCAGTCCCACTGACTTATTATACAAGTCAGCACTCTACCACAGGAAACCCACTTGCACTGGTAGAGAAAGGGTGGAATCCCCCATTGACTGTGGATCACTTGAAGAAAAATCTTCTGACCATCCACCCCACAGCCAAAGATTTCCATGAAATGTGGAAGAGGCCTTGTGAAACAGCTGCCAAATGCATATCTGAGGCAAAAGAGTATAATAAGCAGAGCTGGGACAAATCACACATGGAACCTGACTTTAGAGAAGTGGACCAAAGATTGGTGTCAACACTAAACTTCAACAATCAAAAGGGACAAAACAAAATGCCAGACTCATTTGTAGGGCCCTTCACTATCATTAAGCTTATAGGGAAAAATGCAATGGAAGTCAGACTCACAGGGCAATTTTCTAGGAAACACCCAGTATTCCAAGTGAGTTTAGTCAAGCCATACTTCCGGACAAAGGAGGACAAATTCCCCTCCAGGAAGAAGAAACCCACCCCACCAGAAATAGCGCAAGTGGGGGATTTCCATGGACCTGTGAAAAAAGTCATCAAGGCCAGGAAGATCAGACTTCATGGTAAGGATCAAAGACAGTACTTGACCAGATTCAAGAACCAGACAACTGACAAAGACAGGTTGTTGGAAGAAGATGCCATACCAGCTGGGAAAATTTATCTAAGGAGATTCAGGGCCTCTAGGAGGACTGAACATTCTCATCAGTGATGAGCCTTTTTTAGAGGGAAGGTATGTCAGCCTGTGACTCAAAGCCACAGCACAAGCATGACAGCCAAATACCAAAATCAATGGTATAGCCAAGATACCACCAAGACATGGAGCTGAGCCAGATCAGGTCAAAAGGTATCAAACAAAAGATGAAACTCACCCCTTTCCAAATATAAAAGTCCCATCATCATAGGAAGAATAATAACAAAGTTATTCCTGCTCAACTTTGTTGCTGAGCATAAACCTTAATTTTTACCTCTCATCTGAAATACAGAGGAAGAGGCTTAACCCCATTAAATGGTTATTCCAAATCAGCTCTAAGTAAGGGCTATCCAATGTAACTAGATAAAACAAGCTAGCACCAGAATTACAGAAGTTATGATCAAAATAACGTCAAAAAAGCGTAATTAAAATCTTCACCTCTCATCCAACTTCTACAGGTTTGGTGTGAGATACCTAAAGTGGGGTTATTTGGGAAAGAGCACAGTTAGGGCTATATGGAGGTGCCATCCATTTCCCCATATCCCAACTAGAACAAAAGATATGGAGCAAACAAGCTCCATACCGTTTTTGGACAAATCATAAAAATGTACAAGAAAAGGTGTACATGGCATAGATTTGCCAGATTTAATGATAGCCATACCAGATGAGGTACCATTGTGTAGACCACATCCAGGGCTACACACTGAACCACATTTAAGGTTGCTATCTCAAAAACTGACAAAGTTATGGCTGTTTAAAGGTCAAACTCCCACAGTTTGGCCAATACAGCCTTATAGTGGGATAATAGCCCATAACCATGATTATGAGGTTTCAAACAGATGAAGAGACGTGTTTATACTTCAATACCCCATAGTTAATTCAATAATGGGGTACCACACAGGTTCTGTACAGCATTCTATGCGTAATACACGTCAGAATCGGGCTATGTGTTTCTGAGATGAAAATGTTCACCCTTTATTGGTGAAAACTGCCCAGATGTGGTTTCAAAACCACATCTGAGCCCAATACTGGCTATAAAGGCTTTGTAAAACCCACGAGACAGTATTTTGGGGTGAAAAATATTCACTTCCTCTACATGGAAAGGTTTAGAGGCCTTTTCACCCCATTTTAGGATTGTCAGCCTGTGACTCAAAACCAGAGCACAAGCATGACAGCCAAATACCATAAACCAATGGTATAGCCAAAATACCACCAAAACATGGAACTGAGCCAAATCAGCTCAAAAGGTATCAAAAGAAAGAGGAAACTTACCCCTTTCCAAATATACAAGTCCCATCACCAAAGGGCAAAGAATAACAAAGTTGTTGCTAAGCATAAACCTTGATTTTCACCTCTCATATAAAATACAGATTAAGAGGCTTAACCCCATCAAATGGGTATTCAGAATGAAGCTTCATGTCAGGGCTATCCAATGGTACCAGCCAAACTGAGCTAGCACCAGTATTACAGAAGTTATGGCCAAATTCAGGCCAAATAAGGGTGAATAAAATATTCACCTCTCATCAAAGTTCTACAGTTTTGGTGTGAGCTACCTGGAGTGGGGTCTTTTTAGAAAGAGCACAATCAGGGCTATCTTATGGTGCCATTCATTTCCACATATCTCATCTCAAACAAAAACTATAAGGCAAACAAGCCCAATACAGCTTTTTGCCTAAAACACACATATGTACAAAGAAACTTGTACAGGGGATAACTTTGCCATATTTAATGATAGCCATATCAAATGAGGTACCATTGTGTAGAACACATACAGGGATACACACCTAACCAATTTGGAGGTTTATATCTCAAAAAATGACAAAGGTATAGCTGTTTTAAGGTCAAAATCCCACAGCTTGGCCAACACAGCCTTACCATGGGATAATATCCCATAACCATGATTATGAGGTGTCAAACAGACAAAGAATCTTGTTTTTAGTTCAATACCTGATAGCTCATTCAATACTGGGGTCCCATACAGGTTCTTCACTGCATTCTATGGGTCATACATGTCAGAATCACGCTGTGTGGTCCCCAGATGAAACTTTTCACACTGTATTGGTGAAAACCGCCCAGATGTGGTTTCAAAACCACATCTGAGCCCAATACAGGCTATACAAGCCTTTTGCAAACCACAAGCCTGTCCTTGAGAGTGAATAATCTTCACTTCCTCTATGTGAAAAGGTCTAGCAGCCTTTTCACCCCATTTCAGGATAAAAGGACGCCTTTTCACTGCCAGAAAAGGAATCCCCATCCTGCTCTTGAATTCCTACATAGTACAACTGTCAAACACTGTTATACTCCTTGAAAAGAATCAGTTTATACTATAAAGTCTAATATTGTAGTCTTTTATCATTGTAGCCCAACAGATAAAGCTGCACCCAGGGCTTTCAACAGTGCTCACCACCACTAATTTTCATTAGTAAAGCCCTTCTAATTTATAGTTAAACATTTTTTAATAACTTTTATCTGTGTCACAGTCTCATTGAAAGTTGTAAATAGCCTTATTACCTCTTTATCATAGACTCATCCTGACCTTTGGGGGCCTGGCCGTGTTTTTTAAGCTTTTTGGACGTTGTAAGTAAGTTTTTTCTCTTGTTTTCTCTATTTCTAACAGTTTTTTTATCTTTTTAGGCATAATTCTTGTCCAAAAAATATATAAAACAAATATCTTTTATATATTTTTAAGTGGTTTATGTTATATACCACCAATATTTCTTTTTTCAATCATATTGTTGTGTGGTTGATTATAATTTAATCACCACAAAAACTTTATTCTTGTTGTGTTTTGCATATAAAAACACTTTAAGCCATTAATAAAGTCCTTTTTTTAATTAAATAAGGACACCTCTTACTGTAAAACCAACAGTTGAGGCACGGTTGGGTGTATTTTTAATTCAATTACCCTCTCACATACCACTTTTACCAGATTATACTTGCTAATTACAAGTTATTCCGTGAGATACTGGCATACAAACAGTGTACCAGATGTCTGTAAGCTGTATTTTTGATATGAAATTGTTAATTCAATTACACTGTCATTATACAAGGGCATATTGTAGTAACATACAAGCCCAAAGGCCATTCTTAGACGTGAAAACAGCATTTTAAGAAGTCTTAACTGACATTAATCCCTTTTTTCCTGTTTTATTTCAGTGGAAGAAAACTACATACCACTTGAGACCCAGTCACAGGCCAACACACCAGTGACACCCTCAGAACCAGAGGGAAGCAAGGGAAAAGGAAAGATGCATAGTGAAGGTCTCATTACAGCAAAGAAGTGGACACCCATTGCCACACAGAGGAATAGAAAACCATGAAACTCTGCTTCAATACAAGGTAAACCAACCTTAACCACATGTACAGGGAAGATTACCATAATTAACCCAGTTGTAACCTCTAAAGGTAAATTTCCAAAATCAGCAGACAACAAATTTTTACAAGGCACAGTCAAAGCTAAATACCCTAAGAGAATAAAGCTTTTGACTTCTTGCAAACACTGATATGTCACCTGTACACCTCAGAAATCTTGGCTTCCAAAGGAACCAACCAGAAGACAGAGAAGGCTTGTCCAGAAGCAGAAGACCTGGAAGAGGACACCTTGGACACAGTGGTGGATGGCAAGACACTGAGGGAAATTATACCCACTCTGCCATCCACTTTCCAATTCAACAGGAATCTCAAACCAGAGGCCTGGAAAGATATGGATCAAGTTATTCAGCTCCACCAACTCCTCAAAGATTTATTTCAATGGAGCATGGACAGAAATAGGTTTGACCTGGAATCCAACTGGGCAGAACTTGGAGCAAGCTTCCAGAAGATCTGTCTCAAAGAGATAGACCTCAGAGACATTATGGTAATCACCAAAGGTTGGAATCCCACCAGACAGTTCAGACTCCTGGAGGTGGGGACAAACAGGATAAGGGAGAATCAAGCCATTATCCAAGATATAGAAGAACAGCTGACCCAGACAGGGCATACTCAGATTCCTTCAGGCTCACAAGGAGCAGGCCAAATCAGCTCTGCAGTGGCTTCAAACCATTCAGAAACCAACATATCAGTGTCCAAGACTCACCATTCTTCACAATCCTGTGAAGTTTCCAGGAGAAGACAAGGATACAATGGCAAAAGCAAGACCACCTTCAGCCAGAGGAAGAGGGAGTCAGAACCAATGATCAAGAAGATGTCTGCTTTGGTGAAAGAAGTGCACAAGAACCAGTAGTAGTTGTAAATAGCTCTAGAATATAAAGTCCCATTAATAGAAATATTACCCCCACTCAGATTGATCATAATGTTGTCACACCTGAGAGTAACCTAAACAGTGATTCACTGTGGTTAAAAATCTCCCAATTTGCTGAGAAAACTCAAAAGCGGTTTTCAGAACTTCAACCAAGCCAGGAGAGGATGAAAAAATTAACAGCCTCCATGGACAAAATTGTCAAAACTCTTCAAGGATATTCTCAATTGAGAAAAGCCTCTGAAGAAACCAAAAAAATACTCAATCTAGTCTTTGAAGAGCAACACCACAGAAAAAGGGACAGGGCGTTTCTGGATCAAGACATAAACAAACTGTTTAATGTCTACCATGACATGAAGCCCCAACCACAAGGCCATGTTATGGATAATCCATATCATCAAGATGACATCAAGCCAGATGTCATGTTGATGAATAAGGCAGAATCTCCATCACAATACCAGGATGGAGATGATATGTCTTATCCAGAAAAGGAAGCCTTGAAACAGCTTCCTGAGGCCTCCAGCTGGCCCAAACTCTCTGGAACTGGAGAATATCATCATATGGAGCTCATATATTATATTGATGGACCCTTCATTGATGCACCAAGCATACCAGACTACTGAATTACTGCTATACTTAATACAGCATTCAAAGTATATGCTAGTATATGGTACACAGAAATGAAGGAAATCCATGGCAGGAGAAACTTGCCATGGTGGAAGAGTCAAATCATCCAAAAGTAAAGTAATGGTACTTGGATATGGAAAAAGACCATGTCATTTCAAAATGACAAATACTGTGTGTACAAAGATCCATATTAGTGGTGTCTCAGACAGCCTAAAAGACTTCAAGCCATTGATCCTCAAATGAACATCCAGATGATGAATCACAAACTCTTGACACAAAGTCAAGGAGAGCTAGAGCATGCAGTCAAATGCAGATGCAACCACAATTGAACACTAGATGACATTCCAAATACCTTACAAGATGTAAGGAAAATAACTAATATAGGGAAATACCCCCCATATAAAAGCAGTGGTTTCAAAGAGAAACACCCTTTCAGGGTGGAGTTTAAAGACAAACCCAAAGAAAGAGTGGCAGAAGTAGCAAAGAAGAAAAATTCTTGCCACAAATGTGGTTCAACAAATCACTATGCCAGCAACTGTACAAAGGAAAAGAAAAAAGTCTATGCCATTGAGAAAGTCCCAGAGGAGGAATCCCCAACAGAGGATTCTGACTCAGACTCTATTGGGGATGCCATCAGAGAACAATCTGATGATGACCAAGACCAAAGAGAAGAGTTTTTAGTGGAATACCAAAAGGAGACTCCCAGGGAAATCCAAGACATACAGTTGGAAGCAGGCATGCCACAAAATACTGCTAACAAAAACTTTTGCAAACACACACAAGATGCACAAACATTCATGGTTACACCAACCAAAGGAATGGCATACATACATGGAACAACCACAAAAATGACTGTTTTTATTTACAATGCTCAACATCCATTGATCATTAAAAGTGGAGCACACTTCTCCATAGTGGCCAGAAATTATCTGGATAACCACTTCCCGAATTGAGAAACCCAGCTCTTTTCCACCAAGGAAAAGAACTTCAAAAGTGCTTCAGGAAAGCTGACTTCCATTGGGACAATTATCAAAGAGATGATTATACCCCACAGGAACAGTAATATCAGACTCAATCCAGAGTTTTTAGTGCTTGACGATGCCCACATCCAAGGGCTCTTACTGGGGACAGATTACCAGAGGGATGTATGACACTGACATTTAAAATATTAAAAACAGGAACATTATCATTGGTACCAATAAGGAAAAGCAATTTTCACTTGGGATATACCAAGTATCTGCGCAAGATCCACTGGAAGAACTACTGAATGAATACAGAGAGGGACAGTTTAGCACTACCCTCACCAGTAAACAGAAACTAACTTTACTAAAAATTCTGAGAAAGAACAGACCAGCATTTGCCATTGGTGAAGAACCATTAGGAAGGATCAGAGGCCATTATATAGAACTATATCTGGATGTGGAAAGACCTTATCCACCCATGCTCAGGAGTCCTCCTTACCCAGCAAGTCTGGAAGCCAGGAAGGAAATTTCAAAACATATCAATGAACTCCTGGAAATGGATATCATCAGAAAGATTGGACACAATGAAATAGTGGAAATTACCACTCCTGTCCTAATCACCTTGAATGATGGCAAGTCTAAGCTGTGTTGAGATCCCACAGCTTTGGATAACTAAACCAAAGCTGAAAGGTACCCTATACCCAGGAGACCTCATGCCTTAGACAAACTGGCAAAAGCCAGATACATAACCAAAATGAATTGTATGAAAGGCTTCCACCAGAATGGAGCTAGACCAAACTCCATGAAATTACTCAGAATCATATGCCATATGGGAATATGTGAGTGCACCAGGATGCCATTTGGCATCATAAATGCACCAGACCACTTCCAAAGAATGATGGACACCATACTTCAAGAAGAAATATTGGAAGGCTGGATGGTAGTATATATTTATGAAATAATTATATACCGAGAGACATGGGAAGACCATGTGCAATACATAGACAGAGTACTAAGTAAATGCACACCCATAAGTCGGAAAATTTCACTTAAAAAGTGCAATTTTGGCCAACAAGAGTTATTGGCTCTAGGACATAAAGTCTCAGGTCTTAGTCTTGCAATTGACCAGAACAAAGTAGCAGCAGTACTACAAAAACCAGTACCAATAAACATCAAAGAGACGCAATCTTTCCTTGGATCTTCTAGCTACTATAGAAACCACATCAAACGTTTTGCCCACATAACTAGTAGTTTATACAAGTTATGTTCAAAAGATGTAGTTTTTGAAATTACCAAGGAAAGAAGGGATGCATATGAGATGATCAAGTATGAACTCACAAATGCACCTGTGCTCATCTTGCCTGGCTTTGAACTACCATTTAAGTTATATATAGATGCAGCCTGTAGCCAAGGCTTAGGAGCAGCCCTTCACCAGAGACAGATTGTGGATGGTGAACCAAGAGAGGGAGTAATATGTCACATCTCTAGGAGCTGAAAGATTCAGAAGCCAGGTATGGGGCCACCCAGACAGAATGTCTATTCCTAGTCTGGACTCTAGAGAAACTCCATTATTATTTGGAGGGTTCAGTAATTAAAGTCTACACATACTGCACAGCCTTGAAGTCATTACTGAACATGAAGACTACCAATAGACACATTGTGAGATGGCAAATAGCCATCCAGGAGTATAGAGGGAATATGACCATCATATGCAAAGAGGGTAAAAGTCATACCAATGCAGATAGCCTCAGCAGATGGCCACTGGATAATGTCAAAAAACAACCCAGCTTATGTCCCTGAAGTAGCATCTAAAATTCCTATCCATTTCATGGGAATATAGAGGAAGAAAAACTTGGCACCAGAAAGTGGTACCCCAGACAGTGGAAACACTCACTCAGAAGAAACAGAAACTCCCATATTGTGAATACGCTCCTCAGAGCTTCACACTGAGTTCTTCAATACAGTGATAAAGACATATTCCAAACACAAACAGTGTGGCATATTGTTACAACCCCTCAAACCAATGTACAGGAGCCCAGAACTGTAATCCCAGTTAGAGGAACCCTGGTTGAGGGGCTATAAGGACAATAAAGTTTTTCTTATTGATGGCCTGCTCTACCATAGATAGAAGCATACTAGTGCAATCACAATAATAGACAGAGACCATATATCTTTGATCCTGCAGGAATGCCATGATTTCCCCTATATGGGACACATGAGTGAAGACATGACCAAAGAAAGGGTAACAATCACTGTTTGGTGGCCCAAATGGGGACAAGAGTTGAGTTAATACATCAACACTTGTGAAAGATGCCAAAAGGCAAATAGGAAACATGGGAAGAAGTATCGGTTACTTCAACACAAAGAACAACCTAAGCACCCATGGGAAACCATCAACATGGACTGGGTTACAGGCCTTGTCCCAGGAGGCAAAGAAAACTTCAATGCCTGCTTAATCATAGTTGATAGGCTCGGCAAGAGTATGAGGTGCCTACCATGTCACAAGGAGGATACAGCCATGGATACTGCTCTGTTATTCTTGAACAACATCACATCCACCTGTGGAGTCCCTAAGATCATAATCAGTGATAGGGACCCAAACTTCACATCTTAAATTTGGACCAACCTCTATGACATGCTGGGTACTAAATTTGCTTTTTCTACAGCTTACAATCCACAAACAGATGTACTAGCTGAGAGGATGATCTATAAAATGGAGGACATCCTTAGAAGATTCTGTGTCTATGGCATGGAATACAAGGATCATGAAGGATACACCCATGACTGGGTTACCCTTCTACCAGCAGTTCAACTGGCTTATAACAGAAGTCAGCACTCTACCACAGGAAAAACACCTTCACTGGTGGAAAAAGGGTGGAATCCCGTATTGCCTTTGGATCACTTGAATAAAAACCTTCTGACCATCTACCTCATAGCCAAAGATTTCCATGAAATGTGGAAGAGAGCTTGTGACACAGCCTCCAAATTCATAGCTGAGGCAAAATAATATAACAAGCAGAGGTGGGACAAATCACACATGGAACCTTACTTTAAAGAAGGGGACCAAGTATTAGTGTCTACACTTAACTTTAAAAATCTCAAAGGACTCAAGAAGATGAGAGACTCATTTTTGGGGCCCTTCACTATCAGTAAATTGATAGGGAAAGAGGTAGTTGAAGTCAAACTCACTGTAGAGTTTTCCAGGAAACACCCAGTCTTTCCAGTGAGTATAGTCAAGCCATACTTCCAGACAGAGGAGGATAAATTCCCCTCAAGGAAGAAGAACCCCACACCACCAGAAATAGTTTAAGTGGAAGATTCCCCTGGACCAATGAAGAAAATAATCAAGGCCAGGAAGAACAGACTCAATGGTAAGGATCAGGGACAGTACTTAGTCAGATTCAAGAGCCAGACAGGTGGTTGGCAGAAGATGCCATACCATATGGGAACCTTCATTTAAGGAGATTCAGAGCCTCTAGGAGGACTGAAAAGTCTCATCAATGATGATCCTTTTTTAGAGGGAGGGTATGTCAGCCTGTGACTCATGACCACAGCACAAGCATGACAGCCAAATACCATGAACCAATGGTATAGCCAAGATACCACCAAAACATGGAGCTGAGCCAAATCGGCTCAAAACGTATCAAATGAAAAAGGAAACTCACCCCCTTTCAAATATAAAAGCCCCATCATGATAGGACAAAGAATAACAAAGTTGTTGCTGAGCATAAACCTTCATTTTCACCTCTCATCTATAATCCAGAGGAAATTGCTTAACCCCATCAAATGGGTCTTCAAAATGAAGCCCTAGGTCAGGGCTATCCAATGGTACCAGCCAAACTGAGCTAGCACCAGTATTGAAGAAGTTATGGCCAAATTCATGCCAAATAGGGGTGAATAAAATATTCACCTCTCATTCAACGTCTCCAGTTTGAGTGTGAGATACCTAAAGTGGGGTATTTTTGGAAAGATTAAATTCATTTATATCTGATGGTTTCATTCATTTCCCCATATCTCATCTAGAACAAAAGTTATAAGGAAAACAAGCCCAGCACAGCTTTTTGCCTAAAACACACATATGTTCAAGAATTCTTGTACATGGGATAACCTTTCCATATTTAATGATATCCATATCAGCTGAGGTACCATTGCTTAGAACACATATACTGCTACACACCGAACCAATATTGAGGTTGATATCTCAAAAACTGACAAAGGTATAGCTGTTTTAAGGTCAAAATCCCACAGTTTGGCCAACACAGCCTTACCATGGGATAATATCCCATAACCATTATTATGAGGTGTCAAAAAAACGAATAATCTTGTTTTTACTTCAATACTGTTGTCCCATACAGGTTCTGTACAGCACTCTATGGGTCATACATGTCAGAATCAGGCTGTGTGGTCCCCAGATGAGAATTTTCACCCTGTATTTATGAAAACTGCCCAGATGTGGTTTCAAAACCACATCTGAGCCCAAAACAGGAAATACAGGCCTTTTGCAAGCCACAAGCCTGTCCTTGAGAGTGAAAAATCTTCATTTCTTCTACATGAAAAGGTCTATCAGCCTTTTCACCCCATTTCAGGATAAAAGGAGGCCTTTTCACTGCCAGAAAAGGAACCCCCATCCTTCTCTTTAATTCCTATGTAGTACAACTGTAAAAAACATTTATACTCTTGCACAATAATCAGGTTATACTCTAAACTTTAGTATTGTAGTCTTTTATTATTGTAACCCAGCAGATAAAGCTGCACCCAGGGCTTTCAACAGCTCTCACCACCACTAATTCTCATTAGTAAATCCCTTTTTATTTATAATTAAACATTTTTAATACCTTTTTTTCTCCATGTCACAGTCATATCTAAAGTTGTAAATAGCCTTATTACCTCTTTATCATAGACTCATCCTGACAAGGATAAAAAGGGGCCTTTTCACAGCCAGGAAAGGTTTCCCCGTCCTGCTCTTGAATTTCTATTTAGTACAACTGTTAAAAACAGTTATACTCTTGGAAAATAAACAGGTTATACTTTAAAACTTCAGTATTGTAGCTCTTATTATAGTAGCCCAACTGGTAAGACTGCACCCAGAGCTTTCAGAAGCGCTCACAACCACTATTAAACAATAATAAAGTCCTTTTATCATTATAAATCAAACTCTTTTAAAAAACATTTTTTACTGTGTCATAGTCACAGTTAAAGCTTGTAAACACTATTATACAACTTTATCATAGACTCAGCCTGACACTTTTTAATTAAAAATGGACAGTATTGATGGCTTAAAGTGTTTAAATATGTAAAACATTCCAAAAATAAGGGTTTTTGTGTTTAATAAACCATGCAACAGAGCAATTAAAGCAAAAAAAACCACAGTGGTATATAACATATACCACAGAAAAAATAAATATAAGATATGTATTATAATTTCTTTTTTAATGAAATCATGCCTAAAAAAGAAACAAAAATTTCAGAAATAAAAGAATAATAAGAAAAAACTCACTTTTATGCATGAAAAAGTCCAAAAAATCCAAAAAAACACAGCCAGGCCCCAAAAATGTCAGGTTCAGTCTATGATTAAGCTTATTAATTACTATTTACAAGCTTTAACTATGGCTGTGACATGGTGAAAATAGTAATGAAATGTTTATTAATGATAATAAATTCTAATTAAAGGATATTCAGGGCTTTACTATTGAGTAATAGTGGTGGTGAGCTCTGTTGAAAGCTGTGGGTGCAGCTTTACCTGTTGGGCTACAATAATAAAGACTACAATAATTAAAATTATAATTAGAGTATTGGTCAAAACACATAAGCAAATTGGTAAAAACATGTAAGGGGTGCTCTGAACTCATTTTAAATTTAAAATGTGACATAACATGCCTGTATTGGGCCAAAAAATGTCCCAAAAAGGGTTTTTCTCCCCAAAATCCCTCTAACTCCATATTCCCCAAGTTACAGGATTGCAAAAATCGCAGAAGATTCCATCAACAATGTATTCAACATGCCCAGAACCTTGATGGAATTTAAGGACAAGGAGGAGGGAAGAATGAGACAACCCCATTTCCCAAATGAATAACCTTTTCTCCAGATGTTTTAAATACTTTGACAGAAATTAAAAAAGGTATGTTATCTCTTGAAGAATTTGAAATTAGCTTATTATCCTTACAAGAAATAAATAACAACTTATCATCTTTACCAAAGTTTGTTGTACAAAAAATGATAACATTCAATTGATTGATGAAAATAATAAACCAAAAATTATAATTGTCAATACTCAGAAATTAATATAAGGACAACAGGAATTGTATAAGTATATAAAAGACTTTTTGCCCTGCCCCCCCTCAAAAAAAAAAAGACTAAACACCCTAAATAATTCACATTATCCCCACCCCAAATAATTTTTTTATTGAAAAACAGCATTAACAAAGAAATTTTGCAAAGCTTTTCACACTTTTCTTTCTTTTTTTCCCCCAAAGACTGCATTTTCTACCACAGCAAACTGCTTTCAAGCCTCAAAATTTCCAATTTTTTACCTTCCCTCATCCATTAATCCCACAATTAAACCACTTTTTTTCACTCTCAACCAAATCTTTTAATTTTTCATACCTTTTTTCTCTTCTTTTTCACCTTTTGAAAGATTCTTACCCCATTCCAAATCCCCGAATTCCCCTTTTTTTCAAATTTATACATCTTTTTCACTCAAAAATGCTGTAACCCCCCACTGAAGGTGAATTTCAGACCCTTGAGCTTCTTTGGCAGCATGTGCATAATGTTGGCAGGGATCATGGGTATGCTGTGTCCACCTTGAGGTCCAATACAACCCACAAACAAGTTGAAATAGGTTTTGACAAGCCTGGAACCCCAAATCCCAACAGAAGCCCCTCCAAAACAGTCACCTCAAGAGAGCTTGACTTTTCTTTTGGACTTTATTTCGTAAAATATGCCAAGAGTACCACTTGGACTCTTAAAGTCCCAAATCCTGAAAATATCATGGCACATCCTGCTTTCAGGAAATTCAATGAGCAAGAAACATCCCAAATTTCTCAAATGTCTGAATCACTGCTCATGCCAAGCCAAATTCAGCTCAATTATGCAGCCAGAGGGAGTCTGAAAGGCCTGTAATTCTTCAAGACATTTTAAACCAAGTCAAGAGAATAAAGAAAGACAAACTGCAATGCAGAAGGCCCATTGCTGCCCTAATTGACACCCTCAAAGAAGAAAAATTTGATTGGTCCTCTGCAAGGGTTGCTGAGGGAAAAATTACCTCCTTGTTTTTCACTCACCCCCTTGTCATAAAACTGCTTCATGGCTTTCCTCATGTCATTCTTATGGATTGTACTTATAGAACAAATAAGTAAAAAATGCCCCTTTTTCTTATTTTTGGATTCTGATCTACCAATAGGAACTTTTCTGGGGCTTTTTGTTTGATTAAGAATGAAACTGAACCCTCATATACTTGGGCATTAAATCAATACATAGAAAAGGTCCTCAACAACACCAATCTTGTTCCCCCTGCAGTTATTGTTATTGACAGGAATCTGTCCTTGAAAAAATCTCTTAGGAAGCTCTTCCCAGACTCCAAAGTCATGTTATGCATTTGGAACATCAATAAAGATGTATCTGCTCATTGCATGAGGAAAATCGGTCATGGAACTGATTTTGAAAATTTCATGGGCCCTTGTATGAAGTAATATACTTTTATCTTTCACTTTTTTTCCTATTATTGTTTTTATTAATGACTTTGGGATTCATTTCTCAGGTTATGTATTTATCCACTGAAAATTCTTTCAAAGACAACTGGAAGAAGCTTCAAAAGCAAGTAAAGAATCCTGAAGTCATGCAATATTTAAAAAATACCTGGCTTCCTCTAAAGGAGTATTATGTGCCATCCTGGACCAACCCCCATTGCCACATGGGTGTGTGCTCCACCTCCAGAGTTGAAGGTACCCATGCCATGGTTAAACTTTGGCTCCAAAGCTCTGCTGGTACTCTCCTGGAGGTAGTCAGGGCTCTCCACATGGCATTCAGAAAAGAATTTATTGAAATCATCAACAGAATCTCCAAACAAATGATTGTCCATGTCAAGAATTTTCCTCCACACATCTGTGCTCTCAATGGCAAGGTGTCTCATTATTCTCTTCAGATTGAATTTCATGCCCAACCACAAGCCCTGTGTGGGCTGATAAATTTAAGAAACACAGGATGTTATATTTGTCCAATCTTCCTCCCCCCCCTCAGAAAAGACAAACTATTTTGGAGGTTGATTCAGATTGATTGATCTTTTATACACAGTTTATGCCAATTAACCCCCTCCTCAGTCCTATTTTTTTGCTTAAATCCCACCTCAGTCCCCTCTTTTATCAAACATGTGGCACTTTTGTACTTAAAAATAGTCATATCACAAACAATGGAAAAACATTTGAAAAAACAATCATTGCGCCTTCACTTGTTGTGCCACCAAGAAAATTCCCTCAATTCAGAGGCTTCTGGTTCTTTATTTTCTAGATTTAATTCTTCATTATAAAAAATGAATGAAGGAAATTCATAACTGGGAAGTTTTTATATGTATTTTTGAAAAATAGTCATATTGCAAAGATGGGAAAAAAACATCTGAAAAAAACTCTCTTTGTGCCTTCACTTATCCCACCAAAAGAAATTCCCAAAATTATGGACTTCTGGTTCTTTATTCTCCAGATTGCCCCTTCAATTCAGAAGGAAAATTAAGGAATTTTATAAGTGGAAATATTTTAAATGAATTTTTTAAAAAAATATGCCATTTTGGCAAATTGGCCAAATTTGAGAAATTTGGCAAATACAAATATGAAACATTTGTGGATATTGACATCCCATGTCAGGAAAAATATGGCAAAAAAATTCAAAATGACCTCAAAACCTATCCTGAGGAATATTTTGGGAAAATGAGGTCACTTACGTGTTTTGGCCATAAATTGGTAAAAACACGTAAGGGCTTACATGTTTTTGCTAAAAGCTTATGTGTGTTTACCAACAACCTAAAATTATACCTGATTATTTTCCAAGAGTATAGCCGTTTTTGACAGTTGTACTACGTAGGACTTCAAGATCAGGATGAGGAAACCTTTTCTGGTGGAGAAAAGGTCCCTTTTTATCCTAAAATTGAGTGAAAAGGCTTATAGACCTTTCCACATAGAGGAAGTGAAGATTTTCACTTCCAATGACTGTAAAATGCTGTACAGAACCTGTACAGGACCCTAGTATTGACCAAACTATGAGTTATTGAAGTATAAAAAGGCTTCATCATCTGTTTGACACCTCATAATCATTGTTATGAGGGAATATCCCACAGCAAGGCTGTACTTGTCTAACTGTGGGATTTTGACCTTAAACCTGCCATAGCTTGGTCTGTTTTTGAGATATCAAGCTCAAAATTGGTTCATTGTGTATCCCTGGATGTTTTCTACACAATGGTACCTCATTAGATATGGCAAATGTATGCCATGTACAAGATTGTTTGTACATATGTGTGATTTTTTAAAATCTGTATGGAGCTTGTTTGCCCCATAAATTTTGTTCTAGCTGCAATATGGAGAAATTAATGGCTCAATCAGATATCCCTGATTGTGCTCTTTCCAAAAAGACCCCTCTTTAGGTATATCACACTAAAACTGTAGAATTTAGATGAGAGGTGAATATTTTATTCATCTTTAATTGACCTTATTTTGGGCATAACTTCTGTAGTTCTGATGCTAGCTCAATTTGGTTAGTACCATTGGATAGCCAGGACTTAGAGCTTCATTTTCTATATACATTTGATTCGGTTAGGCCTCTTCCTCTGTATTTTGGATGAGAGGTAAAAAATAAGGGTTATGCTCAGCAGCAACTTTGATCAGGAATAACTTTGTTATCTTGTCCTATGATGGTGGGACTTGTATATTTGGAAAGAGGTGAGTTTCATATTTCTTTTGATACCTTTTTGAGATTATTTGGCTCAGCTTCATGTTTTGGTGGTATCTTGGCTCTACCATTGGTTTATGGTATTTGGGTGTCATTCTTGTGCTCTGGTTTTGAGTCACAGGATGACATGTAGTGGGTCAGGTTTCTGACTCAGGAAAACATTCCATTTCATTTGATAGCCACAAACCTATCTCAGAAGAGCTCAAATATCAGCTTTATGACAAGGAATGCCTTGGAATAGTCTGGGCTCTCAAGTGCTGGAGGGCTTTTCTTCTTTCACTCTCATCCCCTTTTGGGGCTCTCACCAATAACTCTTCCTTGCAATACTTCATGTCTTAAAGATTTCTGACTCGCCATCAAGATGGCTGGGCTGAATTCCTTTCTGAATTTCATTTCTCTATCACTTACCGCCCTGGCCCCCTAGCTACCATTCCCGATTCCTTATCATGTTGGGACAATGTTTATCCTGAGAGGGGGAGGATTTCATCAGCAAGAATTGAATGAATTTTCAACAACTTATTAAGCTAGATGCAGTTCAAACCCCATGATTTTTTGCAGTAAAGGTGGATTGTTTTTCAAATTTTATTGAGTCAATTCAGAATAAATCATGGCAAGATTCTCTGTACAGAACTATCCTTCAAGAATTGGCTAAAGGTAAATCTGTTCAAGATTATTCTCTTGATTCCTCTTCCCAACTTCCTTTATTCAAAGATTTGGTGGTGGTCCCAAATGACCCCACAATTCAACTCAGAATTCTTCAAAAGCATCATGATTCTCCTCCAGCTGGACACCCTGGCCAAGAGAAGAATCTCAAACTTTTCAAGCGGGATTTCCACTGGTCTTGCATGACTGAATTTATCAAGTATTATGTCTTCTCCTTTCAAAGGTTTTCAAGAAACAAAAATATTCATCACAAGAAGTTTGGATTCCTCAATCCTCTTCCAATTCCAAATTGTCCTTGGATTTGTCTTTCAATGGATTTCATCACTCAATTTCCACTGTCCAATTCTTTTGACTCAATTCTTGTCATAGTGGACAGATTCTCAAAAATTGCAGTTTTTATTCCAACAATGTCTTCAATAACATGACTATATTTGGCGCATTTATTCATAAATAATATCTTTTCAAAGCATGGCCTTCCTTCAAGAATTGTGAGTGATAGAGGTTCACTTTTTTGTTTCTTCCTTGTGGACCAATCCTTGTCAGAAGCTCAAGATTTCAAGAGATCTGTCAACTGCTTACCATCCAGAAACTGATGGACAGGCAGAGAGGGTAAATCAGATACTAGAACAGTACCTTTGTATGTATGTCAGCTATTATCAAGATGATTGGAACACCTGTCTCCCTCTGGATGAATTTTCCTACAAAAATTCTGATCACTCTTCCACAAAACAATCACCATTTTTTACTATTTATGGAAGAGATCCACAATTTGACTCAGTTTGCATCACTCAAGATACTCCTGATGGAAAGGTATCAACAAAAACCCAATCAGTACAGAAAGATGTCAAGAGAGAACTTGGAGTTTCCATAAACAGTTTTAAGAGGCATGCAGATAAAAGTAGAGCAAGTCCACCTGTTTTCAATCCTGGTGACATGGTAGGGCTTTCTTCCAAGAACATCAAATAAACTAGTCCCACCAAAATACTGTCTGAAAGATGTTTGGGTCCTTTTCCAATCTTGAAAAAGATCATTACTCATTCTAACCACCTCAAGCTCCTATCCCAATGGAAATCCATCCACCCAGCGTTCCACATTTCCCTCCTTGAACCATTAAAGACATCAACAATCCCAGATCTGAATCAAGAGCCTCCTCCTCCAAACATCATTGAAGAAGAAGAGGAATTGGAAGTCTCTCAAATTTTGGATTCCAAGATCAAGAGAGGAAACCTTTGGTACTTGGTGGAATGGAAAGGTTTCAGTAAATATCCAGAAAGATCCACTTGGGAACCACCAAAAACCTCAAGCATTCCCCTGAGCATATCTGCATTTTCATTGTTTATATCCTGACAGGCCAGGACCCAATTCTTCAAGAGCTTGATTATTTTATGGTGCTTGGTTGGGAGAGGAACTATCAAAAGTAAGTCTCACTCCTGGTATGCACCTTTAGAGGTATTCTACCCCTTCTTGTTGTAAGAATCACCATAGCCACTCTGTGAGCACTTGTCAAATTTCTGGACACGGGAATCTGGCCAAGTTTGCAACACCAATTTCAATCTTTATGGCCATTTCCACTTGGGAAAATTTACTATTCACTATTCTTTTCACTTTCCAAGTTCTTTCAATTCAAATCCATCCCTTCATAAAAGGTTTATTTTTTCATGGCACTGGTGGGAGGGGTAACTACCAAAAGTAAGTTCCTCTCCTGGTGTGCACTTCCATGAGGGGTCTACAATCTTTCAAAACAGCACCTTGGCCACTCTGTGAGCACCTGTTATCAGATCTTGTTTTCCAGGTCCTTGGAAAATTTAAATCAGCTATCCACTTCCATGATCAAGATTATAATCCCCCTCAAGATCCCATTTCTTTTTATTTCCTTTTCTTATTTTCCTTCAATGTTTCTTTATATTTTTTCAAAATTTTCCTTTTTATAATATTAATTCCAAAATCTTTACATCAACTCCATTCTTCAAAACTTCCAAAGCCAAATTTCAGAAGAAGACTGTGAGCCTTAGAGGTATTTTTAGATTCCCAAAAGTCCACAAATAATAAACAAATATACAATTATGAAGAAAATGGATTTATTTATATTATCAAAACAAAAATAGTGATATAAATATAAAATTATACACAAAAATACAAGTTTGATTATACTTTCAAAATAAAAATGAATTGAAATTTCAATTTATGAAAACACATTTTTACTTGAAAAAATTAAGTAAAAATGAATTTTCAACAAAAATACCAAAATTAAAATATTTTTTCAAAAAATTTAAATAAAAATTATTATAAATATTTATCCTACAAGTAAACATATGAAAATGATTTCACCATTTGACTCCTCATAAAAAATAAGGTGGGGTCACCTCTGGGTAAACTTTCAGTAACTCAACTCTCAATAAGCTTAAATTAAGTTTTTATTATTTTATGTAAAAAAGTTGAAATTCCTCAAAACCTCAATTTAATTCACCTCACATGTGGTGCTAACCATCAATTCTTGTGTTAAAATTGAGTTTTTTGTGTGTAGCTTAGAAGTTATGAGGAATTGCAGTATTTTCAATTGAAATGTTAAAATGTGCATGTGTATTCTATGATTTAACTTTGATTTACATATGAGGTGTCAATCATTACAGTTTTTTACTGTAAAAACTCAATTTAATTACATATTTAAATTATAATTATAATAAATGATGAGGAATTAAAGAAAAAATAAATTGGAAAGATTGATTATGGGGGAAAGGAAACATGGCTCCAAGTGAGAGCCAGACCCCCAAATTGCTTTCTGACAGGCATGAGATGTCAAAATACACGCAAAGGTTCATCACTGTTGGCCTGGAATCGAGTCACAGGGTCTGTGTCTCAATTTATGATGAGGTTTTGATACCAACCAGGGCAGTTTTAACTGTTTCCAAGAGGGTAAAACTACCCTTATTATGAAAAAACATTATAAAAACGGTTTTAACTGGTTTTGATGTCTCTTGACACATTCTGACATGTTTTGAAGGCTTAAAACGAGGAATTACTATAGGAATGGCTGATTTAAGGGTCTAAAATGGCTGAAAAGAGCAAAAAATGGCACAAACAAGCCTTTTTTTGGTCTAAACCAGGGTTCAATGATTCCATAATTGGATTTTCTGTTGTCAGAGTTTTTTCCATGAGTGACAAGAGGGAATTTGACTTTTTAAGTAAGAGAATTGATGGCTATAAAAGGATGTCTTCTTTGCCCCACTTTTCTCTTCATGTTATAATCTTTTCCTTTTATAATTAGTTTAAACACTGTTAAACCAATCAATGAGAAATTCCAAACACCCTTTTCTTATCATTCCAAACCCCTTAACCACATGATAAAATCATTATAATCATTGTTTGTAACTCTTATAATCATCTTTACCCCTGAACCACCCCATAAGTGAAATAAAGCATTTCTCATAACTTTTAACCTTTTAACTTTGTTTCCAAATTAACTCTGGTCAATTTTGGGTGTGTTTTCTCTTTAATAATATTTTTAAAGAACCTGTTCCTATATTAATCTCCTGAATTCCTTTGCTCAATTAATTCCAATTGAAATTTCTCTTGAAGAAATTACTTTTGTAGCCTTAAAAATCTCTTGTAGAGTATTTTTGAATAACTTTTTATTGTTGGTAAAACAATAAATCTCTATACTATTGTTGTTTTATACTAATAAAATGAAAAACAATATAAATTGGCATGATTTATCTTAAAAATCTTATTTCTTACTATTTTTAATTAATTTTTACCTTAAACAAATTTTTAGGACAGGAAAAGTACTTGATTTTCAAACAAAGTTTCATATCCACACCTTACAAAGACCAAATCATCCTCACATCATATTCCAACCTCATACCAGTAACAAAATTTTCTTTCAAGATTCAATACCTCTGGAATCCCTATTTCCAACCCTTCTCAACAGCCTCAACAGGCTTTGAAGTTGGTTTGTTTCTCAGGAGCTCACCATTCATGGTGGAGGGTACTGTCACAACCATGTGTAATAACCCCTCAAAATGGGTGTTTATGGAAAATATAGCCTCATCCCATTTTATGGCCAATGGGCCATGTCATCATTTGTATGGTCAATTGGACCATTTTGATGTTTTATGGCCTTTGAGCCATATCACCTTTCACTGGCCCCTTTTAGCCCCAAGCCTCAATTATGGCCTCAGGCCATATCCTGAAACCATTGGCCCTTTTTCCAATTCTCCACCTCACCGACCCCCAGGCCAATACCTTTGTTTTGGGCCTGGGGGTCCATCTGGTCTTCCAGGGGCTTTTGGGCCTTGGGCCCAACCCCTTTGATTATGGGGTCATCCCTACGTCCAACCCTTCTCAACAGCCTCAACAGGATTTTACCTTGGTTAGGTGCTCAGGAGCTCATCATTCAAGCTGGGGGTACTGTCACAACCACGTGTAATCACCCCTCAAATGGGTGTTTACAGCAAATATAGCCTGATCCCATTTTACGGCCAATTGGACCATTTTGGTGTTTTATGGCCTTTGGACCATATCAATTTTCACTGGCCACTCATGGCCCCAAGCCTCATTTATGGCCTCAGGCCATATCCTGCAACCATTGGCCCTTTTCACCAACCCCCAGGTCAATACCTTTGTTTTGGGGCCTTTGGCTGAACCCCCTTTTAGTATGTGGTCTAAGGCCTAAATGGCCTTTTTGGGCCAATTAGGCCCCCTACAACCTCTATGGCCCATGGTCCATGAGACCCTTAGTACTCTTTTTGTAAGGTTTTACTATGAGCCAAAAAGTGAAAATTACTAATATTTTACTTGATGTACTATGAATGTCCTTATAAATAAAATAAATAATATAAAAAATAATTATAATAAGAAAGAATTATTATAATTATGGCATAAAAGAATTATATTATGAAATAAATATAATAATATAATTTATATAATGAAAAAAATAATATAATAAATAAATATATTAATATATGATAATTAATATATTTAAAAGTACTTTATTATTATTACCAAAAATAATAAAGGCATAAAAAGATTTTTTTATTAATAACAAACAATTAATAACAATAATATTACTGATATTAAAGTTATATATTAATATAAATACTATTTATATTAATTGAAGAATTATTGATAGTAATAATAAAGAGAAATTATTATAATAAGAAAAAAACCTACTTTTGATGCTTAATATAATGGTTTTGAATGAATTTACACCAAATAATTTAAGGGTATTGGTAAAAACACGTAAGGAAATTGGTAAAAACACGTAATTTTATGGTAAAAACATGTAAGGGGTGGTTTTTAAAAAAAATATGGCTATTTATGGCAGTTCTGATGCGATTAATGTCCTTTATGGAATCAAAAATGCCATTTGTGGCATTAACAATGCCATTTATGGCATTAACAATGCCATTTATGGCATTAACAATTCCATTTATGGCATTCACAGTGCCATTAATGAAATTATCAATGCACTATTTCTGATGCCATTAATGCCATTTATGGCATTATCAATGCAATATTTCTGATGCTGCTGATGCCATTTGCGGCATTAACAATGCAGTATTTCTGATGGAATTGATGGTATTTCATAAATGACATTAATAATGCCACATTAACAATTCCATTAATGGCATTATCAATGCAATAAATGGAATAATGCCATTTATGGTATTGCTAAGGCCATTAATTCCATTTTTAAGGCCAATGTTAAGGCCATTCATGCCATTTTTAAGGCCAATGTTAAGGCCATTCATGCAATTGTTGAGGCCATTTTTGGCATTGTTAAGGCTATTAAATTCAATTTATGGAATTGTTGTAATGCCATTTAGGCCAATTTTCTGGCCATAAATGGCATTTGTATGTCATTCTTGATGCCATTGATGGCATTATTATGTCATTTTTGATGCCATTTATGGCACTTTTAATGTCATAAATTACACTGTTAATGCCAAAGATGAAATTTTAACTTCCACTAATCATCAATTACATTTTGAACTCAATTTATTTCATAAATGGCATTTTCAATTTAAATACAAACATGAACAAAAAAATGTAAAGAAACAAGGACTTTTTGGGCCTACAAATGTCCTGGGAAAAAATCCCAAAATGTTGGGCTTCTGGTTCTTTATTCTCAAGATTTTTCCCTTTATTTTTAAAAAAAATTATCAAAATTCATAAGTGAGAACACATTTAATGAGTTTTTTTAAAAAAATAGGCCATTTTGCCAAATTGGCCAAAATCGAGAAATTGGGCAGAAAAACATTTTGAAAAAATTTGGGGACCTTCACTGTCAACCTGTGACTCAAAACCAGAGCACAAGCATGACAGCCAAAATACCATAAACCAATGGTATAGCCAAGATACCACCAAAACATGGAACTGAGCCAAATCAGCTCAAAAGGTATCAAAAGAAAGAGGAAACTCACCCCTTTCTGAAAATATAAGTCCCATCACCATAGGACAAGAAATAACAAAGTTATTCCTGCTCAAAGTTATTGCTGAGCATAAACCTTAATTTTCACCTCTCATCTAAAATCTAGAAGGAGAGGCTTAACCCCATCAAATGGGTATTCAAAATGAAGCTCTAAGCCAGGGCTATCCAATGGTGCCAGCCAAACTGAGCTAGCACCAGTATTACTTGAGTTATGGTCAAATTCAGACCAAATAAGGGTGAACAAAACATTCACCTCTCATCTAACTTTTACAGTTTTAGTGTGAGATACTTAAAGTGGGGTCCTTTTGGAAAGAGAACAATCAGGGCTATCTGATGGTGCCATCCACTTCCTCATAACTCAACTACAACAGAAGTTATTGGCCAAACAAGCTTAATACAGCTTCTGACCAGACCACGCCAATGTACAAAAATACTTGTACATGGGATAACTTTGTCATATTTAATGATAACCATGTCAAGTTGGGTACCATTGTGTAGAGCCCATACAGGGTTATTCAATGAACCAACTTTGAGCTTGATATCTCAAAAACTGACAGAGTTATGACCATTTTAAGGTCAAAATCCCACCTGCTGTCAGATACAGCCTTACCATGGGATAATATCCCATAACCATGAATATGAGGTGTCAAATAGACAAAGAAGCATGTTTTTACTTCAATACCTCATATGTCAGTCAATACTGGGGTCCCATACAGCTTCTGTACAGCATTCTACGCGTCATACACGTCAGAATCAGGCTGTGAGGTCCCCAGAGGAAAATTTTCACCCTGTATTGGTGAAAACTGCCCAGATGTGGTTTCAAAACCACATCTGAGCCCAATACAGGGTATACAGGCTGTTTGTAAACCACAAGCCTGTCCTAGAGAGTGAAAAATCTTCACTTCCTCTATGTGGAAAGGTCTAGCAGCCTTTCCACCTCAATTTCAGGATAAAAGGAGGGCTTTTCACAGCCAAAACCCTTTCCTCATCCTGCTCTTGAATACCCTACGTAGTAAACTGTCAAAAACAGTTTTACTCTTGGGTAATAAACAGGTATAATTATATATTTAATTATTGTAACTCTTATTATAGTAACCCAACTGGTAAGATTGCACCCTGGGTTCTCAATAGCGCTCACCACCACTATTCTTCAATAGTAGAACCCCTTAAATATCTTATAAATCATCCTTTAAATCAAAAACTCTTATTTTAAATCAATTTTCTACGTGTCACAGTCATAATTCTAGTTGTAAATACTCTTATTACCACTTCAATATAGACTCAGCCTGACATTTTGGGGTCCTGGCCGTGTTTTTTGACCTTTTTGGACCTTAAAAGCGTAATTTCTTTATTTAAATATATATATTATATATATTTATTCTTTTTTATATATACTCATATTTTAAAGAGTATTATTCAAGTGGCTAATACCCACTGAATTTAATTATTTTTGGCGTGTTTTTTATATAAAAACACATAAGCCATCAATAAAGTCCTGTATTCTTGACTGAATAAGGACACCTCTGACTGAAAAACCATCAGTTGAGGCGTGGAATAAGTGTATTGTTAACTCAATAACACTTATACAAAACCACTTATACAGAATACACTTGAAAACCACAAGTGTATCTGTGGGATACTGGCACACAAACAGTGTGACAGGGTACCAAAAGCTGTATTTTTGACGTGAAATTGTTAATTCAATTACACTGTCATTATACAAGGGCATATTGTAATAATATACAAGCCCAGAGGCCATTCTTAGACGTGCAAAACCAGCCTTTTAAGAAGTCTTAACTGACATAAGCCCTCTTTTTCCTGTCTTGATTCAGTGGAAGAAAACTACATCCCACTTGAAACCCAGTCACAGGCCAACACACCAGTGACACCCTCAGAACCAGAGGGAAGCAAGGGCAAAGGAAAAAGGCTTAGTGAAGGCCTCATTACAGCCAAGAAGTGGACACCAATAGCCACTCAGAGGAGTAGAAAACCACGAAACTCTGCTTCAATACAAGGTAAACCAACCTTAACCACTTGTACAGGGAAGATTACAATTATTAACCCAGTTGTAACCTCCAAAGGCAAACTGCCCAAATCAGCAGATAACAAATTTTTACAAGGCACAGTCAAAGGTAAATACCCTAAGAACATAAAGTTTTTGACTGCTTGCAAACACTGATATGTCCCCTGCATACCTCAGAGACCTTGGCTTCCAAAGGAACCAGCCAGAGGATAGAGGAGGATTGTCCAGAACCAGAAGACCTGAAAGAGGACACCCTGGACACAGTGGTGGATGGCAAAACAATGAGGGAGATAATATCAACCTTGCCATTCACACTCCAATTCAACAGAAACCTCAAACCAGAGGACTGGAAGGATATGGATCAAGTTCTTCAAATCCACCAACTCCTCAAAGATTTGTTTCAATGGAGCATGGACAACAAAAGGTTCAACCTAGCAACTCACTGGGCAGAACTGGGATCAAGTTGCCAGAAGATCTGTCTCAAAGAGATAGACTTCAAAGACCTTATGGTAATCACCAAGGGTTGGAATCCTACCAGGCAGCACAGACTCCTGGAGGCAAGGGCACAGAGGATAAGGGAGAATCAAGCCACTATCCAAGCTATAGAAGAACAGTTAACCCAGACAGGGCCTACTCAGATTCCTTCAGGTTCACAAGGAGCATGCCAAATCAGCTCTCCAGTGGCTTCACACCATTCAGAAACCAGCAGATCAGTGGCCAAGAGTCACCATTCTTCACAATTCCAGGAAGTTTCCAGGAGAAGACAAGGCAACAAGGGCAAGAACAAAGCCTCCTTCAACCAGAGGAGGAAAGAGTCAGACCCCATGATCCAGAAGCTGTTAGATTTGGTAAAAGAAGTACACAAGAACCAGAAGTAGTTGTAAACCACTCTAGAATCAGTAGTCCTAGTAATAGAAACATTACCCCCACTCAGACTGAAAATAACATTATCACATCTGAGAGTAACATCAACAGTGACACACTGTGGTTACAAATGTCCCAATATGCTGAGCAATCTGCAAAGCAAGCTACAGAATTTGCAGCTGCCCAAGAGAGGATGAGAAAAACTCAAGCCTCATTGGAGCAAATAGTTAAAAACCTTCAGGAAGGATATGCTCAACTGAGCAAAGCCTCTGGAGAAACCAACAAGAGACTGAATCAAGTCTCTGAAGAACAACACCATAGTAGCAGGGACAGGGAGTGTCTGAACCAAGACATCAACAAATTGTTTGATGCCTACCATAGCTTAAAGCCCCAACCACAAGGCCAAGCTATGGAGAATCCATATCAACCAGATGACATCAAACCAGATGCCATGTTGTTGAATAAGGCAAGATCTCCATCACAATACCAGGATGGAGATGGCATGTCTTATTCAGAGAAGGAAGCCTTGAAACAGCTTCCTGAGGCCTCAAGCTGGCCCAAATTCTCTGGATCAGGAGAATATGATCATATGGAACTCATAGATTATATTGATGGACTCTTCATTGATGTACCAAGCATACCAGATTACTGGATTACTGCTAGACTGAATACTGCATTTAAAGGTCATGCAAGTATATGGTACACTGAAATGAAAGAAATCCATGGCAGAAGAAACTGGCCATGGTGGAAGAGTCAAATAATCCAAAAGTACAGTAATGGAACTTGGATATGGCAAAAGACCATGTCATTTGAAAATGACAAATACTCTGTGGACAAAGATCCATATGAGTGGTGTCTTAGACAGTTTAAAAGACTTAAAGCCATTGATCCTCAAATGAACATTCAAATGAGGAATCATAAACTTCTGACACAACTGCCAGGAGAACTAGAGCATGCAGTAAAGTGCAGATGCAACCAAAATTGCACTCTAGATGATATAGCCAATACCTTACGAGACATAAGGAAAAGGACTAATATAGGGAAATTCACCCCATATAGAAGTAATAGTTTCAAAGAGAAACAACCTTTCAGGGTAGAGTTTAAAGACAAACCCAGAGAAAGAGTGGCAGAAGTGGCAAAGAAAAAGAATTCTTGTCACAATTGTGGTTCAACAGACCATTATGCCAACAACTGTCCAAAAGCAAAGAAGAAAGTCTATGCTATAGAGAAAGTCCCTGAAGAAGAACCTCCAACAGAGGATTCTGAATCAGACTCCATGGGTGATGCCATCAGAGAACTATCTGATGAGGATCAAGACCCCAGAGAGGAATTTCTAGTGGAATACCAAGAGGAAACCCCACTAGAAATCCAGGATATACAGTTGGAAGCAGGCATGCCACAAGACACTGCCAACAAAAACTTGTGCAAACACACACAAGATGCACAAACATTCCTGGTTACACCAACCAAAGGAATGGCATATATACATGGAACAGCCACAAAAATGACTGTATGTATTGACAATGCTCAGCACCCACTGATCATTGACAGTGGAGCACATTGCTCCATAGTGGCCAGAAATTATCTGGAGAACCACTTCCCAAACTGGGAGAAAGAACTCTTGCCCACCAGGGCAAAGAACTTTAAGAGTGCATCTGGAAAGATGACCTCTATAGGGACAATTATCAAAGAGATAATTATACCCCACAGAAAAGGTAACATCAGACTCAACCCAGAGTTTGTAGTGCTTGAAGATGCCCACATCCAAGGGTTTTTACTGGGAACGGATTACCAGAGGATGTATGGCATAGATATTTACAATAGTAAAAATAGGCATATTACCATTGGTACTAACAAGGAAAAGAAATTTTCTCTTGATATATACCAAATATCTTCTCAGGACCCACTGGAAGAACTTCTGAAAGAATTCAGAGAGGGACAGTTTAGCACTACCCTCACCAGTAAACAACAGCTAAGTTTACTGAAGATGCTGAGGAAGAATAGACCAGCATTTGCCATTGGTGAAGAACCATTAGGCAAGATCAAAGGCCATGATATAGAACTATATCTGGATGTAGAAAGGCCTTATCCACCCATGTTAAGGAGACCTCCTTACCCAGCAAGTCTGGAGACCAGGAAAGAGATTGAGAAACATATCAATGAACTCCTGGACATGGATGTCATTAGGAAGATTGGACATAATGAAATAGTGGAAATAACCACCCCTGTCCTAATCACCTGGCATGATGGCAAGTCTAGATTGTGTGGAGACTTCAGAGCCCTGAACAACTACACAAAAGCAGACAGGTATCCTATACCAAGGATACCTCATGCCTTGGATAAATTGGCCAAAGCCAAATACATAACCAAGATGGGTTGTATGAAAGGTTTCCACCAAAATGGAGTTAAACCAAACTCCATGAAATTACTCAGAATTATATGCCATATGGGCATATATGAGTACACCAGGATGCCATTTGGCATCAAGAATGCACCAGCCCACTTCCAAAGGATGATGGACACCATATTTCAAGAAGAAATAATGGAAGGCTGGATGGTAGTATATATTGATGATATCATTATATACTCAGAGACATGGGAAGACCATGTACAATACATAGACAGAGTGCTAAGTAAATGTACACCCATCAATCTGAAAATTTCACTCAAAAAGTGTAATTTTGGCCAACAAGAGCTACTAGCTCTAGGACACAAAGTCTCAGGCCTTAGTCTGGCAATTGACCAGAACAAAGTAGCAGCAGTACTGCAAAGGCCAGTACCAAAGAACATCAAAGAGATGCAATCTTTCCTTGGATTTGCTAGCTACTATAGAAACCACATCAAAAACTTTGCACACATAACTAGTAGTTTATACAAGTTATGCTCAAAGGATGTAGTCTTTGAAATTACCAAGGAAAGAAGGGATGCATATGAGAGGATCAAATATGAACTCACTAATGCACCTGTGCTCATCTTACCTGACTTTGAACTACCATTCAAGTTATATATAGATGCAGCATGCAGTCAAGGCCTAGGAGCAGCCCTTCACCAAAGACAAATTGTGGATGGTGAACCAAGAGAAGGTGTAATATGTTACATCTCCAGGAAGCTGAAAGATTCAGAAGCCAGGTATGGGGCCACCCAGACAGAATGTCTATGTCTAGTCTGGGCTCTATAAAAACTCCATTATTACTTGGAGGGTGCAGTCTTTGAAGTCTACACAGACTGCACAGCCTTGAAGTCTTTACTAAACATGAAGACTACTAATAGACACATGCTGAGATGGCAAATAGCTATCCAGGAGTATAGAGGGAACATGACCATCATATACAAGGAAGGTAAAAGCCATACCAATGCAGATGGCCTTAGCAGATGGCCACTGGACAATGTCAAAAGCAATCCAGCTTATGACCCTGAAGTTGCTGCAAAAATTCCTATCCATTTTATGGAAATAGATAGGAAGAAGAACTTCAGATTCTCTGAATGGGCACCAGGGAGTGGTACCCTTGACAGTGGAAACACTGATTCAGAAGGGACAGAGACCCCCATACTGGGAATAAGTTCCTCAGAACTGCACAATGAATTTTTCAATGCAGTACTGAAATCTTATGCTAAACACAAACAGTGTAGCATACTACTCCAACTCCTTCAACAAAAATACAGGAGCCCAGAACTGGAAACCCAGCTGGAGGAACCCTGGTTGAGGGCCTATAAGGACAATAAATTTTTCCTTATAGATGGCCTGATTTATCACAGAGAAAAGCACACCAGTGCACTCACAGTGATAGACAGAGACCACATCTCTTTAATCCTGCAGGAATGCCATGACTGCCCCTACATGGGACACATGAGTGAGGACAGGACTAAAGAGAGGGTGGCAAGCACAGCTTGGTGGCCCAAGTGGGAACAAGAGTTGAGTGAATACATCAACACTTGTGAAAGATGCCAGAAGGCAAATAGAAAACATGGGAAGAAATATGGGTTACTTCAACACATAGAAGAACCCAAACACCCATGGGAAACCATCAACATGGACTGGGTCACAGGACTTGTCCCAGGAGGCAAAGAAAACTACAATGCCTGCCTAATCATAGTTGATAGGTTCAGCAAGAGCATGAGATGTCTACCATGCCATAAAGAGGACATAGCCATGGACACTGCTCTGTTATTTTGGAATAACATCATATCCACCTGTGGAGTCCCTAAGATCATAATTAGTGACAGGGACCCAAAATTCACATCTGAATTTTGGACCAATTTATATGACATGCTAGGCACCAAGCTTGCTTTTTCCACAGCTTACCATCCACAAACAGATGGCCTAGCTGAGAGGATGATCCAAACAATGGAGGACATCCTCAGGAGGTTCTGTGCCTATGGCATGGAATACAAGGACCATGAGGGATATACCCATGATTGGGTCACCCTCTTACCAGCAGTCCAACTGGCTTATAACACAAGCCAGCACTCTACCACAGGAAAAACACCTGCACTGGTAGAGAAAGGGTGGAATCCCCTTTTACCTGTGGATCACTTGAAGAAAAATCTTCTGACCATCCACCCCACAGCCAAGGACTTCCATGATATGTGGAAGAAAGCCTGTGATACTGCTGCCAAATGCATAGCTGAGGCCAAAGAGTATAATAAGCAGAGGTGGGACAAATCACATATGGAACCTGACTTCAAGGAAGGGGACCAGGTGTTAGTGTCTACACTGAACTTTAACAATCTCAAAGGACCCAAGAAAATGAGAGACTCATTTGTAGGGCCCTTCACTATCATTAAGTTGATAGGGAAGAATGCAGTAGAAGTCAAGCTCACTGAGGAGTTTTCTAGGAAACACCCAGTCTTCCCAGTGAGCCTGGTCAAGCCATACTTCCAAACAGAGGAGGATAAATTCCCCTCCAGGAAGAAAAACATCACTCCACCAGAAATAGTGGAAGTAGAGGACTCTCCTGGACCTGTGAGTAAAATCATCAGGGCCAGAAAAATCAGACTTAATGGGAAAGATCAGAGACAATATCTAGTCAGATTCAAGAACCAGACAGCTGACAAAGACAAATGGTTGGCAGAGGATGCCATACCAGATGGGAACCTTCATTTAAGGAGATTCAGAGCCTCTAGGAGGACTGAACAGTCTCATCAATGATGAGCCTTTTTTAGAGGGAGGGTATGTCAACCTGTGACTCAAAACCAGAGCACAAGCATGACAGCCAAAATACCATAAACCAATGGTATAGCCAAGATACCACCAAAACATGGAGCTGAGCCAAATCAGCTCAAAAGGTATCAAAAGAAAGAGGAAACTCACCCCTTTCTGAAAATATAAGTCCCATCACCATAGGACAAGAAATAACAAAGTTATTCCTGCTCAAAGTTATTTCTGAGCATAAACCTTAATTTTCACCTCTCATCTAAAATCTAGAAGGAGAGGCTTAACCCCATCAAATGGGTATTCAAAATGAAACTCTAAGCCAGGGCTATTCAATGGTGCCAGCCAAACTGAGCTAGCACCAGTATTACTTGAGTTATGGTCAAATTCAGACCAAATAAGGGTGAACAAAACATTCACCTCTCATCTAACTTTTACAGTTTTAGTGTGAGATACTTAAAGTGGGGTCCTTTTGGAAAGAGCACAATCAGGGCTATCTGATGGTGCCATCCACTTCCTCATAACTCAACTACAACAGAAGCTATTGGCCAAACAAGCTTAATACAGCTTCTGACCAGACCACGCCAATGTACAAAAATACTTGTACATGGGATAACTTTGTCATATTTAATGATAACCATGTCAAGTTGGGTACCATTGTGTAGAGCTCATACAGGGTTATTCAATGAACCAAATTTGAGCGTGATATCTTAAAAACTGACAGAGTTATGACCATTTTAAGGTCAAAATCCCACCTGCTGTCAGATACAGCCTTACCATGGGATAATATCCCATAACCATGAATATGAGGTGTCAAATAGACGAAGAAGCATGTTTTTACTTCAATACCTCATATGTCAGTCAATACTGGGGTCCCATACAGCTTCTGTACAGCATTCTACGCGTCATACACGTCAGAATCAGGCTGTGAGGTCCCCAGATGAAAATTTTCACCCTGTATTGGTGAAAACTGCCCAGATGTGGTTTCAAAACCACATCTGAGCCCAATACAGGGTATACAGGCTGTTTTTAAACCACAAGCCTGTCCTAGAGAGTGAAAAATCTTCACTTCCTCTACGTGGAAAGGTCTAGCAGCCTTTCCACCTCAATTTCAGGATAAAAGGAGGGCTTTTCACAGCCAAAACCCTTTCCTCATCCTGCTCTTGAATACCCTACGTAGTAAACTGTCAAAAACAGTTTTACTCTTGGGTAATAAACAGGTATAATTATATATTTAATTATTGTAACTCTTATTATAGTAACCCAACTGGTAAGATTTCACCCTGGGTTCTCAATAGCGCTCACCACCACTATTCTTCAATAGTAGAACCCCTTAAATATCTTATAAATCATCCTTTAAATCAAAAACTCTTATTTTAAATCAATTTTCTACGTGTCACAGTCATAATTCTAGTTGTAAATACTCTTATTACCACTTCAATATAGACTCAGCCTGACATTCACATCCCATGTCAGACAAAATATGGCAAAAACAATTTTAGAAATGCTCAAAACTGAGCCTGAGAAATTTTTATTAAAAAATTAAGTTACTTACGTGTTTTGGCCATAAATTGGTAAAAACATGTAATTTTATGGTAAAAACACATAAGGCCTTATGTGTGTTTACCAACACCCTTATACAAATTGTATTTACAAATAAAAATAAAAGAAATTACAAATTTTCTTGATTTTATGTGGAAATGAGATTTTTAAGAGTTATAAAAAAACAAGAGAACAATTGGAGTAATCACGTCAAAGCTGATGATTATATTAAATATAGATTTTGGTCTTTGATAATATAAGAGATTTATATATAAAGAATAACAGATTTTACCTTTGAATTTAATTGTTTAATTGTTTTGATGTGTCTGAGGGCAAAATGGAGTAAAAAGAGCTCTATTTATAGTAAATACCTCCCTTCTAGAGTCCATTAGGCTTCTAGTAGACGTTTACCGATGGTACCCATTGGAAATGATCAGTATCTTAAGGTTTAGTGATGATTTTGTCATGATCAAACCATCTTATCTCATTATTATGCCATTATTTAGAGTTATCACTATACCTCTAAGCTTGATGACATAATAGGCTTGGAAGAAGCCCAAATGTCGTTTATTTTATTAGTATTAATCATAAGCTAATATTATTCACCAGTTTTATCACTTATATAACTGTTAAACCTAAGATAAGATTATAGTGAGTGATCATAAATGATCAATTGTAAGCTTAAGCTTTGATCATTAATAACTTTCAGTTTATACATGCTAAATCTATTCTGTGAGTGAATTCAGATAGCTTGGAATGTCCTCATTAAAGTTTCAAGAGAATTTCATTACATCATCAAAACTCTATTTTTGATTATTTTTCTTGTAACTCATCTTTTCTGTTGAAATTCAATAATTTAAACTTCAAACCTTGATTTAAAGGGGTTATACCTTGAATATTATAATATAGATTACATCATTCTTCACATATGAGCTAATAGAGTCTTAATTTCTACTTTTTTTCAAGTCTGGACCACTTTCAAAACAAAGTGGTCAACAGCTCCAGTGATTTTGTTCAATAAACCATTACAAGTTTCAACCTTGTTTATAGCTTGTAACATAAAGCTTATATCTGTGTTCCTAAATTAATTAAGTGGTGACTTTCTTTTTGGTTTAACTCTCTATCTTGTATATTTCAGGAGATTTTAGCTAAAAACCATGAATATATGCATTGACCAAAAAGTGCATATATTCAGCTTAATTCCTTCATTATTGACTTTAGAGAATAGCCATATTATTGTTTCATGTGTGGTGTGTTATGGAGAATCCAGAGGTACAATTTATTTCCCATCTTGTTTCATTGGTTTCTTACTTAAATAATGTTTATGTCTTTTTTAGGGTATTATTACTTACTCTTCAGTAATTATTGACTTTTCAGATATGCCATAAAAATGACATATGTGTATTTTTCCATGAGGAATCTAATGGTTTAATTTGTTTCACATTTTGACTCATTTTTTTCTCAGTTAATTCAGGTTTTGTACCTATTTATGGTATTTTCACTAGTTTTAAGATAATTATTATAAGTATAATTATTATAGAATTTTCTTGTGACCTTTTTGGATATGTGATCATATCTCAAAGGCTCACACTTGTGACCTAAATCCAATGAGGCCAAAAGGGGCCAAGGGGGCCATCCACCAGCCCCCAAGGCCAGGTGGGCCCACCTGAGCCATTTTTGGCCCCCAATCTCAACAATCCCAAAAATGGCCAAAAGGGCCCAAGGAACCACATTTTGGCCAGTTTCAATTCCTGGCATCTGGAAACCACCACAGGCCACCAGCTCAGGTCCATCAAGGTTTCCTCTCAATTCAGGGGAAGACCTCTCTTTCACCAATGTACTCCGTACCAAAGGATCCAGGCTTGGTTCATATATGGTAAGATATACCATTATGCACCAATCTTTCTCAGAAATCCAATGGTGATGTCTTCAGGATCATATTATATCTTTTCAGTTCAAGTCCCCAAATCCAACACCCATTCTGAAGGAAGCCCTTTCATTCTTTCAGCCTTGAAATCCATCGTGGCTACCAGAAGACCATTCAAGGACCCCAATCACCTGGCCCTGCAAAATCTGGGTTGTACTTTCTTTTCAAGATTATTCTAAGCATAATTTCAAGAATTTATCAATCATTCAATCAGCTTACAAGGCATAAAGTACTTCAGTATTCTTCAGATAACTCAATTGGTCCATACAGGCTGTATTCAAGCAATCTGTATGGCCTTGGCCCTTTTGTGCCAATTCATATTCCACTGTGAGAGTTCAGTCACATTGTTCAATTCTCAAGATAGTCATATCTGTATTGACCCAAAACAGTCAATACAGCTGGGTGATCAACCCTCCAGGATCAGTCTTCAGCTTTTCACATATACTGGCCACCTTTTCTTCCCTGGGGACTTTTTCCCCAGTTAATTAAGATATTGGATTTATTTTTGTCCTTCTTTTCTTTTCTTTTATGAAAGTAAATAATTATGCTCTTAATTCAGTCATTCGAACCTTTTATTCTTCAACTGTGAGTGGATATTGATGGTCATATCCTTTACTAATTCCATTGTTCTTTCTGGAAGGTTGAAACAGGGAACTGAAGATTCATTTGGTTGGTTCTTTGGCTTTTGGTTTTCTTTTATTTTCTTTGGCCATTGGATTCTTTCTTCTTTTATCTCTGGCATATTTGTCCTTACTATTATTCCTCTTTAAAGAAATATAATGTCAGGCTGAGTCTGTGAAGAGGTGATAATAAACAGTATTTACAGCCTAAACTATGACTGTGACATGGAGAATAATGTTAAAAATAGGTTTGAATAAAAGTAAAAGGGTTTACTAATGCGTATTAGTGGTGGTGAGCTCTGTTGAAAGCCCTGGGCACAGCTTTACCTGTTGGGTTACAATAATAAGGTCTACAATACTAAATTTTATGGTCTAACCTTGTTAGTTTCCAAGAGTATAACCTTGTTTGACAGTTATACAATGTAGTAATTGAAGATCAGGATGTGGGAACCTTTTCTGGTGGAGAATAGGCCTCCTTTTGTCCTAAAATGGGGTGGAATGGTCATCTAGACCATCCACATAGAGGAAGTGAAGAGTCTTTCACTTCAGAGTACTGGTGTGATTTTAATAGCGCCTGTATGCTCTGTATTGGGCTCAGATGTGGTTTTAAAGCCACATCTTGGTAGTTTCCACCAATACAGGGTGAAAATCTTCATCTGGGGACAACATAGCCCTCTTCTGACGTTTATGAGACCCCAGTATTGAATGAACTATGAGGCTTTGAAGTATAAACATGCGTCTTCATCTATTTGAAACCTCATAATCATACTTATGTGAGAATATCCCACAGTAAGGCTCATTTTGTAGCCCTGGATTTTTTCTGCAAAATGGTACCTTATTTGATATGGCTATCATTAAATATGGCAAATTTATGCCATGTAAATGTTTTTTGTACATATGTATGATTTGCTTGAAAACTTGTATGGAGCTTGTTTGCCCCATATCTTTTGCTCTAGATGAGATATGGGTAAATGGATGGCAACATCAGATATCCCTTATGGTGCTCTTTCCAAAAACACCCCACTTTAGGTATCTCACACTAAAGCTGTAGAAGCTATATGAGACATGAACATTTTATTAACCCTTATTTGACCTTATTTTGGTCATAACTTCTGTAATTCTGGTTCTAGCTCTATTTGGTTAGTACCATCAGATAGCCCTGACATAGAGCTTCATGTTGAATACCCATTTGATGGGGTTAAGCCTCTTCCTCTGGATTTCAGATGAGAGGTGAAAAATAAGGTTTATGCTCAGCAGCAACTTTGCACAGGAATAACTTTTTTATTCTTTGTCCTATGATGTATATTTGGAAAGGGGTGATTTTCCTCTTTCTTTTGATACCTTTTGAGCTGATTTGGCTCAGCTCCAATGTTTTTGTGGTCTCTTGGCTATACAATTGATTTATGGTATTTGACTGTCATGCGAGTGCTCTGGTTTGAGTCACAGGCTGACATACCCTCCCTCTAAAAAAGGCTCATCATTTATGAGACTTTTCAGTCCTCCTAGAGGCCCTGCATCTCCTTAGTTGAAGGTTCTCATCTGGTATGGCATCTTCAGCCACCCATTTGTCTTTATTTGCTGTCTGGTTTTTAAATCTGACCAAGTACTGCCTCTGGTCTTTACCATTCAGTCTAATCTTCCTGGCCTTAATGATTTTCTTCACAGGGCCAGGGGAGTCCTCTCCTTCCCCCCCCTCTTTCTGGTGGAGTGGGATTATTCTTCCTGGAGGAGAACGTATGCTCCTTGGTCTGGAAGTATTGTATAACCAGACTCACTGGGAATACTGGGTGTTTCCTAGAAAATTTCCCTGTGAGTCTGACTTCCATTTCATTTATCCCTATCACCTTAATGATAGTGAAGGGCCCTAAAAATGAGTCTCTCATTTTCTTTGGTCCCTTTAGATTGTTGAAGTTTAGTGTAGACACTATCACTTAGTCCCCCTCTTTAAAGTCAGGTTCCATGTGTGATTTGTCCCACCTCTGTTTGTTGTATTCTTTTGCCTCAGCTATGCATTTGAAAGCTGTGTCACAAGTCCTCTTTCACATATTATGGACTTCCTTGCCTGTGGGGTGGATAGTTAGAAGATTCTTCCTCAAGTGATCCACAGGCAATAGGGGGTTCCACCCTTTTTCTACCAGTGAAGGAGATTTCCATGTGGAGAATTCTGACTAGTATTATAAGCCAGTTGGACTGCTGGTAGAAGGGAAACCCAGTCATGTGTGTACCCTTCATGGTCCTTGTATTCCACTCCATATTCACAGAGCCTCCTAAGGATATCCTCCATGGTTTGGATCATCCTTTCAGCTAAACTATCTGTCTGTGGGTGGTAAGCTGTGGAGAATGCAAGTTTAGTGCCTAGCATGCCATAAACGTTGGTCCAAAATTCTGATGTGAATTCTGGGTCCCTATCACCAATGATAATTCTAGGGACTCCACAGGTGGATATGATTTTATTCCAAAATAACAGGGCAGTATCCATTGCTGTATCCTCCTTGTGACATGGTGGGCACCTCACACTCTTGCTGAACCTATTAACTATGATAAGGCAAGCATTGAAGTTTTTTTTTCCTCCTGGTACAAGTCCTGTAACCCAGTGCATGTTGATGGTTTCTCATAGGTGTTTGGGTTCTTCTGTGGGTTGAAGTATCCCATACTTCTTCCCATTTTTTCTATTTGCCTTCTGGCATTTTTGACAAGCTTTGATATATTCACTCATTTCTTGTTCCCATTTGGGCCACCAAGCTATGCTTGCTACCCTTTCCTTGGTCCTGTCTTCACTCATGTGTCCCATATAAAGGTAGTCATGGAATTCCTGCAGGATCAGGGATATATGGTCTGTGTCTACTACTGTGAGTGCACTTGTGTGTTTCTCTCTATGGTAGAGCAGGCCACCTATAAGGAAAAAATTTTTGTCCTTATAGTCCCTCAACTAGGGTTCCTCTAGCTGTGTTTCCAGTTCTGGGCTCCTGTACTGCTGTTGAAGGAGTTGCAAACATTTGCCACATTGGTTGTGTTTTGCATTTATCTTCATTACTGCACTGAAGAATTCATTCTGCAGTTGTGAGGAACCTATTCCCAATATGGGATTTTCTGTTCCTTCTGAATTAGTGTCTCTACTGTCTGGGGTACCACTTTCTGGTTCCCATTCATAAAATCTGAAGTTTTTCCTCCTACCTACTTCCATGAAATGGATAGGGATTTTGGCTGCTACTTCAGGGTCATAGGCTGGATTTCTTTTGACATTGTCCAGCGGCCATCTGCATCGGTATGGCTTTTACCTTCCTTTTATATGATAGTAATATTGCCCCTATACTCTTGAATGGCTATTTGCCACCTCAACATGTGTCTGTGGGAGTTTTCATTTTCATTAAAGACTTCAAGGCTGTGCAGTCCTTGTAGACTTCAAAGACTGCACCCTCAAAATGATAGTTGAGTTTTTCCAGGGCTCAGACTAAGCATAGGCATTCAATCTGGGTGGCCCCATACCTGGCTTATGAATCTTTCAGTTTCCTATAGATGTAGCATATTACTCCCTCTCTTGGTTCACCATCCACAATTTGTCTCTGGTGAAGGGCTGCCCCTAAACCTTGGCTAAATGCTGCATCTATGTATAATTGAATGGTAGCTCAAAGTCAGGTAAGATGAGCATAGGTGCATTTGTGAGTTCATGTTTGATCCTCTCATATGCATCCCTCCTTTCCTTGGTAATTCCAAAAGCTACATCTTTTGAACATAACCTTTAGGGACTACTAGTTATGTGGGAAAAGTTTCTCATGTGGTTTGTTTTAATAGCTAGAAAATCCAAGGAAAGATTTCATATTTTTGATGTTCCTTGGTACTGGTTTTAACATAACTGCTGCTACTTTATTCTGGTCTATGGCCAGACTAAGACCTGAGACTTTATGTCCTAGAGCTAGTAACTCTTGTTGTCCAAAATTGCACTTTTTAAGTGAAATTTTCAGATTAATGGGTGTTCATCTACTTAGCACTCTGTCTATGTACTGCACATTGTCCTCCCATGTCTCTGAGTATATAATGATGTCATCAATATATACTACCATCAAGCCTTCCAATATTTCCTCTTGAAATATTATGTCCATCATCCTGTGGAAGTGGACTGGTGCATTATTGATTCCCAATGGCATTCTGGTGTACTCATATATTCCCATATGGCATATGATTCTGAGTAGTTTCATGGAGTTTGGTTTAGCTCCATTCTGGTGGAAGCCTTTCATACAATCCATCTTGGTTATATATTTGGCTTTTGCCGGTTTGTTTAGGGCATGAGGTATCCTTGGCATAGGGTACCTGTCAGCTTTTGTGTAGTTATTCAGAGCTCTGAAATCCCGACACAACCTACATTTGCCATCATGCCAGGTGATTAGGACAGGAGGGGTGAGTCCCACAATTTCATTATGTCCTGCCTTCCTGATGACACCCATTTTGAGGAGCTCATTGATATGCTTCTGAATTTCCTTCCTAGTTTCCAGGCTTTCTGGGTACGGAGGTCTTCTCAGCATGGGTGGATAGGTTTTTTCCACATCCAGATAGAATTCTATATCATGGCCTCTGATTTTTCCTAATGGCTCTTCCCCAATGGCAAATGCTGGTCTATTTTTCCTCAGAATCTTCAGTAAACTAAGTTTATGTTTACTGGTGAGGGTAGTGCTAAATTGGCCCTCCCTGAATTCATTAAGTAATTCTTCTAGAGAGTCATGGGTAAATACTGGGTATATGTCAAGTGAAACATTCTTCTCCCTGTTTTTACCAATGGTAATGTGCCTGTTTTTACTGTTGTAAATTTCAATTCCATACATCCTCTGGTAATCTGTTCCCAGTAGAAACCTTGGATGTGAGCGTCTTCAAGCACAACAAACTCTGGGTTGAGTCTTATATTACCTTTTCTATGAGTTATAATTATCTCTTTGATAATTTTCCCAATGAAAGTCATCTTCCCTGATGCACGTTTGAAGTTCTTTGCCTTGGTTGGAAAGAGTTGGTTTTCCCAATTTGGGAAGTGGTGATCCAGATAATTTCTGGCCACTATTGACCAGTGTGCTCCACTGTCAATGATCAATTGTTGTTGAGAATTGTCTATGCAAACAGTCATCTTTGTGGCTGTCCCATGTATGTATTCCATTCCTTTAGTTGGTGTAACTAGGAATGTTTGTGCATCTTGTGTGTGTTTGCACAAGGCTTTGTTTTCAGTGTCCTGTGGGATGCCTGCTTATAACTGTATGTCCTGAATTTCTAGTGGTGTTTCCTCTTGGTACTCCACTAAAAGTTCCTCTCTTGGGTCTTGTTCTTCAACAGATTGTTCTCCAATGGCATCACCCATAGAGTCTGATTCAGGATCCTCTGTGGGGGATTCCTCCTCTGGGACTTTCTCAATGACATAGACTTTCTTCTTTTCCTTTGAACAGCTATTGTAATAATGGTCTTTTAACCACAATTTTGGCAATACTTTTTCTTCTTAGCCACTTCTGCCACTCTTTCTCTGGGCTTGTCTTTAAACTCTACCCTGAAAGGTTTTTTCTCTTTGAATTCACTGTTTTTATATGGGGAATATTTCCTTATGTTTGTTCTTTTCCTTATGTCTTGTAATGTACTTTTAATTTCATCTATAGTGCAATTATGGTTTCATCTGCATTTCACTGCATTCTCTAGTTCTCCTGGCATCTGTGTCAGGAGTTTTTGATTCCTCATCTGAATATTGATTTGAGTATTAATGGCCTTAAGTCTTTTAGACTGTCTGAGACACCACTCATATAGATCTTTGTCCACAGAGTATTTATCATTTTCAAATGTCAAGGTCTTCTTCCATATCCAATTACCATTGCTGTAATTTTGGATGATTTGACTCTTCCACCATGGCCAGTTCCTTCTGCCATGTATTTCTTTCATTTCTGTGTACCAAATTATAGCATGTACTTTTAATTCTGTATTAAGTCTAGCAGTGATCCAGTAGTCTGGTATGCTTGGTACATCAATTAAGAGTCCATCAATATAATCAATGAGTTCCATATGATCATATTCTCCTGTTCCAGAAAATTTGGGCCAGCTTGAGGCCTCTGGAAGATGATTTAAGGCTTCCCTCTCAGAGTAGTACATATTGTCTGCATCCTGGTATTGAGATGCAGATCTTGCCTTATTATCCAAAAGGGAATCTGGTTTGATGTCTTCTTGGTGATATGCATTATCCATAACATGGCCTTTTTGTTGGGGCTTCATATTATGGTAGAAATGAAACAGTTTGTTTATTTCTTGATCCAGACAATCCTTGTCCCTTTTGCTGTGGTGTTGTTCTTCAAAGACTAGATTCAGTCTTTTGTTGGTTTCTTCAGAGGCCTTTCTCAATTGAGTATGTCCTTCTTGAAGAGTTTTGACAATTTTGTCCATGGAGGCTGTTAATATTTTCATACTCTCATGGCTTTCTTGGAGTTCTGCAAACTGTTTTTTAGTTTTATCAGAAAATTGGGACATTTTTAACCACAGTGAACCACTGTTTAAGTTACTCTCAGGTGTATCAACATTATGTTCAATCTGAGTGGGGGTTATATTTCTATTAATGGGGCTACTGATTCTATAATTATTAACAACTATTGCTGGTTCTTGTGTACTTCTTTCACCAAGTCCAACAGCTTCTGGATCATTGGGTCTGAATCTCTCTTCCTTTGGTTGAAGGTGGTCTTGTTTTTGCCCTTGTATCCTTGTCTTCTCCTGGAAACCTCCTGGGATTTTGAAGAATGGTGACCCTTTCCCACTGATCTGTTGGTTCCTGAATGGTTTGAAGCCACTGGAGAGCTGGTTTGTTCTACTCCTTGTGTGCCTGAAGGAATCTGAGTATGCCCTGTCTGGGTCAGTTCTTCTCTAGCTTGGATAGTGGCTTGATTCTTCCTTATTCTGTTTGCCCTCACCTCCAGGAGTCTGAACTTCCTGGTGGGATTCCAACCTTTGGTGATTAAAATAAGGTCTCTGAAGTCTATCTCTTTGAGACAGATCTTCTGGAAACTTGCTCCAAGTTCTACCCAGCGGGATGCCAAGTTGAACCTCTTGTTGTCCATGATCCATTTAAAAAGGTCTTTGAGGAGTTGTTGGAGCTGAAGAACTTGATCCATATCCTTCCAGTATTCTAGTTTGAGGTTTCTGTTGAATTGGAATGTGAATGGCAGAGTGGGTATGATTTCCCTCAATGTCTTGCCATCCACCACTGTTTCCAAGGTTCCCTCTTCCAGGTCTTCTGGTTCTGAACAATCCTTCTCTGTCCTCTGGCTGGTTCCTTTGGAAACCAAGGTCTCTGAGGTGTATAGGTGACATATCAGTGTTTTCAAGAAGTCAAAAACTTTATGTTCTTAGGGTATTTACCTTTGACTGTGCCTTGCACAAATTTTTTGTCTGCTTCTTTTAGCAATTTACCTTTAATGGTTCCACCTGGGTTAATGTCTGTAATTTTCCTTTTACAAGTTGTTAAGGTTTGTTTACCTTTTATTGATGCAAATTTTTGTGGTTTTCTATTCCTCTGAGCGGCAATGGAGGTCCACCTTTTAGCTGCTATAAGGTCTTTTCTGTGCCTCTTTCCTTTGCCCTTGCTTCCCTCCAGTCCTGAGGGTGTCACTGGTATGTTGGCCTGTTATTGGGTCTCTAGTGGGATGTAGTTTTCCTCCACTGAATCAGACAGTAAAAGAGGGCTTATTGTCAGTTAAGACTTCTTAAAGTTCTGTTTGCATGTCTAAGAATGGCCTCTGGGCAATATATTTCTATATTATACCCATGTATTATGACAGTGTGATTGAATTAACAGTTCCACATCAGAAATACAGCTTATAGATATCTTTCACACTGTTTGTATACCAGTAACTCACAGATTAGCTTGTAATTAGCAAGTATAATCTGAAAAAAGTGGTTATGTAAGAGTGTAATTGAAATTAACAATGTACCCAACCATGCCTCAACTCCTTTTTTTACAGTAAGAGGTTTCTGTAAGGTTTGTCTATGAAACTCTTGATAATATTAACAATATCAAGAGTACTATGACTGTCCTCAGTAGAAAAATATAATAAAATAAAATATTACAACCACAAATTTAAATATAATTATTAGAAATAATTATATATAAAAAAAATAAATTTAATTATTATTATAATAATATAATAATAAGAAAAAAAAATAATAATTATAATAATAAATAATTATTCTATTATTGTTATAGTCACTGACAGTTATAACAATAAGAAGGGTAAAGCTCTTAATGTGACAATTAAACGTGGAAAATATAAATATTAAATCACTTATAAATAATATAAATATTATTTATAAAAGAATTAAAACACACACTGTGCAGAAATAATTCTTATAGAGAAAATTCTATATATAAAAAAAAACTAATACTAGACAAAAAAAATATAGAATTTTTAGAGAAAACTTACTTATAAGATTTATTTAATATAATAAGTCAAACAACAACAGTTATAATAATAAATGATAATTATAAGTTAAAAACACGTCAAAAATCAATAAATTCAAAGATAAAACAACTTTTTATAATATAAATTATGATTAAAGAGTTTTTGAGAGGAATTTGTGGATTTTAAAAGATATTAAAAATGAAAATTTTATATAATAAAATATATTATTGGTGATTACAACAATAATCTAAATTCTATGACTTCAACTCTTTAATTTTAATAAATAAAGAATAAAAATAACTTAAGAATTACTTTTAATAATAAGATTTTATATTTAATAAAACTTTACCTGTTTAAATTTCTAATATGATTGGATTGATAATGAATGATGGACAAAAACAGTGATGAAAAGACTCTTTTTATGTCTTCAGAGCAGCTCTCATGATTCATAATGGATGTAGAGGGCGTGCTCAGGTCAAAACTGAAAAACCATGCTTAAAAATAAAGTTCTTAACTTAAGGCAACTTATTTCTACTTCGAATTTAAAGTTACCAGTGTTATTCTTAACTCCATGTAACTTTAATCCTCATTTAAACTAAGTATTTTAAGTTTTTAATATAGATAAGCTTATTTATATTAAAGTTCATCACATGAACAACTTAAAAATAGAGTTTCAAGTAGAAATCTCTTAAACTCAATTTTTAATTAATTTTTAAAGAAATCATAAATTTCTTTGAGTTTAATTAAAAGAGTAAATTTCCAGGCTAATTACCCAGGAAATTTATTTATAAAAGATACTTAAAATTTAATTTATATATTGATAATATTAAATTCTAAGTTGTGTGAAATTTTCAAGCAAATCCATTAAGGATTGGATTTTTGATGAATTTTTGAAGTTTTTGCTATTTTTCCACGTAAAATAGCAAAACACACTAAACCTTAAGTTTTGATAAGGTTTTAATGCTTGAAACTTTAAAGTTTTAAGCTTAAATAAGCTCTGACAGTTCTTAAAACCTTGATTTCAAGCCTGCATATTGGGATTTACCCTTTGGCAGCTTCAAATTCCTGTCCAAATTGGGATAAAACCAGTTTAAACCTTAAGGTTGGATCAAAGTCTAATCTTAAAGTTTAAATAAGGTTGAAAATCCTCCAATAAAGGTGGACAACCTTAATTGAATCCTTGCAGATCCAAAAAGTTGGGTACCCCAGCTCTATTTGGTCTTTTTCCTTTGTCCCACCTTTCTGCGTGGATTTTGCCCTTTTATTTATTTAAAGCCATACTATGGCCTTAAACCCTTTTAAATTGAGCTCACGCAGGATTTACATTCTGTATGGCAAATCCTTAGCCAATTCAGTAAATATACACCACACCTCAATTTTAACTAAAATTTTGGTAAGTTTGCATAAACCTTATGCAACTTTAAATTTAAGCTTAATTAAGCTTAAACTTAACAATTTTTAAAAAAATGTTAAAAAAGTTACATTGGTACTGTGAGATTCTTAAATCTTCCAATAACATAAAAAATAAGTGATTTTTGGTATAACACCCTATGGGTGTACCCTAGGTTATTTTTGGTGTAGAATCCAAAAATGACATAATATTTATAACTTTGTTTATCCAAAAAAAAGTTATACTTATTTTTTATTATTTTTTATTTTAAATTCAACTAAAAAGTCTGTTTAAGACAAAATTAACTGTTTATAAAATCATTTGTGGCCTTATGGGTATGTCATACATACCTCACAGGCTCACATTCCCTACCACCAAAAAAAAAATTGTACCACAATTTTTCTTTTGTAGTGTACCCCCAAGTTATTTGGGGGGGGTATAATCCACTGTCCAACCTCTCTACTTATACTTTCAAGTATGTAAAGCACACAATTCAAACTTTTTATTGAGCAATTGGTCTTCTTTCATGTCTGAATATTCTGAGAAACTTTTGGGAATCAGGTATTTTGTTTTCTACAATCCACTCATCTTCATGTTGTGGACTTTTATACCTGACCAAGTATTCTCTTTCATTTTTTCCCCTAAGTCTTCTTTGTTTCAAGACTTTCAGTACTTTTTTCTCCTCACTTAGGTCCAGTGGGGGTACTTCTAAGGGTGTTTCATTTCTTAAAGGAAATGATTCCTTGTCACTTGAAGTGTAATGCTTTACCAGACTGACAGGGAATGTTGGATGTTTATTTTCCAGTTCTCCTGACAGTTCTACTTGCACTGCATTTGTCCCATGAAGGGCTTTAATAATAAATGGTCCTGCAAAGGAATCTTTCAATTTCTTTGGACCTTTAATATTATTAAAGCTCAAGGTTGAAACTAGTATTAAGTCCCCTACTTTGAATTCTGGGGTCTTATGACTTTTATCCCATTTTTGCTTAGCATATTCAAAGGCATCATTCATGCTTTGATTTTCATGGTGCCTCACTTTATCAAGCAACAATTTAAAGCTTGAAGCAGTTGGATGAATATCAACTAGATCTTTCTTCAAAGTATCAACTGGAAGCTTGGGGTTCCATCCTTTTTCCAACATTGCAGGAGTCTTGCCTGTGGAAGCATGGATGGAAGTCTTATAGGCTAATTCCAATGCTGGTATAAGAGTACACCAATCATGGGTAAAGCCGTCAGAATCTTTAAACTCCAGGCCATAAGCACAAAATCTTCTGATCATGTCCTCAAGGGTTTGAATCATTCTTTCTGCTAAGCCATCTGTTTGTGGATGGTATGCTGTTGAGAATGATAATTTTGTACCCAAAAGCTTATGTAAATTAGTCCATAAGGCTGATGTAAAGTTTGGGTCTCTGTCACTAATGATGTTTTTAAAGAGACCAGTATGGGATATTACTCTATTCCAGATTAAAAGAGCTGTATCCATAGCTGTATCATCTTTGTGACATGGTAAAAAGATTGGTGATTTGCTATATCTGTCTACAATAACAAGACATGCATTGTAACTCTTATCACCTCCAGGTGGTAATGCAGTTACCCAATCCATGTGAACCACTTCCCATGGGGTACTTGGTTCTTGGATATGGATCATCAGACCAAATCTTTTACCAGTAGCTTTATTGGCTTTCTGGCATCTATCACAACTATGACAGTACTCAATGACATCTTTTCTCCAAGATGGCCACCAGGCACATGTCTTAATTCTTTCCATTGTTCTGTCTTCAGACAGATGTCCAGAATAAATGTTGTCATGGCATTCTAGTAGTATTGTGTTAATCAACATTCTACTACATAGGACCATGACACATGTGTGTTTAGATCTATGATATAGTATACCATCAAACAAATGAAATCATCCATTATCATAAGATGTTTTCCAAATGTCATCCAGAGAATTAGCCAATGCTGCATATTTACAATCTTTGTCAAGTAGAGCAGTAAGAATATGACAATTCTTATCTTGCTTGTAGCTTTCTCTAACTTCTTCAAAGAATTCTTTTCCAACATCTGTGATATTAATTCCTTCAATTGGAATTTGAGGTTCTGCACTTGTAGGAACATAGGCAGGATTATCAGGTGTATTTGGTAATGCCCATCTACTCAAGCCATCAGCATTCTTATGAATATTTCCGGCTTTATGTACTATGGTCATATTGCCTCTATACTCCTGTATAGCAATCTGCCATCTTAACATGTGTCTGTTTGGAGTTTTCATGTTAAGAAGTGATTTAACTGCATTACAATCAGTAATTACTTCAAACACACTACCATCAAGATAGTAATGAAGTTTTTCCAAAGCCCAAACAAGGCAAAGGCACTCCATTTGGCTAGCTCCATATCTGGCCTCAGTAGGTTTAATTTGTCTTGAAATGAAACAAATTGGACCTTCATAAGGCTTGTCATTGACAATTTGAACTTGATGAAGAGCAGCTCCTAAACCATCACCACATGCATCAATATACAGCTTGAAAGGAAGTTTCCAATCTGGCATCAATAATAATGGTGCATTGGTCAAGGCATACTTGATTTTATCATATGCTTGAATTCTCTCCTGTGTCATTTCAAAAACAGTTTGTTGATCACAAATTCTGTATAATGATCTGGCATGGATTGCAAAATCTTTAAGGTGTTGTCTGTAATAACTGGCAAACCCTAAGAAAGACATCATTTCTTTTTTGTTCTGGGGCATTTGTTTCAGTAAAACTGCAGCCACTTTGTTTTTATCAACACCAAGGCTTAGTCCTGAGACCACATGTCCTAGAGCTTTTAACTCATGGAACCCAAAATTACATTTTTTAAGAGAAATTTTCATGTTCACTTGTAGAATTTTCTTAAGTACTAATGAAAGTCTCTCTAAATGTAATTGCCAGGTTTCTGAACAAATTATAATGTCATCAATATAAATGATTAACCATCCCTCTGATAATTCATGTGGGAAGATAGTGTTCATCATTCTTTGGTAATGAGAGGGTGCATTTTTAATTCCAAAAGGCATCCTCAAATATTCATAAATACCACAATGAGCAATTATTCTCAATAATTTCCTAGCATGAGGTGTCAAAACATTCTGGTGAAAGCCTTTTAGAGCATCCATAGAAGTGATGAATCTTGCTTTGGATAATTGAGTCAAAGTTTCATGAATTCTAGGGATTGGATACCTGTCTGGAATAGTATAGGTATTCAGTGCTCTAAAATCACCAACCATCCTTGACTTATCATTATGCCAAGTAATGATTACTGGAGTTGTGACTTCAACTTCCTCATTGTGCCCAACTTTTCTAAGAACTCCCAGTTTCATTAGTTCATTAATATGATTTTCTAATGCTTCTCTAGCCCTAGGGCTAGCTGGGTAAGCTGGTCTCCTTAATAGTGGTGGATAAGGCCTTTCCACATTAAGCATAATGTCCACCTCATGGCCTTTTATAGCCCCAAGTGGTTCATTATCAGAAGCAAAGGCTTCTCTATATTGAAATAAAATTTCAATAAGTTCTTCCTTCATTTCTGGTGTTAATTCAGGACTAATTTGTGCTTCACTTAGCTGATCTGACACAAATCTTTCTTTTTTAACATTCTTTACTTTTTGAATGACAGTAATTTCTTTTCTTTCTAGAGAAAAAGCAAATTTTTGCCTTTTATTTTCCCCTATAGTGAAATACCTGTCCTTATGATTGTTGATATCAATACCATAGATATTGAGATAATCATTTCCAAGTATAAAGTGTTGTGAAGTACAATTGTTCATAACAACAAATTCAGCTTTCAATCTTATACTCCCTGCTGGATGAGGAAATATTATTGCTGCTTCAAATATACCCAAAGGGTGCATGTTCTGGCTAGCACTGCTGAATTTTACACCTTCAATTGGAATCAACTTGTCTTGCCAGTTGGTATAAATTTTGTCAAGATAATCTTTTCCAACACAAGTCCAAAAAGCACCTGAGTCAAGATGTATCTTGGCTTCTGTGTTATTCATCACAATATTAGTGATGCAAGATGACCCAGCTGTATAACCTTTACCTCTAGCAGGTTTGGTTTTTTGCATTTTGGCATCTTGCACATGTATGAGATCCATACATTCATCACTGTACTGTGGTAAGTGAGTATGTACCTCAGTGACCTCAAAAGAAACATTAATATTTTCTATACCAAGTTGCTCTGATGCTTCATCTTCTTCTGAAGGCTCAGAATCACTTTCATGTAAAGATACATCAGTTTCTTTTGAATCTTCCACTTTTTCAACATTTATCTCATTAACTCTTGTCTTTTTTGGACAAGTGTTTGCTAAATGAGATGTACTTCCACATTTATGACATTTCAAAGGAGGTCTGTCATGTGGTTTATTTGGTTTTAAAATTGGTTTCCCACTAGTCTTGTTGTCTATTGGGGGTTTATACCAATTTCTTCCAATTTTTGTTCTAGTAGTGATATCCTCCATAGCATTGATATAATCTTCTGTAGAGCAAGGCTCAATACATCTGCTTCTTATAGCATGCTCAAGGTCACCACCACACTTTCTTAATATCCTTTTATGTACCATTGGTTCAGACATATCAGGATGAAGGGCAGTTAATCTGTCCTTCTGTTTAAGAAACCAAGTCATGGGCCTGTCCCTCTCAATATTAAAAATGGCTTCTTCAAAAGAATTTTCCATTCTAAATCTCCAGGAATCATTTGCCCATTTGGAAATAACTTGTTCTTTCCACCAAGGCCAAGAATGTTTAACATGGTCTTGTCTCATTTTATAATACCATTTCTTTGCTGATTTGGTAAATAATGAGTGTAATCTGGCACTTATGTATTCATCTGGTATGTTAAAGTCTTCTTTAAACATATCAATTGTTTTCATAAATTCCATGTGATTATATTCTCCTTCACCACTGAAGGTTGGCCATTCCTCTAATCTTGGAATGTCCTTATAATTGCAAGCAGTTTCCACATCATGACTTGAAATTGTATGATGTAAATCATTATTCAAGTTAAGGACATTTCTGTCAAGAATTGGTGTGGATTGCCTTGGCAATTCATTTTTTAGTGATATATTATTAATACTTGACTGAATGTCTTCTTTCAATTCAAGTCTTGCTTTATCACTTTTTTCCAATTGTTCTTGAAAAAGAGCTGCATTGTGACCAGTTGAATTTTCCAAGTTTTGTACTTGTATTTTCAATTCTTTTAATTGTCCAGTTATAAAAGAAATTGAATGTTCATCTGGTTGATTGAGTAAAGTAACTTTAAACTCAAGTCTTTCACAAATTTGCGTCAAAGACAAAATATTTGCCTTATTAACATTTTCAAGGCCAATTATGTTCTTTTGTTGGTCTTTTACTTGTAGTATCTCATTACCCAACTTTTGTTGGACGTGATCAAATGCTTTAAATTTTGCCATAATTTCTTTATTACAAGATTCAAAGTAAGTTCCAAGTTTTACAAGATCTACTTCTTTGGAAAGGATTGGTTCAATCTTTCCTCCTCCTTGTTTTTGAATTCCATCAAAGTTCTTGCCATATTGAACACATTGTCCATGGCTGTCTTTTCCTTCTTTGGAATTCTGTAATTCTGAGGGTAAGGTTTGTTCCACTTGGGCTTTGCCTTTCCCTTTGCCTTTTGCTTGCCCTTCTGATTGGTCTTTGGGGCTTGCTTGGGCTTGTTTGGCACTTGTTGAGGCGGATTTTTGCTGGTGGATGCTTGAGGAGCTTCCACTGGGCTGTTGTCCTTGCCTTGAGCCAATTTCTTCTTCTGATCCTCTGACAACATGCTTTGGTTTTTCAACCAAGCTTTGATCTGTTGGACTTGTCCTTTGACAGACATTGGTGTCCAACCCAGCAGAAGATCTTCTGTCTTTTCTGGCCCCATGAACTTCTTCACCTGAAGATAAGAGTTCATGGTGCCTATCCAAAGACTTGGAAGGAGTTCCCACTCTTGTTTTTTTGACGCCAGGAACCAGTTTTTCCATTGGGATTGATAAATTTCCACAGCTGCCTGTTGGAAATGGTTCAGGTCTAACAGCAATAGCAGTTATGTCAGCTTCTGGACTCTCAATAAGAGGTTCAAAGGTGCTGGCTAACCTTTGGGAACTGGTGGAAGTTCTGGCATCCTCCATTTGTGCCTCTCCTCTGGGAGGACATTCTTGCCTTTTGGATTTGTGGCTGGAATGTCCTGGTCCAGATCCATTTGATTGGATGGAGTAGTTGCTTCCACTTCTAGTAGGAGTCATTTCACGTCAATTTTAATAAAAAATAGAGTAAAAATTGAATTTAATTCACCTGCAGGACCTTTAAAGGGTTCTTTGGTTATTAAACCCCTTGGTGCTGGACTGGTTTGAATTTCAATACTGGACTCTGAAGCTTCAGAGTCTGAAGAACTTTCTCTGATGGAAGACACTAGAGAAAATTAAAAATATAAGTTATTTTATCAAATAATAAAAATAACTTATAAACTCAACTTATGAAATAAAGTTGTTTAAATGTAATTTTATGGCAAATTACGTCAAAAATAAAGAAAAATGTCTAAGATAAAAAAAATGTTTTTAGTAAAGATTTTATTTTTTAAAGATATTTTATTTGATTTATTATTTTCTTTAAAGAAATAATAATTATGCAATTAACAAGTTAATTAATCAAAATTGTATTATTATTCACTTTATACTAGAATAACTCAAAGAATAAATTTCAAGTCTGTGATGTGAAAAAGCCACTAGTTAGACAAAAGAAATTTATTCCAAGTCACTCAATAGTATATTGTTTCAAACAATATTCTTAAGAAAAAATAACTTTATTAATATTATAAAGATTATTTATAAGGGATAAGTCCCAAAAAAGCCAATATTAAGACAAATATGGCAATTTTACGTCAAAAAACAGTAAAATAAGGTCTAGAATATGATTTATGTCCCAAAAATTGGTTTAAAATCACGGCCAGGCCCCCAAATGTAAGGTTTGTCTATGAAACTCTTGATAATAGTAACAATATCAAGAGTACTATGACTGTCCTCAGTAGAAAAATATAATATAATAAAATATTACAACCACAAATTTAAATATAATTATTAGAAATAATTATATATATAAAAAATAAATTTAATTATTATTATAATAATATAATAATAAGAAAAAAATATAATAATTATAATAAATTATAATTATTCTATTATTGTTATAGTCACTGACAGTTATAACAATAAGAAGTGTAAAGCTCTTAATGAGACAATTACACGTGGAAAATATAAATATTTAACCACTTATAAATAATATAAATATTATTTATAAAAGAATTAAAACACACACTGTGCAGAAATAATTCTTATAGAGAAAATTCTATATATATAAAAAAACTAATACTAGACAAAAAAATATAGAATTTTTAGAGAAAACTTACTTATAAGATTTATTTAATATAATAAGTCAAACAACAACAGTTATAATATTAAATGATAATTATAAGTTAAAAACACGTCAAAAATCAATAAATTTAAAGATAAAACAACTTTTTATAATATAAATTATGATTAAAGAGTTTTTGAGAGGAATTTGTGGATTTTAAAAGATATTAAAAATGAAAATTTTATATAATAAAATATATTATTGGTGATTACAACAATAATCTAAATTTTATGACTTCAACTCTTTAATTTGAATAAATAAAGAATAAAAATAACTTAAGAATTACTTTTAATAATAAGATTTTATATTTAATAAAACTTTACCTGTTTAAATTTCTAATATGATTGGATTGATAATGAATGATGGACAAAAACAGTGATGAAAAGACTCTTTTTATGTCTTCAGAGCAGCTCTCATGATTCATAATGGATGTAGAGGGCGTGCTCAGGTCAAAACTAAAAAACCATGCTTAAAAATAAAGTTCTTAACTTAAGGCAACTTATTTTTACTTCCAATTTAAAGTTACCAGTGTTATTCTTAACTCCATGTAACTTTAATCCTCATTTAAACTAAGTATTTTAAGTTTTTAATATAAATAAGCTTATTTATATTAAAGTTCATCACATGAACAACTTAAAAATAGAGTTTCAAGTAGAAATCTCTTAAACTCAATTTTTAATTAATTTTTAAAGAAATCATAAATTTCTTTGAGTTTAATTAAAAGAGTAAATTTCCAGGCTAATTACCCAGGAAATTTATTTATAAAAGATACTTAAAATTTAATTTATATATTGATAATATTAAATTCTAAGTTGTGTGAAATGTTCAAGCAAATCCATTAAGAATTGGATTTTTAATGAATTTTTGAAGTTTTTGCTATTTTTCCACGTAAAATAGCAAAACACACTAAACCTTAAGTTTTGATAAGGTTTTAATGCTTGAAACTTTAAAGTTTTAAGCTTATTTAAGGTTTTTAAGCTTAAATAAGCTCTGACAGTTCTTAAAACCTTGATTTCAAGCCTGCATATTGGGATTTACCCTTTGGCAGCTTGAAATTCCTGTCCAAATTGGGATAAAACCAGTTTAAACCTTAAGGTTGGATCAAAGTCTAATCTTAAAGTTTAAATAAGGTTGAAAATCCTCCAATAAAAGTGGACAACCTTAATTGAATCCTTGCAGATCCAAAAAGTTGGGTACCCCAGCTCTATTTGGTCTTTTTCCTTTGTCCCACCTTTCTGCGTGGATTTTGCCCTTTTATTTATTTAAAGCCATACTATGGCCTTAAACCCTTTTAAATTGAGCTCACGCAGGATTTACATTCTGTATGGCAAATCCTTAGCCAATTCAGTAAATATACACCACACCTCAATTTTAACTAAAATTTTGGTAAGTTTGCATAAACCTTATGCAACTTTAAATTTAAGCTTAATTAAGCTTAAATTTAACAATTTTTAAAAAAATGTTAAAAAAGTTACATTGGTACTGTGAGACTCTTAAATCTTCCAATAACATAAAAAATAAGTGATTTCGGGTATAACACCCTATGGGTGTACCCTAGGTTATTTTTGGTGTAGAATCCAAAAATGACATAATATTTATAACTTTGTTTATCCAAAAAAAAGTTATACTTATTTTTTATTATTTTTTATTTTAAATTCAACTAAAAAGTCTGTTTAAGACAAAATTAACTGTTTATAAAATCATTTGTGGCCTTATGGGTATGTCATACATACCTCACAGGCTCACAGTTTCCTTGATTAATTATAAAAAAGGACTATATTAATGGCTTAAATTGTTTAATTATGTAAAATACACCAAAAATAATGGTTTTGTGATGATTAAATTATAATCAGCCAAGCAACAATGTAATGAAAATAGGTAGGCTTAGTGGTATATAGTCATATACCACTTTAAAAATAAATATAAGATATATATTATATTTATTTCAAACAAATTTCACACCTAAAATAAAGAAGCAAATATCATAATTGAGAAAATAAGAGAAAAAGCTCACTAATGAGGTCCAAAAATGCTAAAAAATTTGGCCAGGCCCCCAAAATGTTAGGCTGAGTATATGAAGAGGTGATAATAAAGAGTATTTACAACCTAAACTATGACTTTGACATAGATAATAATGTTAAAAATGGGTTTTAATCAAAATGAAAAGGCTTTACTATTGATTATTAGTGGTGGTGAGCACTGTTGAAAGCCCTGGGTGCAGCATTACCTGTTGAGTTACAATATCAAATTTTATGATATAACCTGCTTATTTTCCAAGAGTTTGACTGTTTTTGACAGTTATACTACATAGGAATTCAAGAGCAGGATGAGCAAACCTTTTCTGGTGGAGGAAAGGCATCCTTTTATCCTAAAATGGGGTCAAATGGCCCTCTAGACCATCTATGTAGAGGAAGTGAAGATTTTTTCACTTCAGAGTACTGGCTTATGTTTTTGATAGCTCCTGTCTGCTCTTTATTGGGCTCAGATGTGGTTTTGAAACCACATCTGGGCAGTTTTCACCAAGCAAAGGTGAAAAATTTCATCTGGTGACCACATAGCCCTCCTCTGACGTGTATGACGCGTAGAATGCTGTACACAACCTGTATGGGACCCCAGTATTAAATAAATTATGAGGTATTAAAGTATAAAAATGCTTCTTTGTCTATTTGACACCTCATAATCATACTTATGGGAGGATATCCCACATTAAGCCTGTATTGGCCATATTTTGGGATTTTGAGCTTAAAACTGCCATAGCTTTGTCAGTTTTTCAGGTATCAAGCTCAAAGTGGGTTCGTTGTGTAGCCCTGGATGTGTTCAACACAATTGTTCCTAATTTGATATGGTTATCATTAAATATGGCAAAAATATGCCATGTACAGGTTTTTTGTACATATGTATGATTTGCTTAAAAACCTGTATGGAGCTTGTTTTCTCCATAACGTTTTTTCTAGATGATATATAGGGAAATTGATGGCGCCACCAGATATCCCTGATTGTGCTCTTTCCAAAAATATCCACTTTAGGTATCTCACACTAAAACTGTAGAAGTTAGATGAAAGGTGAATATTTTATTCACCCTTATTTGACCTTAATTTGGTCATAACTTTTGTAATTCTGGTGCTAGCTCTATTTGGTCAGTACCAATGGATAGCCCCGACCTATAGCTTCATTATGAATACACATTTTCTGGGGTTAATCCTCTTCCTCTGGATTTCAGATGAGAGGTGAAAAGCAAGGTTTATGCTCAGCAGAAACTTTGAGCAGGAATAACTTTGCTATTCTTTGTCCTATGATGATGGGACTTGTATATTTTTGGAAAGGGGTGATTTTACTCCTTCTTTTCATAACTTTTGAGCTTATTTGGCTCAGCCCCATGTTTTGGTGGTCTCTTGGCTATACCATTAATTTATGGTATTTGGCTGTCATGCTTGTGCTCTGGTTTTGAGTCACAAGCTGACATATAATCCTTGATATTTCTTTATTTTTTGGAGCCCTCCAAGTGAGTTCTTGATTCCTCAGTGCCAGGCTACTCTTGATTTCCACTAGAGGCCCTGTGAAATAGTTAAAGCTTGAAATACTCTTAAAATAGCTTTATCATGGACTCATCCTAAAATTCTGGGGCCTGCAGATTTTTTGGATTTTTGATGTAAAAGTGAGTTCTTTCTCTTATCTTTATATTCAACTTCTTATTCTTGGTATTATTCAGCATAAAAATATCTTGAATAAAAATAATAGTATATCAAATATCATACATTATTATTTTTTCAGTGGTATATAATTATATAGGACTACATTATTATTTCTTATTCATTTTTGACATGTTATACTGAAATTTAACCACCACAGTCTTATTTAGGTGTTTTCATTAATATGAAAATCAAAAAAGCTCTCTCATTATTTTAAAATACTGAAAGGAATCCTTTGGACTGTAAATAACAGCTTCAGAGGGCATGGTTGCACAAATATTTAGTTTCAATTGTTCATATAAGCCACTATATTCCATTATTTCTGTTAATTATAAAATAGCACTGAAATATTTGATTGCAGCCATAGCCAAAAATCTGTCAAACAATATTATTGATGTAGAAATTGGTATTATCAACCCACAGTAGCTGTAAAGAGGTGTAATAAAGCCATAAATTACACCATAGGCTATTCTTTGACATACAGAAGCATTGTTGAGGGTAAAAATTGAAATTAAGCCCTCATAATTTGTCTACTAGTGGAAGAAAACCTTATACCACTTGAGAGAAAAGCGCAGGGAAATCCACCAGTGAGACCTTCAGAGAAAGAAAACATTCAGAAGGGCAAAGTAAAGAGGAACAGTGAAAGCCTCATTCAAACCAAGAAGTGGACACCAATTTCCCCTCAGAGGCCCAGAAAACCATGCAATTCTGCCTCCATACAAGGTAAACCAACCTTGATAGCCTGTAAAGGGAAGATAACAGTTAGTAAGCCAGTTTTAACTTCTAAAGGAAAATTTCCCAAAGCTGTAGAATGAAAGTTTATACAAAGAAAATTTAAAGGTTAATAACCTAAGAACAAGAAGTTTTGACTTATTTCAGACACTTATATTATATCCCCTTTACACTTCAGAGACCTTGGATTTTCAAGGAACCAGCCATAGGAAAGGACAGAATTGCTCAGATACATAAGATCAGGGTTTGGAAAGCAAGGTGAATGGAAAGAAACTCCGGCAAATAATGCCCACACTCCCATTCAACTTCCAATTAAACAGACACCTCAAACCAGAGGACTGGACAGACAGGGATCAAGTACTTCAGTTGCTCCAAATCCTCAGAGACAAGTTCCAATGGAGCATGGAAAACAAGAGGTTCAACCTGGCTTCATATCAGGAAGATCTTGGGGAAAGAAGCCAGAAGACATTTCTTGCAGAGATATCTTGCAATGACCTTATGTAAATCACCAAATGTTGGAATTCCAACAAGAAGTTCAAACTATTAGAAGATAGGGAAGCCAAGATAAGGGAGAATCACACTACAATCCAGGCTATAGAGGAGCAATGGAGCCAGAAAGAGAATATTTTGACTCCTTCATCCTTAAAAGGAGTAGAGAAATTAAATTCTCCAGAGAATTAACTCAGAATCCAGCTAATCAGTGCCTATGAGTCACCATTATTCACAATTACAGGTATTTTCCAGGAGAAGAAAAGTACCAAATGGCAAGAGGAAACATTCTTTGAAACAGATACAGAAAGGATCGGACCCATAGATCCAGATGTTGTTGGAATTTGTTAAGGAATTGCACAAAAGAAAGGAATCATTTTAAATACATCTGATAGATTCATTACACCTACAATTAGAAATGAGATCTCCACCCAGAATGAACATAATTTGTTTAAACCTGAGAGTACCACAAAAAGTAATGAACTTTGGTTAAAAATGTCCCAATTTTCAGAGCAAATGCAAAGAAATTTTGAAAGACTCCATGAAAATATTTCAAGGTTACAAGATGTAGATTACTTAAAAACCAGAACTATTCATACTCTTCTAAAGGACTATACCAGATTTAGTAAAGCTTCAGAATAGACCAACAAAGGACTAAATCCAGTCTCAGAGGAGCAATATTGCTGCAAGAGGGACAAGGAATACCTGGAACAAGACATAAAAAAATTGGTAAATGTCTTCCAAAACATAAAGCCACAAAGACAGGGCCATTTTTTTGGCAACAATCCACACCTCCAAGAGGAAATCACACCAGATTCCTGAATGGAGAGTGAGCACAAATCCCCATCACAATACCAAGATGGAGATAATATGACTTATTCAGAGAAGGAAACCTTGAAAAAACTTCCAGATGCCACAAGTTGGCCAAACGTCTCCAGTGTAGAAGAATATGATCATATTCAACTCATTTTTTATATTTCCGGACTATTTATTGATGAACCAACCATACCAGACTACTGGATATCAGCTATACTGAAGACATCATTCAAAGGACATGCTAGCATATGGTACACATAAATGAAAGAAATTCTTGGTAGAAGAAAGGAGCCATTGTGGAAGAGTCAAATAATCCAGAAGTGCATTAATATTACTTGGATATTGCAAAAGGCCATGTCATTTGAAAATTACAAGTACCCAGTAGACAATAATTCTTATGAGTGGTGTATTAAAAAGTCTAAATGAATTAAGGCCATAGATAATCATTTGAATAATAAGATTAGGAATAACAAACTCCTGGCTCAATCACCAGGGGGGTTAGAAAATGAAGTGAAATGCAGGCGCAACAGGGACTGCACTCTGTATGATATTGCCAAAAATCTTACAAGAAGTAAGGAAAAGGAAAAAAGGGAATTATTACCTATATAAAGGAAACAGGTTCAGATAAAAACAGCATTTCAGGTTTGAAAATGAAGAAAGATTCAGAGAAAGGTGGAAGACACACTTAAGAAAAAGAATTCTTCTCACAATTGTGGGTCCACAGACCACTATGCTAATGACTGCTCAAAGGCAAAACTAAAAAGCTATTCCATAGAAAAAGTATCAGAGGAAGAAGTCCAAGAAGATTATTCTAAATCCAACTCTATGGGTGATTCCATCAGAGAAAACTCTGATGATTACCAAGACCCAATAGAAGAATTTGAGGTGGAGTACCAGGAGGAAGCCCAGTTGGAAATCCAGTACATACAGCTGGAAGCAGGATTACCAACAGACACTGCCAGCAAAAATTTGTTAAAACATACACAAGATGCACAAACATTCCTATTTACACCAACTAAAGGAATGGAATAAACTCATGAAATAGCCACCATGATGACTGTTTGCATGAAAAAGTCTCAACACCCATTGATAATTGACAGTGGTTTACACTGTTAAATAGTGGCCAAAGATTATTTGGAAAAGAACTTCTCAAGCTGGGAAAACAAACTATTGCCAACTAAGGAAATGAATTTCAAAATTTTATCATGGAAGATGACCTCCATTGAGATCATTATCAAAGAGATAAGAATAACACATAATAAAGTTAGTATCAGACTCAAAACAGAGTTTTTAGTGCTGGAGGATGCCCATATCCAAGGATTCATATTGGGAACATACTACAAAAGTATGTATGAAATTGACATTTACAACAGTATAAATAGGCATATTACCATAGGTACCAACAAGGAAAAGAAATTTTCCCTTAATATATCCCAATTGTCCAACCAAGACCCCTTAGAAAAACCACTGAATTAGCTAAAGGAGGGGGAATTCAGATCTAACTCACTATTAAACAAAAACTTAGTCTACTAAAAATCATGAGGAAGAACAGAAAATCTTTTGACATAGGGGAAGAACCCTTGGGCACGATTAGAGGCCATGATATAGAGTTATATCTGAATATGGAAAAGCCTTATCCACCCATTCTGAGAGGACCTGCATACACAGAAATCTTGGAAAATAGCAAAAAAATTGAAAAACATATCAATGAACTCCTAGATATAGCTCTTATCAGAAATATTGGACATAATCAAATTGTGGAAGGAACCACACCTGTCCTAATCACTTGGCATGTTGGCAAATCTAGATTGTGTGCAGACTTCATAGCACTGAATAACTACACAAAAGCTGACATGTACCCTATAACAAGGATACACAAGGCCCTGGGGAATTCGGAAAAAGTCAAATACATTACCAAAATGGATTTTATCAAAGGCTTTTGTCAAAATGGAGTTAAAATAAGCTCTATGAAGCTTCTCAGAATCATATGGCATATGAGTATACCAAAATGTCATTTGGCATCAAGAGTGAACCAGACCATTTACAAAGGATGATTCACACAATATTTCAAGAAGAATTATTGGAAGGCTGGATGGTAGTATAGATTGATTATATAATCATATATTCAGAGAAATGGGAATAACATGTGCAATAGGTAGACATAGTCTTGAGTAAGTGCACATCCATTAATTTTAAGTTTTCACTTAAAAAGTGTAATTTTGGCCAACAGGAATGTGTGGTACTGGGACATAAGGTCTCAGGTCTTAGCTTGGCCATGGACCAAAACAAAGTAGCATCAGTACTGCAGAAGCCAGTACCAAAAGACATCAAAGAAATGCAATATCTCTTAGATTTTTCCAGAAGCTACAGAAAACACTTCAAAAAATCTTCCCTTATAACTAGAAGTTTATACAACTTATGTTCAAAATATTTACTCTTTGAGATTACCAAGCAGAGGAAGGATGCATATGAGTAGATAAAGCATGAACTCACTAATGAACCTATCCTTATGTTACCTGACTTTGAAATTCTATTTACATTGTACATAGATGAAGCTTTCAGTCAAGTATTTGGAGCACCTCTACACCAGAGACAAATCGTAGATGGTGAACCTAGAGAAGGGGTAATCTGTTATATTTCCAGTAAACTAAAACATTCACAAGCCAGGTATGGAGAAGCTCAGAAATAATGTTTATGTCTAGTATGGGCTCTAGAAAAACTCCATTATTATTTGTAGGGATTAGTCTTTGAAGTATACACATACTGCACAGAACTGATGTCCTTACACAAAATGAAGACTACCAATAGGCACATTTTGAGGTGGCAGATAGGTGTTCAGGATTATAGGGCTAATATTTCTGTCATTTAAGAATAATCCAAAAGCCACACTAATTCAGATGGCCACTGGACAGTCTCAAGAACAATCCAGCTTATGACCCACAGATAGCTGTAAAAATCCCCATCCACTTCATGGAAGTGAATAGGAGGAAAGAATTTAGATTATCAGAGTGGGAACCAGAAAGTGGCACTCGAGACTCTGACAACAATAAACCATAGGGGAAAGAAGCATACATACTGGGAATAAGCTCCTCAGAAAATCATACCAAATTTGTTAATGCAGTAAACAAAGTTTATTCCAAACACAAAAAGTGTAGCTAATAATATCATTACAGCAACATAAATACAGGAGCCTGGGATTGGAATCCCAGTTAGAGGAACCTTGGTGAAGGGATTATAAGGATAATATGTTTTCCTTATAGATTGACTCATATACCACAGGGAGAAACATACTGGGGCCATCATAGGGATAGAAAGAGATCATATCACCCTAGTACTTCAGGAATTTGATGACTGACCCTACATCAGATACATGAGGGAAGAAAGGACAAAGGAGAGGATAGCAAGCACATCTTGGTGGCCTCAGTGGTAAAAAGAGTTGAGTGAGGACATAAACACTTATGACAGATGCCATAAGGAAAACACAAAACATGGGAAGAATTATGGGCTACTCCAACACATTGAGGAACCCAAACACCCATGGGAAATCATTAACATTGATTGAGTGACAGGCCTTGTCCCAGGAGGAAAGGAGAGCTATAGTGCTTTCCTGGTCATAGTAGACAGGTTTGGAAAAAGTTTCAGATTTCTACCATGCTGCAAAGATTATACAGGAATGAACCCAGCATTTTTATTGTGGAATAACATCATATCAACATGTGGTGTACCCAGGATTATGAACAGTGATAGAGACCAAAAATTATAATCAGAACTCTTGACTAACCTCTATTACATTCTGGAAACCAAGATTTTATTCTCAACAGAATACCACCCATAAAAAGATGGGCTGGCTAAAAGGATGATCCAGACTATGCAAGACATAATCAGGAGATTCTGTGCCTATGGCATGGAATATAAAGATGAGGAAGGCTAAACACATTACTGGGTTACACTCCTTCTATAAATATAGCTGCATTACAATACTAACAAGAACTCTACCACAGGGAAGAAACCTTCTCTAATAGAGAAATGTTTGAACCCCATATTTAAAGTGAACCACTTAAATAGGTATACTCTAACAATCTACCCCACAGCCAAAGGTTTCCATGAGATGTGGAAGAAATCTTGTGATAAAGAAGAAATATTAATAGCTAAAGAAAAGGAATAAAACAGGCAGAGATATAACAGAACACACAAGGAACCTGAGTTTAGGGAGGGTTACCAAGTTTTGGTGTCTACTCTGAGCTTTAATAGCCTCAAGGGCCACAAGAGAATTATAGAATCATTTGTGGAACCAATAACTATCACCAGACTGATAGGGGAAAATGCAGTGGAGGTGAAACTCACACAAGAATTCTGAAGAAAACACCCAGTGTTACAAGTGAGCTTAGTGAAACCTTACCACAAGACTGGAGAGGATAGTTTTCCCTCCTGGAACAAACCTCAAATCCCACAATACATAGGGGAAGTGGAAGACTCCCCTGTACCAGTAGAGAAGATATTGAAATATAGGAATATCAGAATCAAGGGCAACAACCATAGATAGTACTTTGCTAGATTTAAGAACCAGACAGCTGATAAAGATGAATGGTTATCAGAGGATACCATACCAGATGGTGGCCTTGACATGAGAAGATTCTGAGCCTCTAGGAGGGCTGAACAATCTCATTAATTATTAGCCTTTTTGGAGGGAGGTTATTTCAGCCTGTGACTCAAAACCAGAGCACAAGCATGACACAAAAATACCATAAACCAATGGTAGAGAAAAATGCCCACTAAAAAGTGATCTGAGCCAAAATAGCTCATAAAAAGAATTAAAAGAAGGAGGAAATTCACCTCTTTACAAAGATAAAACTTGAATAACATAAGGTAAGTAATGAGAGAGTTGATCTAGCTCAGAGAAAGAACTGAGCATAAACCTGTTCAAATGAAACCCTTCATCCAGAACTATCCAATAGTACTACCCAAACTCCACTATTATTAAAAGTATAGAAGCTATGGCCAAACCAAAACAAAATAATGATGAAGAAAATATTCACCTCTCATCTAACTTCTACAGTTTTAGTATGAGATACCTAAAATGGGATTTTTGGAAAAAGAAAAATCATAAGGTATTTCTGATGGTGCCATCCATTACCTCATAACCAATCTAGAAAAAAAGTGATGGAAAAAAACTTCATACAGAATTAAAGAAAAATATTAATCTGGATAATGGAAATTAAAAGTGATATCACTTTTCCATATTTAGTTCTACACATACCAAAGGAGATACCATTGTGTAGCTCTCATTCAGGGCTACACAATAAACCACCTTTGAGCTCATTATCTTTCAAACTGAAAAAGGTATGGCAACTTTGAGGGAAAAATTCCACAGTATGGCCAAAAACTAACTACTGTGGCATACTATTGCATATCCTTGCATATAAGGTGTCAATTATACAAAGGAGGCTTTTAATTCTTAAATGACTTATATTTTGGCCTGTATGAAGTCCTCATACATGATCTGTACAGTATTCTATGGATCATACATGCTCAAAGAAGGCTATGAGGTCCCCAAAATAAAATTCTCACCCTGTATGTCACAGGGGCTCTTCTAAGTGAAGAGGGCCTGGCACTCAGTAAACCAGGACTCACTTATGTACAGCTCAAAGATAAAATGAGACAGAGTACACTTAAGAGTTTAATAAGAGTAGAACTTCTAATGAAATAAATATAAGAAAAGCAGCAACAAATAATCAGGGTAAGAAATAAAAGATCCATCCACAAAAAAGTCCAAGTCCACTGTTTCAACCTGTCAGAAGGAAAGAGAAGGGTTAATAAGGATATTGTCACCACAACTCATACTGTACAGGAAAAGAAGAAATTCAAATACTAACTTAATACCAATAAGTATAATACCCAAAAATAAGAGTAAGAATATTCATAAAATAATAAATAAACCAAATTAACTAACAGGGGGAAGAGATAGGGGCTGTTATATGTGAGAATCACAAGCCCTGATCCAGACAGAGAATTCTCATGAGAGGAATCAATTATTGAATTGAGTTTAAACAATGCAGGTCCTGTAAGGCTGTACAGGATGTGTAAAAGAGGTGTGGTAGTATTGAGTGATCATACAGCTTCAGGATAGTGGATCCAAAACTTCCTTGGGTCAATCCAACCTGTACAAGAGCTGAAAGGCTTTATTGAGGAACCAAGCTGTATGTATTTTTCAGTAAGGAAGATTGCAAAAACTGATAACTGATACACACAATGAATTTTCTGGTTTGATTTGTGTGAGTGGCTTTAATATTGAATTCCCTTACCCCTGAATAGTGGTTGTTACAGTATCCCCCTCTTAAAACTGGTGGGCTCCTGAACACCATAATACCCTGCCACTGTTGAGTGGCATCTCAATATACCCACATTTCTTTCATAAAATTTACTTTCAATTTTCTTTCCCTCTTGATCATTCTCCTTAAAATCCCACTCTTATTCTTCCATGCAATCTTTCATTAAATTTATCTTCCCCTTTTCCTTGAGTAAGTACATTCCAACTTTCAAATTATGATTTACTTTGAATTCATTCAGAAAGATTTTCTTTCATTCCTTGGCTTTGGGTTGTATCCCAAAAAGAAGGCCATCAATCTCTTCTGCTTGAAAAATGATGAATGATGAGTATATGAATTTATACCTCATTAATATGTGGCCAAAATGTTCATTTGGGCTCCTTCTTGCCTTCAGGCTTGATTATTCACATTGATGTTTAAAAGGAGGGGTCTTGTCCCCATTTTTCTTAAAGATATTTGCCCAAATTGGCTTTTGGGACCATTTTGGGCCATGTGGGTGCTCTTGGTCAATGCCACTTCTGTGGCCATTTATGAATATTTTGGGTCTAAACCCATTTTTGGCCATTTTGAGGACTTGGGGCCTTTTTGGGTCTCTATGGTCCATGATCCATGATGTTGGAGGGCCCATTCCAATTTTTGGTAGGACAATTAATTCCGGCTCAGAGGTTCCCATCTCAAGGATCAACACTGAAGGTGTGGTGAAGAGAATAATACAAATTGCCAATTCACCCACAGATCCCAATGCTGAAGGTAGTCAAGAGTCTGAGGTGGTCCTTAACTCTTCTGAAAAGCAATGCAGTATTTCACCTTTTTAGCCTGCTGCCAAAAGATTCCAAAGTCAATTAATACCCTGTACCCCCAGATATTTTCAACCAGTCCTTTCCACCATTCCTCCTCCTGCACCAATCCCTTCCACTTCTATGCCTGCCTTGGTTTTAACAGTGAGCTCATTACCCTTTCATCAGCCCAGAAATTCCCCCATTGTCACCTCCCAACATCTCCAACCTGTGGCCAGTTCCAGCAGAAGAAGAGCATACTGCTCTCCTTTGCCCTTTACTGTTGCCCAAGTATTTCAGCCAAGGGAACATTGGCCTATCCAGGTTACCAGAGAGGATCAAAATTTGGAAAATGAAGTCCAAGATTCTGTGGCCAGGATTTTGAGAAGATTTGATAGAAATAGTAGGGAGGTAATTATGTATGCTAATGATATAATGATTCCTGGTAAGGCTTCTAAGGAGATGGCTTCCAAGTTTTCCTGGTATGAGGATTAATTTATTGATAACTTCCAGAGAACCTTTGATGACTTGGGTAGAGATAACTAGTTTCTTTTTGCTTGTTTGTGTCTGGTTTGGCTTTTATCTGCACTCTTATAAATCCTAAAAAATAAAAATGAAAAATAAATGAAACCTCCCAGTACATGATATGGGAGGAGATTCTGCTGCTTTATTAATTAATAAAAGAAAAAATTATACAGGTAAAGAAAGAAAATAACTTTGGAGAAAAAGAGATTAAAGAAAAGAAATAAAGAAATTTCTGAGGCTTGTCCTTCTTGTGCTGATTTGCTTGATTTTGGCCATGAATTTTATGAAAGATAAAAACCAAGCATTTGCTGCTCACACAGTGGCCAAGGTGATGTTTTACAAGAATTAGAACCCTCAGAGATGCATACCAGAAGATGGAACTTACTTTCATAACTTCCACTCCCCGCCAAGCACCATAAAACAGATAAGCTTTGCCATAATGGACTTTTAAGTAATGAATGTCTTGGTTAATGATAAATGGCATAATTCAGAAAAGAAGAAATTTGGCCATATCTTGATGAAAGGTCCAAATTTGAGGGTATTGATGTTTCAAGACCTTCTGAATCTGTCCAGAGAATTAAAAAGTGCTCACAAAGTGGCCAAGGTGACACTTACAACAATTTTGGTTAGAATACCCCCTTAAAGGTGCATGCCAGGAGAGGAACTTGCTTTCATAAAATTTAATCCCCACCAAACACCATAAAATCAAACTCTTGGGGTATTTGGGCCAGGCTTGTCAGGGTACAATGAATGGAAGTCCTTGACAAGATCTGGCTAGCTGGTAAGGCTGGAGTCTGGTTCCCAAGTTGTACTTTCTGGGTCTTCACTGAATCATTTCCACTATACAAGATACCATAATTTACCTCTTTTGAGTTTTGATTCCAGAACCTAAGCCAATTCCCATTCCTCTTTACCTTTCACTATGACTGGTGGTGGTGGAAATTTATGTTTCTTTTTGCATGATTGATTGCTTGACTTGTTCTAACAAGGCTGAATGGAAGAGGTTATATGCATGTCTTCCAATATTCTCAAGAGCTTAAAAGGGGTTCAACCATCTTTCTGAGACCTTCTTGGTGGGTCTTGTTGTGTTGAAGTTCTTGGAAGCTAGCCATACGTTTACCCCATGTTGGAGCTCAGGTGGAATTTTCCTATTTCTATCTGCATAATTCTTGAACTGCTTTATTGCTGACTCTAATTCTTCTTTGACAACCTCATGTACTGATTGGAGTTTTGTTGTTAAATTTTTAAAAGGTGTGCCTTGAGAAATTACAATTGAATGAAATCTGGTATTTCTTCCATAAATGGTGAAAAAGTGTGATTGTTTTGTTAATGAGTATTCCACATTATTGAGGGAAAATTCATCCAGAGGGAGCCAGATGTGCCAGTGATCTTTATGTTAACTGAAATAAATCCAAAAATATTTTTCTAGAATCTTCTCTACCCTCTCTGTCTTTCCATCTGTTTCAGAGTTGGGGAAGTTGAAAGATCTCTTGATATCCTGAGCTGCTTACATAATTGGGTCCATGAGGATGAAACAAATAAGGAACTTCTATCACTGAAAATATCGTATGGGATGCATTCTTGGAAAAGACATTGCTAATAGATATCTGAGAGAATTCCAGGGAAGTAATTGCTGAATAAGTTGGAATGAAAATTTCCATTTTTGGGAATCTGTCCACAACTACTAAAATTGAATCAACGTTTTTGGACAGAGGCGATTTAGTGGTAAAGTCTATTGATAATGAGTTCCAAGAAACAGATTGAATTTTATAGGTTTCAGTAATCCAAACTTCTTATGGTAAATGGTCTTGTTTCTTGAACATTTCTGTCATGAGGACACATAGCCCTTGATGTTTTGATTCATTCCAGCCCAATGAAAATCCCTCTTGATGAGCTTGAAGATCTTCTCCTGGACAGGAAGGTCAGCCAATGGTGAGTCATCATGCCTATGAAGAACATCCAGTTGAACTCCATGATTGTATGGGATACCCACTATATCTTCAAATAATGATAACTTTACTTGAGTTTGAAAAGATTAATCTGAGACTGATTCACCTCTTGCTAGTTTCTTGAGTATTTCTTTATATTATTTGTCTTGCTATACTTCTTTTTTATTTCAGTAAACTAAATCAGAGAACATTTCCACCTTTATTTAGAAGAATCTTGATTCTTGAATCTCATCTTGCTTGCATACTTGATGAAATGTTTGAGGATTAATTCTAATGAAATCCATCCCCCTCTCTGGGTACATGTTGTCCCAACATGAGAAGGCATCTGGTAAAGTGGCTGGCCTTCTTGGGAAGTAAGTGATAGTGAAATGAAACACAGAAAGAAGTTCATCCCAAAGGGCTTGAAAACAAGTAAGAGCTTTGGAAGAAATTAAATACTAAAGAAGAATGGTCTGTCAATAATTCAAAGGAGTTTTAGATAGAAAGAAAAAATGCTCTCCAGTTCTTGAGAGTCTAAACTATGTGAAGGAGTTCCTTGTCATGAATTTCATACTTGAGTTCATCTGGGATAATCTGGTTACTATCAATTGCCATTGGATGTGTTCCTGAGTCATTCAGCTGACTCAGTACAGCACCCAAGGCTTAATCAGAAGCACAAGTTTTTACAATAGTTGGTAGAGAATGATTCAAATGATAAAGGATAGGAGAAGTGGTGAAAGGTTCTTTGAGTAATTGAAACTGACAAAAAGCTTCCTCATTGAAGATAAAGGGATAATCTCTTCTAAGAAGGGAAGTGAGAGATGTAATTTTTTGGAATAATTTCCAATGAAACAGAAATAAAGGTTGGAAAAGTTAAGAAATTATTTAAGGGCCTTAATGTTCTTTGGCTGAGGCCAATTGAGTATTTGTTGAAATTTTGAAGAATCCATCTTGAGGCCATCACTTGAAACAACATAGCCCAAGTCTTCCACATTTTGAATCTTTAGAAAACAGATTATTGTCCCTCAGTATTTGGAGGAGAGAGGCCACATTTTTGACCTGTTCCTTCTCATAAAAAGAAAATACCATAATATCATCTAAGAAGACTACCATGAAAAAATTCAAACAATATGCAAAGATATCATTAACAAGATTTTGGAATGAACAAAAGCCTTTTTGAAGCAAAATGGAATAATGAAATACTCATAGCTACCATCTTTGGCTCTAAAAGCAGTCAAGGTCTCATCCCCCCATGAAATTCTGAGGAGAGGAACTGTTAAAAATGGTAAGAAGCTGGCTTATTGGAGGAACAGGATACTTATTCTTCCTAGTTATAGAATTTAGTTTGCAGGCGTCAACACACAAACAACTGCCATCATCCTTTTTCTTGAAAAAAGTACAGGTGCTCCTGTTGAAGAGGAGCTCAGCCTAATTAAAACTTTCTCTACATTCTCTGAAATGTAGGCCCCCAGTGTTTCTGACTCATTATTTGATAGAGAGTAAATAATACCAACTGGATGTACACACCCCTCTGGTTCAATATGATGATCACAAGCATGGTGTTGAGGAAGTTTCTTTGATTTCACCATGGAGAATACATCCAAATATTGGTGATAAGAAGGAGGGACTACCCTCAAAACAGTTTCAATTGATTCTTGCTTTTCCTCCTCATCCCATTTCTCTACCAGGGAGGAATGAAAGGATGGAGGAGAAAGTCCCATACCCCCCTGAAGGAGATGAAGTGAATATATAGTAACGTCTTCTCCAACATCTTTTATCTCTTGATGGAAGTAATGAATGAAAGTGAATTATGGGAGTAATATGGACAGAAGAAGTAATGGAAGGTGTATTAAGTTCACCAGCCAGAGAATCACTGTTAACATCAGTGGGAAAGTCATTACTAGCAGGAGGAATAGTTACACTAGAATAATAGGTGTTCAATCCATTGCTCCAATCAATAATGAGATTAAAATTTTAAAGGAAAACATATCTCAATATGAGGTCTTCTCCCTTGGGGAAATCTATGATACAAAAGTACCATTAAAAGCTTGAGAAAGAAGTAGAGTCAACAAAACACTTTGTATAATTGGTTATGAGCAAGGAAGTGGATTCATTTGAATCCAAGATGAAAAGAGGAATTTTTTCAGGGAGCTCTGAAATAATCAATGAGTACTTGAGAATAAAAGTCTTTACAATAAAAGAGTTTTTAGCACCAGAATAAATCAGAATACTATGAAAAATATTTGAAACAGAAGATAAAATAAGACATTTGAATGCTTTTTTGACACTGGTATTCATAGTGTACAATTGTTCTCTTGAAGGAAGTAAGTGAGAACCATTGAACACAGTTATTCCCACCAATTCTTTTGCCTGCTTGCTAGGGAAGTCAATTTTATTACCCATCCTTGTTATGAGGTGTCTTGAAGAATTTTTCAATTTGGTGCTTTCTGCCACAGTAAGTGCATAAGCCTTCTTACATCCTTCTCACCTTTTCAGAACCAATTTATTTTTTGTGTTTATTGAGGAAGGTAGTATTAAGCTTACCCTTAGAAACTTAAAAATTCTTCCCCTTATTATTCTTCTTCTGGTGGTGCTTCTTGGAATATTAATCTTGATGATTCCTGAAGGAATTTTATCCAGTGACAGGAGGCTTCTTCTCTTGATTAATACCCTTTTCCTTCTACCTATAATGGTACCTGTTATCAAACTCCAAGGTTGTATCCATTAGTTCTTGAAGGCTATCAAAATTTCTAGGGTGAGTAAACATGAATATATGCCCTTTCTCCCCAATATCCAATTCTTGACATTAAGCTTCTGAAATCAGAAATTTACAAAGAGACATGACCACTTTCCTTCATCATTAAATTTTCCAATTCTTGTTCATCTTTCCTTAATTCATTGGTATAAGTAAGCAGAGTAAATAATTAGGCTTCAAACAACTGCCAGTTATTAAGGATATAGGATTGGTCTTCATTGGAAATATTTGAGAGATATGGTTCAATCCATTTTCCATCTCTCCCAGAAAGAAAAGAAGTTTATTAAAGAACCATCTTCCTGTCACAGAAGAAGCTTTCTTGGTCATTGGGTAAAACTAATTGATGGGATTTGATAAATCCTCTCAATTTATGACCTTGAGTACCATCAAAAGAATCATTATCACAGGGGCTCTTCTAAATGAAGAGGGCCTGCCACTCAGTGAACAGACTTACTTATGGAGGACTCAGAATAAAATACTCAAATGATAAGAGTAATGAAATAAGAGTATAGATTCCTAGTCATAAGATAATAAGCATTAAAAGATATGAGAGAAAAACAAAAGCAATAATAAAGAGCCAACCACAAATAATCCTGTACCACTGTTTCAACCTGTTCAGAAAAGAGAAAAGGATTAATAAAGGATATGGCCACCAGGACTCTACTGAACAGGTGAGGGAAGGCAAAGACTAACTTAATAATTAATAAAATAATATTTCTCAATGAGAAATAAAATAATATTAAATAATAAATCAAATATTTTAATTAACTAGGGGAAAAACCCCCAGGTGAGTGAAAGGGGGCTGGTATATGTGAAAAAGTGCCAGCCTGGTGTTTGAGTGTTGAGAAACCATGACTGTATGATTGAGGAACCTGTATTTGAGATCTGAAACTGTATTGGTGTATCCAATACAGTTATTTGAATCAATACAGGTATTTGTGGCTGTATTGAGGACAGGCCTGTATTTGGTGAATCCTGTATTTGGGCTTTGCCTGTTTTGAGCTGTATTGAGGATTGGAACTGTATTTGGTGAATCTTCCATGAAACCCCTTGCTGATTAGGGGTTGGAAGATTCTCCATTAGTAATGAGTGGTAATGCCCTGCCTGTCTCCAATTCTTTGGCAAAATATGCCCTTTTGACCATATTGGCATATTTGCGCATTTTGGCTTCATTCTTCTCCAAAACATCAAAATCAATGTTTTATTCAATTCTTCAGCAAAATATGCCATTTTGACCATATTGGCATATTTGCGCATTTTGGCATCATTTCTCTTCAAAACCTTCAAAAACTCAATTTTATTCAATTATTCATCAAATATGCCATTTTAATGATATTGGCATATTTGCGCATTTTGATGTCATTTCTCTTAAAAAACTTCAAAAACTCAATTTTATTCAATTATTCATCAAATATGCCATTTTAATGATATGGGCATATTTGTGCATTTTGCGCATTTATGGCTATTTCAACTTCAAATCATGTGAAAAAGGGCAAAAACACCAATCTCAATCAAAAATCATCCAAAACTTCAGTATCTTGCATTTTTGCGCATTTTGGCCATTCTGACCAAAAATACCATAAAACAACAATTTTGGGGAACAATTCAAGGACTTCTGAAATGGTCCAAGCAAGAAAAAAGGCCAATTTGGCCCAATCTCCAAATGAAGACAAAATTGATGGAATGGCAGTGGGTTCCTAGGACATGGATCTGAAATCATTTTTTATCATAAGCCATGAGGACTCAAGACAAAATGAGTGAAGAACTATGCAATGAGGAGAAGATCAAAGAAACAGCAGAAAAAATTGATGAAGTGAAGACAGTTATGAAGTGAAGAAGAATCAGAATCAAGACAAAGAAGAAGGACCTACAGGTTATGAAGCTGAAAGGAGTTGAAATTATGATTTATGAAGAGGAACTTTGAGAGATGAGAATTGGGAATTGGGGGAAGAAAAAATCAGTTGATCTTATCAAGAGTCATTACTTCTATGGTGCTCAGAGCTCACCACTTTCAAGAGGGGGATAATGTCACAGCCATGGAAACAGGCAGGGCATTACCACTAATTACTAATGGAGAATCTTCCAACACCTAATCAGCAAGGGGTTTCATGAAAGATTAACCAAATACAGTTCCAATCCTCAATACAGCTCAATACAGAAAAAGCCCAAATACAGGATTCACCAAATACAGGCCTGCCTTCAATACAGGTGCAGATACTTGTATTTATTCAAATATCTGTATTGGATACACCAAGACAGTTTCACATCTCAAATACAGGTTTCTCAATCATACAGTCATGGTTTCTCAACACTCAAACTCCAGGCTGGCACTTTTTCACATATAGCAGCCCCCTTTCACCCACCTGGGGGTTTTCCGCCAGTTAATTAAAATATTGGATTTATTATTTAATATTATTTTATTTCTCATTAAAGAAATACTATTTTATTAATTATTAAGTTAGTCTTTGCCTTCCCTCACCTGTTCAGTAGAGTCCTGGTGGCCATATCCTTTATTAATCCTTTTCTCTTTTCTGAACAGGTTGAAACAGTGATAGAGGATTATTTCTGGTTGGCTCATTATTATTGCTTCTGTTTTTCTCTCATTTCTTTCAATGCTTATTATTTTATGACTAGGAATTTATTCTCTTATTTCATGACTCTTATCAATTGAGTATTTATTCTGAGCCCTCCATAAGTAAGTCTGTTAACTGAGTGCCAGGCCCTCTTCATTTAGAAGAGCCCCTGTGACAGGACATTACCCCGCTTTGGGGCCTTTTTCTTCTTTTATACCATTGATAAAATTGTAACACAATTTTATTTTTTGGTGGGAGGGAATGTGAGCCTTGAGGTATATTTTACATACCCAAATAGGCCATAATTATCTTAAAAATAAATTCTGAACTATGCATAACCCATAAGTCATGCATATATTCAAAATTCATCATTTTTGATTTCAGAAAAGAGGAATAACTTTTTATTGAGTAAGTAAATACATGTATTTAAGGCCAGATTTGGATTCTACACAAAGATTCACCTAGGGTAGCTCCATAGAGTGAATAATCTCAAATTAACTCTTTGAGGTGGTAATATGGAAAATACTTCAATACCACATCATCAATACCACATAAAAGATCCATGAAACTTTTTGTTCTTCTCTATTCCATGCCAAACTAATGGGAATGTGAGAAATCCCATGTTACATATACACTAAGAATAGTGTTATTCTTGTTTTGGGCACTTAATATTATGGTATTCTTACATGCACTTTTGGTACACCCATAGTGGATATCTCACTTGAAGCTTAAAATTCTATTTTGATGTAGAAAATAGGCAAGGGGGACAAAGGCATCAAAGAGAGCCAGGGTACCCAACTTCTGAGGCCTCTGAGTTGTGGAAAGCTCCAAATCTTGGATCCATGGCTGATCTGGGCCTAATTGGTAAACTAAAACCTTTTTGGAACTTGGTTACCATGTTACAACTTCAGTAAATCATAAGAAAAAAGAAAATAACCTGCTATTTTGACATGCCAAGGAGGTAAAGAGCAACTTAGACGCCTGTAAATATGTCAATTCTTAATGAATTTCCATTTATAAACCCCAAAAGAGTAATTAAAACACTTTTTGGACTAGTATCCATTGATTTACCTCATAGCAACCAGCCATAGACTGCTATTTGCAATTCTACGTATAAATGAGGTAAAAACTTCAAAAATTCATTAAAAATACAATTCTTAATGAATCTTTCTGAAACTTTCAGGACCAATTTATAACTTTAGAATTCATATAAAAATGAAAAAACTATACTTTTATATGTAAAATTCAAAGTTTTACTTATAGTCCATTTTTGAGGATTCCACGTGAAACACAGAATCTTTAAAAATTTACAGAAAATACATTCTGTGATGAAAATTCCAATAACATTGATAATTTTGGGAAATAAATGATTTTTTTGGAATAAAAGAAGATTTACAGTTGTTATTCCTTTTATTCTTAACCATAAATGGGTTGGTAGTCATGGAAAAGCCTCAATTAAGCAATTATGATAATCTTACGTGACAACAAATGATGCAATCAATAATCCAAAAAGGTTTATTGTTTTCTCACCCACTGGTTTTTTAGTTTTCTCCATGGAATGCCTCTGTGAGCTGTCTTAGACTTAAAAGAGGCCTCTTCTTGCTGTTTTTTCCAAATCATCATCATCACATTATATATTATACCTTTATTACCAACAAGTAAGTATTAGGTAAACCTTTTCATAAGTGCTTTAATTCTTTCTGAATCAATAAGAAGGACTTGAAATAATAGAAATCAACTATATATTGTTTTAACCCTGTTATAAATCAATTTTGATCCATTAAATCCACAATTCTACGTCAAATCTCTCTACTTTTATCTTTAATAAGTTCTTTGGAGTATTAGTGAGTGATCTATCTTTAATTCTTAAAGTTTTTCTCTAAAATAAGTTTTCTTCAAGAAATATCATTATAATTATTCTTGTAAAAGATAATTATATATTGAAATAATTTTATTATTTTAATAAAAGCAGTTTTTATTATTAAATTCTTCTTGAAATTGATTCTTGTAGACAATTAATGCTTACTGTTATAATAACTAGTAGTGTATAACATTTAAAAGAAATAATTCTTGAATTATGTAATTGTGGTTATAATAATTTTTATTATTATATTACATAAGAACAGTCATAGTACTGTTGATTAATAGTAATATTGTTAACAGTTTCATAGACACATCTTACACTATCAACCAGCTATTACTATAGTAATACTTGTTTCTGAGTATTGAAAACAAATCAGAATAATCTTGAAGACCCTTTAAGATATTTAAAGCTATTTTTAGGGGCTTTTGTATCTTAGGGCTAGTTTAACCCACTTGGAAACAGTCAAACCTTCCCTGGTGAATATCAGGACTTGATCAACAATTGTGTCACAGATTCTTTGACCCAATTCCATGCCAAAAGTGACTATTTTTTGCATGAATTTCAACATACCAAGCATTTCAGAGAGGATTTTGGGGGAGTATGAAACCCTTGAAGCCATCATTCCTTTCCCCCCTCAAGATTTGATCTTTTCAATTTATTTTTATTTAATTCCTCAACATGTACTATATTTGAATTTTTACATATTTAATTTTATTTAAAAATTACAGTACACAACTGTAATTCCCAATCTGTAATCTGTAAATTCAAGTTCACTGATGTAATCCACATGAACAATTTGATAATTCAATGGAAAATATTTCAAATTTCTCACAGCTTCTGAACTACACATAAACCAATTTTTAATACAAAAAATGATGGTTAAAACCCAATTCAATATGAATTAAACCAAAGATTTATGGTTTTAATATTCTAATACTGAAAATCATATATAATTAACTCAATTTTATTTATATTAGTGATAGAATTGTAAACCTAAAATTTAATGGGGAATCCAATGATGAAATAAAATTCATAAGTTTCTTCATCAGAAAAAAAAATCTAGATCAAATTCTCTTAACTTATTTTTTGAATAATAGCTAGTTTTTAATATATTTGTTGAATTTTCATCTCCACTTAGTATTTTTACAATTTTAATAATTTTTTTAATTTTTTGCAAAAATTAATATTTAGGTTTTATGGAATGATAGCTTTTGTTTTAATAATAAAAATAATTATTTTAACTTTATTGATTAATCATTATTCAATTTGTGGTTTTTTAGGTATATTAAAAGACCTCTAAGGCTCACAAATTTTGAAATTTACTCAGATCATGAATGCATCTTCACACTGGGATTAATCATTCTACAGGCATGAAAACTTAAGACTTATTACTTCCCTAATTAGACTTGAGATTCTAGTTCAGAATGAAGGAACTTTTTAGTAATATGTTTATATGATAAATAAAGTGATTTAAAATATAGATATAAAAAAAGTTCTGTTTTTATACTAATAATATTTTTTATTTCAGGCAGATGTAGGATAATTGAATACTTTTTATAATTTCACTTGAGTAATATTAGTTTGACTCATTCTGGAGTAATTTTATACTGAGTAATGAATCTTTTTTCAGGATAGACTTCCCCAGAAACAGACTTAGGTCCACCAGATTAAATATTCATTATTCAATCTTCAAGTTATTTTTTATCAGGTTCAATTATACTATGACTCACAAGTAGATTTTATAGAATATAATATCTTTATTTTCCTTCATTTTATGACATAAATATTTTTATAAACATTTTTCTACTCATACCATTAGTTCTTTGAAGCTTAGTAGACTTTGGGAGTATAAGTAGTTATATTCATTCATGAGACAGGGAACATGATTTCAAGCCCAATCTCTATGGTTAACCAGTTAAATAGCATTCTGAGTGAAAGGTAGATAACATTCACAATGAAAAAAAGGTAATTCTGTTGGCTGTGACTTCTGGTTTGCCTTGCTCATTGGAATGTTTTACCTATATAAACAATGAATAGAGCTGTAATTTGATTAATGATTACTTGAGAGTGGTGGGAAATAAAGCTGGGAATTATTGCTTGATTTAGTCGTAAAAACTGGGATATAATTTCAATATCAACTCAGTATATATTCTTCAGTATAGCTAGATAGGGCAAAAGGGATGGATTCAGCTAGTTCTGTACTCTTGATTGGAAAAGAAAATGATAAAACAGAAGAAAAATAATCGGGCTTCCCACTACGCATGTCTTGGAGGGCTGTGAGTTTACATGGAGGTGCCATGTTTAGAAAATAAGATGTTGCTTGGTTGGCTATTGCAAAAACCAAACTCTGCCAGTCAAAAAGGGGGCTCCTATTCATCAGCTAGGAGTTGGACCAATTAGGCAAGACTCTAAGGACTGGTCAGAGGGAAAAAAACTTGGACAAACGGGAGTGAGTGCAATCAAAAGGGGATGAATATTTATGCTTTATGCAGTTTATACTTCATACTCGGATTTTCAAAATGCCTCTAGTCCAGCCTTCCTTTAGATAAATGATCAAGTTGTGTTTCTTTGTCAAGAGGTGCAGCGCGCCGAGGGTGCTACTAGAAGAGTTACTGTTTGATGACATCAGCAAGAGTTTTTATTCACGTTATGCTGGTCAAAGCCAAACTCCTCAGCTTTCCTACGTTGTCCTGAAGGCGCATGACATGCTTGTCGGAGAGCATGACTTTGTTCTGCTACAAGCCGTGAAGCAAATATCATGACAAACAAACTGGCCTGAGCTAAACCCCAACACAGTGTTGTTTTCAAACAAAGCCGCAGCTGGTGGGATAATAGAGCAAAATGACCTTGTGTCGTGGGGTTGATAATCTGAATGTATCAACTTTGAAACACGTGGCAACAATTACAAAAACTACAAGAGACACTTCCCAATAAAGCTCCTGTCAAAAACTCAACCAGTAAATAACAAAAGAAAAAAACTGAAGGGTTGATTGTTGTGACGAGCATTTGTAGATGAAGTTAAGTTTCGCCTCATTCATACTTAGTCAAGTAAAGGTATAAAAAACCAGTTGAACAATTTAAAGACCGTAATCAAAAGCACCTTGCATTCTCAAGTGATCAACTTTTTTGAGTTGGTCTCGACCCATCGGAAGATTTGGCGTATTTTAAAATCCAAGGGTGGTTGGCTACCATTGGAAGCGGTAATCGATCCCCTGGCTCATGCTTTAATAGCTAGTTATTAGGACCCGCAAGTGAGGCAAGAAGAAAGTTAAATGAAATGATAAGTGTAATTGGATGAACGAAAATGAATGACAGAGCTCATACTTTACGAATTAAATCTGAAGCTTCAGCGGAAACGGAAGATGGAATCTTGAAATCAACCCGCGAAATCTTTTTATAAGTGCCTGCGAGCGCAAAACCATCAGCTGCTGGGCCGTGAGGTGGAGGTGAATCATAAACCAAGCTGGAAAGACAAATACTGACCGTGATGACCAGATAAATCTTCAAAGGGTGGTACACCAACCAAAAACTCATACGTTAATACGCCTAAAGCCCACAAATCCACTTTTTCTGTATGATCTTTTCCCTCAACCATTTCAGGAGGAAGATAGTCCAAAGTACTAAAAGCAACTGAGATGAGCCATAATCATAACATGCAGCTTTTCAATTCATCGGAAATAAAAGAGCATACCCGCAAAGCGTCTTTCTGCGATTTCCAGGAGCGTGGACACTCCAGCCAAAATCACCAATTTTCAGCTCGCCATCGACTCCAAGTAAAAGGTTTTCTGGCTTGATATCCCTATGAATGACGTGTTTGCGATGTAGGTAGTGAAGGGCATCCGCCATCTGAGCGATGTATCTCGAAGAACGTTTTTCGCTGAACTTGCCATGTCGATGAAGTTGTTTGTACAATTCGCCCTTGCCGGCAAACTCAAGCATTAAAAAAATTCGCTTCTCATCATGAAAATAACCATAAAGCCGAAGGATGTTGGGATGTCTTATAAAAATTATGTGAAACTAATTAATGAATGAACCGTATTTTCAATGGACCTCACTTTGAAAGAAAAATCAAAACAAACCTTAGATTGCTTTGGATCTCGATTTCCCTTCGCAGCTGTTTTTCAACCTTGCATTCTACTAACTCTCTTTTATAAAGACATTTCAAAGCAATGATGAAGCGAGGGGGCGCTTTGGTCCGAACCATATAAACTCTACCGAATTTTCCCTTTCCCAAAGCCCTGCCAATGTCGAAGGAGTTAAGACTCCATTGCGGTGTTGGTTTTTTCAAACTAAAACCAATTTGAAAATAGATGAGCTGAGTAGCTCAAAAATCATAGCTGGGTTTACTCACAGTGGGGAAGCTGAATCCACATCGAGAACATCGCTTGGTCGATGATTTGCCTCCCAAGTGCCCCTACCATCAGCCTCGTCTTTCTCAAAACCACCATCATATTGACCAATCTCGAGATTGATAAGGTTGGGGTCCGCTTGAGTTGTAATCGAGTTAGGCGGTGGAACAGAAAGGGTGTAAGGTTGCTTTCCGGCTTGATTAGACGAATTAGAAAGGAAGAAGGCCGATGGCGATTTCTGGTCAATAGATGAATTTTGATCGGGTGGTTTCTTCTGGTCAAAAATACTTGTTTGTAATCCAATATTAGCTTGAGCTTTCGCCAAGGCAGCGTTAGAAGGGGCGTTGGACCCAAGTTTCTGGAGAGGATTGCGATGAAGATGGGATGAAGAGTTGGTGGAAGCCTTTCACATTAAGCCCAAGTTATCAAAATTCGATAGCCTGTGATGGGTGCTTAGAGGAGACAGCTCACCTTTGTGATGGGCTGGGCTGGCTTTTTCTGCGGATGATGACTGGATTTCGGAGGTGGAACGGAGTCGTCCAATCGAATGTTACTAGTGCTGACCTCGAGCTGATCTATCTGAGAACCTCGTTGAAGAATTCTGGAAGTCATGATGGTCTCGAATCTGGATGGTTGGATGGAGGATGAGGGATGACGATCCAGGCCAAGCCGGAGTTGGGCTGATGGTCAACTTTTACCCGCGAGTCGATTGCGCGTCAAGCTTGCGAGCGGATGGCCACAGACCAATGAGAAAGCTTCATCCACTTAAAGTTCAAAAATATAAAAGTGGATTCAGAGTCAATCAAGATCAGAAAAATCAAACAAAAAGCTATCAGGAATTTTAAAAATTATAAATATAAGTGGTTATCAACCCATACTAGCAAAAATTCCTTGAACAATATCAAGTTTCTAAAACTATCTGGATTAAAATTGGTCAGTCAGGAATCCTTAAAAAGATGAGTAATTAATAACTAGATAATGGCGCAGGTTGAAGGAAGTCAAATATAGGTTGATATCCTTTGAGATAGTATAAGAAATTATATTATTTTTTAATAGGCTATTTCAATTACTCATATATGCAGCCAACCAACGATGAAAAAGAAAGTGAAATATGGTAGGAAATAATGGGTGTGATTGCTATAAAACCTATACCAAGTAATTTTAAACAAAATCGAACTATTTTGATTTATTTTGATGCTTTAGCATAAAACTTTATTCAAAATTTATTTGTGTAATAGCTCATTAAAAGGAAGTAATTCTCCCATTTTATCAAAGAATTGAGGGTCTCTTTGGATAGCAGCATGTAGTTTTCCTTAGAGACTGCAGTGAATCCCTGAAATAAGTATTCACTCTTGGTATAATATGTGATAGCCATAGAAATTCTGTTGGCCATTTTGGTTAAACAGATATTTACCACTAAGAAAACCTCAATACACATAGTCCTATATAAGCACAGAATTTTCTCAAAAAAAAAGGAAAATATACTGATTCAAGTGATGTTTTGGCACCTTTTTTCCCGTACTTATTTTTTCTTAACTTCTTCCATGATTTTTTCTTTTGTGGTTTAATTTTTTCATCATGAATTCATCAACAATAAACATCAAATACTTATTTTCCAGCCTGCTTGTTTACTCCACGTAAGCCTTGAACATTCCAGTTGGTACAAAAAACTCTTGAATTTTCAAGGTGTTCTCTGACCCACCAATCCTTTTATTGTTGGATCAAGATTAGGGGAGGTGTTATATGGTTAATTGAGAAATGGATTCATTTTTTGGGGTGGACTGTAGTTCTCAATATCTCAGGCATAGAGAATTTTGGATTGAATTTGTGGTCAATTATTTGCAAAACACATGAAACCGCTCTACATGAGACATATATGAATTACTTTATTTAAAGTTACAAAATTTATGTGATTTATTTTCAAGTAAGTTTATTTATCTTTTTTTTCAATCATTAATTTTTAAAATGAATCCAGAGTCATCAGATACAGGTGTGAGATTCAATTTTCACAATTACTCCATTGCATCACCAAATGAAGATAAAAAGAAAAATAAAACTCAATATGCCCTTGAACAGCTGGAGTTGTAGCTTTTCATGATTTTCAGTTCCAAAAATAATTATTGAAGACCATAAAAAAGACACAGATTGGACTCAAGCCGAAAAGAAAACAAAATTTGGAATCAACCAGGTAAAAATCACCCAATGGCTTCAGGGCAGTAATGTAATTTTCAACAAAGAAACATTAAATTAAGATGATCTGAAGCACAATGTACAGTGTGCTTAACCTGATTCGGAAAGGTCTCTTTATAAACAGTTTTTGAAAGCCCAGAGCATGAAGTTTATCATCACGAATCAAATCCTGATTTTTCATGGAGCAAGGTGCAAAACCTCCTTGAAATTTGTTTTCAATTTCAAATGGATAGTTATACAAGTTAAAAAAGGAATCATATCAAAAGCTTTCATATCCCTAGTAGATCCTCTTCCGAAGATTTAAAATGGGTGAAAATTATTTGTGATAAGCTTAAAAAACTCCTAATTACATATTCATTATATGATTATAATGAAGTTTAAACAGGCTTAATGTACCAGTGATTACAGTATTTTTTATTTTTATTTTTTATAAATACAATTTTTTTGTTTGTAAAGGATTTCTCCAAATTAGTCATTAGTGATAACAGAATTCTCAGGTCTTAAAGGAAATACGAAAAGGCTTACACCTACCTGTTAGCTGTGATGCCACTGTAACTCTCAAGCCAAGGAATGTATCATCTTAAGTCAAAGAAGACCACAAGCATTTGGTCAAAAAAAATTAGCTATGGGTATTTGACTATCAATTCAATAAGACTGCAAGGATGAAAAGATTAACTTTTACTGAATAGATCAAGAAAACAAATGGCTACTTCTAAATGAAACATTAGATGATTCTCCTTTTACTTGAAAAATTCAGTGGTAATGTAAATTCAGAAGATCTTACTGAGCTAAAACTACTTAAAATACATTGTTTACTTAAAAATACTGGCAGAAGTCCTCAGCCCTATGATGATGGCATCACAAAGTAATTCAAAGCTAATATCAAGCCTTGTTTATTCAGCTTCTGGTAAGTCAATATGATGAAACAAAAATAGATTCTTCTCATGAAATTGATAATATCAATAAGCTGGAGGAAATATCAATGATTTGAGAGTATTTGGACTCAGTTATCTAAGAAAAAACTTCTAAGTGCTGGAAACATACCAAAATTCACAGTCAAACAACCGATTCCAATAATTAAAGTCGCTTGTTAAAACCAGACCTACTATTAGAGATTCAATTCGAAATTTTCCAATTCAGCGCAAAATTTCACTCACTTCAAGGCCCCCTCGAATCAAGACCCTTTTCTAAGATGGGTATTGAAGATATATTTAATCCAACTTTAGAAAAAATTGCTAATTAGATGCCATCTGATGAGCATTTGGCCTTGGATACGTTATATCCAATAATTATAACTTAAACTCAGAAAAAATTGAAGTTAGATAAAGGTGATAATTATGGGATTTTAAAATCTGAGAAACTGCCCTTGACCACAAAATAATCAACCTTAGCCTGAAACCAAATTCACTATTCTTTTTCAAGCTGACCTAATTTATCAAATATTCCAAGCTGGAAGTTGAATCTGAAGGCATAGTTTAAACTTAAGACTGAATTGAATACTACTCAAGAATGAAATCAAGTTCAGAAAACACTTAATTGTACCCTCCTCTTAATTTTTTTTTTATTTTACCATTTCTCATTTATGTATTTGATCATTTGAAATGATTGTTTTTTTTGGCTTCTTGGCTTCATTTATTTTTAACTCTTTTATATAGGTTCTCATTTTTTCATTATTGATATATTTATTCGGAATAAATATACAACCTGTATAAAATTAAGAAGCTATTATTGTGAAAAGAGATTCCACTTTCTCAAGTAGTATATTTGCAATAATAGTTTTAAGTAAGAATAAAAATCCTGTCGATAATCATGATTATTATTTGTTGGTGCCACTTTAAAGGCTCAAATAACAAAAAATTATTAGCTTATATTTAGTATTATATGAATATTTGAAAAGTCTTATTTACTTGAGGTTCCTTGAGACTTTTTACAGGTTAATACTTGATAAAAATTAAAGATTGAAAATTTCTAAAACTGAAAAATGAGCTCTGTGAAGATTCTTAGTACGATTTTAATCAAGGAGATGATCTTAACCAGGAGGCTGAATATTTCCGCTCTACAGGAAATATTAATGGTATATTTTAGTAGGAGTATGAGAGTAAAGATTTGATGGATTTCTTGACTAATTGTGCTTACCGAGAACTAATGAATTGATTATAGCACAAGTAAAATATCCATGCATTTTATCAGCTGTAATTCCATTATATATATTAATGAATTGAGTTTTTTTTTTGACTTATGAAATCGGTGAATACTACATCAGTGCTATAGAAATATGTTTCAAAATATTTTTGACAAATTTCATATTTATAGACAATTAGATATAGCCATTAAGCTCAAAAACCAGTCAAGAGAATGACATATAATTAAGGTGGGCTTCGCCTTGGTTTGACTCTGATAAAATAAAGAAAAAAATTGCCTGGTGTTTTCATCTAAAATGGTATGAAGAAATTTGACACCAACATTGTCAAGCTATAAGACATGGAGGGTGTTTCAATCCATGGTACAAGGTCAGTTTATATAATAAAAATCACTTCATTGGCCTTTTTTGGATGGGACAACTAGATTTTTTTTATTAATTTTTGCTTGATTAAATCATATCCCAAACTCATTTCAACATGATGTGAGAGGGTTAACTATTGAAGGAAAGGTAGGAACTGTTTTATATAGGATGGGTCATTGGAGCCCTATGAGACAGTAGGACATGTGTTCAATGTGGGAAAAGCAACAGCATATCAAGCATCACAAGAAGTAGTGCAAGCAATATTATTTGAGCTGCATGACTCAACCATCATGCAAGTAAAGAAATTTATTATTTCAAAAACCAAGATAAAACTGACCACTGTTTAAATATCTAAGTTTCCTGCAGCAGAAGATATAGAAAAACGGGATGCAATCAAGGAGAAATTCCAAATAAGGCAAGGACTTACCAACATTATTGGTGAAATTTATGGCACCCACATCCCAATTATACCACCTCCAAATGATCAATGGAATTCCTATGTAAATTTCAAGGGATGGCATTCCATTGTGTTTCAATAGATCATTGATGGAAATGGGAACTTTTGTAATGTTAGTAATTGTAACAACATTTCATTAAAGTGAAATAACTATGTAACAAAGGAATTCAGGTGTATGGTGGACTACCTAGCTCAGTACATGATAGTTCTGTGTTTAAGAAATCCAAAATTGGGAAAGATCTCATCAATCAAGTGGCAAGATTCCCACTGGATTGCTTAGTCATTGGCTTTTCAGGCTTTTTTTCAAGGCTCCCAATTCTTATGCCGATGAGGAATAATAAAAATGAAGAAAATGTGCAATTTAATAATATTCATTCTTCTACAAGGTAAGAGATTTATAAAATAGAATAATCATAAACATCTACTAAAATATATACATTGCAGAATTGTAGTTGAGCAGGCGTTTGGGAGATTGAAGAATAGGTTCTGCTGTCTTCTATCACCACAAGCAATAGTTCCATGACATACAGGTAAAGTCACTATTTCATGAATGATGTTGCACAATTGGTTGATTAGAATGATGTCAATTTTTCAAATCAATGGAATCACTACACAGTACAAGAAGAGCAATTAGGATAGTTTTTTTAAATTACCACTTGATCTATTGAAAAATTTTTAATGTGTTAATAAATGCCAATTTATGGGACAAAATGCATGGAAAAGTAAGATTTTTAAAGACTTTGGAGGATTGCAAGAGAATTTTGAGCCAAAAATAATTCAATGTATGGTGCTCACATTAAAATCATGGAAAAATTTAAGGTAATAAAGAAAGTAAATGAGCCTCCAATTGATTCAACTTGTGTAAGGTGTGTGCTTGCAAATTTTCAATTTGCATATCTTGGATGTGAAGCTGTTTTGTTAAAAAAGAGACCTCATGATCTTGTGCTTCATCTTGTGCCTGAAATTTGGTTATTTGTTCTAGTAATTCATTCTTTTTATGCTTCATCCTTTCAATGCAATGCATGCAAATATTGTAAGAATCATTGTCATACAGTAGGGCTTTACCTTCCTGATTGCCTAATGAGCTTGAAGTGCCAGATGGCATCCTCTGATGCTGCAAATTGAAAACAAATTATTTAAAAGGGGGATGTTCAAATTCATGTCTGTACTGCAGACTTCAATTTAAAGCTTTTCACTAAACTCAATGCAAGCATTGAATGTGGCCAAGGATGCCAAAAAAAGTGTTGATTGAGGGGAAAAGATCTCAAATTCTTTTTGAGTGCTTATGTGTTCTTTGTCAAATATTTTTCACATTACACCAAATCTGAATAAGATTTAATTACTAAAATAAAGTAAGCTATATACACTTTGTGATAGGTGTGTCTATTATTGATAATTTGTACTCAAGAAACTATCCTATAACTAGCTTAAATGGGATTACCTCATATTGCCTGTTTCATACACATTTTTGGTTGTAGTCAATTTTGTAAATACAAGAATTCTATGAATTGTATCTTGAATACCTTTGAGAAACAGAAACTATTCCAAGCTGAAATACATAAGAACAATTATCTAGAATATTTAAAAATACGTATTTTTAAGAAGTGCAAAACATATGAACATTAAACTGCACCTATTCTCCCAACCAAAAATCCACTGGAGGCTCATCCAAAGGTACTCCTGTCATTTTTGACAGCATGACCATAATCTACATATTCATCTGGTCATTCCTCCTTTGCTCCTCTGCGTGAATTTGTGTTTTGTGTAGATCTCATTCTCCTTGCCTCTTGTTGTCTCACAACCTTTGCATTCAATCTCTCTCTTTGGCGCAATCTTGGCTCTTATGGAGCATGAGAATTAAGGGTGAGAGAATTTTTTGCATGTTTTTATTCAAGTTATTCATAAAATTGCAATCTTGGTGTGTGGCTCCTATGCTCATGCTGGAGGATTGGGCTAATGAGTGGCACCAACCAAATTGCAAAGGTGCCAGACAATTTGTAATGAGCCAAGGACCTTCTTGGTTTGTTGGATTGTTTCCCACATCTTGATTAAGGTCATCTATTGTGTATCTCTATAATGAATCTTCACACTCACTAGGCAACAGACCAATCTCATTTCCAATATCTTCTGTCTACATTTGTATGTCTGTGTGACTTCTATTGTTGTTTGTGGAAAATACCGGGATTCCATTCCAACCTCATTAGCCCCACAATTTTTCACGTTTATTTCCTTCAGTAACTCATACACTTGTAAGATTATCTATGTTAATAATATTTCTCCATTATTAGGAGATATGATGACAATGGAGTTGCATGTATAGCCCACCACCACCAGTTGACTCACAAGAGTCCTTAATAATCTACAATTTTGACCACATTAGCACCAGATCATTTTTTATAGGTTAAAATGCTTACCTTGTGTATAGTAATTAATGCCTTATAATGCCTTTCTAGTGTTTCAAAAGACAGATTTCTCAAAAGCAAGAAATTTGTCTTACAATTTTCATGAGTCTTGAAAAATGTTGCCCAGGGAATAAAACCAGCAGTAGTCCCATTCATGTTGAGGAAATCAATCTGCAATTCCCTCATCATCTCCAATAACTGGCAAGTACTTTCATTGTTCCAAAAAAACCACGTTTTGTAATTGAGTTCTTGGTTTTCTTGAGCTAGACAATTTCTATTGCTTTAAGTCATTGTGCTTCAGCATTCACTCAATCATTTTCTCTTCACTGCCTTTTAAGTATCTGTCCATTCTCCAATTGCTGTTGATGCAATCAGGCTTCTTCTGAAGTTCTTCTTTTGTATTTTTGAGTTGAGCCTTGACTGGGAGAATCCTCAAACAATGGTGGAATTGAATTCAGACCATTCAGTAATACAGTTGTCCCTTTGATTCCAATATTGTGGCTTTCTTGACATGATGTATTGCCTTCCTCTTCTTCCTGATTTTCCCTGATTTGCCATTGGAAACATTCATTTGCAGACAATTGGGAATTGGGTGTTATGTTGCCCGTGATTTTGCGTATTTTTAAGTTTTTTGTTTTAAAAATAAAAAAGAAATTGCAAATAAGATAAAAAATTACTTAAACATCTGCCATTAGTTTTGAAATTAATTTGAATTTGATTCCAAATAAAATTGAATTAAAAATAATTTGATTTTGTTTGAAATTAAATTCAAAATCAAAATAATTTCAAAATTTTCTTCAAAACCCAAACATAAACCGGGCCTTAGGCCCGGTTTATGTTCGGGTTTTCAAAAAAAATTTGAATTTATTTCGAAATTAATTTTCAATATTAATTAATTATTTTTATTCAATTTTTATTCAAAATTAGTCCCAAATTCATTTCAAAACTCACAACGTCTATTTCTCAAATTGTATCAATTTGATTTTATTTTATTTTTTTGGACCTCATTAATCATTAAGGAATTCAAAAACATGGCCAACCTTACGCCCGATTCTCAATTATCATCATATGAACGCCTTAATCGCCTCCTGAGTGGCAATCACGAAGAAAATGAAGACATTCACTCGGTTGAAGTGAGCCCCAATCTCACCAATGACAATATGGAGCAACAAAGAAGTGGACCCATCGTTGAACAAAGTAATTTTGAAGGATCGCCAAGCCAATCCTCAAGTAAAAGGCGGAAAAGACGCACAAGTGAAGAAGCACGATTGTATCGACAGAAATTAGAACATGAACGCATTCTTAAGAGACAACGACGGGAAAATGACAGAGTTAATGCTGAAGCACAAAGGCTAAAGCAAGTTGAACGTCGTCTGGCACATGAAGAAAATGAAAGAAATCGAAAAAGCCGTTTTTTTTGGAATGAAGATAGTACTCGGCAATTATTGGAGATGATGCGAGAATTACGTATGGATTTTGTCAACATGGATGAAACCACGTCTGGTTTCATCCCATGGACTCGATTTTTCAAGATGAATGAAAATCGTAAACAGGAATTCGCCCTCTTAAAAGAACTTGGATTTGAGACAATAGAGAGGCGATACAAGGCATTAATGACTATATACAAGGTACGATTTTAGATTCATGATTATTAAAGCTAAGCTGATACACAATCGTCTTTAGAATATAAAGGATTCTTGTGATGCCACAGGAGGAGGAGGCTTATACATCCAACTGCAGCGGCATCACATGACAATGGAGGTAAGTCCTATTGTCTGATCAAAAAATATTGTTACTAAATGTATGGCATATTAGGTGTTTGAGTTGCTTAAAGAGATAAATCGGAAGAATTACAGTACAAATGAGGTCGGCTTTGAGTCAGGAGAATTCCCACCTGCATCGAATAATAATATTGAAGAGGGGATTCATGAGGACTTTGAGGTACCCACGGAACCATCAGGTAATCAAGTGGAGCATTCAGGAAGTGAAAATGGTGAATCAGGACCGAGAGATGGGTTGGATGATTGGCCAGATGATCCGGAGAATATCCCAAGTCAGCCCGAAGGGAGCCATAGGACTCATCAGCATCGGGGCACATGTCGTATGGTTCGTGGTAATTCTTCAAGTCAAATGTCAAGTATCAGCAGAGGAACGTCATGTCGTGATCGGAACTTCATGAATAATATGAATACCAGTATGCAAAATGTTTTATCACCTTTGATGCTTATGTTACAGCAAAGCCAGGATCGTGCTGAAGAGAGAGATCGAATGCAAAGATCTCGAGACGATGAAAGGCAAATGTTGATGCGTGAACGAGAAGAAGAACGTCGTCTACAAGAAACGCAAATACGGGCTGAAGAACGAAGAAGGAACGATCAGTTGAATATGTATATGATGGCAATGCTGTCAAAAATGACAGGAGTGCCCTTGGATGAGCCTCCATCTGGCTTGCATTTGGGCGAATAGAAAGGATGTCGTTTAAGGTATGTGTTTCATATACAATTTTCAAAACAATGGCCAATTAATTTTCTGATAGACTGTGAGTTTATAGCGCTGGGTGTGGGGTGATTGTTTGTAGATCTATTTCTTGTGACAAGACACGTGTATACTGATCACCACTGAATAAATGTAATCTGCTCGCGTGTTTAATCAAAAAGGATCTTTTGTGTAAAAATAGGTCGTCTAGTTAACTCATCAGCCTCAATATAAATATCGGTGCTCTGTTGTATCTGTTACACATCCTCATCTTTATAGCTCGCCAAAAAATTCTATTAAATATAATTGTCTATTGATTAGTTTTTAAAAATTGATATTTTAATTCATAAGCATTTTGTTAACAGACAAAAACATTGAAAAGTATGAGTTCTACATCATCAAGTACAAATGGTACTCTTTCTCATACTCAAAACCCAATTTTCAGCGAGGAGTATCTCCACAATATTGCTGAAATAGATAAAATGCAAGTGCGCAAGCGGCAAATCCTGCATCAAATTGCTCTCCTTCAGAGGGCAAATGACGGGCATGACACAGAAATTGCCTTACTCCTAGGCGAGCTCGATGTGAAAGACAACATTATTCAAGAATTGCAAGCCGAAGTTCTCGAAGAATTGAATACTATGGAAGCACGCTTACAAAGGCTATTGGATTAAGAGAATAGTCTTATGTCACAGTAAGCTTCATTTGACTATCTATTTTCACCTTTGTGTTATATGGGAACTAAACGTTCTACTATCATTGGAACATTGTTAAGGGCCTGTTGATCATGCTCGCCAAAGTTTGGAGTTACTACTTTTTAATTCCATTTCATTGTAATCACCATGAATCTTATACGATTGAGATGTTTATAAATGATATCCACTCAATTTGTGACCAGACCCGAGGTCACATCATTACAACTACATTACAAAGACTTTTTGAAAATAGACATTTAAATAAATAATAATTGTATCCTATCATAACCTTTTTTATTGAATATCGCGTTGATTCCAATGGGCCAAAAATGTCCCTTGATCACTGTTCAACATGTTGTGCAGTATCATACATGCAATTGTTACTTTCGCTGTATGTAGTGGCACTATGGCCTGTGGTCTCAGGAGACATCGAAATCGATTCTTCAAACGCCCGAATGCCTGCTCCACCACGATTCTGTCATGCAGTATTTCCTATTAGTGTATATAATAATATTACAATTGTAATTCTTACCTGGTTGACGAATGAATATTGTTAAAATGTGCGCCCTCTTCATTTTGTGGATTCCTTTCAGGCACAAGTATTGGAAGTCTTGATGAATAACCTGAATCGCCAATGAGTAAGCAATTTGGTGGAAATCTGGCCACACCATTAATCAGGTCTTGACCAATCTTTGATTTCCTGAAAACACGGCTATCATGTACTGATCCCGGCAGGCCGCCATACACCTGCATATAGAAGGTCACTCATATAGTAATTAGTTATTCAATATAAAAAAATCTACTGACATTGCAAAAATTCCCATGACCATCAACAATACATTGAAACACAATAGAATGCCACCCCTTCCGATTCACATATGAGTTCCATTCATCATTTGCTGGTGGGATTACTGGAATGTGAGTTCCATCAATGGCCCCAATGATGTTTCTGAGTCCATGTCGTTGCCTAAACGATTCCATGATTTTCGCCCATTTTTCTATTTCATGTGCCGCCGGAAATCTACATAACCACATTAAACCTTTTTTTTGGAAACCATTGAATCAAATGAATTACTTACATGATCGTTGAATCGTGTAATGCCGCCAAAATCGCATGAACCACAGCCTTGGTGACTTGATAAGCCGTAGCTTTCCCCACATTGAACACATGTCCCACCGTATCGTAAGATGTCCCATGACCCAATCTATATAAAGTAATGCCTACCTTCTCTTCAATAGTTAGGCCCCGTGTATCTTGTTGAAAGGCGTTGGGAATGTAATTTAATAATAATTGTATTAATCGATAGAAATCCTGACGTCCCATTCGAAAAAGCCCAATGAATCGATTTTCATTGTATAAATCCTCTTCGATCCACGGATTGAAACGCCTTCCTTGTCTAATTACATGACGTGGTTCACGCCCACTTTCTGCATACCATGTCAGATGAAATGACCATGCAACTACCAAACTCGAAATAATATAGATTATTGGTGAATTATTCATAATATTTATGGAAATGACAACAACCGCCAAAAAAAATTGCACAAAAAAAAAGACATTTTGGGCTACTGAGTATAAAAATGGAACTATAATTTGCCAACGTAGATAGAACATAAACATCAAATCCATTTGAAAGGCAATTTCAATTTTTTTTGAGTTATTTTTTAATTAAAAATTATTTATTTAATATTGAAAATTAATTTCAAAATAAATTCAAATTTTTTTTGAAAACCCGAACATAAACCGGGCCTTAAGGTAGGTTTACTCAAAACTAATTATGTACCTGGGAGCCAGCCTTGCTGGATAGTATGATACACAACATTATATAGGTGCTGCAGCTGCTCTTTTTTGCAAAAGAAAAAAAACATGCTACTATTTGAGAATTGATGCACCCAGGCCACAGAGTACCAGGTGTTGCTTGGGGGCCTAGTATATATTTTTAAAAAAGAAAAACAAGTATTAGAAAATCATCAATCTCAACCAATAAGTTTTGAAGAGTAAAAAATGTTTATTGAGAATTAATCAATTTTTCAAACATAAAAATGCAGCTAGCTTTTTTGTTTTTTCAAGAGTTGATTTTTTGGAATTTCATATTGATAACATGCGTTGAAAAGTTTTCTTTTAATTTAAAAACGATCAATCTCAAACATGCTCATTAACAAGCTCATTCAAAATCCTCTCTAAGCACCAACTAAAATGGTCTTGGCTCCAATGGCAAACTTTTTAAATGCAGCTTGGAAGGTATTCCGAAAAAACAACTCGGTTCGAAAATCTGACCAGTTCTTTAAACCCCTCTGCCCAGATCTTCGTCACCAAAAACCTATCTCAAGCGCATGACTGCCTCCCTTTATATTAAGAATTGGGACAGTTTTGGAATTTACAGAAAATGAATCGAACGACGTTTTCATATTATTCAGGGATGGTTCTTTGTTCATTTCAATTTCCAAAAAAGCATTACTAAGCGGGTCATACAACTTTTTTTCATTTGTGAAGAGACTTTGATTTTTTTGTTTTGGTAAGAGCTGAGAAAAAGTTTACTTTTGTACATGCATGTCTATAGAAGTTATTTTTGATAAAAATAGGTGATGAATGGTTGAATTCAAAGCCAACGATACTTTTGTTTAACATAATACAAACAAATAAATAAACTGCAAATTACCATTTGATCCGGAACATAAATTGAAAAAAAATCACGTCTGTGAGGACCACTATGGGGAAAGAGGTTGGCTTGGATAATCCACTAAAATTGAGGCGGTACGTAAAAGGTTCAGAATGAAGCAAAAAAAAACCGACATTTTTGCTTCACGCCATTGTTTAGATGCTAAATGAAAAGTGTACCCATGTACCCAAAGTATTGCCTTGTTTTTACATTACAAAGGGATGTCAGAAATTAATAAATGTTTATCTTTCCCTTGAAGCTCGTCGATTGGTGATGTGAAGTATCTTTTCAATACTATCTCGGACTCTTGAAACGCTTGGTTAATGGACGGAAGGACGCCGAGTAGGTTGCGAAAAAAAACCAGTCAATACTTACGTTTATCAAAGGATATGACGGATAATAATCAAAGGGCGAATACGAAGTCAAAGTGGCTTACTTGTATTCAATCAATGTACCTTGAGTGCGCATAATTTCCTCGTGAGTGATGCATACAAGGGTGAGGTATCGATTGACTTCATAATATGAGATGACTCTTCCCGGTTGCTCGATAAGATTGGCTGACGGTTGGCCTAACATACTAGCCCCACGAGAACCATTAAGACTTGTATCGACTTTGACTTGACTTGTAACCATACGGCTTGAAACGGCACTTGAGCCTCTGGAATTTGATTCGAGTAAAGCTGATGAAGTCGATCTCAAGCCTATAGATTGATTGCGAGTAGATGGGCTTCTACCTCTGCTAGGGCTTCGATGTTTCTGAAACCCTTCTGTCGGTAATCGCACTGCAGCAGGGGGTCGAGCGACACCATTACCATTAGTAACCAATGAGGGTCTAGTGATGGGAGAAGTTTGCTGTGGAACGCCATAGAGCTCTGAAAGATCAGTGAAAATATCCATGAACTCGGAGCACATCTCCAAAAGTGGTTTCTCGATCGGGGATGAATCAGTGGCAATATAAAGTTTGGACCAAGTGTCAAACTAAATCAAAAAAGGAATGAAATTAATCATTAGGCCGCTACTCAATTGATGAATTTGATGTAAAGAAAAGAAGAAAAACAGCAAAGACCTATCATTTGAAAAAATCAACTAACCAAGATGCAGTTTTCAACCCCACTTTGTTGAGCAAGAATATTCATAAGATGCTCAAGCGCGGCTTGTTGAGGAATAATTTTCATGATTACTCTGCTGAGAGCATCATAGATGGAATAATCATAAACTGTGGTAAGTTTATAAGTAATTCGCTGACCAAGCTCGACTGCAATCATAGGAGCTCCGTAAATTGATAATTCTCGATCTGATAATTCATCTGTCAGTCTATCTTTGATTTGTTCGATAATTTCTGTTTTGTAAATGCAAAATAACCATTCAAGCCAATAACGCAACCAGAGCAAAGCAATTTTTTAATGCGAAAAAGGTAATGAGAGGGACGAAAATCAGAGAAAATTCATCTCCAAAAAATGTGATGATTATTTCAGGTTTAGCGAAAACATTCACCACTACGATAATCTGGAGTGACGGCATCAATCTTGTGCATGAAGATCTCAAAGTGCAAGTCAGGATTTGTATGATAGGCTAGAATTAAGGTGGAGGCTAGCTGTGGAATGGTGCTAAGATAACTAGACTTGAGAACAGTGAGGAGATCAAAAAAATGAGTCAAATGAGAATTGATTTATAAGATTCAAGTGAAATGATCAAAGCAAAAAGGTTGTAAAAATGACTGACTTGAGCATCGATTACAAAAACGATTGCACCAATATGAGCAAATGACATAGCCAATGAATCAGAATCCAGAGGGCCGGGAAAATCCCAAATTTCGAAGTCAATGAATGACCTGAGTCCCAAAATAATCATCAGGATGATTTCATTAATGACAAATTTTTGTGATCATATGTATAAGTCTCACTGGATATCATCCTGAGTGAGTTTTCTTGTTGTTTCTAAATGCAAAGTTTGATCTGGCTGGAGCTAATAAGAATCAAAATGATCATCAAGTCAGGCTCGAAATCCATCAAAATCCTTGGAGTGAATAGGAGTAACTTGATTAGAAAATGGAATCCAACCTTATGGAAGACAACTTGACGAATGGAGGACTTTCCGGCACTAATCTTGACAAATTAGATGAATAGAAAACAATCAAAAATGACGATATTGATTTAGATTAATTTGAATGATGAAAAGGAAGACTATTAAAGCAATCTGATCACTTCAAGATAGTCTATGTCGCAGTCAGCTAAGAAACGTACCTCCGAGGGCCCATGAAGAGCAGCTTAGGACGATCTGAGCGGAAGGATTGAGCTATACTTGAATGAGTGTTTTGAGTGGCATGAGTTTGAAGAGAAGAAATAGAATGATCCATGATTGACGACGACGAAGAATCTGATTGACGATGAGGAAGATGAAGGTGGTCAAGAGGAAATGTCCTGGAAGAATTGGATTGAGCGGTCGATAAGCTAAAGGTTTAATAAACCAATAATGAATATGGTCATCCGCAGCTATGGGTTAAGATAAAATTCGATCCATCAATTTCTAATGTCTCTCTGTCCAATGCCTTTGGGGAGTATCAATTAGTATCTTTTGAAAAACCAATGGTTCATCATGTTTTACATAATCCCTTTCAGTGGTACAGCAAATCCTGATCTTGATGGGACAAATTACTACCAACTCAGCTAATCCAAGGCCTCCCAGGCAGTCAAGCAAAAATAAATTCATCAGTCATTACATTTCATATGATGATCAAGAAAGTATCAAAGTTCCTAACTCTCTCTTTAGGCTATTGCCACAGGGGCTCTTGGGGAAAACAAGAGTGGCCTGGCACTCTGCAATGAGGGAACTCACTTGGAAAACTCCAAAGAATTAAAGAAATAAGAACAAGAATATGTTTCTTTAATAAGGAAAATGCAAGTACAAAACTTTTATCCAAATGATACAAGGAAAGCCAATGGCCAAAGAGCCAACCAAATAAGTCCTTAATCACTAATTCAAACTGTTTGAAAGGAACAAAGGAATTAGTCAGGAGATGACCACCAATATCCAATGAACAGGTGAGGAACAGGTGCAAATGACTGACTTGAGATTATCATTATTCACTATCAAAAGATAAGAGAAAATGAAGAATAAAAATAAATCCAATAAGTTAATTAACTGGGGAAAATGTCACCAGGGGATGAAAGAGTGGCCAGTATATGTGAGAAGTTGACAACTTGATCCTTGCAGGTTGAAAACCCAGCTGTATTATTGGTGGACAGCTGTATTTGATTGACTTGGAAATATACCTTGGCCACATTGGGAAATGAACTGTGTGTATTGGAAAGGCCCACAGTGTTCAAATTGAATTGACCATAGGGGTCAATGCCATACAAGTTGATTTTGAATGCATTCTGTATGGTTAAATTGAGTTGTCCAAGGGTGTAATGAGTTTTGACACCTTGATAGCTGATTGGGTAACTACCTCTTGGATATCCCTTTGAAGATCCCCTGCCAGTATTCCCTTGGGGAACACTGAATAATTGGAAATACCAATACCTAAGAGGACTAGGTTATTGGTGTCTTGAGTGGGCTTCTTGATGTCCTACTGAATACCCCCATTGATAATAACATGATTTCCCTGAATCCTCCCTTCAAACTGCCTTGATGATTGGTGACTTATTCCAGATTGCAAAATCGAGTCTTGAAAAAACAATCATTGAATTACTGAGGGAAAATGATGCACAATAGTGTACAACATCATATATGACACCTGTGGATGTTTAGCAGTGTTGTGGTCCAAAGGCTAGGAGGGTGATTTGGTCAAAGGTGGAGCAGGTAGGTTATAGAACTGGGCCTATGGTCCCCCTTGGCCTCATGGAAATTGGGCCAAAAGGGGGCTAGGGGTTCCACAGACCATGGGCTTCAGACTGTGATTTTACTACCCATGAACCATAGAGGCAATAAGGGGCCCAAATGGGCCAAAAACTGCCAAATTAAAACAGTCAGGCCAAAGGCTTTAATGGTGGCTGGAAGGCCCAGAGGCCCCTAGAATGATAATAAGCCTCCTCAGGGGCCAAATGAAGTACATGGGAAGGTTATTCCCATGGTTGTGATAGTACACCCCACCTTTCCTGGAGAGCTCCTGAGCACCAAGACAAGGTAAAGCCCTTAGGGTAAATTAACATAGATTTGGGATAAGGGATTTGAAGAGGAGTTAATTTAAAGATAAAAAATGAAAACTAAAATTGAGGTTGGCATATGATATGGGGATTACTTGGTCTTCTTTTGACATTGGCTTTGTACTGGAGGAAGCTTTGAATAAACTGAAAATGACATAATAAAATCAAAGAAAAGAAAAAAAATATTAAGGTTGAGGAGGTTCAAATCTTGATCACAATGGTTGAGACTTGAGTTCAATTGGCCAAGAAACCTGGCAAGGGAAATTGAATACAGGTGCTCACAGAGTTGCAAAGGTGATGCTTTGACAGATTGTAGATCCTTCAGGGAATTCAACACCAGAAGAGGAACTTACTTTTGGTAATTACCACTCCCTTAAGATCCATAAAAAAATAACTTAATGAAGGAATGAACTGGAAAAATAAATTCCTTGGAAAATAAAATGAAAGGATGGTCCATTTTCTCAAGTAAAAATGTCCATAAGAGTGAAGTTTGAGTTGAAAGATTGGCCAAAGTCCTGTGTCCAAATAATTGGAAAGTCCTCACAGAGTGGCCAAGGTGATTCTTCAAGAAAAATAGTAGACTACCTCCAAAGATGCATACCAGGAGGGGGAAATTACTTTCATAAAACCCTCTCCCAACCAAGCACCATGAGAATAAGGGTCTTGAAGAATCTGGCCCTGACTTGTCAAGATATAACCAATGGAGATCTTTGAGAAGCTCAGGGAAGTTGAGGTTTTTGGTTGGTTCCCAGGTGGATCTTTCTGAGTCTTGACTGAAACCCTTCCATTCCAGCAGATACCATAATTTTTCTCTCTTGAGCTTGGAATCTAGTATTTAAGAGACTTCATACTCCTCCTCTTCTTCAATTATATTTGGGGGAGGAGGCTCTTGATTCCTATCTGGGATTTTTTATGTCTTGACTGGTTCCAGCAGAGAAATATGGAAACATAGATGGGGGACCTCCATTGAGGTGGGATATTGAGTACTGAATTACTTAAGTATGTGAAAAGGACTAAAAAATCTCTCTGAAAACTTCTTGGTGGGTCTTGTGGATTGGATATTCTTGCAGGAAAGCCATATCATGTCACCAGGAGTTAAAAGAAGTGGAATTGCTCTACTTTTATCTGAATACCTCTTAAAACTGTTTATGGTAACTTCAATTTCCCTCTTTAAATATTTCTGTACTCATAGAATTCCTTTTGCTACTTTTCCAGAAGAATTTTATTCAGTAATTTTAACTTTATTAAAATGAGGATCTCTTCCATAAACAGTGGAAAATGGTGATTGTTAGATAGAAGAGTAGTCAGAGTTATTTAAGGAAAATTCAGCCAGGGGAATCCCAATGTGCCAATAATATTGATGATAGCTAAGATAAATCAAAAGATACTGCTATGGTATCTGATTTACCCTCTCTGTCTGTGTAAGGTGTGGATATGATGCCTTGATTAAAAATCAAGTACTTTTCCTGTCCTCAAAATTTGTATAAGGTACAATATGATTAAAAATATTAAGATTTATGATTTTTAAGAGAAGAAACACCAAATTTATTTGCTTTAACTCTATAAGTATAATAAAATAGTAATATAAAGACTTATTGTTTTACCAAAAACAAAAATTTATCCAAAAATACTCTACAAGAGATATTTAAGGCAACAAAAGAAATTTGTTCAAGAGCAATTTCAATTGAAATTGATTGAGCAAAGAGCTGTAGGAAATTGATATAAGAACAAAGTATTTAAGAATAATATTAAAGAGAAAACATTCCCAAAAGTGACCAGAGTGAATTTGGAAACAAAGTGACAAAGCTAACAGTGATGAAAGATGCTTTAATTCACTTATGGGGTGGTTCAAGGATAAAAATGATTATAATTATCTTTTCACATAGTTAAAAGGTTCAAAATTATTAAAAACGCTTGTTGGAATCTTTTATTGATTGATTTAACAGTGTGTAAGCTAATTATAAAAGGAAAAGATTCTAACATGAAGAGAAAAGTGGGGAAAAGAAGAAATTCTTTTATAGTCACAAATCTTCTTACTCCAAAAGTAAAATTTACTCTTTTCAGCTGTGGAAAACACTCTGAACTCAGAAAATCTAATTATGGAATCATTGAACCCTGGTTTAGACCAGAAAGGGCTGATTTTAGCCATTTTAGAGCCTTAAATAAGCCATTCCTATAGTAATACCTGGTTTCAAGACTTCCAAATCCTTCAGAATGTGTGTAAGAGACATTGGGACCAGTTAGAACTGTTTCAACCAAGATTCTTTTAACTTAAGGGTAGTTTTACCCTCTTGGCAACAGTTAAAATCACTGTGGTTGGTATCAAAATCTCATCATCAATTGAGTCACAGACCATGTGACTCAATTCCAGGCCAAAAGTGATAAAATTTTGCATGAAATTTGACAGCCCACACCTTTCAGTAAGAAATTTGGAGGAGTCTGGCACCCTTGGAGCCAAGATTCCTTTTGCCCCCAGAATTCATCTTTCCAATTAATTTTTTCATTGATTCTTCATCATGTATTATACTTGTAATTTACATATGTAATTCAATTGAGTTTTTAGGGTACAAAGCTGTAATAATTGATACCTCATATGTAAATCAATGTTCACTTATGTAATACACACTCCCCTTTTGACATTTCAATTGAAAATACTTCAATTACTTATAGCTTCTAAACTATATACCAAACCTCAATTTTAACACAAAAAACAATGGTTGACACCCCATGTGGTGTGAATAAAATTAAGCTTTTGAGGATTTTCAATTTTTATAAAGACAATACCAAAACCTTAATTTAAGCTTATTTGGAGTTGAGTTACAGAAATTTCACCCAGAGGTTACCCCACCCTATTTTCTATGAGGAATCCAATGGTGAAAGAATTTTTATATGTTTACTTATTGGATAAAAAGTTATACTACTTTTTATCTAAATTTTTTCCAAAAACATTTCAATTATAATATTTTTGTTGAAAATTCATTTTTAATTAACTTTCTCAAGTAAAAAGGTGTTTTCACAATCTTAAATTTCAAAGTAATTTTATTTTTAAATTATGATTAAAGCTGTAATTTTATATATAAATTTTATATTTATACTTTAATTTTTGTTTTTTATAATATAAATAAATTTATCTTATTTATAATTATATCATTTTTTATTCTTTGGGGTCTTTTGAGTATATGAAAATACCTCTAAGGCTCACATTCACTCCCCCTAAAAAAAGAATATTACTTTGTAATATTGTTATTTCTAATTTGTCTGAACCTTTTGAGAATTCTGGTGGCTTCAGGTATATCTTTTTCTGCCAATCATTCATCTTCACAAGCTGGGTCACTTTACCTGACAAGGTATTTTATTACTTCTTTAGTTCCCAAATTTCTTTCTTTGAGAGCTTTGGTTAATTTCTTTGTACCAGATTATTCAAAAGGAGGTATATGATGGGGGAGCTTTATTTATCAAGGGGAATTTCTCAGCATTACTAGATTTATATGGCTTTATTAAGCTTACTGGAAATTTAGGATGCTTATTACTAAGTTCCTCAGATAATTCCACTTCAAAAGCATTTTCTCCATGGAGGGCCCTAATAACAAAAGGTCCTGAAAAGGGGTATTTGAGCATTTTACAACCTTTAATGTTATTAAAGTGGTAGATACAAGTACTAAATCTCCCACCTTGAAGTCTAGAGGGTCATGTGATTTGTCCAATTTGTCTTTGGAATATGAAAATGAGTCCTCCATGCACCTTACTGCATGCTTTCTAGCCTTGTATATAATTCCTTCAAAGCTAGAAGCTTGGGATGTATATCAAACAAATCCTTCCTCAAGGAATCTTGGGGTATCCTGGAATTCCATCCTTTTTCTTCAATAGAAGGAATTTGATTGGTAATGGCATCAATGGACGTTTTATATGCCAATTCCAATGCAGGTAAAAGGGTACACCAGTCATGGGCGAATTCATCACAATCCTTGAATTCCAGGCCAGATTCACAAAATTGTCTAATCATGTCTTCCAAAGTTCTGATTATTATTTCAGCTAGAAAATCAGTTTGTGGGTGGTAGGCTGTAGAGAAGGACAATTTTGTTCCAAATAGTTGGTGAGGGTTTGTCCATAGTGCTGAAGTGAATTTGTGATACCTGTCACTAATGATGTTTTTGAATATGCCAGGCCATGATACTACTTTATTCCATATCAGAAGAGCTGTATTAATGGCTTTATCATCTTTGTGACATGGAAAAAATATTGGAGTCTTACTGAACCTGTCAACAATAGCTAGGAATGCATTATAGCTTTTATTACCCCCTGGTGGTGGGCCAGTTACCCAATCTATATTTAAAATTTCCCAAGATCATCTGGATTCTTGGATTTTGATCATATTTCCAAATATTTTTCCAGCAGATTTATTTGCCTTTTGCCATCTGTAACAGGTTTTGAAATACTCTGCAACATCCTTTTGCCACATTGGCCACCATATACAGGTCTTGACTTTATCCCTTTTTCTGTCCTCAGATAGGTGTCCTGAGAAGGGGCTGTCATGGCATTATTTCAGTACAAGATCTCTTAAGGATCTATCCAAAAAATGTCATTACAAATGTGTGTTTAGTCCTATGGTAAATTATGCCAGTGGGGTGACAAAGCTGTCTGTCCACTTTGTCAACCCATGTGCACCCCCAGTCCCCAACCAAAAATCCAATTTATTTTTTTACCCACTTTACAACGTTTTATTTTTCCTTCAACTTTTGTTTGTTTGTTTGTTTCATTTTCTCTTACTCATTTTGTTATTATTATGAAGCTTTTTTGTTGTTGAATTTTTGAAACTGACCAGTTTCTTTTTTTAGTTTTGGAGCTTTCAATGCCTTACCAATATGACAATGAAACCAAAGAAAAGATTATTGGGATGAAGGAAGCTGGGTTATCCCTTTGCAAGATCCGTGAATGAACAACAATTGTAAGGTTTGACTATGAAACAATAAGTAAAAATTACTAATTATTTACTTATTGTACTCTGAATGTCCTTATAATTGAAATAAATAAGATTAAAATAATACTAATAATAAAGAAATATTATTATTATGGCGTAAAAATATTATATTATTAAATAAATATAATAATATAATTAATATTATATGAAATTATAATATAATAAATAATATATTAATATAAAATAATTAATATATTATGAAGCTCTTTATTATTGTTACCAACAAATAATAAAGGCGTAAAAAATTGTTTTTTATTAATAAAAAACAATTAATAACAATAATATTACTAATATTAAAGTTATGAATTAATATAAATACTATTTATATTAATTAAAGAATTATTAAGAGAGTAATAATAGAGAAATTATTATAATAAGAGAAAATAACCTACTTTTAACACTTAATATAATAATTTTGAAGTATTTTACGCCAAAAAATATAAATACAACCTTTTCAAATTGTATTTACAATAAAAATAAAGAAAATTACAAATTATTCAGTATTTTTACGTGGAAATGAGTTTCTAGAGAGATTTTTAACAAAAACAATTAAATAAATGATTTAATCACGTCAAAATAGATGATTATAGAAAGGTGGTCTTTGGTCTTTAATAATATAACAGTTTTATATATAAAGAATAAAGAAATTACCTTTGATTTGATTGATTTAATGTTTTTGATGCATCTGAGGGGAAAATAGAGTAAAAAGAGCTCTATTTATAGTAAATACCTCCCTCCTAGAGTCCAACAGGCTTCTAGTAGACGTGTACTGATCATATCCACTGGAATTGATCAATATTTTAAGGTTTGAGGGTGATTACATCATGATCAAACCATATTACATCATTATTACACCATTATTTAGAGTTATCACTATAACTCTAAGTGTGATGACATCAGAGGCTTGGCAGAACCCCAAATTTCGTGGATTTTATTAGTTTTAATCATAAACTAATAGTATTCACCAATTTTATCACTATTAAGACTGTTAAACTTAATTTAAGGTTACAGTATGTGATCATAACAGCTCAATTTAAGCTCAAACTTTGATCCTCAATAACTTTTAAGGTTTTCACGCTACAGCAATTCAGAGAGTGAATTCTGATAGCCTGACATAACCTTATTATGCTGCCAAGAGCTTTTCATTACATCATCAAAACTCTAATTTTGATGATTTTTCTTGTAACTCATCTTCTCTGTCGAAATTCAATATTTTAAACTTCAAACCTTGATTTCAGGGGGTTATACCCTGAATTTAATAATAAAAATTACATCATTCTTCACGAATGAACTAGGAGAATCTAACTGTGTACTTTTTTTTAAGTTTGGAACACTTTCACAACAAAGTGGTCAACAGCTCTGTTGATTTTTATCAATAATTCATCATAGGTTTTAACCTTGTTTATAATTTGTAAAATAAAGTTCATATCTGTGTTCTTACAGTAATTACGTGGTAACTTTATTTTTGGTTCATCATTCTATCATGTATAGTTTAGAAGATATTAGCTATGATCCTTGAATATATGCGTTGACCAAAAAAGTGCATATATTCAGGATAATTCCTTAAGTATTAACATTGGAAATTAGCTTATTAATTGTTTTATATGTGGATTTTTGTGGGGAATCCACTGGTACAATTTATTTCACATGTTGTTTCATTAGTTTCTGAGATAAATAAGTTTTTATGGTTTTTATAAGGTATTGTACCTTATAATTCCTTAAATATTGGCTTTACAGATATGCCATAAAAATGGTATATGTGTATTTTTCCATGGGGAATCCAATGGTATAATTTATTTCACATGTTCATTCATTGGTTTTTAAGTTAAACCAATTTTAGTACCAATTTATGGTATTTTTTGTATATTTGAGTAATTATTTTTAGTGTATAATTATTCTAATTAATTTTAATATAATTATATTAGAGGTATAATTATTCTGAGTATTTTTTGTAACCTTATTGGGTATGTGGTCATATCTCAAAGGCTCACATTCCCTACCACCAAAAAAGATTGTACCACAATCTGGTATATGTGATTAGGGTATCATCCACTGTCCTACCTCTTCAATAGACTTTTGTTAGTCTTGAAGCTCAATAATGCTTAACTTTTTATTTTTCAGGTTTTCTTTCATGTCTGAACCTTCTTAGTAATTTATCAGCATTTGTTATATCTTTCTCAAGTAGCCATTCATCTTCTTGAGTTGAATTTCTATACCTTACAAGGTATTCCCTTTCTTTTTTGTTTCTTGTCCTTCTTTCTTTAAGGACTTTTACTATTCTCTTTTCCTCTCCTTCCTCCAAGGGGGGAATTTCAAGTGGGGGTTTATTTCTTAGTGGAAATAATTCCTTGTCACTTGAACTGTAAGGTTTTATCAGACTTACAGGGAAAGCTGGGTGTTTGTTCATTAGTTCACCTGTGAGTTCTAATTGCACAGCATTGGGTCCATGAAGTGCTTTTATCATAAATGGTCCTGCAAAGGAATCTTTCAATTTCTTTGGGCCTTTTATGTTATTGAAATTAAGGGTTGATACTAAAACCAAGTCCCCTATTTTGAAGTCAGGTGGCTTATGACTTTTATCCCATCTTTCTTTTGCATATTTAAAAGAATCTTGCATGCATCTGTTTGCATGGTGTCTTGCTTTGTCAAGCATTATCTTGAAACTGCTTGCTGTTGGATGTATATCCACTAAGTCCTTTCTGAGGGTATCATAAGGAAGTCTTGGATTCCAACCTTTCTCTAGCATTGCTGGTGTTTTGCCAGTAGAAGAATGGATTGATGTCTTATATGCCAGTTCAAGTGCTGGTATTAGTGTACACCAATCATGGGTAAAACCATCAGAATCTTTGAATTCTAGCCCATAAGCACAGAATCTTCTGATCATATCCTCTAGGGTTTGTATCATTCTTTCTGCTAGACCATCAGTTTGAGGATGATAAGCTGTTGAGAATGATAACTTTGTCCCAAACAAGTTATGGAGGTTTGTCCATAATGCTGAAGTGAACTTTGGGTCTCTGTCACTTATAATATTTTGGAATAAGCCTGTGTGGCTAATGACTTTATTCCATATCATTATGGCTGTATCCATAGCTGTGTCATCTTTATGACATGGTAAGAACATGGGAGTTTTACTGTACCTGTCAACTAACACTAGACATGCATTATAACTCCTGTCTCCTCCTGGAGGTAAAGCTGTTACCCAATCCATATGAACTATTTCCCATGGGGATTTTGGTTCTTGGATTTGGATCATCATTCCAAATTTCTTTCCTGTGGCTCTGTTGGCTTTTTGGCATCTGTCACAGGTTTGGCAGTACTCTGCAACATCTTTCTTCCAATTTGGCCACCAAGAGCAGGTTTTCACCCTCTCTAGTGTCCTATCTTCTGAGAGATGTCCAGATGCAACACTATCATGACACTCATGTAAAATAGTGTTTATTAGTGTTCTATCTGTTAAGGCCATAACACATGTGTGTTTTGTTCTATGGTAAAGGATTCCATCAAGGAGGTGGAATCTTCCTTCATCATATGCCTTTTTCCATATTTCATCTAGTTTTGATCAAAGTGATGGATCTTTGCAGTCTTTCATTAGAAGTTGGCTTAAGATATGGCAATTTTTGTCTGTCTTATAGCTTTCTTTAACTTGGTTAAAGAATTCTGTGCCAATGTCTGTAACACATATTCCTTCTATATGGTGCTCTTCTTGTGGTACCCATGCTGGATTGTCAGGGGTATTTGCTAGAGCCCATCTGCTAAGACCATCTGCATTTTTATGAATATTTCCAGATTTATGAACAATAGTCATATTTCCTCTATATTCTTGGATAGCAATTTGCCATCTCAGCATATGTCTATTTGGAGTCTTCATATTTAATAGTGATTTCACAGCATTACAGTCTGTGATTACATCAAATACTGTGCCATCCAAATAATAATGCAGCTTTTCTAAAGCCCACACTAGGCATAAGCATTCCATTTGGCTTGCTCCATACCTTGCTTCTGTTGGCTTTATCTGCCTTGAAATGAAACAAATTGGTCCTTCCACTGGTTTATCATTGATAATTTGTGTTTGGTGAAGTGCAGCACCTAGTCCTTCTCCACAAGCATCAATGTACAGTTTGAAAGGTAGTTTCCAATCTGGCATTAGAAGAAATGGGGCATTTGTTAAAGAATTTTTCAATTCTTCATATGCCTTGACTCTTTCTTCTGTCATCTCATAGACTGTTTGTTGGTCACATAGCTTATACAAGGATTTAGCAATCTTTGCAAAGTCCTTTATATGCTGTCTATAGTAACCAGCAAATCCTAGAAATGATTGCATTTCTTTTTTAGTTTGAGGCATTGGTTTAAGTAGTACTGCTGCTACTTTATTTTTGTCTATGCCTAGACTAAGTCCAGATACTACATGTCCTAGGGCTTTTAATTCACTATATGCAAAATGACACTTTTTCAATGAAATTTTCATATTTACTTGGACTATTTTCTGTAGTACCCTTTCTAGTCTTGTCAGGTGATTTTCCCAAGTTTCTGAGCAAACTATGATATCATCAATGTAGATTATTAACCATCCTTCTGATAATTCTTCAGGAAATATGGTATTCATCATTCTTTGATAATGGGAAGGTGCATTTTTTATCCCAAATGGCATTCTTAAGTATTCAAAAATTCCACAATGGACTATTATTCTTAGTAGTTTCTTGGCATTGTCTGTTAAGACATTTTGATGAAAACCCTTAAGAGCATCCATAGCTGTGATGAACTTAGCTTGTGACAATTGGGTCAATGTCTCATGGATTCTGGGTATTGGATATCTGTCTGGAATGGTATAGGTATTCAGGGCTCTGAAGTCTCCTACCATCCTTGATTTTCCATTATGCCAAGTTATAATGACAGGTGTAGTAACTTCTACTTGCTCATTATGTCCAACCTTTCTTAATACTCCAAGGTCCATTAATTCTTTAATGTGCACCTCTAGGGCTTCTCTAGCTCTTGGACTGGCTGGATAAGCAGGTCTTCTTAATAAAGGTGGGTAAGGTTTTTCTACATTAAGAATTATATCCACTTCATGTCCAATTATGGCACCTAGTGGCTCTTTGTCAGTTGCAAAGGCATTTTTATACTTAAATAAGAGGTCAATCAATTTTTCTTTCATTTTTTCTGTTAATTCTTGATTGAATTCTGCCTCTTTGAGTTGTTCAGATATAAAAAGTTCTTTTTCTGGAATTTTTTCCTCATTCTTAATAACTGTGATTTGTTTTTTGTTATTTAAGAATCCACACTTTTGTCTTTTATTATCTCCTATGGTAAAATATCTATCCTTTTGGTTGGAGATATCTATACCATAGATTGATAAGTAGTCATTTCCAAGTATGAAATGATTACTAGTACAGTTGTCCATTACTACAAACTCTACTTTAATTCTGACACATTGTGAGGGATGAGGAAAAATTAGTGTTAAATCAATTATTCCAAGGGGCTTCATGCTTTCACTTGCACTACTAAATTTGACACCTTGTATTGGCATAAGTTTTTCTTGCCAGTCTGGGACAATGGTTTTTAAATAACTTTTGCCAACACAGGTGCAATATGCTCCTGTATCCAAGTTAACCTTTCCTTCTTGGTTATCAACCATAACAATACTAATACTTGATTTTCCAGCTGTATATCCCATTCCTCTTGCAGGTTTGGTTCTATACATTTTGGCATCTTGTATGTTTGTCAGATTTGTGTCAGATGTTCCAACTTGTGGCAAGTTTGAGTTAACATCCAGTACTTCATAAATTATATCAATATTATTAATTTGTGCATTAATTATATTGATTTCATCACTTTCAGAGCTTTCTGATTCTTCTGTCTCTTTTTCAGAGTCAGATTCTTCTTCTTTGTCATTGTGGTTTTCTGTTTCCACAATTTCATTAATCTTTGCTTTTTTAAGGCAATTATTGGCTAAGTGTCCAATACCTCCACATTTATGGCATTTTCTTTGCTCATTATTGTTGGATGTATTGGGTTTAAAGGATTCTTTTGATTTATCTTTCTTGATAAATGGTTTATTTGGGCTTTTAATGTCCAATTTTTTCCAAGTCCTGCCAATTTTTGTTCTTGTCACTATATCTTCTAGTGCATTTATATACTCTTCTGTGGAGCATGGTTCTATACACCTGCTTCTTAGGGCATGTTCTAGTTCCCCTCCACATTTTTTAAGTATTTTCATATGCACCATCTTCTGTGACATTTCTGGGTACAGTGCATTAAGCCTTTCAACTTGTTTTAAGAACCAAGTTAAAGGTTTATCTTTCTCTGGGTCAAAGAAAGAGTTTTCAAATGCATTTTCTATCTTATACCTCCAGGCATCATTTGCCCACTTGGTGATTATTTCTTGTTTCCACCAAGACCAGGTATTTTTACCATTTGTCTGTCTTATGCCATAATACCATCTTTTTGCAGATTTCTCAAATAATGAATGTAATCTTGCAGTGATTAATTCATCTGGTATGGCATAGTCTTCTTGTAACATGTCAATTGTTTTAATAAATGACATGTGGTCATATTCACCTTCTCCTGTGAATGTTGGCCATTCCTTCAATTGAGGTGCTTCTTTCATTAAGACTTGGTTGTTGTCTTGATGACTCAAGTCTGTTATGAAAGGATTTGACAATTCCTCTTTTGTTTTAACAGGGCTTCTTATATGAGAAAATGGTGTTGATAACTTTGGCATATTTAAGTTAGCCTCATTAATCTTATCCATTTTTTCTGTAATAAGCCTTATTTCACTTTGAATATCATCTTTCAGATGCATTCTTGCTTCATCACTTTTTTCCACATGGTCCAAAAGTAATTTTTGGTGTGATGAAGTTTTTTCTTCAAATTTTTCTACAGAAATACTTAATTTATTTAATTTTTCTGTAAGATTGTCAATACTCACATCATAATTGATTGTCAAAGTCTTGTCTTTGATATCTTTTATGTATTTATACAATTCTTGTTGTCCTTGTATTAATTTTTGAGTATTGTCAATTAAATTCTTTGGTTTATTATTTTCAACAATAAACTTAATGTTGTCAATTTCTTTTTTGTTTTGCACAACAATTTTTGTTAAAGAAGATAAATTGTTATTTATTTCTTGTAGTGATAATAAACTGTTTTTAATTTCTTTTAGAGGTAATATACTATTTTTAATTTCTGTTAAAGTATTTACAACATCTTTGGACAAGGTTATTTCTTTGGGAAATGAGGTTGTCTCATTCTTTGCTCTTCCTTGTCCTTGAATTCCATCAAGGTTCTGGCCATGTTGAAAACATTGTCCATGGCATCCTTTTGGATTCTTGGGATTCTGTAGCTTGGGGAATATGGTTTCCTCCAATGCTTTTTCTTGTTCTTCTTCCCTTCTTGGGGAAGTGGGTTGGCTTGAGGCTTGCTGGTAGAAGCTACTGGGGCTTCTTCCTTGGTTGCCTCCCTCTTTTTGGCATGATAATCCTTGATTTTTTTGATTTGAGGTTTGGATGACAGTGGATTCCATCCATTGGAGTATTTCACTATCTCCTCCTCTTTGAGGAACTTTTTCAGGATGTGCCAGGAGTTCATCACTCCTTGGTGTATTTGAGGCAGCATTTCCCAGTCTTTGTCCTTGTATACTGTGTAATACTGCTTGTACTGGCTCATGTAGATGTCTATTTGAGCCCTCTGAATGTGATTTGTACCTGTTTGAGTTACTCATACTTAGTTCCAATTCAGGCTCAGATATCATGGGCATTTCTGGGACTTGCCTTTGGGATAAGGCACTTCCTTGTGTGGATTCTGTTCCACTGGGGATATTGCCCTTTCTTTTCCCTTTTGAGGGATCAATTCTACTTCTGAGTCCAGCTCCATCTGATTGGATGGAGTATTGGGAACCTCTTCTGGTAGTCATAATTAAAGAATAAGAAAAAATAAAAGTATTTTAGAATAAAATTCTTTTATGGCAATTTAAAAAGAGGTGCTCACCTTCAGAGTCTTGAATGGTGGGCCCTGGAAAGTCTAATTTCTTAGCTTTCTTTCTTTTGGTGATAACTGGTGTTGGAGAACTTTGACAAGTTTCTTCCACCAATCTCTCAACAGTAGCTTGGTTGTCTTCTGTTGGGTTATCTTCAAACACTAAAAAAGACAAATAAATATAAGTCTTTTTATAAGAAGTGTTATTTTTGGCAAGATATGGCAATTTTCCACGTAGAAATTGCTTTTATATCTTAAAAAAAATGAAATAAATAAAGAAATGAATAAAAATGAATAAAAATAACTTTTTTTATTGGTTTTTAATATTTTTTAATATTTTTTATGTATATTTTTATTTTTAAAGAATAAAATAAAAAATGAATATGATTCTTATAAAATTAAATTATAATAAAAATTATTTTTAATTTATAAATTATCTTTTTTAATCACTAGAGTCACTCAAAGAAAGTTCTTGCAAGTCTAAGGATGTGAAAAACCACGTGTAAGACAGTACAATTGCTTTCCAAATGCCTCAATAGCTTTTAAAATCAATAAAATATAAAATTATTATATAATTTTATGATTATAAATATAATTTATTATTGGATAAACCCAAATAGAATCTTTTTGAAGGTCTTTTAAGTAAATATCACGGCCAGGCCCCCAAATGTAAGGTTTGACTATGAAACAATAAGTAAAAATTACTAATTATTTACTTATTGTACTCTGAATGTCCTTATAATTGAAATAAATAAGATTAAAATAATACTAATAATAAAGAAATATTATTATTATGGCGTAAAAATATTATATTATTAAATAAATATAATAATATAATTAATATTATATGAAATTATAATATAATAAATAATATATTAATATAAAATAATTAATATATTATAAAGCTCTTTATTATTGTTACCAACAAATAATAAAGGCGTAAAAAATTGTTTTTTATTAATAAAAAACAATTAATAACAATAATATTACTAATATTAAAGTTATGAATTAATATAAATACTATTTATATTAATTAAAGAATTATTAAGAGAGTAATAATAGAGAAATTATTATAATAAGAGAAAATAACCTACTTTTAACACTTAATATAATAATTTTGAAGTATTTTACGCCAAAAAATATAAATACAACCTTTTCAAATTGTATTTACAATAAAAATAAAGAAAATTACAAATTATTCAGTATTTTTACGTGGAAATGAGTTTCTAGAGAGATTTTTAACAAAAACAATTAAATAAATGATTTAATCACGTCAAAATAGATGATTATAGAAAGGTGGTCTTTGGTCTTTAATAATATAACAGTTTTATATATAAAGAATAAAGAAATTACCTTTGATTTGATTGATTTAATGTTTTTGATGCGTCTGAGGGGAAAATAGAGTAAAAAGAGCTCTATTTATAGTAAATACCTCCCTCCTAGAGTCCAACAGGCTTCTAGTAGACGTGTACTGATCATATCCACTGGAATTGATCAATATTTTAAGGTTTGAGGGTGATTACATCATGATCAAACCATATTACATCATTATTACACCATTATTTAGAGTTATCACTATAACTCTAAGTGTGATGACATCAGAGGCTTGGCAGAACCCCAAATTTCGTGGATTTTATTAGTTTTAATCATAAACTAATAGTATTCACCAATTTTATCACTATTAAGACTGTTAAACTTAATTTAAGGTTACAGTATGTGATCATAACAGCTCAATTTAAGCTCAAACTTTGATCCTCAATAACGTTTAAGGTTTTCACGCTACAGCAATTCAGAGAGTGAATTCTGATAGCCTGACATAACCTTATTATGCTGCCAAGAGCTTTTCATTACATCATCAAAACTCTAATTTTGATGATTTTTCTTGTAACTCATCTTCTCTGTCGAAATTCAATATTTTAAACTTCAAACCTTGATTTCAGGGGGTTATACCCTGAATTTAATAATAAAAATTACATCATTCTTCACGAATGAACTAGGAGAATCTAACTGTGTACTTCTTTTTAAGTTTGGAACACTTTCACAACAAAGTGGTCAACAGCTCTGTTGATTTTTATCAATAATTCATCATAGGTTTTAACCTTGTTTATAATTTGTAAAATAAAGTTCATATCTGTGTTCTTACAGTAATTACGTGGTAACTTTATTTTTGGTTCATCATTCTATCATGTATAGTTTAGAAGATATTAGCTATGATCCTTGAATATATGCGTTGACCAAAAAAGTGCATATATTCAGGATAATTCCTTAAGTATTAACATTGGAAATTAGCTTATTAATTGTTTTATATGTGGATTTTTGTGGGGAATCCACTGGTACAATTTATTTCACATGTTGTTTCATTAGTTTCTGAGATAAATAAGTTTTTATGGTTTTTATAAGGTATTGTACCTTATAATTCCTTAAATATTGGCTTTACAGATATGCCATAAAAATGGTATATGTGTATTTTTCCATGGGGAATCCAATGGTATAATTTATTTCACATGTTCATTCATTGGTTTTTAAGTTAAACCAATTTTAGTACCAATTTATGGTATTTTTTGTATATTTGAGTAATTATTTTTAGTGTATAATTATTCTAATTAATTTTAATATAATTATATTAGAGGTATAATTATTCTGAGTATTTTTTGTAACCTTATTGGGTATGTGGTCATATCTCAAAGGCTCACATCAATTCAGTATACAATAGCACATTGTTACAATTGTGGGACAGTGCAGAACTTACCTAGGCCCAGAAGAAAGCCAATTTTGAACAATTGGGATGTTCACCAGCGCAAGAGAGTGACACAGCTGTGTTTCTCAGCCACTCTGAATGAAATTACAAATTCAAGTACTCAGGAGGTCTCCTCCCAAACTGTCCAAAGAGTCCTTCATAAAGAAGGAATCTCCTCACAAATAGCAGTGGTCAAGCTGCATTTGTACCCTCAGAACTTCAAGGAACAGTTAGCATTTGCCAGGGCATATTTCAATTGGACAATTGAAGACTGGAAGGAAAAGAGAAGTTTTGAGCTTGCAAAAAGCCCTATGCTGACTCGCATTTGGAGGTCACAGGGTGAGCACTATTAATTCAAATTTCAAGTGGCTCAACACCATAGTGGACAACAGTCCATTATGATGTGGACAAATCAGATATTATTTTCATGTGGCCAAATGCACAAAAAACACAAGGGCTCATCAAACATCTCTATTTACAGGGCCTTATACCTTTGTATGATTACTTTCAAGAACATTGACAATTTGCAAATTTTCAAGAATTGACCCTTTGCAAAGATAATGCCCCAGTTCACCCTTCATTATTATCTTGAAAATGGAAGGCAAATCAAGGAATTCACAAATTATATTGGCCTTCCAATTGGGAATGATTAGAAGAAGATTGATGTTCTTGTTCATGAGCAATTTCACCCAAAAACAATACCTAAACTCCAAATGGCTGTGCAGGCTTCATGGGACGACATGCCCAATGATTACTTCAGGGAATTTATTCAACCAATTCCCAATTGAATGAGGGAAGTTATTCCACATCATGGGGCTCTGACCAGATGGTAGTAGACTGAACAATTACAAGCTTAAAAAAACATTGTTTTTTTATATTGTGTTATAAATTACAAATGGTCTTCCAACTTAAAGATATAATTTAACATAATTTATGCATTCAAGTGAGAGCCTTTGACCAAAAAGTCATGGTGACCTTTATTTTTTTCTTGTAAAAAAAAGGGTGCATGGACTTTTTTCAAACAGTGGACAGACAGTTTTGTCACCCCACTGTACATAAAATTTTCCTTCATCATATAATTTTTTGCATATTTCATCTAAGGAATGTATTAAGGAGAGAGCTTTAGAGTCCTTATTAATCAATTGGCATAGGATTCTACAGCTATTATCCTGAGTATAACTGTGAATTACTTCCTCAAAGAAGGTGTTTTTCAGGTCTGTAGCACTGATTCCTTCTATTGGGATATGTGGGGAAGATTCTTCTGGTACACAAGCAAGATTATCACTGTCATTTGGTAATGGCCATCTGCTTAGTCAATTTGCATTTGTGTGAATATTCCAATATTTGTAAACAATGGTCATATTACCTCTATACTCTTGTATGGCTATCTGCACTCTGAGCATATGTCTGTTGGGTGTTTTAATTTTTAGAAGTGATTTATCAGTGGTACAATCTGTTATGACCTAAAAAAAATATCTTTCTAGAAAGAAATTGAGTTTCTCCAAGGACCAGACAAGGCATAAACACTCAATTTTACTTGCTCCATATCTGGCTTCAGTTGGCTTGATCTGCCTAGATATGAAACATATGGGTCCTTCCACAGGCTTGTCATTTATAATCTGGACTTGATGAAGTGCAGCACCTAGCCCATCCCCTGATGCATCAATATAAATCTTAAGGCATAGCTTAAAGTCTGGCATTGGTAATAGTGGAGCAGTGGTCAAGGCTTTGACTCTGTCAACAGTCATCTCAAATATTTTGTTTTTGTCACACAACTCATAAAGGGGGCTTGCTATGGATGCAAAGTCTTTAATGTGTTGCCTGCAGTATCCTGAAAATCCCAAAAATGACTGAATTTCCTTTTTGTTTCCAGGAATAGGTTTCAGTAGTACTGCTGAAACCTTGTTTTTGTCAATCTCAAGGGATAGACCAGATACTACATGCCCCAGGGCTTTGAGTTCTTCAAATCCAAAGTGGAATTTTCATAAAGAAATTTTCATATACACATATTCAATTTTACTTAAACCTCTGGATAATCGGTATATATGTTCCTCCCAAGTCTTGGAACAGACAATAATTTAATCAATGTAAATGATTAACCAGCCTTCTGCAAGCTCCAGAAAGTCTTTAATATGGAGCTCCAAGGATTCTCTAGATTTTGGGCTTGCTGGATGTGCAGGCCTTCTCAAGAGTGGTGGATAAGGTCTCTCAATATTCAAAACAATGTCTAGTTTATGACCAAGAACTGTCCACAAAAGCTTCTTTGTGGTCATATAGAAGGGTAGAGAGATCATTTTCCTGTTTATTAGTAAGGCAAAGACTTACTTCAGCTTCATTTAACTGTTCAGACTTGAATTTATCCAGCTCTAAGCTGACTGATGATACTTTATTTACTTTAGTTTTTCTTTCAAAAGGTAAGAAGGAAGCTTTTGTATGCTTATTGTCCCTAGTAGTAAAGGATCTGTCTTTATTGTTATGTAAATATGTGCCATACATTATTAAGTAATCATTTCCCAATATAAAATGTATACTACAGCAGTTTTCCATGACAACAAATACAACAGTTATTATTCAAAATGAATTGATATGTGGAAGTATGACAGTAGATCCAAATATTCCCAATGTTTTCATTGGATTACTTGCACTGTGGAATTTTATGCCATCAATTGGTAATAATTGATCTTCAAAATTTGGTACACAATTCTTAAGAAAAGATTTTCCAAAAAAATATCAGAAGGCTTCTGGATCAAGTAAAGATTTAGTGGGTTTGTTATAAATTACCACTTCTGTTATACAGGAATTACCAGCTGTATAACAATTACCCCTGTTTGGTTTGGTTTTCATAAGTTGTGCATCTTGAATTTTTGACAAATCAAGCTAACCATATTATGGCAAGTGGGAATAAGATTCCATGATGTCAAATGTTACATTAACATTTTCTATATCCTTTAAAGATTAAGAAAATATTGATGACTTATCATCTGAACTTTCTTCATTTACATCATCTTTTTCAACATCAGGTTTCTTCTCAATGTCAATTTCATTGAGTTTTCCCTTCTTGGGACATGTATTAGCTAGATGTGTAGTCTTCTGGAAAATATGGCTTTTTCTGATTACATCTGAATATTTATACTTCATATTATTAAAATCTTATTTGGGAGTTTTTTTCACAGAATCTTTCCAAAGTGTATTAAGCCTTGTTTTAAGATTCACCCTACTAGAACCAATTGTGGTTCTAGTGGTTACCTCTTCCAATATATTTATTATATCTTCTGCTGAATATTGTTAAGTGGTCCTGATTTTGATAGAATGCTCTAAGTCACCTTCACATTGCCTTAGAGTTTTTCTGTGAATCATTAATTCTGACATGTCAGGAGATAATGCTGTTAATCTGTCTTTCTGTTGGAAAAATCATGGCAAAGCTTTATATTTTTCAGAAGTAAATTTAGCAGATTAAAAGGCTGTTTCCACTTTAAGTTTCTAGACATCATTTGCTCATTTACTAACAATTTGGGTTTCCCACAAAGTCAAGCTTTGGTGTCCATGTGCTTTTCTTAATTTGATAAACCAGCTATGAGCTGATTTGGTAAACAAGGTATTAAATCTTGCTGTAACAAATCTTTCTAGTAATTCATAATATTCTCTAATAATGTCAATACCTCTTATGAATTTCATATGATCATATTCACCTTCACCACTGAAGTGAGGCCATGCCTTAAGTTTTGGTACTTCTTTCAAGAGTTCTTGCCTCAATCATAGCTCTAAGGTATGGGAAGAAGTGTAAAATTCATTTCTTAATCATGAGTTTTCTACATCCAATACTTGTGGGCCGGAATTTCTTGTAGACTCATTTGGATTCAGTGGTGTAGACATTCTTGGTAAGGTGTGCAGTAATTTTTCAATATCATTCATCTTACTTGTGCTAAACCTTTGGGAATTTCTGAATTCATGTTGAAAAACCTGTATTAAATTAACTAATTCAATTTCATACATATCTTCTTTAATTGTTATCTCTTGCCATAATTCTGTTTGTCTAGTATTATCAGAAATGAATTGATTCAAATTCACTGTTAATTTTGATACTTCTTGTTGTGAGGTGTCAAAACACTCTTTAAAGGAAATTGTATATGTCTTTACTTTAGTAAATGAGTTTAAAATTTCATCAATATTGAGTTTAGAATATTAATCTGTCAGTTCTTTCATAATGGTAGATTGTTCATTTATCTCATTATCAAATTAATTGTCATTATGGGAACCTTTAATTGTTCTTAAGAATTTTTCAGAACACATAAGTGTTTCACTTATTTGACTCAGACTTGAATTGTTTTTCTTGAGATTGTTACAAATTGATGAATTTTGATCAGAAATATGACTTTTTACCTCATTTATAGCTATTTACAAATTTGTAATTCCATCCATAATGTCAGAGATCATTTCTGCTATTGTAATTGGGATTTCTCCTTTTTCTGTAATTCCATCATAGTTCTGGCCATCTGAAACACATTTTCCATGGCATCTTGCTGAATTTTTGGGATTCTGTATCCCTGGCTGTATGGTTTTGTGGCTGGTTCCTTGCCTTTGCCCTTGTTCTGAGCTTGTGGCCTCTTTTTCACATTGGAATTGCTGCTGCTGGCTATTGGGGCTGTTTTTGGAACTTGCTTGGGTGGTAGAGGGTTGTTTTTCCTCCATTCTGCTGTTAAAAGCATCATTTTTTTCTTTTCCATCAATGGATCCCGTCCATTTAGTAACTTTAAATTTTTGGGATGGCCCAGAAACTTTCTCACAGTCAGGTAAAAATTCATGCAGTTTTTCCACAGATCTGCAAGGACTTGTTGTAAACCTTCTGGCTGGATTTGTGAATGTCCACTGAGGCATCTTTTGGCAGTTTCAGCTCTGTTCAAAGGTAAAAAAGTGTTATCAGCCTCAGAATGGCACAATTTGTCAATTTGGGATTCATTTACTTACCCCTGTCCTTCTGTAACTGATTGGCTTATGCCATAGTCACATCTATAACCTTTTTGAGAGCTGCTTGAGGGGCTATAGCTTTCTCCTGATCTGTTTCAAAGGATAATTATGATTAAGAAAGATCAAGATAGTAAGTTCAGGTCAAAAAACTTACTAATTGCCAAATACTTAGCTTTTTGGAGAGTATTACCTATGTACAAATTGACCAATTATGAAGAAATTGGTTCTTGTTGATTGTTCTGAGTCATAATAAGAGTGGTATTATGATCAGAAGTAACAGTACCTACCGGGATAATGCTAGTTACTGTTGATTCTGTCTCAATATTTTTTTGTTTTGTGACATTGAAAGACACTAAAATTAGCTAAAAAAGAAATTAAATAAGTAAAAAAAGGTTTTTTAAAAAGAGAAATGAAAAATAAAGCCTCACTTATAATATTAAAAGTTTTATTTTTTATGAGTATTTTTTATGGATTTTTTAAATTTTTTCAATATAAGAAAAATCATTAAAAAGTAAAAAAAATTATTTAACAGGTAAAATATCATTGCTGAGCCCACAAATGTAAGGTGTGGATATGAAAATTTGATCAAAAATCAAGTACTTTTCCTGTCCTCAAAATTTGTAAAAGGTACAATATCATTAAAAATATTAAGAGTTAATATTTTTAAGAGAAAGAACACCAAATTTATTTTTTTAACTTTATAAGTATAAAGAAATTATATTATAAATACTTTTTGTTTTACCAACAATAAAAATTTATCCAAAAAAACTCTACAAGAGATATTTAAGGCTACAAAAGAAATTTATTCAAGAGAAATTTCAATTAGAATTAATTGAGAAAAGAGCTGCAGGAAATTGATATAAGAACAAATTCTCCAAAAATAATATTTAAGAGAAAAGATTCCCAAAAGTGATAAGAGTGAATTTGGAAACAAAGTGACAAAGCTACCGGATATGAAATATGCTTTAATTCACTTATGGGGTGGTTCAAGGGTAGAAATGATTATAATGATTTTTTCACATGGTTTGAATTTTTAAAGTTTTTTAGAATCTTTTATTTACTGGTTTAACAATGTTTAAACTAATTATAAAAGTAAAATATTCTAACATGAAGAGAAAAGTGGCACAAAGGAAAAAATCTTTTGAAGCCACCAATTTTCTTACTCAAAAAGTAATATTTACTCTTGTCAGTAGTGGAAAACAATTTGACAACAGAAAATCAAATTATGGAATCATTGAACCCTGTTTAAGACCAAAAAAGGTCTGGTTTTAGCCATTTTAGACCTTTAAATCAACCATTTCTATGGTAATACATGGTTTCAAGCCTTCAAAACACGTCAGAATGTGTGTAAGAGATTTCAAAACCAGTAAAAACTGTTTTTACCAAGTTTATTCTAGCTTAAGGGTAGCTTTACCCTCTTGGAAAATGATAAAAATGCCCTGGTTGGTATCAAAAACTCATCATCAATTGAGTCACAGACCCTGTGACTCAATTCCAAGCCAAAAGTGATGAACCTTTGCATTAATTTTGGCAACCCACACCTGTCAGAAAGGAATTTGGGGGAGTCTGGCACTGTTGGAGCCAAGATTCCTTTTTCCCCAGAATTAATCTTTCCTACTTAATTTTTCATTAATTCCTCATCATGTATTATAATTGTAGCTTAAATATGTAATTCAATTGAGTTCTTACAGTGAAAAGCTGTAATAAGTGATGACTCATATGCAATAAACGCACACATTTGGACATTTCAATTCCTCATAACTTCTAAACCACACACCACACCTCAATTTTAACACAAAAATTGATGGTTAACACCACATGTGTTGTAATTTAAAGTAAGCTTTTGAGTATTTTCAATACTTATACAGAAAATACTAAAAGCTTAATTGAAGATTATTTAGAGTTGGGTTACAGAAATTTTATCCAGAGGTTACCCCACCTTATTTTTTATGAGGAATCCAATGGGTAAATAATTTTCATATGGTTACTTATTGTATGAAAAGGTATAGCAATTTTTATTTCAATTTTTTCTAAAAATATTTCAATTTCAATATTTCTGTTGAAAATCCATTTTTATTCAATTTTTTCAAGTAAAAAGGTGTTTTCACAATTTTAAATTTCAAACTAATTTTATTTTTAAGCTTTAATACATTTTTATATTTATATTTTAATTTTGGTTTTTTATCATATGAATAAATTCATTTTATTCATAATTAAATCATTTTTTATTCTTTGTGGTCTTTTGAGTATATGAAAATCTCTCTAAGGCTCATATGAAAGCATTTATTTTGGGGTAGTCAACACACAAACAAGGGCCACCATCCTTTTACTTGACAAAAAGGACAGCTGCTCTGGTTGACAAGGAACTTGGCCTGATGAAACCTTTCTCTATATTTTCTGAAATGTAGGCCACAGTGCTTCTTACTCACAATTTGATAAAGAGTTAATAGCACCAACTGGTGGTAGGAGACCCTCCAGTCTGATATGATGATCACAGGCCTGGTGTGGAGGAATTTTCTCTGCTTTCACCTTGGAGAATACATCCAAATAATGGTGATAAGCAGGAGGGACTATCTTCAGGACAGTTTCAAGTTCTGCTGGATCTTCTGCCTCATCCCACTGCTTCTCCAGGGAGGCATGAAAGGATAAAGGATAAAAGTCCATATCCCCTTGAAAGGGATGAAGTGAAGATATAGCAAAATCTTTTATCTCTTTAAATACTTCATCTCTGGATGGAATTAAGGATTGAGAGGGCCTGATTGAAGGTATATGGACAGAAGAAGGAAGGGAAGCTATCTGAATTTCACCAACCAGAGCAACACTGTTGAAATAAGTGGCAAAGGCATTACTAGTAGAAGAAGTAATACCACTAGAATCCTTATGACTAGAATCATAGGTGATCAATCCATTTTTCAAATCAATAATGGAATTAAAATGTTAGAGGAAATCAAAGCCCAATATTAGTTTTTCTCCCTTTGGGAATCTATGATAAAGAATTCCCATTCAGAGCTTTGGAATGAAAGCAAGTCAACAACCCACTTGATATAATGGGTGATGAACAAGGAAGTGTATTCATTGGAATCCAAAATGAAAAGAGGAATCTTTTCAGGGAGCTCCAACATGGTGAATGAGTACTTGAGAACAAAATTCTTTGCAATAAAAGAGTTTGTAGCACCATAATCCATGAGAAGATTATGAAAAATGTCAGAGACAGAAGGAAAAATAATAAATTTTTAAGATTTCTGGATACTAGTGTTCAGAGTGCACAATTGTTCTCTTGAAGGAAATAAGTGAGAGCTATTGAACACATCATGATTCCCACTCAGGCTTTTCCCTTCTTTCTAGGGAAGCCTCTTGATGAACCTGGCCTATTCTGAGGCCTCTTGCAGAATTTTTAAATTGGGTTCTTTACACCACAATAAGTATATAATCCGTCTTTAATCCTCCTCTCATTTTCAGAACCAATTAATTTATTGTCCTTATTGAGGAGAGCATAATGAGGCTTATACTCTGAAACTTGAGAATTCTTCCCCTTCTTATTCTTCTTGGAAGATGAATCTTGAGGAAGCCTGAAGGAATGGATCCAGTTACTGGAGGCTTCTTCTCTTGATGACTACCCTTTTCCTTCTTCCTCTCAAGGTACCTGGTATTTAATTCCAAATTAATATCCATGAGCTCTTGAAGGCTATCAAAATTACCAGGGTGAGAGGCCAATTGATCCAATAGCCTTGATACCAAGCCTCTTCTTGTAAGGTTTTACTATGAAACAATAAGTAAAAATCACTGATATTCTACTTATTGGACTATGAATGTCCTTATAAATGAAATAAATAAGATAAAAATAATTAAAATAATAAGTGATTATTATAATTATGGCATAAAATAATTATATTATTAAATAAATATAATAATATAATTTATATTATAAAATATAATATAATAAGTAAAATATATTAATATAAGATAATTAATATATTTAAAAGAACTTTATTATTGTTACCAACAAATAATAAAGGGGTAAAAAATTGTTTTTTAATAATAAAAAACAATTAATAACAATAATATTACTAATATTAAAGTTATAAATTAATATAAATACTATTTATATCAATTATAGAATTATTAAAGTAATGATAGAGAAAAATTATTATGATAAGAGAAATAACATACTATTAATGCTTAATATAATAATTTTGAATGATTTTATGCCTAAAAATGTAAATACAACTTATTTAAATTGTAGTTACAATAAAATTTAAGAGAAATTACAGTTTTTCTTGATTTTAAGTGGAATAGAGGTTTTTAAGAGAAATTCAAACAAAACAATTAAAAAATTGTAATAATCACGTCAGAGATGATTATTATAAGAATATTATATTTGTTCATTAATAATATAAACGTTTTATATATAAAGAATAAAGAAATTACCTTTTATTTTAATGATTTAATGTTTTGTAAGCATCCAAGGGGAAAACAGAGTAAAAAGAGCTCTATTTATAGTATATACCTCCCCCCTAGAGTCCAGCAGTCTTCTAGTAGACGTGTTCTGATGCTTTCCACTGGAATTGATCAATAGTTTAAGGTTTGGTGATGATTACATCATGATCAAACCATCTTACCTCATAATTACGCCATTATTTAAAGTTATCACTGTAACTTTAAGTTTGTTGACGTAATAGGCTTGGAAGAAGCCTAACCTTCATGGATTTTATTAGTATTAATCATATTCTAATAGTATTCCCCAGTTTTATCACATATATGACTGATAAGCTTGAAATAAGATTACAGTGAGTGATCTTAAGTGATCAAATTTAAGCTTAAACTTGGATCATGAATAACTTTTAAGTTATACACGCTACAGATATTCTGAGAGTGTATTCTGATAGCTTGGAATGTCCTTATTACACTTCCAAGAGCATTTCATTACATCATCAAAACTCTATTTTTGATGATTTTTCTTGTAACTCATCTTTTCTGTTGAAATGTAATATTTTAAACTTCAAACCATGATTTCAAGGGGTTATACCTTAAATATTATGATAAAAAATACATCATTCTTCACAAATGAACTAGTAGAATCCAACTGTCCACCTTTTTCTAAGTTTGGACCACTTTCACAACAAAGTGGTCAACAGCTCTATTGATTTTAATCAATAATCCCTCACAGTTTTTAACCTTGTTTATAACTTGTGAAATAAACTTCATTTCTGTATTATTACAGTAATCACGTGGTGACTTTATTTTTTTCTCATAACTCTATCATGTATATTTCAAAAGATATTAGCTAAAATCCTTGAATATATGTGTTGACCAAAAAAGTGCATATATTCAGCTTAACTCCTTAAGTATTGACTTTGGAGATTAGCTTCTTAATTGTTTTATATGTAGAATTTTATGGAGAATCCGATGGTACCATTTATTTCAAATTCTGCTTCATTGGTATTTGAAATAATTAAGGATTTATGTTTTTTATAAGGTATTATTACTTATAACTCATTAAATATTGACTTTACAGATATGCCATAAAAATGGTATATGTGTATTTTACCATGGGGAATCCAATGGAATAATTTATTTCACATGTTTATTCATTGGTTTTTAAGTTAAGCCAAGTTTTATGCCTATTTATGGCATTTTTGTAGCTTTAAGGTAATTATTTTTAATGTATAATTATTTTAAATATTTCTTGTGACCTTTTTGGGTATGTGGTCATATCTCAAAGGTTCACATTCCCTACCACCAAAAAAGATTGTACCACATTCTGATATGTGTAATTAAGGTATCATCCACTGTCCTACCTCTTCAATAGACTTTGTTAGTCTTGAAGCTCAATAATGCTTGATTTTTCTATTCTTTAGGTTTTATTTCATGTCTGAACCTTCTTAGTAGTTTATCAGCATTTGTCATATCTCTCTCAAGTAGCCATTCATCCTCTTGAGTTGAATTTCTATACCTTACAAGGTACTCTCTTTCTTTTTTGTTTCTTGTCCTTCTTTCTTTAAGGACTTTTACAATTTTCTTCTCTTCTCCTTCTTCCAAGGGGGGAATTTCAAGTGGGGGTTTATTTCTTAGTGGAAATAATTCCTTGTCAATTGAGCTGTAAGGTTTTGTCAGACTTACAGGGAAAGTTGGGTGTTTGTTCATTAATTCACCTGTGAGCTCCAATTGCACAGCATTGGGTCCATGAAGTGCTTTCATCATAAATGGTCCTGCAAAGGAATCTTTCAATTTCTTCGGACCTTTTATGTTATTGAAATTAAGGGTTGATACTAGGACCAAGTCTCCTATTTTGAATTCAGGTGGTTTATGACCTTTATCCCATCTTTCTTTTGCATATTTGAAAGAATCTTGCATACATCTGTTTGCATGGTGGCTTGCTTTGTCAAGCATTATCTTAAAACTGCTTGCTGTTGGATGTACATCCACTAAGTCCTTTTTGAGGGTATCATAAGGAAGTCTTGGATTCCAACCTTTCTCTAGCATTGCTTGTGTTTTTCCAGTAGAAGAATGTATTGATGTTTTATATGCCAGTTCAAGGGCTGGTATTAGTGTACACCAATCATGGCTAAAACCATCAGAATCTTTGAATTCTAGTCCATAAGCACAGAATCTTCTGATCATGTCCTCCAAGGTTTGTATCATTCTTTCTGTTAAGCCATCAGTTTGAGGATGGTAAGCTGTTGAGAATGATAGCTTTGTCTCAAACAAGTTATGGAGGTTTGTCCATAATGCTGAAGTGAATTTTTGGTCTCTGTTGCTTATAATATTCTGGAATAAGCCTTTATGGCTAATGACTTTATTCCATAACATTATGGCTGTGTCATCTTTGTGACATGGTAGGAACAAGGGAGTTTTGCTATACCTGTGAACTAATACTAGGCATGCATTAGAGCTTCTGTCTCCTCCTGGAGGTAATGCTGTTACCCAATCCATATGAACTATTTCCCAAGGGGATTTTGGTTCTTGGATTTGGATCATCATTCCAAATTTCTTTCCTGTGACTCTGATGGCGTTTTGACATCTGTCACAGGTTTGGCAGTATTCTGCAACATCTTTCTTCCAATTTGGCCACCAAGAGCAGGTTTTCACCCTTTCTAGTGTTCTGTCTTCTGAAAGATGTCCAGCTGTAACACTATCATGACACTCATGTAAAATAGTGTTGAACAGGGCTCTATCCGTTAAGGCCATAACACATGTGTGTTTTGTTCTATGGTAAAGGATTCCATCAAGGAGATGGAATATTCCTTCATCATATGCCTTTTTCCATGTTTCATCTAATTTAGATGAAAGTGATGGATCTTTGCAGTCTTTCATTAGAAGTTGGCTTAAGGTACGGCAATTCTTGTCTATCTTATAGCTTTCTTTAACTTTGTTAAAGAATTCTGTGCCAATATCTGTAACACATATTCCTTCTATATGGTGCTCTTCCTGTGGTACCCATGCTGGATTGTCAGGGGTATTTGCTAGAGCCCATCTGCTAAGACCATCTGCATTTTTATGAATATTGCCAGATTTATGAACAATAGTCATATTTCCTCCATATTCTTGGATAGCAATTTGCCATCTCAGAATGTGTCTATTGGGAGTTTTCATATTCAATAGAGATTTTACAGAATTACAGTCTGTAATCACATCAAATACTGTTCCATCCAAGTAATAATGTAATTTTTCTAAAGCCCACACTAAGCAGAGGCATTCCATTTGGCTTGCTCCATATCTTGCTTCTGTTGGCTTTATCTGTCTTGAAATAAAACAAATTGGTCCTTCCACTGGTTTATCATTGCTAATTTGTGTCTGGTGTAGTGCAGCACCTAGTCCTTCTCCACAAGCATCAATGTAAAGTTTGAAGGGTAGTTTCCAATCTGAAATTAGAAGAAATGGGGCATTTGTTAAGGAATTTCTCAATTCTTCATATGCCTTGACTCTTTCTTCTGTCATTTCATAGACTGTTTGTTGCTCACATAGTTTATACAAGGATTTGGCAATTTTTGTACAGTCCTTTATATGCTGTCTATAGTAACCAGCAAGTCCTAGAAATGATTGCATTTCTTTTTTGGTTTGAGGCATTGACTTAAGTAGTACTGATGCTACTTTATTCTTGTCTATTCCTAGACTAAGTCCAGATACAACATGTCCTAGTGCTTTTAGTTCACTATATGCAAAATGACACTTTTTCAAGGAAACTTTCATATTCACTTGCACTATTTTTTGTAGTACCCTTCCTAGTCTTGTAAGGTTATTTTCCCAAGTTTCTGAGCAAACTATGATATCATCAATATAGATAATTAACCATCCTTCTGATAATTCTTCAGGAAATATGGTATTCATCATCCTTTGATAATGGGAAGGTGCATTCTTTATGCCAAATGGAATTCTTAAGTATTCAAAAATCCCACAGTGGACTATTATCCTCAGTAGTTTCTTGGCATTGTCTGTTAAGACATTTTGATGAAAACCCTTTAAGGCATCCATGGCTTTAATGAACTTAGCTTGTGACAATTGTGTCAATGTCTCATGGATTCTGGGTATTGGATATCTGTCTGGAATGATATAGGTGTTCAGGGCTCTTAAGTCTCCTACCATTATTGATTTTCCATTATGCCAAGTTATAATGACAGGTGTAGTGACCTCTACCTGTTCATTATATCCTACTTTTCTTAATACTCCAAGGTCCATTAATTCTTTAATGTGTACCTCCAAGGCTTCTTTAGCCCTTGGACTAGCTGGGTAAGCAGGTCTCCTTAGTAAAGGTGGGTAAGGCTTCTCCACATTAAGAATTATATCCACCGCATGCCCAATTATGGCACCTAGTGGCTCTTTGTCAGTTGCAAAGGCATTTTTGTATTTAAATAAGAGGTCAATCAATTTTTCTTTCATTTTTTCTGTTAATTCTTGATTGAATTCTGCCTCTTTCAGTTGTTCAGATATAAAAATTTCCTTTTCTGAATTTTTCTCTTCATTCTTAATAACTGTAATTTGTTTTTTGTTATTTAAGAAGCCAAACTTTTGTCTTTTGTTGTCTCCTATGGTAAAATATCTATCTTTTTGGCTAGAGATATCTATACCATAAATTGACAAGTAGTCATTTCCAAGTATGAAGTGGCTACTAGTACAGTTGTCCATTACTACAAACTCTACTTTAATTCTGACACATTGTGAGGGGTAAGGAAGAATTAGTGTTAAATCAATTATTCCAAGGGGCTTCATGCTCTCACTTGCACTACTAAATTTGACACCTTGTATTCGCATAAGTTTTTCTTGCCAGTCTGGGACAATGGTTTTTAAATCACTTTTACCAACACAGGTGCAATATGCTCCTGTATCCAAGGTCACTTTTCCTTCTTGGTTATCAACCATAACAATACTTATACTTGATTTTCCAGCTGTATACCCCATTCCTTTTGCAGGTTTGGTTCTATACATTTTGGCATCTTGTATATCTGTTAGGTTTGTGTCAGATGTTCCAGCTTGTGATAAGTTTGAGTTAACATCTAGTACTTCATAAATTATATCAATATTATTAATTTGTGCATTAATTATATTAATTTCATCACTTTCAGAACTTTCTGACTCTTTTGTTTCTTTTTCAGAGTCAGATTCCTCCTCTTTGTCATTGTGGTTTTCTGTTTCCACAATTTCATTAATCTTTGCCTTTTTGAGGCAGTTGTTTTCTAAGTGTCCAATACCTACACATTTATGGCATTTTCGTTTCTCATTATTGTTGGATGTATTGGGCCTTAAAGCTTCTTTTGATTTATCTTTTTTGATAAATGGCTTATTTGGACTTTTAATGTCCAATTTCTTCCAAGTTCTGCCAATTTTTGTTATTGTCACTATGTCCTCTACTGCATTGATATATTCTTCTGTGGAGCATGGTTCTATACACCTGCTTCTTAGGGCATGTTCTAGCTCTCCTCCACATTTCTTGAGTATTTTCATGTGCACCATCTTTTGTGATATTTCTGGGTACAATGCATTGAGTATTTCAACTTGTTTTAAGAACCAAGCTAAAGTTTTTTCTTTGTCTGGGTCAAAGAAAGAATTTTCAAATGAATTCTATATCTTGTACCTCCAGGCATCATTAGCCCACTTGGTGATTATTTCTTGTTTCCACCAAGAACAGGTGTTTTTGCCATTTGTTTGTCTTATGCCATAATACCATCTTTTTGCAGATTTTTCAAACAATGAATGTAATCTTGCAGTAATTAATTCATCTGGTATGTAATAATCCTCTTGTAGCTTGTCAATTGTCTTGATAAATGACATGTGGTCATATTCACCTTCTCCTGTGAATGTTGGCCATTCTTTTAATTGAGGTGCTTCCTTCATCAAGACTTGGTTATTGTCTTGGTGACTTAAGTCTGTTATGCATGGATTTGTTAATTCCTCTTTTGGTTTAACAGGGCTTCTTATGTGAGAAAATGGGGCTGATAAATTTGGCATATTTGAGTTAGCCTCATTAATTTTATCCATTTTTTCAGTAATAAGCCTTATGTCACTTTGAATGTCATCTTTCAGATGCATTCTTGCTTCATCACTCTTTTCCACATGGTCCAAAAGTAATTTTTGGTGTGATGAAGTCTTTTCTTCAAATTTTTCTACATAAATACTTAGTTTTTTGGTTTTTTGGTAAGATTGTCAATACTCATGTCATAACTGATTGTCAAAGTTTTATCTTTGATATCTTTTATGCATTTATGCAATTCTTGTTGTCCTTGTATTAATTTTTGAGTGTTATCAATCAAAATCTTTGGTTTGTTATTTTCAACAATAAACTTAATGTTGTCAATTTCTTTTTTATTTTTTACAACAATTTTTGTTAAAGAAGATAAGTTGTTGTTTATTTCTTGTAATGATAATAAGCTATTTTTAATTTCTTTTAGAGGTAAGATACTATTTTTAATTTCAGTTAAAGTATTTACAAAATCTTTGGACAAGGTTATTTCTTTGGGAAATGAGGTTGTCTCATTCTTTTTTCTTCTTTGTTCTTGAATTCCATCAAGGTTCTGGCCATGTTGAATACATTGTCCATGGCATCCTTTTGGATTTTTGGAATCCTGTAGCTTGGGGAATATGGTTTGCTCCAATTCTTTTTCTTGTTCTTCTTCCCTTCTTGGGGAAGTGGGTTGGCTTGGGGCTTGCTGGTAGAAGCTACTGGGGCTTCTTCCTTGGTTGCCTCCTTCTTTTTGGCATGGTACTCCTTGATCTTTTTGATTTGAGGTTTGGATGATGGTGGATTCCATCCGTTGGAGTATCTCACCATTTCCTCCTCTTTGAGGAACTTTTTCAGGATATGCCAGGAGTTCATCACTCCTTGGTGTATTTGAGGCAACATTTCCCAGTCCTTGTCTTTGTACACTGTGTAGTACTGTTTGTACTGGCTCATGTAAATGTCTATTTGAGCCCTCTGAATGTGATTTGTACCTGTTTGAGTCACTCATACTTAGTTCTAACTCTTGTTCAGATATCATGGGCATTTCTGGGACTTGCCTTTGGAATAAGGCACTTCCTTGTGTGGATTCTGCTCCACTGGGGATATTCCCCTTCCTTTTCCCTTTTGAGGAATCAATTCTACCTCTGAGTCAAGCTCCATCTTATTAAATGGAGTATTGGGAGCCTCTTCTGGTAGTCATATTTTGAAAAAAATAAGAAATAAGAGAATTTTAGAACAGGAATCCTCTTATGGAAATTTTTAAATGAGGTACTCACCTTCAGAGTCCTGGAAAGTCTAATTTCTGAGCTTTCTTTTTCTTAGTGATTATTGGTGTTGGAGAACTTTGACAAGTTTCTTCCACCAATCTTTCAACAGTGGTTTGGCTGTCCTCTGTTGGATTGTCTTCAAACACCAAAAAAGACAAATAAATATAAGTCTTTTATATAACAAGTGTTATTTTTGACAAGATATAGCAATTTGCCATGTAAAAGTTGCTTTTATATCTTAAAAAATTAAAATAAATAAAGAAATGAAAATAGAAAATAACTTTTTTTTTATTGGTTTTTATTTATATTTTTTTTTGTTTTTTATATTTTTATTTTTAAAGAATAAAATAAAAAAATGAATATGATTATTTTATAAAATTATTTTTAATTCATAAAATATCTTTCTTAATTACTAGAGTCACTCAAAGAAAGTTCTTGCAAGTCTAAGGATGTGAAAAACCACGCATAAAACAGTACAATTGCTTTCCAAATGCCTCAATAGTATTTAAAATCAATAAATATAGAATTATTATATAATTTTATGATTACAATTGTAATTTATTATTGGATAAACCCAACTAGAATCTTTTTAAAGGTCTTTTAGAGTAAATATCACAGCCAGGCCCCCAAATGAAAGGTTTGACTATGAAACAATAAGTAAAAATTACTAATATTTTACTTATTGTACTATGAATGTCCTTATAAATGAAATAAATAAGATAAAAATAATTATAATAATAAAAAATTATTATAATTATGGCGTAAAATAATTATATTATTAAATAAATATAATAAGTAAAATATATTAATATAAGATAGTTAATATATTGAAAAGCACTTTATTATTGTTACCAACAAATAATAAAGGCGTAAAAAATTGTTTTTTATTATTAAAAAACAATTAATAACAATAAGATTACTAATATCAAAGCTATAAATTAATATAAATACTATTTATATCAATTATAGAAGTATTAAAGTAATAATAGAGAAAAAATTATTATAATAAGAGAAATAACCTACTTTTAATTCTTAATATAATAATTTTGAATAATTTTACGCCTAAAAATGAAAATACAACTTATTTAAATTGTAGTTACAATAAAATCTAAGAGAAATTACAATCTTTCTTGATTTTACGTGGAATAGAGGTTTTTAAGAGAAATTTGAACAAAACAATTAAATAATTGTAATAATCCTGTCAGAGATGTTGATTATGGTAAGATTATCTTTGTTCTTTAATAATATAAAAGTTTTATATATAAAGAATAAAGAAATTACCTTTTATTTCAATGATTTAATGTTTTGTAAGCATCTGAGGGGAAAACAGAGTAAAAAGAGCTCTATTTATAGTAAATAACTCCCTCCTAGAGTCCATCAGGCTTTTAGTAGACGTGCTCTGATGCTTTCCACTGGAATTTATCAATAGTTTAAGGTTTGGTGATGATTACATCATTATCAAACCATCCTACCTCATAATTACGCCATTATTTAAAGTTATCACTATAGCTTTAAGTTTGATGGCGTCATAGGCTTGAAAAAAGCCTAAACTTTGTGGATTTTATTATTATGAATCATATTCTAATATTATTCACCAGTTTTATCACTTATATGACTGTTAAGCTTAAAATAAGATTATAGTGAGTGATCTTAAATGATCAAATTTAAGATTAAACTTTTATCATGAATAGCTTTTAAGTTATACACGCTAAAGCTATTCTGAGAGTTTATTCTGATAGCTTGGAATGTCCTCATTACACAGTCAAGAGCATTTCATTACATCATTAAAAATCTATTTTTGATGATTTTTCTTGTAGCTCATCTTTTCTGTTGAAATTTAATATTTTAAACTTCAAACCATGATTTCAAGGGGTTATACCTTGAATATTATAATAAAAAATACATGATTATTCACAAATCAACTAGTAGAATCCAACTGTGTACCTTTTTTTAAGTTTGGACCACTTTCACAACAAAGTGGTCAACAGCTCTAATGATTTTAATCAATAATCCCTCACAGGTTTTAACCTTGTTTATAGCTTGTGAAATAAACTTCATTTCTGTATCCTTACAGTAATTACGTGGTGACTTTATTTTTTGTTCATCACTCTATCATGTATATTACAAAAGATATCAGCTAAAATCCTTGAATATATGTGTTGACCAAAAAAGTGCATATATTCAGCTTAACTCCTTAAGTATTGACTTTGGAGATTAGCTTCTTAATTTTTTTATATGTAGACTTGTATGGAAAATCCAATGGTACCATTTATTTTACATTATGCTTCATTGGTATTTGAAATAATTAAGGATTTATGTTTTTTATAAGGTATTATTACTTATAACTCATTAAATATTGACTTTACAGATATGCTATAAAAATGGTATATGTGTATTTTACCATGGGGAATCCAATGGTATAATTTATTTCACATGTTTATTCATTGGTTTTTAAGTTAAACCAGGTTTTATGCCTATTTATGGCATTTTTGTAGCTTTAAGGTAATTATTTTTAATGTATAATTATTTTAAATATTTCTTGTGACCTTTTTGGGTTTGTGGTCATATCTCAAAGGTTCACACTTCCATAAACAGGAATATAGGCACTTTCTCCCCAATCCCCAATTCTTTAAATTAAGCCTCTAAAATCAGAAATGTACAAATAGACATGATCACTTTCATTCATACTGATATTATTTAGCTCTTGATCAGCTTTCCTTACTTCATTGAGGGCACCAAAAAAGAGTCAATAACTGGGTTTCAAACAACTGCCAGTTATTGATGAGATAGGATGGGTCTTCATTGGAGATATTAGAGAGATATGGTTCAATCCATGTTCCAGCTCTACCAGTGAGAAATGAAGTTGAGTAAAGAACCTTCTTCCTGTCATAGAAGAGGTTTGCTGCATCATTACGGAAAATTAATTGACAGGGTTGGATAAATAATCTTAATGTATGGGCTTAAAAACCATCAAAAGAAGAAGGTGCCTTCACTTACGGAGTCTTGAATGCTGGGGCTCTTGAGTTGTCCCTGGGGGAAACTGCTTGAGTGAGTTGTCCCATGAATTGAGGCATTTACCCCATCATATTGGAAAAACTTGGTTCAGCTTGAGAGACAATAGGTTGATTATAAAGGGCTATATTTGGAGCTTCAGAAGCCTCAGGGGCACCTTCCACTTCAGTTTTCTCTTCCTCTTCCTCTTCTACATACTCCTCCCCCTCTTCATCTTCAGCTTCCCCTAATATGCGTCTAGGCCCTTTAGAAATACCAGGATAGCCACCCAACAAGCCAGATAATGATCTTGATCTTCTTGGATTCATACATCCTCTTCTGGAGGGTCCTCTGTCCAAATTTGCACTCAGTTGATGAGATCATGGTGTGTGTTCAAGAAGAGCCCTTGTTTTAGGACTGAGAACAGCTTGATTTCTTTGTGATCTTGTATTCTTGGATGGAGGGCTATGCTCAACAGTAATTTTGGAAAGTGAAAATAAGCTTGATCATACTTTGAGAACAACAAAGAAGGCAGGACCAACTCAAATCAAATGAGAATCTTGAGGAATCAATCGATTTCTTGAAGAACTTCAGTAAATGTCAATCAATAAAATCAATAAATTCAAATCAAAATAAATTATTTTATGAGGAATTCAGTCAATCAGTCGATATCTTGAAACATCAATGCAATATCTTGAGTAATCAAATTCAAATCAATCAATCAAAGCAGATCTCGAGGATTAATCAGCTATCTTGAGGAATCAAATCTTGAAGTGAAAATTAATATATTTAGGACTCCCAATCACAAATAACCAATCCATTCTTGATGAATCAAAAATCAAATAACAATCAATCCAAATCAAATAAAAAATCCTGAATTGCTTAATCAATTATCCATTGAATTCCAATAAGTCAAAGCCTGAATAACACCTGAATTCAAACAAAAAAATTAATTGAGAATTTTTCAAGAATTAAAAGTTAAATGAAAAAGTCAGAAAATAAAGAAATAATAAAGGTCAATTTTCAGATGAACAAAATGAATGAGATGAAAATTGATGAGAGTCATAAAATCATAAAATCATGAGAAGTAATAATTGATTAATGAGAGAAATAAATATAAATGAATTAAAATAAAGAAAAATTGTGAGTTAATTAATATAGCCTCACAGGGGCTCTTCTAAGTGAAGAGGGCCTGGCACTCAGTAAACTGGAACTCACTTATGGAGAGCTCAAGATGGGATAAGATGGAATACAATTAAGATTTTAATGAATATAGAATTGCTAATAAAATAAATATAAGAAAGCAGAAACAATAATAATAGTAAAGAATAAAAGAGCCAATCACAAACAAGTCCAAGTCCACTCTTTCAACCTGTCAGAAAGAAAGAGAAGATTCAATGAGGATATGGCCACCACAACTCTACTGAACAGGTGAAAAAATGAAAAGAACAACTTAAAACAAATAAATATAATAATTTAAAATTAAATAATAAGAATATTCACTAAATAATAAATAAAATATTTAATTAAATGGGGAAAAGTCCCCAGGGGGAGAAAGAGGGGCTGGTATATGTGAGAATTCACCAGCCCTGATCCAAAGAGTTAATTTTCTTGAGATGAATCTTCATTTGAATTTATTTGGATAATACAGCCCCTGTATGGATGTACAGGGTCTATACAAGAGGTGTGGTAGAGTTGGGTGATCATAATTCTTAAGTCTTGTGAATCCAAAGATTTATTTGGAATATCCAGCCTGTACCCATTTTGACAGTCTTTATTGATGAGCCAAGCTGTATGCATGTTTCAGAAAGAAGATTTTCTGAAACTGATTCCTGATACACATACTGTATTTGCTGGCTTGATGAGTATGAGTGGGTTCAAGGTTGAATACCCTCACCCCTGATAGTGGCTGTGACAGCTACCTTTCAAGAAAATGAACACTTTGAATTCTTTTTATACTTACACTTTTAATTATTTTATTAATTATTATAATCACCCAATTGTTTAGGAGTTCAACCAGTGATTTAAGAACACTAATAACCAATGTTTCTAAGTATTGAATCTCTTTTAAGAGATCTTTTTACCTGCTTTACCACTTTCAAGTCATGGCTATTACTTCAATTTGCATATTTTGAGGCACTTCATAGACTAATCCAAACAAGAAGTACATTCAGATACCCAAAAAAGCACATATTTGAAAATAAATATGGTAAGAGAAAATGAATAAGAAAAAATAAAATTATCATTTCTAGAAAGATAAAAGAGAACATGAATAACTTGAAATTATAATTTCAAATTCAATATTAAGTAATAATAAAATATTTGAAATTATCATGATTTTTGTGAAAGAATTATAAATTAAATTATAAAATTTCCATCACAAATGTAAATGTATTTTTTATTCTGACATTGGATTCCACATACAGTCTTACCTTGGGTCACCTCTGGGTGAAATTTCCAAAGCTGAACTGTGAATAAGCTTGAAATGTAGTCTTGAGCATCTCCTGTCTTAAATTATGAAATTAATTCTAATTCTAATTCATTTGCACCACATCCAGCTTTAACAAGAATATTATTTGAAAATAAGCTATTATCTGTAGCTTCAGAGCTATGAGTGACTGAAGAATACTCAATGAAATCGTGTTCATGTGTGAAACAAATTAATTCTAAACCTAAATTCAAGGTATGGGATTTAAATTTTTGTAATTTCAAAATTCAATTTAATTAAATTTGCAATAAAATAGTGTAATAAAGCTGTAGAAATAAGATGAAAATAAATTTTAAATACTAAGGGTTTGGGGGTACTAATCTTGGCTTAATGGGTGTCAGACTACCCCAAAGTTATTGAATCCAGTATCAAAATTTATGCAAAAGGTCATTAATTTTTACCTTTAATGGATTAAAAGGAGCTGTACATATGTGTTCTTGATAGAAACAATGGAAGTTTCAGCTGGTGGTTGGAGGTCAAAGCTACTATTATATAAAAAAAACCAAATTCATGTTAATTTTTCCAGGGGATCCCTAAATGCACTCATACATCCTTTGAGACTTCAAAGCCAGCTTTGACTCTTGAAAAAGTTGATTCAAAGGTATATAAATGTATAAAAATATAGAAAGTCAAGCTCTCTTTGTTTAAACCTAGCATTCATCAATTCCATATTTGAGCCTGCTGTGCTTACTATTAGTCCCACACACTTTTAAATCACTCTTTAACTCTATAAAAAAAATTTGACACTCTAAAAAATGGTATTTTTCCCATATTTTAACCTTTATGAGTAGTTGAATTACCTTTAATCCAATAAAAAAAATTACATCAATATCTTCATAAAAGGCTTAAAAGCTCTAGAATGTGGAAAATAACTATAGCTTTTTTGACTTTTACTGTCATATCATCTCTCAAACCATCCCAAACGTGAATCAGAGAATATAAGATCACTTTAAAATGTTTCACTCTGGTTATATTTAGACACTTTCTCTTCTCAAAAATGCTTCTTAGAGAGAGTGTTCTCATATTAATTTATTCAAATTATCTCCGCAATTAACTAATAAGCACTATTCTTGTAAAAATTATTTTTAATCCTGACATATATTTGATACATTCCTGTGTAAGATCTTTTTTTGTAAAAAAAGATATTCATATTTACTTTCTCATAAAAATTAATCCGAAAGATGTAATTTTGAAATTTTGAAGAACTTTTGGGAATACAATTTTTAATGGAATATACTGTAAGGTGTGGATATGAAACTTTGATTAAAAATCAAGTACTTTTCCTGTCCTCAAAATTTGTATAAGGTAAAATTCAGTTAAAAATAGTATGAAATATTATTTTTAAGAGAAAACACGCCAATTTTATTGTTTATAGCTTTATTAGTATAAAACAATAATATAAAAATTTATTGTTTTACCAACAATAAAGATTTATCCAAAAAATACTCTACAAGAGATATTTTAAGGCTACAAAAGAAATTTCTTCAAGAGCAATTTCAATTGGAATTAATTGAGCAAAGAACTGCAAGCAATTAATTAAAGAACAAAGTCTTTAAAAAGAATATTAAAGAGAAAACATGCCCAAAAGTGACCAGAGTGAATTTGGAAACAAAGTGACAAAGTTTACAGTGATGAAAGATGCTTTAATTCACTTTTGGGGTGGTTCAGGGGTAAAAATGATTATAAGAGTTACAAACAATGATTATAATGATTTTTTCACGTGGTTAAAAGGATTAAAATGATTTAAAAGTGATGGTTGGAATCTTTGATTGATTGGTTTAACAGTTTTAAACTAATTAATAAAAGGAAAAGATTCTAACATGAAGAGAAAAGTGGGGCAAAGAAGACATTCTTTTATAGCCATCAATTCTCTTACTCCAAAAGTAAAATTTACTCTTTTCAGTCGTGAAAAACAGTCTGACAACAGAAAAGCCAATTATGGCATCATTGAACCCTGGTTTAGGCCAAAAAAGGGCTGGTTTAAGCCATTTTTAGCCATTTTTAGCCATTTTAGACCCTTAAATCAGCCATTACTATAGCAATACCAGGCCTAGAGCCTTCAAAACACGTCAGAATTTGTGTCAGAGGCGTAGAAACCAGTTAAAACTGTTTTTATTATGATTGTTTTATCTTAAGGGTAGTTTTACCCTCTTGGCAACAGCTAAAACTACCCCAGTTGGTATCAAAACCTCATCATCAATTGAGTCCACAGACCCTGTAACTCAATTCCAGGCCAAAAGTGATGAAATTTTGCGTGAATTTTGACATCCCACGCCTGTAAGCAAGGAGTTTGGGGGTCTAGCTCCCCCTTAGAGCTGGAGTTCCTTTTCCCCCCCAAATTTAATCTTTCCAATTTATTTTTCCTTTAATTCCTCATCATGTATTATACTTATACTTTACATATGTAATTCAATTCAATTGTACAGTACAATACAGTAATAATTGACACCTCATATGTAAATCAAAGTTCACTTATGTAATACACGTGCACATTTTGACATTTCAATTGAATTCAATTGAAAATACTTCAATTCCTCATAACTTCTAAACTAAACACAACACCTCAATTTTAACACAAAAATTGATGGTTAACACCACATGTGGTGTGAATTAAATTAAGGTTTTGAGTATTTTCAACTTTTGTATTGAAAATACTAGAAACTTAATTTAAGCTTATTTAGAGTTGAGTTACAAGAATTTCACTCAGAGGTGACCCCACCTGATTTTTTATGAGGAATCCAATGGTGAAATAAATTTTATATGTTTATTTATTGGATAAAAAGTTATAATAAATTTTATTTAACTTTTTTCCAAATTTATTTATTTTTTCACAATTTTGTTAAAATTTCATTTTTACTTAATTTTTTCAAGTATAAATGTAATTTTATAATTTCAAAATTTGATGTAATTTTAATTTTAAACTGTAATTAATTTTTTATTTTTGAATATAATTTTATATTCATATTTTGATTTTTATTTTAATAATATAAATAAATTTATTTTATTTATATTAATATGTTAATTTTGTATTTGTGGTCTTTTGGGTATATGAAATTACCTCTAAGGCTCACATTCCCTCCCCCTAAAAAAGAATATTACTTTGTAATATTGGTATTTCTAGTGTGTCTGAATCTTCTGAGGAGTTTGGTAGCTTCTGGTATATCTTTTTCTTCTAACCATTCATCTTCACAAGTTGGGTCACTGTACCTAACAAGGTATTCCCTTACCTTCTTGGTTCTTAATTTCCTTTCTTTAAGAACTTTGGTAATTTTCTTAGCTCCAGATGTCTCAATAAGAGGTATAACTTGGGGAATCTTATTCCTCAAGGGAAATTTCTCAGCATCACTAGATTTATATGGCTTTATCAAGCTCACTGGAAATGTAGGGTGCTTATTGCTAAGTTCTTCAGATAACTCTACTTCAACAGCATTTTCTCCATGGAGGGCCTTAATCACAAAAGGTCCTGCAAAGGAGTCTTTCAACTTTTTACATCCTTTGATGTTATTGAAGTTAGTGGTGGATACAAGTACTAGGTCCCCCACTTTGAAATCTGGAGTTGCATGTGATTTATCCCATTTATCTTTAGCATATGCAAAAGAATCCTCCATGCATCTTACTGCATGCTTCCTAGCTTTGTCTAGCATTCCTTTGAAGCTAGCAGCTGTGGGATGTATTTCAATTAAGTCTTTCCTCAAGGAGTCTTGGGGTAACTTGGGGTTCCATCCTTTTTCTAGAATAGCAGGAGTCTGATTGGTACTAGCATGGATTGATGTTTTATATGCTAATTCCAGTGCTGGTAACAGAGTACACCAATCATGGGTAAATCCATCACAATCTTTGAATTCAAGGCCATATGCACAAAATCTTCTCACCATGTCCTCTAAGGTTTGGATCATTCTTTCAGCCAGGCCATCAGTTTGTGGGTGGTAGGCTGTAGAGAAAGACAGTTTAGTGCCAAATAATTGGTGAAGATTTGTCCATAGTGCTGAAGTGAATTTGGGATCTCTATCACTGATGATATTTGTAAATATCCCAGTCCATGACACTACTCTATTCCATATCAGAAGAGCTGTATCCATGGCTGTATCATCTTTGTGACATGGTAAAAAGATTGGAGTTTTACTGAATCTGTCCACAATTACTAGGCAAGCATTATAGCTCCTTTCACCTCCTGGTGGTAGGCCAGTTACCCAATCCATATGGACAATTTCCCAAGGTCTGTTTGGTTCTTGGATTTTCATCATATTTCCAAGTCTTTTGCCAGTGGATTTATTTGCCTTTTGGCATCTGTCACAGGTTTTGCAATACTCTGCAACATCTTTTTGCCACATTGGCCACCATATGCAGGTCTTCACTTTCTCTCTTGTTCTGTCTTCAGAAAGATGTCCTGAAAAGGGACTATCATGGCATTCTTTCAGTACAAGATTGATTAATGACCTGTCTACAACTGTCATGACACATGTGTGCTTGGTTCTGTGGTAAATTATACCATCCAGTAGGTGAAATCTTCCTTCATTATAAGATTTTCTCCATACTTCATCCAAGGCATGTATTAGAGAGTTGTCTTTACAGTCTTTGTTAAGTAATTGGCATAAGATGCTACAATTCTTATCTTGAGTGTAACTATTTCTGACTTCTTCAAAGAAGGTGGTGTTCAAGTCTGTAACACTTATTCCTTCTATTGGAATTTGTGGTGAAGCTTCTTCTGGAACATAAGCAGGATTATCAATGTTATTTGGTAATGGCCATCTGCTTAGTCCATCTGCATTCTTATGAATATTCCCATCCTTATGAACAATAGTCATATTGCCTCTGTATTCTTGTATGGCTATTTGCCATCTGAGCATGTGTCTGTTAGGTGTTTTCATGTTCAAAAGTGATTTCACAGCTGTACAATCTGTTATTACTTCAAAAACACATCCCTCTAAGAAATAGTTCAATTTCTCCAAGGCCCAGACAAGGCATAGACATTCCATTTGACTTGCTCCATATCTGGCTTCAGTTGGTTTGATTTGCCTGGATATGAAACATATTGGTCCTTCTACAGGTTTGTTATTTATGATCTGAACTTGGTGAAGTGCAGCACCTAGTCCATCCCCTGATGCATCAATATACAGTTTGAAAGGCAATTTAAAGTCTGGCATCAGTAAGAGTGGAGCAGTGGACAATGCTTCTCTTAGAGATTCAAAAGCTTTGACTCTGTCAACAGTCATCTCAAATACTGTGTCTTTGTCACACAACTTATAAAGTGGTCTTGCTATGGATGCAAAGTCTTTAATGTGTTGCCTGTAATATCCTGCAAAACCTAAGAATGACTGAATTTCCTTCTTATTCTGAGGCATGGGTTTTAACAATACTGCTGCAACTTTGTTTTTATCAATTCCAAGGGACAAGCCAGATACAACATGTCCTAGTGCCTTAAGTTCTTTAAATCCAAAATGACATTTCTTCAAGGAGATTTTCATGTTTACTGATTGGATTTTTGCCAAAACTCTTGATAATCTGTACATGTGCTCCTCCCAATTCTTTGAACAGATAATAATGTCATCAATGTAAATGATTAACCATCCCTCTGAGAGTTCTTCAGGGAAGATTTCATTCATCATTCTTTGGAAGTGTGAAGGTGCATTTTTGATACCAAAGGGCATCCTTAAGTATTCATACACTCCACAATGAACAATAATTCTCAAGTATTTTCTTGCTCTTGGTGTTACCACATTTTGATGGAATCCTTTAAGGGCATCCATAGTGGTTATATACACTGCTTGAGATATTTGAGTAAGGGCAATTTGGATTTTTGGTATTGGGTATCTGTCTGGAACAGTGTAAGTGTTCAGAGCTCTAAATTCCCCAACCATTCTGGATTTTCCATTATGCCACGCCACTATGACTGGTGTAGTTATTTCTACTTCCTCATTGTGGCCTACTTTTCTTATTACACCAAGGTCTAGAAGTTCTTTGATATGAATTTCTAGAGCTTCTCTTGATTTTGGACTTGCTGGATAAGCAGGTCTTCTTAAGAGTGGTGGATAAGGTCTCTCAATGTTAAGAATGATGTCAACTTCATGACCAATAATTGCTCCCAGAGGTTCTTTGTCTGTAGCAAATGCTCCTTTGTGGTCATACAAAAGGGAAGAAAGTTCATTTTCTTGTTTATCAGTCAGATGAAGGCTTATCTCAGCCTCATTTAACTGTTCAGACTTGAATTTTTCTAACTCTAAGTTGACTGGTGATACTTTGTTTACTGTAATTTGTCTTTTAAATGGTAAAAAGGCAAATTTCTGGCGCTTATTGTCCCCAATTGTAAAGTATCTGTCTTTGTTATTATGTAAATCTATCCCATACATGATTAAATAGTCATTTCCCAATATAAAATGGGTACTAGAGCAATTTTCCATAACAACAAATTCAACTGTGATCCTTGAATTCCCATTTATGTGTGGAAATATGACATTGGTCTCAAAGATTCCCAATGCTTTCATTGGGTTACTTGCACTGTTGAGTTTTATACCATCAATTGGTAACAATTGGTCTTCAAAATTTGGCACACAAGTCTTAAGAAAGGATTTTCCAACACAAGAGCAGAAGGCTCCTGGGTCAAGTAAAAGTTTGGTGGGCTTGTTGTCAATCACCACTTATGTTATACAGGAGTTACCAGCTGTATAACCTTTTCCTCTGTTTGGTTTTGTCTTCATAAGTTGTGCATCTTGAACTTTTGATAAATCAACTTGACCATTGCTCAATTGTGGTAAGTGGGAATAAGATTCCATGATGTCAAAAGTGGCATTGATATTTTCTATATCTTTTGAAGATTCAGAAAATATGGATGACTTATCATCTGAATTGTCTTCAATTATGTCTTCTTTTTCAACATCTGGTTCCTTTTCAATGTCAATTTCATTGATTTTCCCCCTCTTTGGACATGTATTGGCTAAATGGGTGGTGCTTTGGCAAATATGGCATTTTCTGACTGTATCTGCAGATTTATATTTAATATTACTAGAATTTTCTTTGGGGTTTTTGTCCACAGAATCTTTCCAAGGTGTATTAAACCTTGTTTTGAGATTCACCCTACTAGAACCAATTTTGGTTCTGGTGGTTACTTCTTCTAGTATATTGATAATATCTTCTGCTGAAGATTGTTCAGTAGTCCTGCTTTTGACAGCATGCTCTAAGTCACCTCCACATTGCCTCAGAATTTTTCTATGGATCATAAATTCTGACATGTCAGGATATAATGCTGTTAATCTGTCCTTTTGTTGGCAAAACCATGGTAAAGCTTTGTCTTTATCAGCATTAAATTTGGCAGATTCAAAGGCTGTTTCAACTTTAAACCTCCAAGCATCATTTGCCCATTTGTTGATGATTTGGGTTTTCCACCAAGTCCAACTCTGGTGTCCATGTGCTTGTCTTATTTTGATGTACCATCTGTGAGCTGATCTGGTAAACAAGGTGTTAAACCTGGCTGTTACCAATCTGTCTGGTAATTCAAAATCTTCTTTGATCATGTCAATACCTCTAATGAATTCCATATGGTCATACTCTCCTTCACCACTGAAGTGAGGCCATTCTTTAAGTTTTGGAACTTCTTTCAAGAGTGCTTGGCCCATTGATGGTTCCAAGTTATGAAAAGAAGTGGATAATTCATTTTTTAATTGTGAATTATCAGGATCCAATACTTGTGGATTTGAAATTCTTGTGCCCTCATTTTGATTTAGAGGTGTAGACATTCTTGGTAAGGTGTTCAGTATTTGTTCAATGTCATTCATTTTACTGTTGCTACACCTTTGGGAATTTCTGTATTCATGTTGAAAGCTTTGTATTAAATTTATTATTTCAATTTTATACATGTCTTCCTTATGTGTCAGTTCTTGCCATAACTCTGTCTGTCTTGTATTATCAGAAGTGACTTGGTTCAATTTCATTCATAATTTTGATACTTCTTCTTGTGAAGCATCAAAACACTTTTTCAAGGCAATGGTATATGTTTTTACTTCAGTAAATGAATTTGAAATGTCATCAAGGACTTTCTTGTTATCTGTTTTGATAATATTTATGGCTTGTTTAATTCTTGTTTCAATCATGTCATCAATATTGAATTTAGAATATTTATCTGTTAATTCTTTAATAATGGCAGATTGTTCATTTATTTTAATGTTAGAAGAATTGTCATTATTAGAATTTTTAATTGTTCTTAAAACTTTTTCAAAACACATAAGTGTTTCATTAATTTGGCACAGACTCAGGTTGTTTGTTTTAATGTTGTTACAAATGGTGTCATTTTTATCAGAAAGATGTTTTTTCACGTCATTTATAGCATTATACAACTCTGGGATGGAATCAAATATGTCAGAAATCATTTCTGGAACCTTAATCTGGCTTCCTCCTTCTTCTGTAATTCCATCATGGTTCTGGCCATCTGAAATACATTTTCCATGGCATCCTGCTGAATCTTTGGGATTCTGTAGCCCTGGCTGTAAGGTTTTGGGGCTGGTGCCTTCCCTTTGCCCTTGTTTGGAGTTTGTGGCTGCTTTTTCACCTTGGAATTGCTGCTGCTGGCCACTGGGGCTGTTTTTGGCACTGGTTTGGGTGGTGGAGGGTTGTTTTTCCTCCATTCTAGTGTCAAAAGCATCATGTTTTTCTTCTCCATCAATGGATGCCATCCATTGAGCAATTTGCAAGTGTTGGGATGGCCCAAGAATTTTCTTACTGTCAGGTAAGAATTCATGCAATTCTTCCACAGGTCTGCAAGGATCTGGTACTCTTTGAATTGAAGTGCATTGTTGTATGCACTGTGGCTGGCTTTGTATATGTCCACAGAGGCTTGTTGTGGCGGTGTCAGCTCTTTTTGAAGGTAAAATGGTATTATCAGCTTCAGAATGACCCATTTTAGTTGTTTGGAAGTCATCAACTGACCCTTTTCCTTCTGTACCTGGTTGGCCTCTGCCATAATCACATCTATTACCTTTTTGGGAGCTGCTTGAGGGGTTGTAGCTGGCTCCTGACCTGGTTGAAGGCATAATTATGGTTAAAAAAGGCTTAAAATAGTATTTTTACGTCAAAAACTTACTATTGGCCAAATTTTTAGCTTTCTGAAGGGTATTACTTATGTCCAAGTTAATCAATTCAGAAGATATTGGTTCAGGCTGGTTATTTTGAGTCACAATAACAGTACTATTATGATCAGAATTAACAGTACTGGCAGGGATAATGCTGGTTACTGTTGAGGCTGTTTCAATGTTTTCTTGTCTTACCACATTGTCAGACACTAAAATTAATGAAAAAGCCAATTAATTAAGTAAAAAAAAGGTTATTTCAAAAAAGAAATAAAAATATAAGCCTCACTTATAATATGAAAAAAAGTTATTTTTTATGGATTTTTTGAATTATAAGTATTTTTTATATGTTTTTAAATTTTTCAATATAAGAAAAAAGATTTAAAAAGAGTAAAAAAATATGTCACAGGTAAAATATCACGGCTGGGCCCCCAAATGTAAGGTGTGGATATGAAACTTTGATTAAAAATCAAGTACTTTTCCTGTCCTCAAAATTTGTATAAGGTAAAATTCAGTTAAAAATAGTATGAAATATTATTTTTAAGAGAAAACACACCAATTTTATTGTTTATAACTTTATTAGTATAAAACAATAATATAAAAATTTATTGTTTTACCAACAATAAAGATTTATCCAAAAAATACTCTACAAGAGATATTTTAAGGCTACAAAAGAAATTTCTTCAAGAGCAATTTCAATTGGAATTAATTGAGCAAAGAACTGCAAGCAATTAATTAAAGAACAAAGTCTTTAAAAAGAATATTAAAGAGAAAACACGCCCAAAAGTGACCAGAGTGAATTTGGAAACAAAGTGACAAAGTTTACAGTGATGAAAGATGCTTTAATTCACTTTTGGGGTGGTTCAGGGGTAAAAATGATTATAAGAGTTACAAACAATGATTATAATGATTTTTTAACGTGGTTAAAAGGATTAAAATGATTTAAAAGTGGTGGTTGGAATCTTTGATTGATTGGTTTAACAGTTTTAAACTAATTAATAAAAGGAAAAGATTCTAACATGAAGAGAAAAGTGGGGCAAAGAAGACATTCTTTTATAGCCATCAATTCTCTTACTCCAAAAGTAAAATTTACTCTTGTCAGTCGTGAAAAACAGTCTGACAACAGAAAAGCCAATTATGGCATCATTGAACCCTGGTTTAGGCCAAAAAAGGGCTGGTTTAAGCCATTTTTAGCCATTTTTAGCCATTTTAGACCCTTAAATCAGCCATTACTATAGCAATACCAGGCCTAGAGCCTTCAAAACACGTCAGAATGTGTGTCAGAGGCGTAGAAACCAGTTAAAACTGTTTTTATTATGATTGTTTTATCTTAAGGGTAGTTTTACCCTCTTGGCAACAGCTAAAACTACCCCAGTTGGTATCAAAACCTCATCATCAATTGAGTCCACAGACCCTGTAACTCAATTCCAGGCCAAAAGTGATGAAATTTTGCGTGAATTTTGACATCCCACGCCTGTCAGCAAGGATTTTGGGGGTCTAGCTCCCCCTTAGAGCTGGAGTTCCTTTTCCCCCCCAAATTTAATCTTTCCAATTTATTTTTCCTTTAATTCCTCATCATGTATTATACTTATACTTTACATATGTAATTCAATTCAATTGTACAGTACAATACAGTAATAATTGACACCTCATATGTAAATCAAAGTTCACTTATGTAATACACGTGCACATTTTGACATTTCAATTGAATTCAATTGAAAATACTTCAATTCCTCATAACTTCTAAACTAAACACAACACCTCAATTTTAACACAAAAATTGATGGTTAACACCACATGTGGTGTGAATTAAATTAAGGTTTTGAGGATTTTCAACTTTTGTATTGAAAATACTAGAAACTTAATTTAAGCTTATTTAGAGTTGAGTTACAAGAATTTCACTCAGAGGTGACCCCACCTGATTTTTTATGAGGAATCCAATGGTGAAATAAATTTTATATGTTTATTTATTGGATAAAAAGTTATAATAAATTTTATTTAACTTTTTTCCAAATTTATTTATTTTTTCACAATTTTGTTAAAATTTCATTTTTACTTAATTTTTTCAAGTATAAATGTAATTTTATAATTTCAAAATTTGATGTAATTTTAATTTTAAATTGTAATTAATTTTTTATTTTTGAATATAATTTTATATTCATATTTTGATTTTTATTTTAATAATATAAATAAATTTATTTTATTTATATTAATATGTTAATTTTGTATTTGTGGTCTTTTGGGTATATGAAATTACCTCCAAGGCTCACATATACCCTCAAAAAATCTCAATTACAGTAAAATTAATTTATGTTTTATTTATGGTTAATATTAAAATTTTGAGATCTCAATGTGTGACTTGGGAAAAATTGAAGTTTATAGTGTTAAATTCTTTAGATTTTGCACCCCTATCAAAGACATAGTTTTTTTTTATGCTCCAAATGATCGTGTTATTTTTATTTTTGAATTTTTAATATTTTATAGTTTATTCATTTTTTTAGTTACTAGTACCTTTCAAAGATGACATCATCTGAGGATTTGCTTCAATTTTACATTTCCCCGGCTTAAATTTTCCCCCTTATTAGCATTCTAATTCTACTCCAGTAATCCTATGGAGTTCAGGTCCCATGAATTAGAATCTTTATCTTTGAGCTTCCTTACATCATCTTAGTAGCCAAGTTGATATAGTAGAATCTCTAAATACATGTAAGAATTATTATTGATATATTCTTCTTTTGGAGATTGTCTGAAGCCGATATGGACTACTTTTTCTGATTAATAAATTGATTTCCTTCACAAGCCTATTGATTTTTCTTACTTCAAACTTTCTTTTTATGCTTTCAATCCCTTTGTGTCTTTTTCAAGCCTGATATAGTCAAATATAAAGTGAGAAATTGAAATCAATGACTTTTGATTTTTATTCTGAGAATAATAATCTTGTATTCAAGATATGTACCAATTTATTATTCATAGAACTAAACTTCCTCTGTGAAATTTGTAATATGTCTCAGCTCACTATTATGAATATTATTTCTTTATTACTAAAATATCTTTGAAAATATTTTCCACTTTAAATTATTAATCTTATTATTATCAGATATTTTGTATTTTCAGTGGCTCCAATCTTCAAGAAAATTCAAATAAGTATTTTCTTTCTTTATTTTTTTCGTTCTAAAGCTCAAGGAACTTCTTTTTCTGGAAGGGTATTGATGTGTGAGCTTCAAAAACTGGTCACAAATACCTAAGAAGTATGAATATTGGCTTGTATATGGACAAAAAAATTATTTGGGGAAATTAAAGGAATTGTTTGTTCTTTAAAATATTAAATTTAATTTTCGTAACTTTCAATTTGAAGCAGGATGTAAGTAATTTAATCCCGATTTTATAATGATTGACTTTGGTTTCTATGTAAGCCTCTGAATCTTTTTTAATTTTATATTTACGCATAAAGAGTGTATTAAGGACAATTTGAAGAGACCATACTTTCTTTATTGTAATATTTTAATCATCTTTTATGAAAAAAGGCTTATATATTCCGCTGAGTAGAGAAATTTATAGCTCCGATGTTTTTGTAAAAGGAGCACTGTGGATGTGGTCAAAAAATAGTAAGTTATTAAGAGTTTCTTGCCCTGAGGTTTTGTGTAAAATCAAAGTCAGACTCTTTATTGACAATTTCTGGAACAACAGCCTCTTTAAGAGTAACTTGAGATTTGAGCTCCATTTTTGAAAATTTGAGATCAATTTATAACTAAACTCTTAGTGATCAAGCAACTCCTCATAATATACTTTTTTTAATTCAAAAAATTGTTAGAATTGAATTTTCAAATTTCCTTTTATAAAGGTACTTTTATGAAGAAAAAATTTATTTATAGAACTTCTCCAAGTAATTTACTTTTATTTTTTAGGGAACAAACACTAAAATCTATACTTGCAGATAGATGACATTTGAATATTCAACCTTTCTTTCTGAATCTTCTTTACCAGTTTTCATTTTCCAATTTTGGTGGATGAGATTTTTAAAATGAATCTGCCTTTTATTGTCTCTATGAAGAGAGATAAGAAATCTAAGTCACCCATGGTATGCATATGCACACTGAAATTGGCCCCCTAACTGATGTTATATTTTTCTATGAACCTCCTGAAAATATTAATATTAATCAGGAGTTCCATGACTGCTCTTATGATAATATAGTAAAATAAATCATCATAACCACACATCAATAAATTATTTCTTGATCATTTTTCTTAGTTGTTATATACTACTACTAATATAATAGTGAGAAATAATTGTCCACCAGAATAAATTGAATGAATCTTGATAATAAAAATGTTGATTCAAACAATAGAGAAATAATGCAATGAATAATTATATTTTTCAAGAGTAATCATGTAAATTTATTGAAGAAAGCTTCATAATTTAGAGGAGAAACCTTAACAATTTAAAATACAATACTAACTAAAGCTTGAAGAATGACCTTGTAAATATCTTTAAGAGTGATTTTTATGGCTTATTTGTAGATTAAAATAATAAAGAGTAGATGAAATATAATTAATAACAAAACTGCAGTTTCAACAATATTCAAAATAGTAATATTATTTCATCTTAATTTATTTCGAATTTATTGAAAGATTAAAAAACTGGACAATGACTTTGTAACTAATATAGAATATTATCTTAAGGATATGTTGAGCTTGCTGAATAATGATGATAAATATAAGAAAAACGTAGCAAATTTAGGTGTCTTTTAATCCCACTACATCTAACTGAGGACTTAAAGGGCTTTATCTGAAATAGAAATAAGTTAGTTAGAAAATAAATTGAAGTTTTTTTTTAATTATTTTTAAAACATTTTTTTGTGTAAAAACATCTTAACTACCTAATAGTGGGATTTTATATGGATACCAACACATTTATGGTTTATTAATAATTAATTTATCACTTAAAATATTCTCTTATCCAGAAAGAGACATTTATCAATCAAATTTACAGAATTATTGGAAATTTAATCACATTTTGTGATTTCTGTTAATTTTTAAAGATTAAGTGTTCCATGTGAAATCATCAAATATTGATTGTAAGTAAGGCTTTTAATTATGAACTCATGATTATTTTAAGTTTCAATTAAATATCACAAAACTATACAATGTTCCTTTGAATTTTACAGTTATTAATTGATAATTATATTTTTTCTGAATTTCTGGTGTTTTACCTCATTTTCTATATGATTCATCCTCATAGTGTTATAACATCTGGTTTCCAGAAGTTAATTCCATTGATAGAAGTCCTTAAATGGTTTAATTGATCTATTTTGGCCACTTTATAGTAAATTATCAATAAAAGACATGTTAAAAGGAGTCATATGCACTCATTGCCTCCTTTAAATGTCAAAATAGCAGCTTATTTGCTGATTTATCATGATTTGATGGGACTTGGCCCTATTAACTACATTCCCAAAAGGTCTTAATTGACAAATTATGTCATGATAAGCCATGTATATGATCCCTGTAGCTTTCCATTCCTCAGAGGCCTCAGAGGACTGTTACCATGGCTCTTTTCACTGTCCTTTGCCCCCCTTAGCTATTTTTAAATAAAAAGGTTGATTCATGCCTTAATACTGATATTGATTATGAGATTAAAAGTATTTTATGTAGAAATAAATTGGTTTCAAGCTAAAAAAAAATTAATAACACCAAATTTAGGGTGTATTTAACATTGTATTTTTCAGAATCCCATTATTATTATGTAAAAATGCAATAAGAAAAGATTTACACAATTTTTTATATTTGACATTCATCATAAAATGTTGAATCATTTCCCATTTAAAACCTAATAGAGTTTTTTTAAGCTTATACAGCTTATTGAATTACTTTGGGTGAAAATTCATGTATAATCCAAATCTCATCTTAAATACATGGATTAACTTACTTTAGAAAATTCATTCATCTCATTATTTGTAAAAAAATGATTACTTCTGAATATGAACATTACTATTTGATGTTGAATATTCAAAAAAGCTATTTTGAGGGGTTTATGGCTTATTTTTGTATATAAAATATGCCTCAAGGCTCACAGATACCCTAGTGTATGTATTTCTTCATTTCATGCACAATTTTGAAATTTTATTTAAACTTTAACATCACCAAATCCAAATTTTAATCTTGAAAACCTGCTTCAAGAAAATTGCCTGACACTTCATATAGAAAAATTCTTTTATTTTTTCAAAAAAATAGTAAAATAGACTTATGAATAATGATATCTTCACTTCCAATTTCATATTTTAAAATGAATCAACTATGAATATTCCATAAAGGATGTTGGTATGTATTAAGAGTATCAATTTCGATTAGAAATGTATCTATTGGGGGTAATCTATTCATTCAAATCAGTATTTTTATTTTATAGTTTAGAATGGGTGATTTTAAAATTCAAACTAATTTTATAAATCATCACTCAACAGTAAACTACCTCTGGGGGTAGTTTTTTTGGAAATTTGATTTAGAAATAAATCATGGAATTCTATTTTTTTCATTTCTTCAAATTTCTTTGTAGCCTCATTATTTTTTTTAATTTTAGAAATGACTTACTCAATTATTTTTATTTTTATTATTTCCAAATTCACAAACTCAAATAAAAGCTGAATGCATTTCTCAGACTAAAGCTGATTTTGAAGTTAAAAAAAATCAAAATAGAAGAAAATGAGATGAAGACGAAAAACATGATAACTAAATAAATAACTAATTTTTTGCATAAAGAAATTCCAAACACATTTAAGAGTATATGTAAAATCTGAAGAAATACAATGGTAAGTATTTATTGTACTAGCAATTTCACCTTGCATAGGGCCTTTTTTCAAAAGAAAACACAAATTAGGGATGTAAAAAATGAAACAAGGATTCACAAAACTGATAAAATTGCAAGGTATATTTAACCAAAAATATCAAGGAGGCTAGTTTGAATTTGGATGGATACAAAATTCAGAAACAATGGAAGACCTACATGATAAAGTCTAAAGATGTAAAAAGAGAAGCAATATCAACTGTAGTGGGTTTCACCAATGGTTTCTAAGAATTTTTAGAAATATCTCAATCATGAATTCTCATTTCCCATAAGAGGGAAATTATTAATGGAGAAAAGGCCAATTTTAATTCTTTGGAATGAAATTGCACACATTCTAGGTACATGGAAGCTCAAAAGGATCAAATAAGATGTCACTATAAGTCGTGATTAATTTAATTTTAGAGGGTGTGAATAAAGAAAGTTTAATTATGGGTTAAGTACAAAAAATAAAGATGATTTGACAGAAAGAAACATAGTAGGATTATAATGGATCAAAAATAAAAATCAAAAATAACCAAAGTAACCAAAGAATTCAATACAATCAAAAAAAAATTGAAAGAAAAAATATGCTGATAGTGATTCAAATATGGAAAAATCAGTAAGATATAAAAATAAGGGAGAAATCACTTTGCCTTCAAAAACCCTTGAATTAGATTTAAAAGCTTGAGGAACAAGGGAGAAATTTACCAAAATCTTATCTTCAAAAGTAATATACCTTCATCTCAGAAATAAAGGATTTTTTTTGAAAAAAGGCATTATTGAGAAATTAAATTGGGCTAAAACCGCTAAGAATTGAAAGTAAATTTTGACCTGCATATTTAGATATTCATAAAGATGTTGAAATATATCAATTTGAAATAGAGCCAAAATTGGAAGAATCTGTAAAAGAGAAAAAAAGTAGGCATAGAAAAAGGAAAAATTCCATATTACCATTCAGGTACACATGGAATCAATACGGCTATACAATAAAAAAAGAATGATTTCAAATAAAATCTTCAAAAAAGATCTTCACAGCGTCAGCATTATTTAGATCCTTGAATTTACTCATAAATTTTTTCTTTTCATACTTCTTATAAATCTCTTTCTACTCAAATTTGGGAGCTAAGTCTATGTTATATCAGTCCTTTGAATTGAGATTATAATTAATATTTTAGCTTTGAGCTGCTAGAGTAAAGTTAATATTGAAGTGCAATAAAAAAAATGGGAACATACCAGCAGTGAGCCTTTGAGATATGACCACATATCCAAAAGAAATGTCACAAACCCTCATATATTTTGATGTTAAAAAGTCTAAGTAACTATACCTTAAAATCATTTTCTTGAGAATGATACTAATTATTAACGAGAAATAAGGATTATATCCTTAACAAATAATATGCTTTGATTGATGTACAGAAACTTCAAAGAAACTTTTAAGAACGTCAATTCAAATAATTGCCAATTTATTGTAGGAAAAATACTTAAATAGGTACAAATTCCTGTTTATCATGAAAATTGATAAGCTCAAATTTGAGACAGACCCAACCATTAAATTTCAAATCCAAATTTACATCAATTTCTCTTTTAATGAAATATCTGTAAGCCCAATAGCCATTTAGATACCTGGATATTTGGACCTGAGAGAATCAGGGTATATATTGATTGTTTTTAGCTTCTACTTTTTAACATATACAGCTTAGATTTATGATTTAAAAAAAAATATCACTTAATTACTGTCATAAAACAGTTATTAGCTTGATCTAAAGTCTTTTAAATAAATATATGAGAAATAGAGAGAAATTGATCAAAATAATCATAACAGTTGACCACTTTGAGTCAAAAGTGGCCCAAGCTTCAATTAAATTATGTATTTATACTCTAATAGCTCACAAGTAAAGAATTATGTAGTTTTTATCATAATTATCAAGGAATAAACTTGAGTTATCATATTTTGAAGTTTCAAATAGTAAATTTTCACAGAGGAGACTGATTACAAGAATATTCACCAAAGATAGAGTTTTCATGATGTAATAAAATCCTCTTTTTCTATTGGTAATGACATGCAAAGGTACCTGAATCCACTTTTATATTTGCATTGCATGTAAAAGCTTTAAATTTATTCATGATAAAAACTGACGAACAAAATGATCAACTTTTGCTTATCGAAAATTATCATGATATCAGTCTTAACGCTTTTAAAGAGATAATATTGATCAAAACTGGTACTTAAATGTTTTAGCTTCCACAATCCACAAAATATACAAAAAAGTATAGATTGGAACTAATTTACTTTCCTTTCTCATGATATTTTTTTAATTATGTTTTGTCTTTTGATTTTATAAACTTATAAAATTAACTTAAGGTAACCTACCCAGTATTTTTTATATCAAAAAATCAAAGTTTCCATACTTCAATGTTATCAGGATACTAGAAATGTTAATTAATGTTTTCAGTTTTAATATCATATTTGGAGATTAGTTGATGAATATCAAAACACTAAGATTAATTCTTTGTGTAAAGAAATACCTAGGAACAATATTTTTGGCAAAAAAAATATTGGTAAATTTTAAGAATACTCATGAAAGGCCAAGGAACTTAATTAAAAAATGCAACTTTGTTGCATTAATACTCGTAAAGGAATGTCAAAAAAACCCCTCATTATTGGACGTATATAATATGGATTATTCAACTCGAGTTAATGTTAATCAAGAAATTTCCTAATTTTTTACTCTCTACTTTTAGCATTTGTGTATCTGAAACTATGAATTGGTCTTGAAAGTAAATTACGCCAAGAATAAATCTGTACGCTTGAGAACATTCTCAGGAGCATATCAAATGTGATAATAACAAATCAGGTAGTGAATGGTTTAAGAAGGATATAATGATTGGTGTACATTAAATTTTATCATAATTTTTTTCATTACAAAGTAATAATGCAGGTTTCAAATAGTCGTCTGCTTCTATTCCTAATCTTCGTATTATCGAAATTGTCTCTATTTTTTTAGTATTCCGAACTTTTGAATGCTTATCGATTACCATAAGATGGTGACATTTGGTTGAAGTCCGCATTATCTACATGAGGTTGCATTTAAGATTTTGTGCAATAATATAGTTTTCTCTGTAAGTTTTGCAGAGCTTTTTGTCCTCTAAGGGTAGCAGTGTCACTCTTTTTGCTAGTGAGATTAAATATGAATTTGGCTAAAAGGAAGGATAAAAGTTTCTTGCAGGGTTTTAATTCAATTATTGATATGTTAAATCCTTAATGTAACTTAACAGTTAGCTTTAAATTCCCTTCAAAGAATTATTTCTCTTGAAAGGAGCTCATTCGATTTATATAATATTTTACAGTTCGCTTACAAATTTCCAATTTCTCACTGTCGGAGTTTTTGGCTCCGAGATTTCCAGTGTATTCCTTCCAGAGTCTAGTTACTTCTGCATTGATAGCCCAGCAAACTCAGCCTTTCATAGTCTGTATTCCGGAAAAGCACTAAGAGCAGTGTTAGAAGCAGCCTTAGAGAAATTGAGATTTACGGTACTTCTGAGTCTTTCCTGGGTAAGCTACCAAGCATTCAGTCAAAATTTAGCCAGCTATTAGAGGCTTGAACTGAAATTTTTTAGTGAGTTTTGGATTTATTCACAAATTAATTTAAAATTTTAGTAAAAAAAAGCAAGCATCACCAAGATGACGCCCTCAGAACGAAATTATTGCTATCTTGAGGAAGAACGAGGTACTCTCCATGCAACTCAAGAAAATTCTTCAGGGGATCTAGAGCATAATTTTGATCCAGCCTGTCTGGAAACTAGTCTTCAGGAAAACCATCCGAAAACGCCCACACTAAATGAGTCTGAAGTAAAAAGCCTCCTTCATCCTCACTCTGGATCTGGCCCACCCTCGAACGCAGAGCAAGAAAAGCATATGCCACACGCCTCCTTCAAATGGCAGGACCGTTGGCTTTGGGAACTGATTTGCATGCTCATCGGCCTCGCTTCCCTAGGGACAAACATGACGCTACTTAGCTTTATCAATGGTAAGGCCCGCTCATGGTGGACGTTTCCCATCAAGCCCAACGGTGTACTCTCTGTCTTTGGGACGATTACAAAGGCAGCCTTCATGTCGTCTGTCACCGGATGCATAGGCCAGCTCAAGTGGCTTCACTTTGCCAATGGCTCACATCAGTTATTCCACCACCAATTGTTTGACAACGCAAGTCGAGGCCCCGTGGGTTCGCTTGTCTTCTTGTTGTCTCTAAGAAAAATGCAGGCAGCATGGGTCACCTCATTGGCTTGTCTTATCACTATTGCCGCTCTGGCAGTCAATCCGTTTATGCAAGAAATTCTCAGCTACCCCACAAGGTCTGTTGTCACCGGGACTCCTGCTTGGACTACTGCTGCAAATGCATACGATAATGGTCACTGGACCATAACTGGAGGATTCGATCCAGGTAAATTCTCAATATAGCCCTTTAATCAAGCCAAAACTCACATTTTTCTGTCCTTCTCAGAGCTTACTGACGACTTGATGCAAGGGGCTATTATTTCCGCCATCTTTAGCCTTTCTAACCAGACCTCCCACCTCTTGAACTGCCCTGAAGGTAACTGCACGTGGCCAGAGTTCACCACCCTCGGGGTCTGCTCAAACTGCCAGGATGTCACAAATCTCTCCACGAAAAGTTGCACCGACGAGTCCATCAGCTGGAACCAAGCCCCAAGAACATGTAACTACACCATGCCGATAGGAAAGATCTTGAGTGCCACGGCGGGTCCAGGCAAGCTTTTTCAGGGACTTGGGGAGATTTCTGAAACATTCTTTCTTATAGAGATGATTCCTTCATTATTATGTCTGTAACGATAGCCGGAAGCGCAAACTACTACTATACCAAGCTCAATTCTACCGTTTCTTCACCAAACACAGTTACAAAAGGCAGAGACGCAATAATATCAAATATTGACATTCTTCGAGTCACACAACAGGGCAGAATTGGTATTCCAGAAGATGCTCTGATTGTAGAATGCCTTTTGCGATGGTGCATACGCACTTACGCCGCGGCGCTCAAACCAGAATCAATTTTTGAACCACAGTTGAAAATAACTAAGGATCTGTTCTGGGGTGACATGAAGAGTGGCCGGCGTATGCATGTGGATCTGAACTCCAAACAGGGTGAGAACTATACGATGAGCATTGTTGATATGGAGGGTACGCAAAGAATGATCTCAGCACTCTTCACGACGAGTATGGCCAGCCAGTTGAGCCGTATCGAGGTAGATAAAGGCTTTAGCATTGCAGCGGTACTCTCCAAAAGCCAGAATATCCCGAACATATTGGAGGCAGTCGCAACTAGTATGACGAATAGGCTACGAGCCGGCCGTAACTTGACCAAAATCTCTGGACAATCATGGACTAATGAGACGTTCATCCAGGTGGACTGGCCGTTTTTCGCACTTCCGTTCTCGCTATTTTTGTTGACGGCTGTATTGCTTCAGGTTTCAATGAGCATCAACCGCCGTGAGAGGCTCATGCTTTGGAAATTCTCTCTTCTTCCGTACCTATTCCATGGTCTGGATGACAAGGTATGTATCGAAAAATATTCAAAATGTGGAATGATTTCTCAGATGGAAGACGCCTCCAAGAAAACAAAGACGAGGCTTGAGCATGGTCAAAACGGAGCAAAGCTATACGTTGAATAGACCCACAAAGAGGCGTTGAGAAGCACTAGTCGCACATAATTGAATGGTAGTTTGGGGTGGGATAACAAGAATGGTTTTAAGCTATTATCGTGGTAGATAAATCCATGCTTTGTTTCCAACACAAATATTTACTATTTCTTTGGCCAGTCGACAAAGGAAGCAATAGGCCCATTACAACCAAGTCATCCATATCAATATGGTGACAAAAGTAGCCATGGTTTCTTTCTGGCAAGTAAAAAGCAATTATCTCCGTGTTTATTCATGTTGAATGTGTTGGTAATGATAGATTCAAAATAATGTTGCTGGAGCTTTAGAGAAGAATGCACTAATTCCCTGAGGTTTTTGCATATAAGCCTAGTCCTGGAGCAAAGGATAAGAGGCTACTCAAATTGAGTACATCTAAATGGTCAACTTCAAGTGCCATAGTAATGAACCTTTCATATCTCCAAGAAAAATAAATTAAAAGTCTTAACTGAAACAATATTCGAAATAAGATATTAATTATTAATTTATTTAAAAGTGGTTTTTTTTTTGAAATGGTAATAAGAATTCAAAAAAAAACAATTATTGAATTTCTTTTTTAAGATGGGACGATCTTTCCTTTCTCAAGAATGGAATGGTGGAATTAAATATATATATATCACCCCTTCTTCTGTAAGGGTTAGAGAGGATGACATCTTTTTTTTATTGATTACGTTCTTATATTTTATTATTTCTTACTTATATCTGTTACTAAACTCATAAATTATTGGGATAAACTCTTGAAAAAAATACTATTTATCTATCGTTTTGTTTGAAGATATGTAAAATTTTAACATAATAATGCTTTTTTAAATTTAATTCTTCTTAAAATGAAAATTAAGAATTATTTATTATAATTTTTAAATTCAAATAATTTGATAATAAAAAGTTTTTTGTTTAAAAAAAAACCCTCATATTTTATTTAGTGAAGAAAAAAAAATAGTTAATTTAATAAATTTAGTTTAGGGTTCTGGTAAAAGCACATAAGATTTTGATAAAAACACATAAGTTCTTTCATTATTTGACCAAAAAGTTATGTTTTTTTACCAATTTATGGCCAAAACACATAGCTTTATTATTTTTATTAATAAATAATATTCATTTCTATCTTTCCAAAAGGAATTCCTTTTTTTCTTGAAGAATTTAATTTCATTGATCTTTTGTTTTTCAAAAAAAAAATTATTTTTTTCCCTAGGGCATTAACACTACTTGGCCCAGAAGCCAGGAACATAAATTCTAAAATGGAAAAAAGAGATAATAAGTAATTAAGTCCTTAAAGAAGTATAAAAAATGGTTTTTTGGGTTAGTTAGTTACTCAAAGGAATCACAAAATAAATTAAGATTCAAAAGGAATCCATGTCATAATTTCAACCAAAGCTTGAAATTTTCAAAACCTTATGTTGAAAGATTAAAAATTGATGTTTTCTGAGAAAAAAAAATTCAAAATTATAAGAATAAAAATCTTCCTTTTGGAAGATTCACTTATTTTTTGTATAAGAGAAAAAGATATCATCTTCTCAGGAGTTTTTTTAGTTATTTTTTTTATTTTTCAGCCAAATGTTTTTGGAAATATTTCTAATTATAATAAATATTGATAATGAAACATGAGCAAATAGCTTAATTAAGCATGATATATATATATATATATAGAAATTGAAGTTAATATCCAGGTTTTTTGGCCATAAATTGTTGAAATCACATAAGAGCTTATATTTTTTTACTCAAATCTTGAAAGCTTTTGCCAGAACCCTTAATTTATTTCAATTTTTGTTCATTAATTTTAACAAAAATCAGTGAAAATAATATAATATCAAATAATTAGAATAAATTAGCTCTAATCATAGGCAATTTTTCAATTAAGATAAGTGTTTTTATGAATTCTTGAAACAAATAGCTTATTTTTATCATCTTTTTATGAAGTTTTCCCCTTTTTATAATGGCCTTCTAAATTTATAATCATTTTTCCAATTTTTTTTATTGGAAAGAAAATATATGTTCATTTGGCCAAATTGGAAGGAACAAGGAGAAAGGGTCATAAAACGAAATTCTAATAATTTGGTCTCAAAATTATTTTTTAAAATTGAAGTTGAAGATTTTTCAAATTCAAAAAAGAAATCAGCTTGGTAAATCTTTACACACTGATTTCAATGAGACATTGATTTTTTATTTTAAAATCTTTTTTCATTAACAAAGATATTAAAAATGATTTCAAATCTAATTCAATCTGAAAGTCAAGAAGCTAAACTACTGAGAAATGACAGTATAACTCAAAGATAAACACTTCCAAGTTCAATTTTATGATATCTGTTCCAAAAAAACACTCAAAACTGTTAATTTTATTCATTCCAAAGCCAGAAATATATTTTTAAGTTATTATTTTTTTAACCAATCAAAGTTGAGCTTATGTAGAAATGACAAAATATGTCCCCTAACTATAGTTAAAAAGTTCTGAACAGTAAACAGTCTTCTCAAATATTCAATTAACCTTCAAAGATAAACATCCTCAGATATGTTCTTTTTCTAAAGATTTTACTCCTGATTTTGAATACTAAAAGCTTCTATTTGCATTTCTATATATCAAGACAAGCTAGCTTATGAAAGGAAGAATTAACATTATTCTTTTAAAGCTTTTTATTGATTTCTTAGTGAAGATATTAATCCTGTGGCTCAAATGATAAGAAAAATAATTTCACTTTTAAAACAATGTAATATATAGCCATAATGAAAAAATTAAAGAAACTTCTTGTAAGTCCTATCAATTCTATGAATCCAAGCAAAGGATAATGATACAAAAAATGGAGCTTTAACTTGTCTAATAAATCTACTATATCTTCCAATAAGTAAGAGTAAGTTTTTCTTTCAAAATAGATCAATTTTATGTAAATTTCATAATATAGGTGAATTCTATGAGGCTTTATGATGTTTTTTGTGAGCCTTGGGGTATATTTTACATACCCAAATAGGCCCCACATAATATTAAATCAAATTCTGAACTATGCATAACCCATGAGTCATGCATATATTCAAAATTAATCAATTTTTGATCTAGAAGAGATGAATACCTTTTTTGTGAGCAAGTAAATCCATGGATTTAAGGCCAGATTTGGATTCTACACAAAAAACATCTAGGTTAGATTAATAAAGTTAATAAGCTTCAACTCACTCTATGAAGTGGTAATATGGAAAATAACTCCACACCAAATCCTCAATACCACATAAACAAATTGTGAAATCTTTTGTTTTTCTCAATTTCAGGCCAAAATAATGGTAATGTGGAAAATCCCATGTTACATATACACTAAGCATAGTGTTAAACATTTTTATATCATGTAAAATTAAAGTATTCTTATGTACAGGTTTGCTATACCCATAGTGGATATCAGTCTCTACACCTGAATTACTATTTTTGTTATGAACATAGCTAAGGGGGACAAAATACATCAAAGAGAGCCAGGGTACCCAACTTCTGAGGCCTCTGAGGTTTTGATAGCTCTAAATCTTTTATCCATGGATCATAATTGCCTAATTGGTATGCTAAAGCCTTTTGGGAACTTTGTTACCAAGTTAAAGTCTCATTAAGTCAATAATATAGCAAATAAGCTGCTATTTTGATGTGACAAAGAGGTAATGAGCAACTCTGACTCCTGTGACCATTTCAATTATTAATTATTTTAAGTTAATAAGACTTAAAAGAGTAATTAAAACCCTTTTTGGACTAGTTTCCATTCTTTTACCTCATGGCAACCAGCTCTTCCTGTGCTATTTGATTTTCTATGTAAAAATAAGTTATAAACTTCAAAAATTCATTGAAAATACAATTCTAAAGTAATCTTTCTGTAAACTTAAGGACTCATCTATGAAATAATACTCCATATAAAAATGAAAAATAATCATGACTTCATAATTCAAATTAAAAGTTTTACTTACAGTCCTTTATTGATAATTCCATGTGAAACCCTGAATCTTCAAAAATTTACAGAAGATACAATCTGTGAGTAAATTTTGAATAAAAAAGTGATATTTGAGAAATTGATTCTTATCTTTAAATAGAAGATTAACAGCTGTTAATCTCTTATTTCTTAACCATAAATGGGTTGGTAGTCACATAAAATGACTTAATTGAGTAATTATGATAATCTTATGTGACAACAAGTGATGTAATTAACAATCTAAAGAGGATGATTAGTTTCTCACTGATTGGTTTCTGATTTTCCTCTATGTAATGCCTCTTTGAGCTGTTGTTGACTTAAAAGAGGCCACCTCTTTCTGTCTTTTCCAAGTAATCTGATTATTGATCATACCATTAGTACCAACAAGTATGTATTAGTTTAAATGTTCTCTTAAGTATCTTTAATCTTTCACAATCAATCATAAAAAATGAATCAAGCTATATCAAATATTTTCCAGCTGTTATAGTGCTGTATTAATGCTATAGCTCATTTTGAGCCTTAAAATCAACAAATAATCCATCAGATCACTACCAATTATTTGCAAGGTATTATTGGAGTATTGGTGAGTCTTTTAATTTAATCCTGAAGGTTTATAGCTGTTTATAGCTTTGCTCAATAATTATCTTTATAATTATTCTTGAAAAAGATGATTGTACATTAAAATATTTTTATATTATTTTGATAAGAAGTTTTATTATGAATAGTTCTTGTAATTTATTCTAGTAGAAAATTAATTCTTACTAATATAATGACTAGTAGTGTATGGCAAGTACAGAAAAATAATTAACCATTTATTTTTTTATTTTTGGTCATATTCAATTCTTTGATTATATTTGATAATTAAAGTCACAGTAATTTTGATTAGTATCAATATTATCAAGAGTTTCATAAAGGCATATTCCATTTTTACAATAATTGTCAAGCTTCACCTCACATAAAATTCTTATATGTGATAAAAGCCAATTATGTGGGATATTTTTTATATTTATGAATTAAACCTTGAAAATGGTATAAGATATAATTATTTATTAAAACCAGATCAATTATACAGTTTCAAAATGGCTGAATATATTCAAATGACATATTAAATGTATTACCATCCTATTACCAGACCATAATATTCAGAAGCAAAATCACAAGAGATTATTGAAGTGCAAATTGCTGAAAGAGGCCCTTTATTGAAAGCAGAGTCATCCAAACAACCCCCAAAAGGTGTGTGTTCTGTGTCTTTATTATGGATTTTCTCTTAAATTGATGTGAAAATGGTGCATATCAGAACTTTAAGAAAATATTCAGTCCAACCAGCTTTATCTGGACAAGGAAGAGGAAAGACCAGGGCCAGACCTGGAAGACATTTCAAGGATGCCAGAGTTTCCCTCCATTCCCCAAGGTCTGTAGCATTAACCTTTTAAATTAACTCTGAACCTGAACTGATTCAAAGAAAACTTTGAAGGGTTTAAACACTTACAAGTGGAAGCTATAGAGATATATCAGTCCCAGGACAAAGACTGGTACAGAGAAACCAAGGAGGAAGAGTGGAAATAAGTAAAAGCTCTTGGAAGAGGGCCATGAGCTCCTACCTACATATTAACAGCTTTCTGGGTCAGGAGAAGACCATAGAGACATTAGGAGGTTGGAGTCCATTGTCTTGCAAAGACAAAGTCAAAAAGATAAATAATTTTTTTAAGAACCAAAGTCTTTTATCCATAGACCAAAATAAGGAACTGGAAATACCCCAGCTTTGCAGAAAGAAGAGCCAGTAGCATCAAAAAGCTCCAAACCAGATTCAGAAAAGTCCAAAGAAAAGCCCTAAGAGCCTCAGAATTAACAGAGATGTTCCAAGAACAATCAAGGTAAGGGAAAAGGCAAATACAATTGGAACAGACATTACCCAAAAGGGTACAGAATTCCCAAATTGGAGCCTTCAGGTGTGGACAGTGTGCTCAGAATGGCAAGAACTTCTATTGAGCTCACAGCAAAGGCACAGGAAAGGATTAAGAGGATCTTTCCACACAGATTATGGATGAAACTAGATATAGTCAGTCAATTATTGATTTAAAATTTAATAATTCAGACAAATAATTAAAGAAATTAATTTCAAATATCATTGACTTAAGAAATAATGAGAGAAACTTTACTGAATGGTTCAAAGTGACTAATGTAAGCCTTGAGTCAATTTATAATACATATGAGAGAATTGAGAGTAAAGGTGAGGTACAATATGATTAATTGGATACTATTTACATTAATTTCATAAATGACCAACTAAAAACTCTTAAAAATAATTTTTTATAAATAATTCATAAGAAAAATCTTTTTTCCACACATTTGGAAAGTGAAAGTTAAAGGCAGAAATTAAAAGATGAAATAATTTTACATGTGTACCTGTCAGCCTGTGACTCAAAACCAGAGCACAGGCATGACATCCAAATACCATAAACCAATGGTAAAGCCAAGATACCACCAAAACATGGAGCTGAGCCAAATTAACTCAAAAGGTATCAAAAGAAAGAGGAAAATAAGCTCTTTCCAAATATACAAGTCCCATCATCATAGGACAAATAATAACAAAGTTATTCCTGCTCAAAGTTGTTGCTGAGCATAAACCTTAATTCTCACCTCTGATCTGAAATCCAGAAGGAGAGGCTTAACCCCATCAAATGGGTAGTAAAAGTTAAGATCTAAGTCAGGGCTATCCAATAGTACTAGCCAAACTGAGCTAGCACCAGAATTACAGAAGTTATGACCAAAATAAGGTCAAATAAGGGTGAATAAAAAATTCACCTCTCATCCAACTTCTACAGTTTTAGTGTGAGATACTTAAAGTGGGGTCTCTCTGGAAAGAGCACAATCAGGGCTATCTGACGGTTCCACTAATTTCCCCATACCTCATGTAGAACAAAAGTTATGGAGCAAACAAGCTCCATACAGCTTTTGACCAAAACATACATATGTACAAAAAAGCTTGTACATGGCATAACTTTACCATATTTAATGATAACCATATCAAATGAGGTTTCATTGTGCAAAACACATTCTGGGCTATACACTGAACCAATTTTGAGGTCAATATCTCAAAAACTGACAAAGTTATGGCTGTTTTAAGGTCAAAATCCCACAGTTTGGCCAATACAGCCTTATAGTGGGATACTATCCCATAAGTATTATTATGAGGTATCAAACAGACAAAGAAGCTTGTTTATACTTCAATAACTCATAGTTCAGTCAAATACAGAGGTCCATACAGGTTCTGTACAGCTTCTGATGTGTCATAAGCACCAGAACACACCTGTAAACTCCATTGGTGAAAATTTTCACCCTTTATAGGGTAAAAATGACTAATTGTGGTTCTAAAGCCACATTTTGACCCAATACTAGTCTTTATTGAGTGTATATAACCACAAAACAGCCCACAGTAGTGAGAATTTTTACTCTGTGCTCATGTGGAGAGGTAAACCACCTCCCACTACCCCAGAACAAGATAAAAGGAGGCTTTTCCTCACCAGGAGGCTAATCCAGCATCCTGTTCTCAATATTATTACATGGTATAACTTCTTGAAAGAATTGGTACCCTTAGAATTTAACAGGTTATAATTATAAGTTGTAATTATTGTAGGGTTTGTTATTGTAAACCAACAGGCAAATACTGCACCCAGGGCTATCAGTAGCACTCACCATCACTAAATTATTTTAGTATAGCCCTTTTACTCATATTCTCACTTTAATATCATCATTATTTTTGTTTCACACTCAGAGCTATAGCCTTTATTATTATTTTGAAGCTATATCATAGAGTCACCCTGACAGTACCAAACTCATAAAAGGGATGAGCCTAATTTACATATGACCAGAAATTCCCCACTATTGAAAGGAAGAAAAGGTTCTGTGAAAAAAATTCTGACACCTTTCCTAGTAGGAAATGAAATTTCTGCAAGAGATATTCCCAAACTAGAAGAATGGCTCACATTCTCTGGTGAAGGTGAATATTACCATGTTGTGCTCATTAGAAAAATTGATATTTTTCAGGGAAATTTTCATATTTCTGATGAAATGATAGTGGGAAAATTACACTCCTTGTTTACCAGAACTGAAAAGAAATGGTATTACAAGATAAGACAAGAACATGGAAAACATGATTGGATTTGGTGGAAATTTGAGATAATCACCAAGTGGTCCAACAATTCCTGGAGATTCAAAATGCAAAATGCCTTTGAGTGTGCCACTTTTAATACAGACAAAGATAAACCACTTACTTGGTTCTTCAAACAAAGGGACAGGTCATCTTCTTTACACCCAGATATATTTTACTCCATAATTAATATGAAAACATTAAGTAAATTTGGGGGAGAAATAGAACATGATATCAAGGGAAGATGTGTAGAATCATGTTAAACAGAGTATTATATTAACTCTATGAAAGATATCATTACTAGGAAAATAATTGGTAAAACATGGACTAGAAGTCCTATGGAGTCCAATAAAATCCCAAAGACTTCTAGAGAGGATAGAAGACTTGAAGTACATGTCCTTAAGTGTAATAAATGTGGGAAAACCTCACATTTAATCAACACTTGTCCCAAAAAGACTAAAATTAATGAAGTCCAAGTCATTTAAGAAGTTCAGTTTGCTGAATAAAAGGAAGAATCTGACTAAGATTATTCAATCTCTCAAGATACACCAGCAGAATATTATCCTATTTGAAAGATTACAGCTTTTGTGAGCCTTGGAGGTATTTTTATATACCCAAAAGACCACAAAGAATAAAAAATTATATAATTATAAATAAAAAAAATTTATATTATAAAAACAAAAAAATTAAAATATAAATATAAAACTTATATATATAATTAAAATTTCAATTTTAATTTAAAAAAATAAAAATTACTTTGAAATTTGAAATTGTGAAAACACCTTTTTTCTTGAAAAAATTAAGTAAAAATGAATTTTCAATCAAAATATTAAAATTAAAATATTTTTGGAAAAAAGTTGAATAAAAATTCTTATAAATTTTCATTCAATAAATGAAAATCTGAAAATTATTTCAAAATTGTATTCCTCATAAAAAATAAGGTTGGGTCACCTCTGAGTAAAATTTCTGTAACTCAACTCTAAATAAGCCTAAATTAATTTTTTAGTATTTTCTGTGTAAAAATTGAAAATCCTCAAAGCCTTGATTTAATTTTAACCAAATGTGTTTTTAACCATCAATTTTTGTGTTAAAATTGAGGTTTGGTGTGTAGTTTAGAATTTATGAGGAATTGAAGTAATTTCAATTGAAATGTCAAAATGTGTGCATGTATTACATAAGTGAACTTTGATTTAAATATGAGGTATCAATTATTAAAGTTGTGTACTTTAAAAACTCAATTGAATTACATATTTAAGCTATAAGTATAGTAAACTATTAGGAATTAAAGAAAAAATAGATTGGAAAGATTAATTCTGGGGGGAAAGGAATCTTGGCTCCAAGGGTGCCAGACTCCCCCAAATTCTTTGCTTACAGGCATGGGATGTTGAAATTCTGTCACAATGCTGTCTTCCAGACCTAAACAAAGGGAAATCTTTCAAAAAATTCTATTAAAACAGCTGAAAGACAATTTGATAATGGAAATTTGTAAATCACTTTACATGATGGGACAAATTCACACAAACTTTCATCACTTTTGGCTTGGATTTGAGTCACAGGGTCTGTGACTCAATTGATGATGAGGTTTTGATACCAACCAGCAAATTTTTAACTGTTTCCAAGAGGGTAAATCTACCCTTAAGTTAAAACAATCTTAGTAAAAACAGTTCCAACTGGTTTTGACATCTTTTACACACATTATGATGTGTTTTGAAGGCTTGAAACCAGGTATTACTACAGCAATGGCTAAAACCAGCCCTTATTTTGTCTAAAGAAGGGTCCAATGATTCCATAATTGTATTTTCTGTTTTCATAGTGTTTTCCACAACTGAGAAAGAGTAAGTTTCACTTTTGGAGTAAGAAAATTGGTGGCTTTAAAAGAATGTCTTCTCTGCCCCACTTTTCTCTTCATGTTAGAATCTTTTCCTTTTATAACTAGTTTAAAACACTGTTAAACCAATCAATAAAGGATTCCAACCACCTTTTGTAAAGAATTTTAAACCTTTTAACCACTTAAACAAATCATTATAATCATTGTTTGTAACTCTTATAATCATTTTTTACCTTTGAACCACCCCATAAGTGAATTAAAGCATCTTTCATCACAGTTAACTTTGTCACTTTGTTTCCAAATTCACTCTGGTCACTTTTGGGCATTTTTTCTCTTTAATATAATTTTTAAATACTTTTTTTTTTATATTCATTTACTAAAGTTTTTTTCTCAATTAACTTCAATTGAAATTGATGTTGAAGAAATTTCTTTTTTAGCCTTAAATATCTTTTGTAGAGTATTTTTAGATAAAATTTTATTGTTTTCAAAAAAAATAAAATTAATCTTTATATAATTATTTTTTTTATACTTATAAATTTAAAAACAATTAATTTTGAATTCTTTCTTTTAAAAATCTTAAATATCAAAATTTTTAATCATATTTTACCTTATACAAATTTTGAGGACATGAAAAGTACTTGCTTTTTGATCAAAGTTTCAAATCTACACCTTACAGCTTTCTTTGAAGTAACTGAAGTCAATAATAATTTATCACAATACAGTAAATATTGATTCAAACTTATTGATATTCAGGATGCCAGAATGTGTAAAACTAAACCTTCTAGAGGTAAATGCTACACTTCTGGAGAATCTTGTATTTCATAAGTCTTATTGAAATATATTGAAGCCAAACTCAATTTAGACACAGGAGAATTTTTCACTTTTGTAGGAAAAGAATACCTTCAAGTCATACTTCCCCAATGGAAAAATCATCTTTTAACAATTTAGGGTGTACAATTCAGTAGTTCCAGTAATAATATGTACCCTTTGAGAATATTAGACACCAACATGATATTTCCACACCCTGCATAAAGTATTAGAATATATATAGAGATAGTAGCAATGTAAAATTTTACTTCTCAAAATATCATTCTTGGTAATTAATAAATGAATATTCATGGTATTGACATAAATAACCATCAATACAGATATTTTACAATTGTATACAATGAGAGACAGAAATTTGCTTTTTTTCAATTTTCCTAAACAAATATCAGTAGTATCTTCAAACAAGGATTCACATAAAGAGGAATTTGTTTCAAATCAACTTAGTTAAGCAAAAATTAATCCATAATTCTTAACAAAAATGAAAGAAAATCTCATAAATTCGTTATACAAATACAAAAATTCTTTTGATTAAGATAATGAACCATTAAGCACTATCAGAGGACATGAAGTTGATATTACTCTAAATATTGACAGGCCATATCCTTCCTCAATGAAAAAAGATATAATTTATATAAAAATCAAAAATAATTATGACTTCATAATTCAAATTCAAAGTTTTAATGACAGTCCATTTTTTGATTATTCCATTTGAAGAACTTAATCATTAAAAATTCACAGAAAATACAATTTGTGATTAAATTTCTAATAAAATTGATAATTTTTGGATTTTAATTATTACTTACATATAAAATAAGATTTAAATTTATCCCTCCTTTATTTTTTTAACTATAAATGGGTTGGTAGTCATTTAGAATGACTTAATTAAGTGATTATGATAATCTTACATGACAAAAAGTGATTTATCCAATTATCCAAAGAAAATTAATGGTTTCTCACTAACTTATTTTTCATTTTTCTCCATAGAAAGCCTCTGTGATCTGTGGTTGACTTAAAATAGTCCTCCTCTTTCTGTTTTTTCAAAATCATCTTATTATTCAATAATACCATTAGTACCAACAAGTAAGTATTAGTTAATCCTTTTCATAAGTGTTTTAATTAATTCAGAATTAATCATAAAGACTTAAAATCTTATAAATATAACATTTGAAATATCATCCAACTATTATATTGTTTTATTAATTTTATAATACAATTTTAATCCTTTAAATCCTCAATTAATATTTCAACTCACCTTAACAATTCTTATCAATGTATTATTTCATTATTAGTAATTTGGTTCACTTAATTATTAATTTTTTTTTCTCTATTAATAGTCTTCTTTAAGAATTATCTTAATAGATATTCTTAAAAAAATATAGTTATAAATTAAAATAATTATTATTATTATTATTTCAATAAAAAGATTTATTATTAAATACTTCTTTTAATTGGATATTTGTAAAAAAAAAAATTACTTCTTACTCTTATAATAACTAGTAGTGTATAAAAAATTAAAAGAAATAATTAATCAATAAACTATTTAATTGTTTTTTATAATAAATTTATTTATTATATTTCAATAAGAGAAGTGATATTACTCTTTATTAATAGTAATATTATCAATAATTTTTATAGAAACATCTTACAAGATTGATCCAAAATATTATTTTGGGCCTTATGTTTTTGTTTTTTAAATAATTTAAAGCTTCAATATATAACAAAATTGGATAACAATGAATTAAATTATAAATTTCATTTATTTGGAGATATATTTCTTACTGTTGGGAACTCTAAAATTTATAAATAAATTTTCAAAATTAAATAAATATTTAATTTAAGAATTTTTTATAAAATTAAATCTTTAATAGAATTATAAATATAATGAAAATTAATTTTTTCAATTTCAATTTTCCATTGAAAAAATAAAATAAAATAAAAAGCTTATACTTATTCAATAAACAGAGGAAAAAAAATAATCATTAATATTCTTTAATCTTCCAATGGCGTGTAATATTTTTGAAGAGTAAAAGATATGGAAATAATGTGTTCAACCTAGTTCCCAAAAATAAGGCTAATTTTATACTGTTCTAGGTCCAAGACACTTTCCAAATGAAATACCTTCTCTTGAGTTTATCAATATTTCTAATTTTGATTAATAATAATTATATTTATATTTTTTGGTTAGAATATTTAATTCTATTATATTTTAATTTTGGGATAATTATACTACTCTTAATAATAATTATTATTGTTAATATCTTAATAGAAATACCTTACAAACTTTGACATCAACAAGGTTCATCTCAAAGCTGTGGTTTATTCTTACTTTATTAAATAAAAATTGTTTTTTTTTATTTATAAATTTATTAATTATCCTTTAGTAATTTATAATTATTTTTATCATATTATTAAATTTCTTGATTAAAAAATAAATTAATTATTATGATTATCTCATTAATTTTTTTTTTTTTTTTATAAACAATTTGAACATTTTGAACAAATTTCAAATATTAGTTATTAAGAAAATTTTCAATCTTTTAAATTTTTAAATTTAATTTTGTTTTTTTTTTTTTTTTTATTTCTAAATTTTCTTTAAAACTTTAAAAATTTATTTTAAAAATATTAATTTGGTTTTAATTGTCTTTTGTTTTTTTTCTTATTTGATTTAAATCCAAAAAAAAAAAAAAATCTTTTTTATTTGTTTCTTTATAAAATTAAAGAAATAAAAAAAAATGGAAATTTTTTTGATGGAATTTTTCAATTTACTTATTAAAAAAAAGAAAAAAAAATTTGAATATTTAAATTATAATTAATTCTTTGATTTTTAATTAATTTTTTTTTTTTTTTTTTTTTTTTTTTTTTTTCAATTTTTATGATTTCTAATTAAGAAAATATTTTAAATTAATATTAAATTTATTTTTTTATTTAATTTAAAAATTCATTACTGATTTTTTTTTTTTTTTTTTTTTTTCTTAAAAAGTTGATTTTCTTAAATTAAAATTTAATTCAAAATAATTTTTTTTTGAATGGTTTTTTTTTTTTTTTTTTTTTTTTTTTTTTCAAATTTTTTTTTATTTAAATATTTTAAATATTATTAATTAAAATTTAAAATTTAAATCTTTTTTTTTTTTTTTTTTTTTTTTTTGAATTTTTAATTTTTTTAATTTTTTTTTTTTTTTTTTTTTTAATTAAATTCTTATAAAATTAAAAGATAAAAAAAAAAAAAAATTAATTTTAACTCTTTCAAAAAAAAAGAAAAAAAAAAAAAAAAAAAAAAAAAAAAATTAAGTTATTTAATTTTAATTTTAATTTTTTTTTTTTTTTTTTTTTAAATTCTTAAAAAAATTATTTTAATTAAAATTAATAAATTTTTTTTTTTTTTTTTTTTTTTATTTTCCATATGATTAAATCAATAAATCTATCAAATCAATAATATATAAAATTTATTTCACTTATCACTTATCATCATCATCATCATCATCATCATCATTAACAACAACAACAACAACAAAATCTTAAAAAAAAAAATCTTTTACTTATATTAAATTTAATTTTTTAATAAGTTTATAATAAAACTATTTAAATTATTAATTATGAATTTAGTATTTAATATAATATTAAAAAAAAAAATAGTTTTAATAAGAATTTTTTAAGAGATTTAATATTTTAAAGAAGATATTAATAATTAAAATTAATTATTTATAAAAATTTTTTTTTTTAAATATTAATAAATTAATAAAAATATTTAAAAAAAAAAAAAAAAAAAAATTATTATTAAATTATAAATAAAATATGATTATTTTTTTAAAATTATAACTTTTTTTTTTTTTTTTTTTTTTTTTGATAGTTTTAATATTTATTAATTTTAATTTAAAGATAAGGAATTTTTTTTTCTTTTAAGTATATATAAAAAAAAAAATTCAATTTTTTTTTTTATTCTTAAAATAAGTGAAAAATTTATTTAGATAATTTAATTTATAGTAATTGAAGATTTTTCAATTCTAAGGAATGGATTTTGGTTTTTTAAAAGGCTTTAATATTCTTTATTAGAAAGTTTTTTATCAATAAAGGATGAAAAAATTTTCATTTTTTTTTTTAGGAATTATATAACTCTCTTATGATTTATATAAAATTTAGAATTTTTTAAAGAACTTTTATGTAACTAAATTATTTAAGAATAAACAGACTGCCTTTTTTTTTTTTTTTAATCAATACCTCATAATTAAAAAAATATGAAATAATATCTCAAAGTAAAAGTTTATTGACTCAATTTTGTGATTTTAAATTTAAAAATTACTATACCTTTGTCATTTTTTCAAGATATTTAATTTAAATTTTGGTTAATTGTTTAGATTTGAAAATTAGGTTTAAATAATCATACTTCATTTGGAGAATTAAATATGGAAAATTTATATTATGTAAAATTTCCATTTTTCAAAATATGAATTTTTTCCTCAAATCTTTTAATCAAAAAATTATTTTTCTTCCTAAAAATTTTATTTTAAATTATTTATTAGTAAATAGATTTAATCATTAAATATTTCTAATTTTCATCTTTCCAAAAAAAATTATTCCACTTTAGTTATCTCATACTCAAACTATAGAATTTAAATTAGAGAGTTGAATATTTTATTTACCCTTTATTTTGGTTTTAATTTGGTAATAAATTTTGTAAGTTTTGATTCTAGCTCATTTTTGACTAATAACATTAAATATTCCTAAATTAAAAACTTTAATTTAAATGATTATTTGATGGATTTCATTCAATTTCTCTGAATTTTAGATTAGAGGTAAAAATTAAGGTTTATGTTTAAAAAAACTTTTTTAATCCTAAATAAATTTGTTATGGTTTTTTCTTATGATTATTAAACTTTTTTTTTTTTTATTTTTTTTTTAAAGGGGTAAGTTTCTTATTCTTTTTAATAACTTTTTTAAATGTTTTAACTCAGCTTAATTTTTTTTTTTTTTTTTTTTTTTTTTTTTTTTGGTGGTATTTTAATTTATTATTATTTTATAGTATTTTTTTTTTATCATTCTTTTGATCTATTTTTTTTAATTCAAAATCTAAAACTTATCATCTTTAAACCCTTATACTCCTTAAGAAGAACAAATTAAATCCTCCCAATTAAACCCTCCTTACCCTCCTTACCCCCCCCCTCAATTATTCTTTAAATCATAAATAAATTTTTAATTAAAATTGAAAAAAAAAAGATTGGAAATTTATTAAAAAAAAAAAAAAATTGTTTTTTAAATTAATTTTTTTTATTGATTTAACATCATCAAAACCATATATAACCTTAATTTTTTTTTTTTTTTTTAACTACTGATTTTATAAAGAAAATTTTTTTTTAATTTTTTTTTTTTTTTAAATTTTTTTTTTTTTTAAATAATTTAAATCCTTAATTTAATAAACTTAAAAAAAATTTTTTTTTTTTTTCTTTTGTTTATATTTCATATTTAATTTTTTTTTTTTTTTTTTTTTTTTCTAATAATATTTTTTTATTAATTTAATTTAATTATTAATGATTATTTTTATTTTTTTAATAATTTTTATAAATATTAATTATTAAAATAATTAAATCATAATCCTGAAATTTTTTTTTATATTGAATTAATTTTTTTTTTTGACTTTTTTTTTTTTTCTAATTAATAATCTCTATTGAAAAAAAATTAAATTATTAATATCTTAATTTTTTTTTTTTTTTATTTTTTTCTTAAAATATTATTTTAAAATTATAAAAAGAAAATCATCAAACTAAAAAAAAAAAAAAAAAAAAAAAAAAAAAAAAAAAAAAAAATGAAATTTTTTTACCTTTTTATAATCCTTAAAATGAAATTTTTTAATTTCAATTAGATAAAAATCATCAAACCTTTTAAATCTTTATAAAATTTTATTATTATTAAAATTTATTTTTTTTGACTATATAATAATTAAATGAATTATTTTCTTTATCCTTTTCCAAAAAAAAAACAAACAAAAAAAACACTTTTATCATCTTGAAAAACCCCAATTTGAAATTGAATATTTTTAATCTTATAATAATTACTGTTCTTTTTTTTTTTTTTTTTTTTTTTTCAATAAAATTCTTTTGATTTTTTTTTAATTATTTTAATAATTTTTTTTTTAAATAAATTAAAAGAAAAAAAAAATAATTTAATTAAATTAAATTTTTATTAATATCTAAAAAAAAAAGAACTATTTAATTAAATAGAATAACTAAATTTTTTTTTGAATAATTATTAAAAATTAAAAGATATTTTTTTTTAAAAAAAAAAAACATAATTATTTTTTTGGAAATAAAAAATAAGCTTGATAAAATATTTTTTTTTGTTTGGAATCAATATAAATAGATTAGACTTCAATCAATAAATCTCATTATCCTGAATTACTACTGAAATATCTGTTTTTTAATTGAATTTTTTTTGTCAAAATATTATTATTATTATTATTATTTTTACTTCATTAATATTTTAATTAACCTTCTATTTTAAAGGATAATAACTTCAAATAATATTCCAATATCTTCTAAAGCATCATCTCCATTGAAATTTTATTCTAGCTTTAATAGTACTAAATCCAACTAAATGATAAAATCCAATTGTTTTTTTTTTTATTATGAGGTTTTTTTTTTTTCATTATCTTAAGTTTAAATAACTAATTTTGATTGATTTTAATTCTTTTTTTTTTGACTCAAAAAACTTGATAAATTTCTTTAATATATTAAATATAAAACTTAAATTATAGAAAGCTAAAAGGACTTAAAATGAAAGAGAGATTTCTTAGTAATGATTTAATTTAGATTTTTAGCCAGTGTGGAAGTAGTTTTGATAGGTCACATGGACCCAATTTTGTGAAATTGAAAAGAATCCATAGGCCAAGAAGCCATATTTTTTGGATTGTGGAGGCCATGATAGTTGAATTTGGAAGATGATAGAGTAGAGTAGAGTATTAAATTTTGAATAAATTCTGAGTTTGTCGATGAGAATGAGTGGGTTAGTTGTAAGATTCAGAGGGCGTCAAAAGATGAGTTGGCAGTCTGGGCTGTACCAGTGCAGTATTTGGAATTTATAGTTGAATTGAGCTGAATTGAGTTGAATTGAGTCGAGTGAGAGATTTGTGTACAGTAGAAGAGTAGAGTGGTACAATGAAATTTAAAGTTTAAGTTTGAAATTTTAAATTTTGAATTTTAATTTTTAAATTTTTTATTTTTTTAAATTTTAATTTATTTTTTAATTTTTTTAATTTTTAATTTTTTTAATTTATTTTTTAATTTTTTACGAATTAAAGTTATGAGTAGAATGAAATTTAATTTTAAAGATTTTTCAAATCAAGAATCAGCTAACCAATCAGCCAAATCGCCAATTAAATTAGCAAGTTCATCGATTAAATCAGCAGAGTGTGACAATAATTTAACTCAATTTTCATCCAATTTAAATAGTCAAATTTGGCCAATCTTACCCAACATTTTAATTTATTCAGATCAAGATCAAGATCAAGATCAAGATCAAGAAAAAGAAAATTCCAGAAATTCCAGAAATTCCAGAAATTTAAAAAATTTAAAAAATTCAGGAAATTCAGGAAATTCAGGAAATTCAGGAAATTTTGATCAGAATGATTTTTCAAATTTAGATTGGACTGTTAAACTTGGTTTAGAATTAAATTCAAATTCAAATTTACCCTCAAAAAATTCAAATTTACCCTCAAATTCAAATTTAAATTCAATCTTAAATTCAAATTATTCAACTTTAGCTCGTCAAGAAATCGAAATCGAAAGATTTAAAGACTCACAATCAAAAATTAAAAATAAAAACAAAATCAAAAACAAAAACAAAATCAAAATCAAAAATAAAATCAATCTTGATCATTCACCTTCAAATTCAATCTCTTCAAAAAGTTTTAAATCTTTAATCTCAAAATCAAATCATCAATCTTATCACTCTTATCAACAATCAAAATTCAATCAAAATCAAAATCAAATCCAAAAGGGAAAAGAAAAAGAAAAAGAAAAAGCTCGTTCTTTGAATTCTGATTCATCAAATTCTATCAAAAATCATTGTATGTCTGTCCTTTACTTCTAATCGTCAAACTAATTCATTCTATTCATATTCTTACTCCTTTCCAGTCTCATTCAAATTTCCTTCAGATTCAATTCATCAAATAGCTTCAACTTCAAATTTAAATTCTAAAAAAAATTCTCATCTTAAAAATTCATCAAATCATCCTTGGCCTGATCCTAGACCTTGGCAATATCAAGTATATCATTCCAAATTAAACTTTTATTCATTTTAAAATTCTTATTAACAATCAAATCCATTTTTATTTCATATTTATTATAGGTAGCCGAACAATTAATCTTAAAAAGTCGTCACTCAAATTCAAAACTTGACAATTCCTCAAACTCTTTTAATGATTCAAATTATTTTAGCTTAACTTCTCAATCAAATTTAAATTTTAAAATTCAATCTCAATCAAAAAATCAAAACCTTCCTAAAAATCTTCATTTACATTCCTTCTCATCATTCAATTCTAATAGCTTAAATTTAACCTTCTCTTCTCATCATCCTAAATCTTCTTCTTATTCTTCTTCTAATCCTTCCAAATCTTCCAATACTACATCTACTAATACTACTAATCATCAATTACTTTCTTTAAATAATCTTCAATCTCTTTCAAATTCCCCTCTTTCTCCTCAAATCTCAAAAAATTCAACTCATCTAAATCAAATTCTTTCAAGTAAACTCATTTCTTATCTTGTCTTAAATCTTTCTATTCTCTTCAAACAAACAAACAAACAAACTAATCAATCTCTTTCCTTTTAGCTCATTCAAATCTTCAATCTCCTCAAAATTTAATTCCTTCTCTTGCAAATTCTTTCAAATCAACTTTAAATCATCTACAATCTTCTTCTCCAAAAAGTCTTCCTTCTTTAATCATCTCTGAACATTCAAATCCTTCGACTTGTTACTATGACGCAAACGATCATCAAATCTTCCAATCTATCAATCTCATTCATTTCAATTCAAACTCATTTCATCTCCCTCAAAATTCAATCTCAATCTCAAACTCAAATTCAATTCCTATCAAAAAAGCTACTTCAGCTGCTATCGTCTTTGATACTTCAATCTCAAATAAAAAAAAAAATCATTTCATCTTCTCTTCCTCTTGGTTAAAAAATACTTCAAAATTATTATCTTCTTCTCCAAACTTAAAACCTAAATCTACCGTCTCACTCTTTAATCATTTACATCCTAATCATCAAAATTTAAATCTAATTCATTCAAATCAAAATTCACTTCATTCAAATCCTTCTTCTTCTAATTCTTCTTCTAATTCTTCTTGCTCTTCAAATTCTTTACTCAATTTACCCCTTCCTCCTAAACAAATTCTAACTAAAGGTATCTTTAATTCAAATCATGATCCTAACTTTTTATCTCATCCTCCTCATCATTTAAAACAAGCTTGGAAAAATCGTTCAAAACTCATTCATCCTCATCAAAAAATTCATTCTCATTCTTATCAAAAAATCCTTAAAAATCAAAATCACCATCATCCTACCCTTACAAATCATCATCATCATCATCATCATCATCTTTCTTCATCTTCTAATCATCAAATCGAACTCTTAAATTCATCTTGTCATTCTTCATCAAATTCAATCTCAAACTCTCATCATCATCATCATCAAAGAAATATCAATCTTTCAATTTCTAGTCATCCTTCTCAATCTTCAAATCTTTCAATTTCTAATTCAAACTTGAAAATCTTAGATACATTCTCACTCGTTCCAATCAACGGTTGGTGCTTCGTATTTGGTTTTATTTGCTTCCCTCTTTGGTATCTTGGTTCATTCTATCCTTCTCTCGATTTCAATCTTAAATCACTCTCAAATCATCATCATCATCATCATCATAATAATAATAATAATCACCTTGAAAATTCAAACTTAATAATCAATTCACCTTCTCCTTCAAATCATAATCAACCTTTAATAGTTCATCATCCTAATCCTCTCACTAATTCAAATCTTCCTCCTTCACTCTCATTTCAAAAAAAAAGAATTCAAAATTCTAATCAATCAAATGGTCCCATCTCAGGTTGGCCAACTCGTCGTCATATGTCCCTTTCAAGTTTAGAATCAGCTTCTCAATTCAATTCAAATCAAAATTTCATTCAAAAAAAAAGTCAAACTACTATCTCAACTTCAGAAGAAAATCGTTTACCCGATTTCAATCAAAATTTACATCATAAAACAGGTTTAGGCGGTTTTTGGTCTCAAGTTCCTCCTCGTTGTGATATAGAAGCTGCTCAAGCTCTTGATATCCCTTTTTGGAATTATCAAAGAGGTCAGTCTACTCATTCTATCCATCAATCCTTTTTTCTAATCTTTTTTTTAACCTTTTTTTTTTTTTTTGGTTGCTTATAAAGCCCTTTATACTTGGCGTTTAAGATGTAGAGTCATGGCAGTGTTTTTTCCTTTAATGACCATACCAACAATTATTGCATGTGCCATCAGATTTCAATTAAAATAATCAAAAAAATATTTCAATTTAATTTGTATTGCTATTTTATCTTTATATCATGATTTGGATCAAATTAAATAAATTTAATATTCTCATGAAATTTTCGAAATCTCATTTTCATTTTCATGCCTTACAAGTCATAACCCCCTAATTAGTTACCTCTTTGAGCTTTAGC